>OX596380.1:192092543-193292543 GCA_951394425.1 Tipula unca
ATCAAAAAACAAGAACAAATTAATCAGATTAATGTCGATTTTCTTTGGTCAAAAATAATTGATTATTTTGACAAATAATTGATATTTTCCAGGATTTCATTTTTCTTTGGCGAAAATAATTGATTATTTTTTGATGTATAATCAATTTTTTCAAATCATGATTTTTTCTATAATCTACTACCACTACATTGAAAAATAGAAATGTCAAATATGACAAATAGACGCCTCGCAATTTTTATGTCAATTCAATGGTTTTCTTGCTGTGTGGTTATAATAATTTGTTCATAATAGTTGTCCATAATTTTGTTGACGAGGTAGTCTGCATTGACAGTGGCGATTTATGGGATGAGGCATCAAACATTACCTCAGATCGTACACAAGATCAGCAGATAACATCGACAGAACAAAATGATTCAACTGATAACTCGGGAGAAAATGTAACTGGCAATGTATTGAAGCATTTGGTCGAAGTAAAACGCAATCGAATTGCTTCTAGTTTTTAAAATTTAAAGCAAAAATATTACAAATAAATTAAAATAATACATAGATAGATTATAATAAATAAAACACAAAATGATTCATTATGTTTATTTCATTCACATGAAATTCACATTAAACTGACAGAAAACAAAATGTCAAAATACCAACACAAAGACAAAAAATAATCAATTATTTTTCGTTTTCGATTGGCAAAAAAATAATTGATATTTTTTGTAAAACCAAAGAAAATCGACATAAATTAAAATATGTAACGAAGATAATAAATATTATAATATGAATTAATTTACCTTAGTTGAGGTTATTAGTGATTATTTTGTTGTTGTCAATGTACTCGTCATATCAAGCGGATTAAACATCGTAAGCAAATATTTTTTAAATTTAAGTAATATAAAATACAAGCAACATTTTAAGCTTAAAAGTGACAGGATTTAATGCCCCATTTACAATATACATAATTCTTAAGCACTAACTAGGTTTTTAAAATGTTTTACATGTGCTAATTTAACCTATCTTCAACATACACTAGAAGCGCCAACTACTAATTGAACATTTTATCTTTATTTCAATTTCACAATTTTGGTTCTATCAGTCTTACTCACATCCATCTGGGTTGGCTTAAAATTGATTTTATAGTTTATTTAAAAATTACCAATCTTCTTTAAAATGTTGCCGTGGGTCAATTAGTTAAAAAATCTATTAAAAATTAAAATTTTGACACAAACCTCAAATCAATTTATTTGTACACCATAAAAATATGTCAAAATTTTAATTTTTAACTAATTGACACACGTCCTTAATTAAAATTTATGTATATTATATTATATAAGTTCAAATAAATAAGGATGACCTACTACATATTTTTGAATTATTATCCATCATATTCAAATTATACAGTTTTGAGACGATAGGCATAAGTCAAAATTATACAGAACATCTTATATCATCGTCGATGTTACCGAATTCAACGTCCACTGTGTACGTCAATTACGTCAATGGGAATCGAGAATTTTTTTAACATTTCTGGAGAATTTTCGGCCAAACTTAAATCTGAAAAAATCCCTTGAATTTTATGTAATATTGTAACTCACGTTAAGCCTATTTTTAACTGGAGAATAGTTAGTTTGCGCAACCAGACAAGTTGTATACAACCAAAGCCATCTTAATATATAAAGCCTCCATTGTTGAGCGATATTTTCAAACGAGCTTTTTTTAGTCAACCAAAAAATGTGTAATTTACAAAGAAGTCTATGCAATCCCATGGCAAAACATACAAACTTATTTTGAATTGTTCAACTATTAATAAAGAGAGCTTTTAATATTTTATTACATAAAGTAATAGATAAAGAATTGAATTAGGTTATGGCCAGCGTTATTTTTCGAAATTATATTAATTAAACATAATTTTTATGATTATAAAATTGTCATTAATTTAATTTATTTGCGCTTTTAAATTTGTATATACAAATACATATATATCTGATATGTTCTAATACTCTCTTTCAATATACTGCATTCACTCCAACACAGAAATAAAATAGCTCGATTCAAAATCTAAACATCGAAAAATATGTATAAAAATTATGACAACTACGATAAATTAAAATTTAGGAGATTAATCGGATAAGCTGGGAAATTTCTCATTAAACCAAAATAAAAATATTGATCGTATCAATCAGATCGTATTGATCAAATAAATGATAAAATGTTGTGTTTGGTTTTGAAGGTTACAAAAGGTTACATAATTTATATACACTCCACGAAATAACTATAAGGGACAACTTAAAATTAACTAAAAATCAATAACAGAAATAGAAATTTTTGAAAATAGTTTTTATTAAATATGAGCTTGGTGACATAAACAGAAAATATAAACCAAATTTCATTTTTTTAAATTAATTTCATTTTAAAATTATTATATAAAAAGAATTCATACGAAATTAGTATAAGGGACAAACTTAAAATTGACCGTTAGTTATATTTATTTAAAGTATAATAAACTATTAATAATTAATATGATCACCCTTAAGTCAGATTACTTCACTTAACCTATAAAGCATGGAATTTGTTAAGTTGCATAAAGTTGCTGAATCAATGTTATTCCACTCTGTTTGAATAGCAACTTTGAGCTCTAAAATACTATCGAATTGTCGCCCAGCTGCATACACTTTTTGAGAGAGTATGCTCCATAGATTTTCTATAGGGTTTAAGTCGGGGCTAATTGCAGGCCATTCGATAATTGGTATATTACTTGATGAAAAGAAGTTTTTAGTATGCTTAGCATTGTGTAGAGGCGCATTGTTTTGTTGGAATTTCCATTCATTTCCATATAACTCGTCTCTAAAATTGTCAAGAACATTGTCGAGCAGTTCGACATAGTCATTAGATGAAATTTTATTAGAAATGAAACATATTGGAGACCTGCCACGATGACCAAATGCAGCCCATACCATAAGTGAACCACCCTGAAAATTTCTACAGTGCCTATATTCACGATCTTGACGAGTATCTCTCCAGTAATTTTGGCATCCATCCGGCCCATCAAAATTAAACTTTTTTTCATCACTAAACAACACAAATTGCCATTCTGAATCCCAAAACTTGTATTTTTCAGCAAATTTGAGTCTCCCAATTTTGGTCCTTTGTAATAGCTTAGGTTTCGCTAGCCGTTTATCATATTTAATGTTTTCACTTTCCTTTAAAATTTGTTGCACCCTTCTTGTAGATTCAGGAAGATTTAATTTATGCCGAATTTGAGCTGGAGAAGTCTTTTTAATAACGGCTAAGAGTTTTATTTCCCTTTTATCACTTTTGCTCAATAAGGGTTTACGACCTAATCTTTTTATAGTAACATAATCTGACGGATTTGTTACAAATTTTTGAATTACATTTTTTCCGCGGTTTAATCTAGCACCTATTTGCCGTATTGTCCATCCGGATTCTCAAAAACTTAATACTTGTATTTGTTCTTCTTCGCTTAATTTGGTTCCTCTTGGCATTTTACTTTTTTTACCTAATAACATGTTCCATTTTCGTAAAAAAAATATTTTAAAATTCTTAAATATATTTAATACTTACGTAAAAAACAAAAAAAAATTAAGTTTTGAACTATTAAATTTTATTTAACTAATTTTTTATCACTTGTCCCTTATACCTATTTCGCTTTACGAATAGCACAAATTAGACACAATTCGACACATTTAAAAAACAAAAGGTAGTAGGAAATAATTGCATGGCTTAAATTTAACTACATAAATATGAATTATAAATACGCATTTGTACATCAAGAAGAAAATGCGTTTCATTAAATAATTTGAAATTTCATTTTATCCCTTATAGTTATTTCGTGGAGTGTACAATATGTCAATTAGGATTAGGAGTGGGACAATTTGATCACGCTCTCAATATTATTTTTGATGCGATTACTTTTTGTTGTTGCTATGAAATAAAAAATTGTGTTCATATATTTTTTCTCGTTTTTTGCGTTGTTTTATGATCATTATGTTTGTTCCATTTTAAAAAAAAACATTGATGTTTTCTTCTTTTGGTTTATTTGTTTGATGCGAATAAATTATTTTGTTGGTTATGTACACAATGTCCCTTTTTCTTACCAATTTTTATTAATTTCTATTTGAGCTTTATTAGAGAATAAAGTATCTTATTTTCCTTTAATTAATACAATAAAATGGAAAACCCCACGGAAAAATCCTTCAAGTCAGGTGAAAACCAATGTTTATAGTTTCAATTGATTTCAAAAAATTATAATTTTGAGTTACTTTTCATTCAAATATTTCTATAAACGAAAATTATGTCACTCCATATAAAATGTATGAAGAGAGACATTATGTTTGTCATTTTAGACTCACTAATAAAAGTTCGTTTTGAACATGGAGGCTTGATTTATTAAGATGGCTTTGATACAACACACATTTAAACACAATATCTATACAACGGTGGTTTATTAATACAAAAGAACAATTTCCCGACAACTTTAAAAATGAACTTGAGTTTTCTTGTTTTTTAAGAAATGAGGGGTTAAGATATATCTAAGGCCTTTTCGGACAATCTATAGTCTATTTCTAGATACTAAATCACTTCAAATTGAGCGAATTTTGTATAATCGCCCAGAGTTGAACGTCCAATCAAAATTTCATGTTTCATAATTTTACTGACTTGCATTTAATTTTAGTTAATTGTTATCCCTAATAAAATTCCCAACCTTGAATTGATTTAATGTGACCTTAAATTTTAATCAAACAAAATAGAACTTTGAACAAAATGATGCGAACTATTACTCAATTTTAGATAATAATTACGCTGCTTTTTGGTAAATAACGTAAATTTGTTTTTTCAGAGATGACTTTAAAACCAGTGTAGTATACTTAAAAATCTTTCAACAGTCCAAAATTAAATTTAACTCAAAATAATTTAGTTTAATAAATATTGTAGGAAATTTAGTTGAATGAACAAAACAGTTAAAATAAACGGTTCCAAATTTCTCGAGAACTAAATATCAATTTACAGGGAAACGAGAAATAATTTTTATTTAAATTTCTCAGGAATTCTTGTTTCGAAAATTCTATCCCAAAATTATTCAATTTAAATAAATACATATTTAAATATGAAAACTAGTTCAATACTAATTAATAAATTAGATCTCTATTAATTATGTAGAAAAAACTTACATCGAAAGAACGAAAAAAAATGTTAATCGATAAATCTCGAGTTTCTGATACTATCATTGAAACATTGAACCATTGAAACTCTGATATTGTTGGAAATTTAACGTACATGTCTATATGGAATATACATGTACATATATTTATTTATAATACTTCAAACTTTTTCAATGCTTCGACTCACAACGATTTGAGACACTGGAATAATTTAAACCGCTTCATTGTTTCCGTTACAATTAAATCAATTCAGTAATATATAATTTGGAACTGGCGTTTTTATTAAATAAATGTTTACCTTCTTCTAACCTTCTGTTAGAAAGCTTTGTGCAATTAGCAATCTAAAGAAATTCTTTAGGAATCCCCCTACTAGACATATTATAAGAACTTATATCTTCATTTAAACTTAAAACTAGATGTGAAAACCTTTATACACTCCAAAAAACTCTCTCAAATATTTCGTTAAATATATCGACATCCCGTAATCTTTTCCGCTGTATCCGAGCCAGCGTTTTTTTTCTTCTCATCATCTATAATTATTATTTAAATTTACGTTTTTCTTATAAAATTATCTAATTATTTTGATCTCTGCATTAAAACCAAACTCTGCATTAAACTATTTTGTTTGATAACTTGCAGCTCACTAGAGCGCCTGTACAGTATAGAAATTGACAAGAAAAGTTCTATAAACTCATTCCAACTTATGCCAGAATAAACTATAAGAAAGATACGGTAAGACAAAATGCTTGTAAAAAGTATTCCTACATAGAAAAAAATCCGATTTCCTAACGTAAACCAAAATCGACTCACTGTAGTGTACCAAATAGGGCTACTGTTCAGCTTTCAAGGAACAATAAATCCACTAACCGAACAGTCTCTAAGGCGGTTTTCCACACGAATACTTATTTCAAGCTTATTAACTTATTTGACGCCATCTTAAATAACTAATTCAAGCCATTCCCATGGGCCTGTTTAGACTAGTATTCTTGCATCTGCTTTTTGTTTCTTTTCGTATCTCTTTATCAACAAATTAAAATTTGTGGTAGAGGTTCGCACAATTGATCCACAATTCAATAAAAAAAAAAAATAGGGTATTCTCGTGTTGGTAATATAAAAACAAAAAAAATTGCGTGTTTATTTTGTTTTTAAGTTATCAATACGAAATGAAATGAATTTACATATACATACATATATATGTAACATCAGGGATGCTATTATGAAACTTATCAGTCGGGTTTTCCGTTAACGAAAAAATTCTATCCGACACGGCTTTACTCTATTATGAATCTTGATTATCGAATTTTTAATAAACATCAATTATTTCTGAAAATAATAAATATACCAACTTATATTATAAACTTTAATTATTTCTTTGATATTTTTTTTGAAATTATTTATTATATATTTATTTTTTTAAAGTACGGTTGGTAATATGTAATTAAATTTCGATTCAAATAGAAATGGCAAAACAAACACCAAACACATATGTATATATTTTTTTCTATACACGATATTACAAAATCCGACAACTAAATAGCACTCGAATTTTATCATATGCGATCGAAAAAAACTGACTCCATTTTATTGTTTTAGTTTCATAATGACTCGGGAAGTATCATAATAGCCTCCCAGGTTGTGAATACTAGCCGTGTTTCTTGACGTATGATCTGATCCGGATCAGATCATATCTGCTTCCCTTTCATTTGTATAGCCGCGTTTCATGACATCATCACAAACATTGTATTATTTTTTGTTTTTAGGTTATTATTTTGATCCTAGTAGCATTTTGGTTCAAAATTTTTATACAAAAACAAAAAATAGTACAATTTTTGTGTTGATTTCTTGAAACGCGGCTATACAAATGAAAGGGAAGCAGATATGATCTGATCCGGATCAGATCATACGTCAAGAAACACGGATACTATTGCAAACGTGAAGTGCTGTTGTGTTATGGGTAATACTAGTCCACACAGACCCAATCGATTTCACTTACTTATTTTGATAGCCACGTCAAATTATTTGTCAACTATGAAAAAAAACGAGGGAAAATCTACCTTGCTTAGTTGTAATCAACATTTTGTGCAACTGAAGACAGAAATCAAAGGAAATAAATATAAACAATTATATAAAGGCTTGCAGATTTTGAAACAATGATAAACTGACAACAAATTTTAAAATAATGACCATCGCATTTTATAGTTGAAAATAAAATAAAAACAATGCTAACAAACAAACACTTGTGAATTTTGTGATCTTGTGCAGAAATGCAAAGTAATGTTTCCGTTTTTATTAAAATTTAATAAAATAAATTTCATTTTAATTAAAAAACTGAAAAAATATAGTTTATATCAGTCTTATTGCTATCGAAACATGTTTTAAATTGACCATAAATACAATTAGATAAACCAAAAAAATTCACATTTCGACAATCAATTTAGATTTTGTTTGCAAAAAAGACATAGAAAATAAATAAAACGACATAAGTCTTCCCGCCAGCTTACTTATTTGAATAAGTTACATGTTCCACAAATAAAGATATGTTTAACTATACGGATATCCAATCGCAAGTAATCCGTCCGATTCAGAAACGTAAAATTACTATACAATGAGATATTCATTAAATCTAAAAATGTACTTCAATTTTTGCTAAACCTCAGGTAAATTGATGAACTTCCAAATAGTACCGCTCGAACTGTAACAAACACTCTCGAAATATGCCTATTACAAAAAATTGAAACAAATTATCAAAACATACCTTTATCTTTCAATGGTGACATAAATGATAAACTTCCATTATCATCCGATTTTGATGGTAATGATGACAACCCATGTAAACTCTTAAAACTTTTCAACCTCTCCGATAATATTTCCTGTTGCATTTCTAGTTCAGTTGGTGCTGGACTAAATAGTACTGAAGTAAACAAAAAATTATATAAAATCTTCCGAAAATTAAAGATAATAAAAACCGTACCTTCTTTTTCTTTTTCGTCAATTTGTCTCAAATTATCTTTGATGTCTAATGACGAATCTAATTTCCCACCACTGCTACCCAAGCAATCATTTAAAAGCGAAGACGATGAAGATGATTTTGAGACGGTTTTATCTCCATTATTAGTATTCGATGATTCTGATTGTTGTTTACGCTTCCGATACTCGTTGATCGATAGCTAAATAAGAAAAAATTGTTGTTAATATTTATATGTTATATATAACAATAACCTGTAAAAATATATATTTACTTTTCGTTTAGGAGCTGGCGGTGGTTCAGGTACATTTAGATTAGGATTCAACCGTGGATCAGCACTTTGAGCACGCGATAATAATTTTGGTTGTTGAATTGCAGTAATTTGATCCGAACTGTACGATTTACTCAAGAACGACGAAATTAATGAAGGTCCATTTGAATTCATACTACTGTAGTATGTGGGCTGCTGTGTTACAGAAGATACATCTAAACTCGAATATGTAGACTGATGGAACGATGTACTTTTTGTATTATTTACAGTTGCCGTACCACTCGTATCTAAATAATCGGATAATAGTGAAAAACTTGGATATTTCAGTTTACTATTTTCGGTTGCCTCGATGGGAGCCGAGCTGGAACCCAATGTCGATGATGTCGGAGTAGTGCTCGAATACTTGTTATAAAATGCATTATAGTATTGAATATGAGATGCTGGTGTATTCGGTGGAATATGAATGGTCGGTGGTAACTGGGATAGATTTGTAGCACCTGACAGTGATGTGATACCATAAATTGACGCTGTGCTTGATGTATTATTGTTACTAATCCCACTTGAACTGTTATTTAAATATGGATAAATTGATGACGAAATTTTTGATTGAACTTCATATCGCACGTCATCCGGTTTGTCCCACCGGGTATGATGACGTTCCTCTTTAGAAATATCACTTTTCAAGCACTCCTTAAGTTCAGGAACTGGTTTGGATTCTTTGTGTTCTCGACACATTTTTTCATCATTGCCAGTACCAGTACTTCCGTCACTTTTATCTTTTAATTTTACATTCACCGTCATATCATCCTGTACGCTTAAATCAAAATTCAATTGAACCGATTTTTTAGTCTTCGTCGATGAGGATGATATCGATGGTGGAGTTGTTGGTTTTGTCGGAGACAACGATTTTTTGCCTGGCGTTGGGCTACGAATTAAAGACGTAGATGGTATATGTGGTTTGGTCTTCTTATTACGAGATTTTAAAATTAAAATGTTTTCCGTGTGGAACGAATGTAATCTCTTTTGAATGTCAGCAATTTCATCGTTGAGGTTATTACATTCTTCAGATTCGATTGCATCTTCGGATTGTAATAAATTATAATTAACGTCAGGCGATGCTAAAGGAATAGGAGTACTAGGTTTTTCTGCTTTTAATTCTTCATTGTGGAATTTTTTTTCTGGCTCGACAGGTGACGAAGGTCCCAATTCCGTGTGAACCAATGAATTCACTTCGGAAGCATGTAATGGTTCTGGTTCAGGTGGAAGTTTGATTAGGTCGGAAGAGAGCGAGTTCGGTTCAGAAACAATTAATACTTGTGGTTCGGGTGGAATTAATGATTCCTTTTCCTGATCAAATTCTGCTGGCGGAATTGGCGTAGAACTATTCCTTGAAACCTCTTTACATTCCATTTCAACATCTGGTACAGACGAGTCAGTAGTACTCTGAATTATATTTGAGACCTTCCCGGTGGATTCTGTTTGTATCAGTTCTTCCTTCGCAACGATTTCCATTTCAACATGTTCATCAATTTCATGAACTTCAGATTCAAAACTTTTATCAGATTCTTCTGTTGAAGACAGTGCATTCGATATGTTTTCAACAGTTTCGTCTTCCATTTCGATTAGCTGCGGCTCTTTAATCTTAATTTGTATAAATTCTTCATTAACCTCTCCTATTTTGCATTGTTCTACTATTTCTGCAGTATGAATAGTTATATCTCTTTCTTTTACATATTCAACAGTCTGTAGATTTGACTCTTTGTGTTTCAACTTCTCTTCTTCACCGCTCTCAATATCTTCCTCACAATCTGCTTCATCATCAGCATCATTAATACTTTCATCAGTAGCATTAATACACTTCTCAATCTGAGCTTCCATATCGTCATGTTCATCTTCCTCAGCGGTATTAAATGATGCATCTGTTTTAATATCACTATTCTCAAATTTGTCTATCTCCTGCTTATCATCAGATCCAAAGATTTCCTCAATCTCATGTTTCAATTCTTCATTAACATCGGTTCGAGCCTTATCGTCGATTGTCTCTTGTTTAACTTCATTGACCAGCTTATAATCATGATCAATAAATTCTTCTTTTACTTCGTTTGCAACGTCGATAATGTTGGGAACGACATCTTCAACCACATCAATTTTTTCATCCTTTTCGTTTTCATCTTCAGGTTCTATTTTAACTAAATTATCTTCAGCAACGATTTTTTCACCTGGAGGCGGAGAGTTTACAATATCAATTTCATCATCTTGTTCGTAATTTTCCTCGGGTAAAATTTTATTTTGGGGATAGTGGTTATCAATAGCGTATTGTGGATTACTTTCAACAATGGAGTATGTACGTGTTTCAAAACGATGTTGTAGGTGATCATCAACCATATTCTGTGTGTGATTTTGAATAAAATTCTGCTGTGTTTGACTATCAATTGAATCACAATGACTTTCCGATAAACTAATATGCATCTGTGGCATTGAATCCTTCTTAATTTCTCCTTTCATCTCTTCTATTTTAATTGGATACGAAATTTGATCTTCGCTCGCAAAATTAGACTTGATTGGAGAATTCTTTGTCGTATCAATCGTTGGAGAGTCTGGCTCCGTTTTCTGTGCAATTTGTTGAATATCATTAACACAGAATGTGGGTTGGATATATTGATTCAATGGTGGCAAATCCTCTGGTGTTGGCAAATCAGAACATTGACGTGCAAATCTTCGTTTCTTTAGTGGAGTCATATAACCATTAGGTGGTGATGATGCCTCATTATCACATTCTTCCGAAATAGCCTGCCGCAGCCATCGTTTTTTTGCCGCACTTCCGCTCCCGTCTTGTATCACAACACCCGGTGGAGTTACAAATGAGATCGCCGTATTTGGTTCACTAGTAACATTCGAAAATGTTAAATTATTATTTGGATGATGCCATTTCACGTCCTCTTCATCAGCTGGGGACATTTTTACATCATTTTGATAAATGAACTCTTCAACTTTTTTCGCAGCCATACTCAAATTGTGTGGTTCTTCTTGTATTGCGTAGGTAACGGGTATAATTTGCGAATGAGTAATCATTTGTGGTACATTTAAATTATTGCACATTGTTGCCGCCACTTGCACCAAACTATCCAAATTTGTGGTTTCATCACTCTGATGGATTGTCGATGAATCCGTTTGATTTAACCAATCATTCATTATGGACTTTTTAGTTTTGGTTTTTTGAACATGGAATTTAATTTCAGTTTCGTTTATATTTACCGGTGATGAAGTTGTATTGGTCGTATGGGTTTGTTCTAGTGGTGCGACAGCTGCCTCTACAAGTAAACAGGCTGAGCTTACATGCAGCGGGTTTGAAACAGTCATCAATGTATTGTTGTTTTCCATTTGAGTGGAATTGTTATTATTTGGAGACGAAATTGGATTCGATGTTGTTGATTCTTGTGAATCATGCGAATGCGATAGAGAGAGTAATAGCCCAGCTGCAGAATTCACATTTTTCTCGTTTAACTGGTTGTCAAGCGGATTATCACGATGTATTTCTGGTGATTTTATGTCATCAATATTGTATGATATTTGATGTCCGGGAGGAAGTGGTGGAGATAATAATGACGTTGATTCCTCCGATGTCAGTAAATCTGAATCACCCGAATTCATTCGACTGCGTCGTCGTATTTTTGGATTACTTAAATGTTGATATGATTTGCTACCCTTTCGCTTCTTTTTACGTGGATGGTAGTTTTTCTCGTGATCTGCATCATCCTTATATCGTCTTGGTGAGGACGGGCTACTATTACGACGCTTCGATGATGACACTGAACCTTTATTTTGTTTCAGTTGCTGTTTTCGCTCTTGATTTTTTTCCATTTTCTCAAATGCTTTCATTATGGCTTGCATTTTGCGCTCCTCCCTCGTTAATTTTGGAGAGTCTTTCTCTTTTGGTTCTTTAGTAGACGGTTTATCAATTTTTTGCATTACTACTGGTGTTGCAACAGAATCGCAAGATTTCTGCGAATCGTCTTGCGGGGACGATGGAGCAATATTTATTGTACTTGGTAGTGTGGTCACTGTTACTGGTGTTACCGATTCTTCTGAGAAACTTATTTGCCTTACTTTATTTGGTGTCTTTTTGTGTATTGGATGATGTGCTATTTGTTGTTGTTGTGTAATACATTTTTGTGGAGAAAATGCTTTATTATGATTAACCAAAGTTGGTGAAGCCATAGGCATTGGCATGACCGCTGGGACTGGCGATATCAATGGGGCAGGCGGTGGTGGCAACGGATTACTTTTCTCTACTATATTCATTTGTGGAATCATGGTAGATATATCTACCGGAAAAGTAGGCATTTTACTAGCCAACATCAACTGATCAGGTGGTGTAATGTTTAATGTTGATGGTCTGGACGGTGAAGGCATCGATATACTTTCTATTATGTGAATCGGAGGTTGTAGTATCTCCTGTTGAGGTGGAACGTGTGTTGTAGGTTGAACATGTATTGGAGGTGGAGCAAGCTGCGGTAGTTGCAACAGCTGCTGATGTGGCTGAGGTTGCGGAGAAAATACACTACCCTGATCGGATGATAGCGGTGTTGTAGGTGCTGTCATCATAGGAATTGTAATTGGCTGCATTGATTGCAAAACTGCCAATGTTGACATTGAACTATTATTCGGTGACAACATACTAGCATTACTATCACCACTAGACGATGTTGATCGACCTCTTGCCATTAAACTCTTACTACGACGATATGCCAATCGGGTTTCTTCAATTAAATGACCATTTAATTTTTTCATAGCTTTCTGAGACACGCTATTCAAATGATTCGCCGTCGCAATCGCAAATATACAATCTTTCGGACAACCACATGCACATACCGTCGATGTCGGGGCCGTAACATTTCCCCTACTAATTGCCGTTAAATCATGTGGCTCATGTTTGATTGTAATCTCCGTTCCGCCAATTATATTGGACAAAGAAACGATATATAAATGAATTGCGCCTTTTTCAATACTATGTAAAATTTCTGCATTTGGACGACACGATCGTCGAACAAACCGTGCTTCATTGCCATAAGTTCGTGTATCGATACAAATTTCGGGCCCGTCATTCGGTAAACGATAAAAAAATATAAACGGCCCAGGCTTTCGATTATATTGGTGATTTCGTATATTTCCTGTAGTCGTTGGTATAGCTTGTTGTTGTCGAAATTGACTTGATAGCATATACTTTCCACGTATTTCAACTATTGGAACGTTCGCCGCCAAATCAGACGTACTGATTAAAATTTTGCCTCCTGCATGTGGAACCGTTGTGCATCTGTGCTCTAGATTGCTTGTATGCCTTAAATGCGATGGTATTAATTCTTTTATAATTTGATTTTGCTTGCCTATGGCGTGCAAACGTGCTCGCAACTCAGGTGAATAATGATTTGTAATCGCTTGCTCATAACTTTCAATCCATGCCCGTAAATTACTAGTCTTTTCATTCTGCGGTGCTTCAAGATTCATTTTTGATTTTCGTTTCGAAATCTTTTTCGATTCTCGGCGTTTACCATTTGATCGCGACGATAATTTACGTTCACGTTTTTGCTGCGCAAATTGACTAGCCAACTCGGCCTTACGTTGTTTCACACTCTGTTTGTGTTTTTTACCAACATTCTGTAAACTATTACTCTTATTGAGTAAATTAGTTCGCTCCATTTGTTGCCCTAATAATTGGGTATTATTCTCGAGTGCAATATGCTGTTGTTGTTGTTGACTATTTAGCAGCACAACATTTTGTTGTTCTTTACGTTTCATTAGCTGCAGATTTCGAGCCCTCTGTTTATCTACTGGTCTTGGTTGACATACTTCGCATTTGTATTCTTCTGGTATATTTTGCCGATCGATTCCCATACAGTCGACGTGTTGCCATGCTGAACATTTGTCACAGCATATCATGTAACCGTCATCATGGGTTAAATCACAAATGCATCTGGTTACCGAATCATCTTCACCCTCGCCCTCCGGAGCGGTTTCAGTTTCTTCACCAAGATCATTGTCTAGATTAGCACCATTTCGGGAACCCGTACTAATAACAGAATTTGCATCATCATCATTATTGTTATTACCTGTAATAAAAAATAAATAAGATATGGGGATTAAATTAATTACTTTTAATTGTAGATTATTATCATTTCCAAACTAAATAAATATTCAACTTACTTGCTTTAAAGTTATAATTAAGCCCGGCTTGTTGAATATTTGCCGCACTTAATGTGGGTGAATTATCTACCTGAAAACTAGGAATCTTCTTGGTTTGCTCCGGTTGAACGGCTGCATACGTATGATCTTGCACAATTACTTGAAGTATATGTACTTTACCATCGGCTACATTCATTGGTGCCGGTCGTACTTCCTCGCCAATTAGCTCATCGTCATCCTCCCCAGCGCGTTGTCCGTGCGATATGTTATCACCCCTTGTTGAGGTCAAAGGTATATTATCAATAAATGTGGTAGTAGTACTCGATAGATCACATGAACTAAATTAAAAGCAAGTGAACGAACAGAATAATAAGAAAATAAAACAAAAATAAAATAAAAACTCAAAATAAATAATAAAATTATAAATGTTGTAGAAAATTATAAATAAATAATTAAAATGATAATAATGAAGAGAATAAATATAAAACATTCATAGCACTATTAATAGTTAAACCATTCCAGAAGTTGGTGCAAATTATTTACCTGACTTTAAAATATTTCTCCGACGACGACGCGGATGATTTAATATTATCATGATGATGGTGATGATGATGATTAGGATGAGTATTATCCCGCGCCCCGTGCCCAATACCAGAAATGTGGTATATTTGATGGCTATTATTATTATTACTATTGTTGCTATTAATATTTACATTATGCTCATGATTTTGAGTTAAATAGACTTTAGTTGCATGTTGGGAATTTGGAGAATTTGTGTAAATTTTGTTGTTATTATTATGACTATTGCTATTATTGTTGTTATTAATTTGATTATGAGTCCGATTATTTGTATAAATAGTCTTTTGTGATAAACTCTGTAAAATTCGTGCAGACATTTCTTCTTCTGTCATAATCGTCCCATTCACAATCATTTCTTCCATTGACGTAGACGACGCAGGCGTATGCGTTGAAGACGAAGAATGTTGTGTACTCATCATGGCGATAGACGATGTGGCCGAATCATTTGGTTGATCTAACATTTGATGGTTTTGTTGTAAAATTGTTGGTGATGGATGCTGTTGAAATATTGCTCGTACTTTAGTCGGTGGCTGGGTAACATTTCCTTGAGCATTTACATATTTTATGGTACCGCTATTATTTGTAGTAAACGAATGTGGCAATGATTTTAATTGTTGTACATTTGTTACGGTGCCAGAAACCGCTACTAAACTACCCGATGATGATGTTTGTGACGGCAGTACAATATGCGTTTGATTTGGGTTATGTTGCACAACATATTTATTACCTTTAAGTATTCCTTTTCCCTGTATTAGGACATTATTTAAATTTCCAGCTCGTTGATATTGCACCGTTTGCACTTTGGTCACCGAACCATTATTACTAGCGTTCGTACTATTATTACATGCGGTATAAATTAAATTCGCTTGCTGTTGGGATAAATGAGCACTCTTATGTGATTGTACTTGCTGGTGCTGCGACATAAATGTCTGGGAATTTATCGTAGCCGCCGTATTCGTACAATAATTATTATTTATCGAACTAAATTGTTTTGTAAATTTATGTCCACCAACCGTTGTCGAATTAGTTTTAACGCTTGTAATTTTTTGTTGCGATGGTATTATGGTTTTAATATTACTGATGGTGCTCGCATTTGATAAAGTAGTACATTTTTGTGATTGTGCGTTACCCTGAAATATTTTCACCGATTGTAATTGTGGACTGGTTCCGGTTTTATTTTTCACTATATTGTTGGTTATTGTGGCTGTTTTTATATTATTCTGGGGCACTAATATTTGTTGCCCCTTTGTTTGTATCACATTATTATTTTGTCCTGTTCGCGACATAATTATATTACCACCGGTTATTGCATTTGTTGTACGTGTAAGAAACTGGACACTTCGCGGAACCGAAACCTTTAATTGATTACCACCTTTATTTATAATCTGTTGTTGTATTTGATGTGGATTTGCGGTTGCTTTAACTGGTAAATTAAGTATTTTACCACTCTGCATAGTACCCGGCTTTGCATAGTAGGCATTAACAAAATTAACTCCAGTCTGTGTAATTTTACCATTACTGACCAAATTAATGGTCTGCTGTCCACCATGCTGTTTATTATTGGAACTAAACGGAACATTACTAATGACATGTACTTTAGACGTTGGATTCGTAATTAATCGTCCCGTAGCACAATAATTTTGTATCTCTTCATTTGATTGATCTATAATTGTGCCATTATCATCACTAACAAATTTTAACACTTGCGTATTACTGAGCACATCATTAGTTGTAAAATTAATAACACCGGCCTGTAATGTATTCTGGTTTGTTGTATCTGTTACATTTGTACTTTGTAAATTTGAATACTCATCGTTTTGATTTGAATCATTATAATTACTATTATTGGACTGTATTTGTGACTGGAGATGATGGTGGTGTTGTTGTTGCTGCTGCTGTATGTGATGAATAGGAAGATGCTCACGGGGTACTTGAACCGTTTTTACTAAATTTTCATTGTTAGATGTATTATCAACAATGACAATACCAGATGACGACGGTATGTCAAGTGATGTGGACATATTTTTTGTTTATTTTATGATTTTTACAATATTTGTAATGTTTATTTTATTTTATATATTTATATTTTATATTTTTTTTTTAACTTTTATGATTTATTTAAATTTCCAAATAATGAAAATAGTTCTAAATCAAGCATTAAAGAATCTAAAATGAAATAAAAAAAAAGATAAATTTTATTAAATTATAATTAAACAAAACTCACATTTAATAGAACACACTTAAATTTTCAGTGACATATTATGTTGCCATTTTTATACTCCAAAGTGTGCTTGTGGGAATCCCGTTTCGAGATTTAAACTTACCAACTAATACAATTTTATTATAATTCACTACTATTCAGATAGTATAAACTACCTATAAGTAAAGAGGGTGGGCCCCCTACATCATGGGAGCCAAAATGGCTAGCTCTTTTGTTTAAGAACACTACATAGGCCATGACACAATTAAACATTACGTTTAAAAATTGTTTTCTGTAAATAAATAAAATTAAATAGTTCTTTAACACAATTTTTAATTTTTTGTAAACAATAATATCTACTAGTATCTATACCTACAAACAAAAATATAATATATATACATATATATATATATATATATATATATATATATATATATATATATATATATATATATATATATATATATATATATATATTATATATATATATATATATATATATATATACCGGGTGTTTTTTTTAAACTGAGACGATCAAATATCTCGAAAAATAGCCACTCTACGGAAAAAATGTCCATAATCAAAATTTAATCATACCGCGGGGGAAATACATTAGTGCAAAAAAAAAAGTCCCCCCACCCCCGCTTTGTAGGTGGGGCGGGGGTAACTTTTAAACTAAGATAGGAAGCCATATTTTTTATTGCAGATACGAATTCTACGACTAAAAGTACGTATGATTTGAATAAAATATTTTGTTCGGTTCATGATAGATGGCGTTGCAATCGACGAAATTCAATTTTTTCAATTTCTCCTTCTTAGAACACACGCATTCGATTCTGCAATACGTTTGAAATAAAAAACATCACGTTTTCATTGGAAATACTCGAAATTCGTCATCAAAACAATTTATTCAGTTTTGTAAATCTAAATAAGTGTTCAAAATGATGGCCTGAATTTTGTATTTTTGAAATTTAATAATAAAACTTGAAATTAATTAAAAAAAAACACCCGGTATATAAATATATATATAAATATATTATATATATATATAATATATACAGTGTTGCGCAAAACTTAAGCAACTTGTGCTCCATTATCATTTAAAATACTTTAATTCTGTTTTACTGTTTTTTATATATTTTTATAAAACATTAGTTTACAGTTATTTATTCCTTTATATATAATGCTCACAAATATAACCTAAAAAATTAAGTAACAGTTAATTTTCATTATAAAAAAAAAAAAAAATTGAAATATTCATTATAATTGGTTGTGCAAAACCAAAGCAACTTATTAATATTTAGTGTAATAACCTTTATTTCGTATTACTGCCGCACATCTGCGGGACATTGATTCAATGAGGTTTGAAACTATAGTCATTGGTATATTTTCCCACCTTTCGCTTGAAGTTATCATAAGCTCTGCCTTGTTGCGATGGCGTTTACTACCTACTCTTCGTTTTAGAATCCCGAAGAAGTTTTCAATGGGATTCAAGAGTGGTGATTGCGCCGGCCAATCCAGGACATGAATCCCATTAGCTGAAATCCATCTTTAACCAGTTTCGATGTGTGTTTCGGGTCGTTATCGTGTTGAAACACCCATCGAAGGGGCATTTCCCATTCCGCATAAGGTAACACCTGTGTTTCTAAAATTTTTTTATAAACGAATCGATCCGTTTTTTCAGTTATCTCGTAAAATGGGCCGATACCTTGGGCCGAAAAACACGTCCACACCATTGAAAATAATTATAATATCACAATAGAAAACAATTTGAAGAGTTTTTCTCCTTGCAAGAAACCAGTTCTTACCAAGAGGCACGTCCTTAAACGGTTTGTAGACATTTGACTCCATTGTAACACATTTTTAATTTATCTTGGGTTCTAGCAAAGTTTAAGTTAGAATCCGCCTTAATTGGACAATAAATAAATGGAAAACAGTGTTATTCAGCGATGAGTCTAAGTTTAACTTATTAAATTCGGATGGGAAGTGTCATGTTAGGCGAATGAAAGAACAACGCCTGAATCCTTGCTACTGTAAAGGTACAGTTAAGCACGCAGGCGGCAATGCAATGGGGTGGAAGTGTTTTTCGGCTCAAGGTCTCAGCTCAGTTTACGATTTCATCGTAAAAATGGATCGATTCATTTATAAAAGTATTTTGAAAACACAGGTGTTACCTTATGCGGAATGGGAAATGCCCCTTCGATGGGTGTTTCAACACGATAACGACCCGAAACACACATCGAAACTGGTTAAAGAGTGGATTTCAGCTAATGGGATTCATGTCCTGGATTGGCCGGCGCAATCACCACTCTTGAATCCCATTGAAAACTTCTTCGGGATTCTAAAACGAAGAGTAGGTAGTAAACGCCATCGCAACAAGGCAGAGCTTATGATAACTTCAAGCGAAAGGTGGGAAAATATACCAATGACTATAGTTTCAAACCTCATTGAATCAATGTCCCGCAGATGTGCGACAGTAATACGAAATAAAGGTTATTACACTAAATATTAATAAGTTGCTTTGGTTTTGCACAACCAATTATAATGAATATTTCAATTTTTTTTTTTTTTTATAATGAAAATTAACTGTTACTTAATTTTTTAGGTTATATTTGTGAGCATTATATATAAAGGAATAAATAACTGTAAACTAATGTTTTATAAAAATATATAAAAAACAGTAAAACAGAATTAAAGTATTTTAAATGATAATGGAGCACAAGTTGCTTAAGTTTTGCGCAACACTGTATATAATATATATATATATAATATATATATAATATATATATATATATATATAATATATATATATATATATATATATATATATATATATATATATATATATATATATATATATATATATATATATATATATATATATATATATATATATATATATATATATATATATATATATATATATATATGTATATATATATATATATATTTATATATATATTTAAATATATATTATACCGGGTGTTTCTTTTAAACTGAGACGATCAAATATCTCGAAAAATAGCCACTCTACGGAAAAAATGTTCATAATCAAAATTACATCATACCGCGGGGGAAATACATTAATGTAAAAAAAATAGTCCCCCACCCCCGCTTTGTAGGTGGGGCGGGGGTAACTTTTAAACTAAGATAGGAAGCTATATGTTTTATTGCAGATTCGGATTCTACGACTAAAAGTACGTATGGTTTGAATGAAATATTTTGTTCGGTACATGATAGATGGCGTTGTAATCGACGAAATTCAATTTTTTCAATTTTTCCTTCTTAGAACACACTCATTCGATTCTGCAATACATTTGAATTAAAAAACATCACGTTTTCATTGGAAATACTCGAAATTCGTCATCAAAACAATTTATTCAGTTTTGTAAATCACATTTAACCTTTATGTGTTATTTCTTATCTTCATGTTTTTCGTAATTGCAAAATAAACGACAAAATACTTTAGAATGGAGCGTTTAACTGTGCCAGAGAAAATTGAAATGGTTCTGGTTTATGGAGAAGCTGGCAGAAATCTTGAAAATGCTGTTGCTATTTACGCTCAACGTTTTCCGGATAGGATTCGTTCACGTGCTTCATTTGGCCGTACTATCAAACAATTTATTACTGATGCGGAAATGTTCAACCGAAATAGAGGACCCGTAGAGCAACATTCACTGGAGAAAATAATGAAATTGCTGTATTGGCAGCAGTGGCTCATAATCATCATATTAGTACACGAGAAATAGTTCGCGATTCCGGATTGCCCCTCACCAGTGTTTGGAGAATTTTAAAACGGCACAAGTATCATCCATATCATGTTTCTTTACACCAAGATCTTCATGGCGTTGATTTCCAAAATCGGGACGTGAACAAATACAACAAAACCCCAATTTTTTTCGTTGCGTAATGTTCTCCGACGAATCGTCTTTTACAAACCATGGAACGGTTAATCGACACAACATGCATTATTGGAGTGTTACAAATCCGCACTGGCTTCGTCTAGTTGAACATCAGCGTCCTTGGACTGTCAACGTGTGGTGTGGAATAATTGGCAACAAACTCATAGGCCCCCACATTATTGAAGGCAACTTGAATGGTCAAATGTACCGAAACATTTTGGAAAATGAACTGCCAATATTACTTGAAAATTTGAGCTTAGAAGTGAGACGGAACATGTGGTTTCAACATGATGGTTGTCCTGCACACTATTCGTTGATGGCACGTGAAATACTTGATCGTGATTTCAATGGTCGCTGGATAGGTAGAGCTGGTCCGATAAATTGGTCCGCCAGATCACCAAATTTTACTGCGCCAGATTTTTTTTTTGTGGGGCTACCTCAAAAACAAAGTTTACACACAAAAACCAACAACACGTGAGAACATGATTGAGCGAATCAGAAATGCGTGTTCTGAAATTCAACCAGACACACTTCTCAGTTGTGTACAATCATTTGAAATGCGGATTAATAAGTGCATTGAAGTCGCAGGCCATCATTTTGAACACTTATTTTAGATTTACAAAACTGAATAAATTGTTTTGATGACGAATTTCGAGTATTTCCAATGAAAACGTGATGTTTTTTATTTCAAACGTATTGCAGAATCGAATGCGTGTGTTCTAAGAAGAAAAATTGAAAAAATTGAATTTCGTTGATTACAGCGCCATCTATCATGAACCGAATAAAATATTTCATTCAAATCAAACGTACTTTTAGTCGTAAAATCCGTATCTGAAATAAAAAATATGGCTTCCTATCTTAGTTTAACACTTAACCACGCCCCACCTACAAAGCGGGGGTGGGGGACTATTTGTTTTGCACTAATGTATTTCCCCCGCGGTATGATTAAATTTTGATTATGGACATTTTTTCCGTAGAGTGGCTATTTTTCGAGATATTTGATCGTCTCAGTTTAAAAGAAACACCCGGTATATACATATATATATACTTATATATAAATATATAAATATATATATATATATATAAATATATATATATAATTTATAATACCATGATTTAGAATATGTTAAAAATACATTTAAATATTAATTCATAAGTACTAGTCATCCGGTAGTGTGAAAGGATCAGATTTGAATTTGACCAAATGTCAAAAATTCTCAAAACAATAACTACTAACTTAAAGAAACTAAAATATCATAAATGACGCATAGCACTGCGTACGTCACTCACCCAACTTAAAGCTAGAATCATAATACCAAAATTTGACTCGCGCGACTGTAGATGTTACGGCGAGAGGTGAGGTGAGATGAGAATCAAATATGGGTATAAATTGAACTTGAACCGTCATTTAAAATTTATCTTTTGAAGAGATAAATTTTCCTTCAAAAATGAAAATATTCTGTATTAATCCAAATTTTGACCATTTAAGAGATTACTGTCTATTCTACAATTTGTTTTATGATGATTTGGATTTAAGCCGGAGAGCTGCAATCTTGCTTGAGACTTCTGAAGGGAAATATCCAGAAATACAATAAATAATCAAACATACTGTAAATCACAGTTCCGTGAACAATGCCTATTTAAGTACATATTTAGTAAGGAGACCCTTAAAAATAATAACTTTCTTAAAAAATTCATTCAAACATTTAATTGATTGTTACGGTTCGCAGACAAAGGTTAACAGAATTGATATATTATATAAATACGATAATTCAAACTCGGAATATGTATACACATATAAATTTTGTTGATGCAATAATTGAATTTGACGTCATTACGTGTGTAAAGTTTAGGATAATTAAATAGAAAGAGAACAAAATAATAACCCAGAAAAAAGACTGTGATTTCGATTCATTTTAATATGAACAAAACAAAAGAGACAATCTACTCAAACTCTAAATACATTTTTTTTATTCTTTTATACACAATAATTTAAAATAAGTTAATATATTTTAATTTGAGCTAGTATATTATTGAACAGTGGCGATAAATAATATTGCTACAAATAAAATAATAGATTTAACCTTTAATCCAAATTTATAAGTTAATGTTATTCAGACATGTATTCTAATAGAACACACGATGATGTACCAAATCATATTTTAGACATATGTTATAAAATTTCGGTTTTTTCAGGTTCACCACATCAACCCACCACTGTACGACGAACTTATTAAAAATATAAAAATCGCTGTCCGCCATATATTCAACGACAACACGACAATAACATGTACTATCTATCTAATAAGAAAAAGGCAGCAAAACGAAAAAATAAAATAAAATGTAAAATATTTATTTTTAATGGCATGTTTAAATGGCTGCCTTTTTATATTATTACATACACATATATTTATATTTCGTTTCTTTTAGTCATAAAGCTAATTATAGATAAATTATTTTAACACGTCTAATATAAAATAGGTAATTTTTTATATCCGCAAAATGCAATTTCAAAGCAATGGAATTAACAAAAAAAAAAATTTTTAAAAAACTATTCATCTACAGCTCCATCTATATTCTTGAAAACGACGTTTTATAATTTTTAGTGTTTCAAAAATGAATAAAAATTTTGTAAAATAAATTCAACACAATTTATATAAATTTAAAATTCTAAGTTAAAACAAATCACATAAAAATACGGCCATTTTGTATTCTTCTTAAATGAAAATTAAATTAAATTAAAAAACAACACACAACCGAATGTATTTTGTAATAAACAAATATATACAACAATATATATGTATTGTATTTATATAAAGACGCAATTACGTTATATATTTTGTAACATATAAAAAAAATCGAGAGAAGTTGAAATATTTAAGATATTATTTATAAAAATGTATATCAGCTTGTATCAAATGCATTATTTATATACCCACACAAATGTTTGTACATTGTACATTTCTGATACTATTATTATGACAAGCCGATAACTACATCATCAATCTATATATTACACTTTCTTTTCTATATTAACTTAACATACATAAATTAAAAATATAAATGAACATAATTATATAGATACATATTATTCTATTTTGAATATCTTTTTTCAAATATCTAAAATTATTCACGTTCGTATCACGTTTACACAAATATTATTCGTTGCGTTGAGGGTTTGTTTAGAAAAGATACGATTAAAAATTATTTTACATTATTAATAATGTAAATAATAATTTCAAACCTTTACAAAAAATTAATGAAGTTAGAAATATTATTTCATAAACCATAAAGTTTTTATTGAAAATCAAGCGGATCTGTGTAACGAGCGAAAAGATAAGAACAATTAATACAAGTCATAGAATTCTTTAAAATTAAATGTGGTTTCCGTTGCTCCTGCTACGCAAAAATTGATTATTCGAAATATTGTTAAAATAATAAAAACTAATATTGGAGTTTTTGAATAAGATAATCATATTATACTCGTATGTATCATACTAAAAAAACATATGTATTCAAAATATTCCAATTATATACCGAAACCTATCTATTAAAAGAAATGACACCTTCAAACGACAGATTTCAGATTTACGGCAGTTTTTTAACAATATTAAAAAATGTACTCATGTGCACTGAAACCTACCACACAGTGTTGTGTATGGATAAAACAAATTCTCATGTGCTCCAGATATAATAGATGAGCAATTAATACACGAGAAATAGTTCGCGATTCCGGATTGCCCCTCACCAGTGTTTGGAGAATTTTAAAAGGCACAAGTATCATCCATATCATGTGTCTTTACACCAAGATCTTCATGGCGTTGATTTCCAAAATCGGGTAACTTTTTGTTAATGGGCACGTACAACAAAACCCCAATTTTTTTCATTGCGTAATGTTCTCCGACGAATCGTCTTTTATAAACCATGGAACGGTTAATCGACACAACATGCATTATTGGAGTGTTACAAATCCGCACTGGCTTCGTCAAGTTGAACATCAGCGTCCTTGGACTGTCAACGTGTGATGTGGAATAATTGGCAACAAACTCATAGGCCCCCACATTATTGAAGGCAACTTGAATGGTCAAATGTACCGAAACATTTTGGAAAATGAACTGCCAATATTACTTGAAAATTTGAGCTTAGAAGTGAGACGGAACATGTGGTTTCAACATGATGGTTGTCCTGCACACTATTCGTTGATGGCACGTGAAATACTTGATCGTGATTGGTAATACAATGGTAATACAATTGAATACAATGGTCGCTGGATCGGTAGAGCTGGTCCGATAAATTGGCCCGCCAGATCACCAGATCTTACTGCGCCAGTATTTTTTTGTGGGGCTACCTCAAAAACAAAGTTTACACACAAAAACCAACAACACGTGAGAACATGATTGAGCGAATCAGAAATGCGTGTGCTGAAATTCAACCAGACACACTTCTCAGTTGTGTACAATCATTTGAAATGCGGATTAATAAGTGCATTAAAGTCGCAGGCCATCATTTTGAACACTTATTTTAGATTTACAAAACTGAATAAATGGTTTTGATGACGAATTTCGAGTATTTCCAATGAAAACGTGATGATTTTTATTTCAAACGTATTGCAGAATCGAATGCGTGTGTTCTAAGGAAAAATTGAAAAAATTGAATTTCGTCGATTACAACGCCATCTATCATGAACCGAACAAAATATTTCCATCCGGAATCGCGAACTATTTCTCGTGTACTAATATGATGATTATGAGCCACTGCTGCCAATACAGCAATTTCATTATTTTCTCCAGTGAATGTTGCTCTACGGGTCCTCTTTTTCGGTTGAACATTTACATCAGTAATAAATTGTTTGATAGTACGGCCAAATGAAGCACGTGAACGAATCCTATCCGGAAAACGTTGAGCGTAAATAGCAACAGCATTTTCAAGATTTCTGCCAGCTTCTCCATAAACCAGAACCATTTCAATTTTCTCTGGCACAGTTAAACGCTCCATTCTAAAGTATTTTGTCGTTTATTTTGCAATTACGAAAAACATGAAGATAAGAAATAACACAAACGTTAAATGTGATTTACAAAACTGAATAAATTGTTTTGATGACGAATTTCGAGTATTTCCAATGAAAACGTGATGTTTTTTATTTCAAACGTATTGCAGCAGAATCGAATGCGTGTGTTCTAAGAAGGAGAAATTGAAAAAATTGAATTTCGTCGATTACAACGCCATCTATCATGAACCGAACAAAATATTTCATTCAAATCATACGTACTTTTAGTCGTAGAATCCGTATCTGCAATAAAAAATATGGCTTCCTATCTTAGTTTAAAAGTTACCCCCGCCCCACCTACAAAGCGGGGATGGGGGACTACTTTTTTTGCACTAATGTATTTCCCCCGCGGTATGATTAAATTTTGATTATGGACATTTTTTCCGTAGAGTGGCTATTTTTCGAGATATTTGACGTCTCAGTTTAAAAAGAAACACCCGGTATATATAAGTACAGTCATCAAAATAAGCCTAGGTACGATGTGTGCAATTGACGAAAATTTAAGAAAACTCAACATAAATATAATTCGAAAATTATTTTTTCTTAACTTAAATATATACATTGTTCTTTAATTATCGAACACAAATAAAATTTAGTTGCATATTTCATAACATTTTCAGTAAAAAAGAATTTTTTCGTTTCACAATTCATTGCAAAATAAACTCTGCAAAAATATCGCCCATATAATTTGTTCTAACTACATAACTGTTAATCTAATAAATTTAAACGTGTTTGCATCAGTATTTCCAAGACTTTCAAGAAAATAAAACAAAATTAAATTAAAATGTTACATTGAAACTGTAAGACACAAATCGTTAGGACAAATTGCCGAAATAATTAAAACTCCCAAAATTATAAATTCAAAATTATAATGAGGCTGAATTTTTTATATGTTAACCTAGATCTGGACGTACATGTAAGTTGACTGATCGCGAGAAACGTGAAATGGTGAGAATAATCAGGTGAAACGTGAGCTCGCGTTCCACGAAGAAGACCACTGATTAATTTTAATTGTATATGTTTTAATGATTTTTAGAAAATAAAATCTGAAAGCTTCTAATTTTGTAAACCATTCCATCACAATTCACGACGAAGTTCGAAACTACCTGAATTTAAAGACAGTTTTTTCTTTTTGTAAAAGCTATTCATGTATGTATGTAAGTGATAATTCTGAAAGATCTCGTTCATGTAAATTGTTTCCACTGGCGTCGTTATTAGTTTTACCATTTTATATTTTACGATAAATTTTTGTATTTCTATACGAAATCAAAAAATATTATATGTATGTTATAATAAAATGTATGTTTTCTGTTTTCCATGTAGAAATAGAGTAATACAGTTTAACATTTTACAAAAATTGTTAGTTTCACTCCTATCAGGTTTTTGTCGATTTTTTTACCACGTCAATGATGGCTACGCAAAAAAATAAAGTAAAATAGTTCATTGTGTAAAAGTAAACAGTCAATCAAAAAAGTTTTCATACACCTAACACACTCGACAGTTTAAATTTCAAACCTATTAAAGCTAAGTACATAAGTACAAAAAAATCTAAAACTCAACTAGAATGGGACACAATTTAAAAAAAAAATTTATGTTATTTTATGTAACGTATTGGTTACATTTTTACAAATTTTGCAAACATGTATATCATTTCGCTATAAAAAAAATTGTGTGCCGACGTTATGTTAAGCTTTCTTACTTGACTTTCCAGTAGGTCCCATAACATGCTCGTTGGTATTGCAATCTGAGGATAGAGGGCGAGGGGAGAGGATGGATGAGGAGGTGTGCAACTAATCTGGAACATCAACCATTCTTTAACGACGTATGTTTCGAATCGTTACCCTGTTGAAACATAAATTGATGTTTATTAAAACTCATTTTGCTACCCTATCCATTAAATTGTACCATCTTACTAATAAAAATTGAGTTACCCACAACTCCAATTCCATAAATTCATTTGGTATGTGAAAACGTTCCTTTCATTTCAACAGTTTTTTAAGTGTATGTAAGGTCATTTTATTGGCAGTAGGTATACTCTATTTTAATTTAAAGCTAAACTTCATTCGATGGTTATTTTATAAGGCATTCTCGATGGTTATTTCTAAAACATTGAGTTCTAATTTATATACTATTTCTTTAATATTATTCTAAGTTTTGTTAAGCTTTGTTTGGTAATCTATAAAACACCTGCATCAGATTATGTTTTTGAGTGAACAGAAAAATGTTGCACTAAAATATCTAACAGAATAAAATTTATTTATACAAAATAATTTAGCTAATAAATACAGTTCAGCAATATTTTTTGTCGTTGGCGAGTTGTTATGTCAAAATCTAAGCATTCCATAATTGTAATTTCTTTCACTATTTAGGTACTAAAAAAATTAGACCATATAATGAATCAACATTTTAAAAATTAAAAAAGGGAAACTTCTTTAGAGTAAGAGGAAATGAGCATAACAAAGTGACAATATATTTATCAATTTACCAATTAGAAATATGATTCCTTTAATCATCAATGAAAAATTTCTAATGAGTGACTTCTACTATAATATTTTGGAAAGGAAATTTTAAAATGTTGGTGTAATTTTGAATAATTGCAGAATCAAAACATAAATAATTTTGAAAGTTAGAAAAATATGTTTATATTTCGTTAGAAACACTTGGGATTACCCAAAAATTAATGTATGCCGAACACTTCAAATTCGAAAGAAGTCTCCAATACATCATATTGTGCAAGTTATTTTTAACATTATTTTAATTAGAAACACGGCAATTTAACTCAACTAAAATTTGATTAGATTTTATTGTTATGCGACTACATAGGTACATAGTTTGAAAATATAATACTAAATCTAAAAGAGTATCAAATATTGAATTAAAAAGAAACTAAATAAAGTGATAATAGTTCTGTGACATTAATCGCCAATTACATTTTTAGTAAATACAAATGGTGCGTTTTTTTATTAACAGAACTTCAAGTTCTATAAGAACATCGGGAATAATATTGGGAAATTTTTTTTAGTTTAACCAATATATTTAATTTAAGTTCTATTTATTTGAATAAATTTCAATTTCTAACTATACTTTTTGACATCTATTGCGAAATAATACAGGTATCAAGCATAAAACAATGAAAAATATTTGTTTAAAATATTTCCTTTTAAAATTTCCCTTTTTTTCGAGTTCGTGTACTATGAATTTATCGCGAACTTGAAAAAACCAATGTTTTATCCAGAACATTGAAAAATAAAGTTAAATTTTATTTTATTTCGATAATAGTGAATTAAAATGTGTAGTTTAACATTAAATGTATCTTATTTATTGATAAAAAATTAAATTCATTTGGATTTTACTGAAAAAACGAGAAAATTCTTATCCAGAACTTCATTCCAATAAGAAAATTTTTGAATTAAAAAACACGACTAAAATTACTAATTTACCAGAAACTTTAAAATTCAGAACAGTAAAATATTTCAAATTCAAAAAACTAATCTATCAAAAAAAAATTCTGATATATAATTAGAACTAAAAATGTTACATTTTACAATTGAGTTTGGTGTTGAATTTTAACATTTGTGGCTGAAAATCACCTCGGATCAATTGTCGAGTTTACACGTGGAAGTAGTTAAATTAAAACTAATCCAATCAATCTTCCATCTACGCTCATACAATAGTCTCGCTCATATTTAAATAAGCATAATAATAATTAGTAGGTAGTTGAATAGAAAACGAAAGAAGAAGAATTTTATATATGTACATATTGAAAATGTATTACAAACTAGCAACTGGAAAATCGTGAAACAATAATGAATTACAAAATTACTAATTTTCAACACTTAATCCCGAATGAAATATCAAATTTTTGAATAAGTAATTATAACTAATTATTTATCAATTGAACTTGTAGTTTAAATTTTTTTAGTTTTATTAAATAAAAGAGTGGAAACTTAACGTAAATATTTTATTTCACTTAACGATTTTATGTTTATATAATAAATAAATGATTTTACAAAATATAAAATTTGGTCATTTAATAAAATCTGAAATAAACAATGCCGCCGCGATGGATGACTCCTGAAAATGATCATCTTTTTACGCAGAACAAAGTGTTCAACGCACATTACATTAAATATTTTCAAAGTATAGAACGCAATAAACCACATGAATAAAATTAGTCTTTTTCTAAACAAACCCATACTAATTTCAATTTAAATAAAATTATGTTTTGTACATTTACGGAAGGAAATACAATAAATCAAGGTCAATCAACTATAAAACGTAAATATGACAATTTCAGAAATTCGAATGACATAATTCACATATAAACAATCATATGTAGTACTACACAGAATAGAAAATAAATGATAAATATGTAACAAAAAATTTCCAATCAAAATAAAATAGAAGTTATTTATGGATTTCATTTTAGTTTCTCTCGCGTATTATTGTTATGGCACAAACAACACACATAAAAGAAAACAAAATATGGCAGCGCGCGAATATTTCACACACAAACAGGCGTATTTATTAGAAAAGGTTGTATTGATCCAATTTTCATAAAGAGTTAAACAAAAATATGCATGTATAAGTACGTATGCAATTTTCCTCATTTTTGTGTATGAATAAAAACCAAAAAGGCAAAAAATAATAATAATAAAAAAATAGTCATGGTAGTTCGAAATTTTCATATGGAAAATAAACACACCGAAAATTCATATCTCGAAAATCAAATGGGCAAGCGCAAAATTTAACGCTTGCGTTTTTCATTATCAATTTTGGAACATGTACATACGTGTAGTTTCCTTTTTTCGTTATGAAAGCCTGGACAAAAAATTTAGTTTTTCTAGGATTTGTTATTTGTAAATTTTCTTATTCTATCGTCCTGTGCAAAAAATTATTTCTAATTTATTTGAAAATTATAAATAAAATTTGTACACACGTTACAATATAAATATTATACATATACAATGTATTGATTTTTGGAGTACTGTCACAAATGCACAAGAATATTTTTAATAGCCTATACATAATATAAAAAAAAAACTAAATGCACTGAAATAAAATATGAAATGCGGATAATTTTGTTGTTGCCATAAAGATGGAGAAAACAGGGCACCGAACCAAATTTTATTTTGATTAGGAATTATTGGATGGATGGGTTAATATATTATATTTTGTGATAATTATTGGAATTTTTGGCATCATCATTAGTAAGTATTTGGCAATATTTTTTAATACTCCTGTATTACTATTGATCAGACAAGGTTAAACTGGTGTTGGACCCGGTAAACCTAACCTATTATTACATACATACATACTAAGTATGTGCGATTGACCTTCAATTTATTAAAATATAGATGACCGACAAGAGATGACCGATATACAGGAGATACTCGACTCAATTCTCGAATCACCTGAAAACTAACAAAACGTGATAATTTGGTGTTGATTGACGATTAGAAAAGTAGAGATTGCGATACCAATTGCAAAATAAATTATCTATAAGAGCCCAAAAATCATAAATGGATAGAAAGTGCCAACTATCGGAAATAAAATAAAGTCTATTCATAGACAATGATGCCATCTTCAGTTCAAAGAAATTCCATAAATGCCTGTAGAAAATACATTATTTTTGTTTTCCAACTTAGCTTAGTGTAGCCAATAGGACAGCTTTGAGCATAAATAAATTGTTTGATTTAAATGTTTTAACATGAAGAGGCGAATATTTCACCACAAAAAAATGAAAAATTCTTTGTATTCATCTATGGTTTGTTATTTAACATAAACAATAACGCTCCCGTGCTTCTGTAAAAACTTGTGACAACACGTTTGTTTCTGGAATCCTCAGGTTATAAAAGATTTTCTGAAAGTTAGTTCCTAAACTAAATTCAAACCTTTCATTTTTTGCAAAGAAATCAAAAAAATTATAACTTACATTTCTCTATCTATCTATGTATATACAAAATCGATTATTTCTGCCAATAAAAAAAAAAATAGTGTACGGTTCTGTACTAATGGCTCGGCTCGCAAAATGACAGACATTGAATAAACATATCTGACTATATTTACTTATAATTACACACATAAGTATTATGTACGTATATTTGTACAAATATCTATTTGTATAATATTAGAAAATAAGATCATTAATCCTTAAAATTCTTCAAATAATTAATTGCAATCTTTCGTAATTTTCATATATCGGAAGCGTTTCATCCATTATTATGTAATTGACAATCTATCTGACCCGTGGACTATTTCTGAAGTTCGATACCCTGGTTTTGAAAAGAGAAAAAAAATTATTCAATTTCCTACCTGTGGAAAATGGGACTTAATATTAAAATGTCAATAACCTTTCTAGAATAATATACTAAAAAATAAATAAGCATTTTGTGAAAATACATAATATACATCTATAATCATATATATAAATTTTTATTCAATTTTTAATTAGCTTTCATTTTTTCCATCTGTCTATTTGAATTTTTTCAATTTATATTTAGTTGTTTCAGTTTTTTTCTCGCTGACACAATCGATAATGCAGAACTATTTGCGCTTGGCTATTATACGTGTATATTTTTTTATGTTTGCAGTTTAATTGTTTTATACCAAATCATCTATGATCTCTATTTGAAGGTCAAAATCGTTCGAAATATTGTGTACACATACATACAATCAGGTAGATTCATTTTGCACCACCCTATTAAACGCATATAACACATACTACTACACGTTTTGTTATAAATTTTATTCGTAATTGGCTAAAAAATATAAATTAAATCAAATTATTTATAAAAAAAAATAAGAGACAAAGAGAATTTATACACAAATATTCCAATTTGCATAAAAATCATGGCAATCATAAGCTAACAAAAATTCCTCTCAAATTATAATTTAAAAGAATAAGAAAAAAATGCACTTTTATATTAATTAAATCGATACTTAATATAATATTATATTGTATATAAATTTAAATAAAAATGTATATACTAACATAGGTATATACGAAAACAACAAAAGCTCTATTACATTCAATTTTCATTAGTTGATTTTGACTTGAATATTTTCCGTCACAAAAAAAAATGTAGCTTCATTTCATTCTACAAAATGTAGCTAACTTCACGATAATCATAAAACAAAAAAAATAAGTACGGCGCCATTTTGTGGGACGGACAAATATTTTTTTTTTACATGAAAAATAATAATAAACACAAATTTTTCCGTCTAATTATGATTCCAATTTAATATTTTATATCAATAATGTCAAATTAATCATAATATATAATTTAATTAAACTAATAAAATAAGAGACATAATATACATATTCAAGTTTTTATAAAATTCCTTTACATTAATTTATTTGCACGACGTAATTAAAAATTATTTTTGACCAAAAACCCAAATATCAATATTATGATAAATTTAATATTGAAGTTTGTTATTAAATTTATTTCAATTAATTAAAATTAACTTGTACCACTAAACACGAAATAGTTAAAAAAAATTTAATATGTAAAATAAAGAAAATAGAAATGAACGCCATTGAAGAAAAAATGATTACGAGTCAAGGTATTAAAATATACATTACTTTTAATAATGTACAATGCATATCTTGTAAAATGTATATAGAAAATCTTAAAGCATTCAAATAATTTTCAATCGAAAATAACGTTAATTATTATTAAATATGTATATATAAAATAGTATACTAGAATAAAATTAGCAAGACTTATTTTTTATAATATGTACATATTATACATATTTGAAAACAAATGATCTGCAGACAATTTCTTTTAAATAAATTATGCAATTTTATTAATTGAAAAACAATTATATCGCGTAAATATAATTATAAATAAATACATAATTTAAACTAACTAATTTATTAAGTTATAAAAAAAAATTCTTGGTACATACAACTTTTTTTTTCATCTTTTAGTGGGATATGAGTTTTTTCGTTTCTTTTCTCGAAAAAATGTAAACACTCACCTTTGCTGTTTTTATTTAATCAGCAACGTTATAGATTAATAATTTTTAATTATAAACACTCTTTAACACTAATATAACACAATATTAACATTTATTTTAACCATCATATAATTTAAATAATTTTAAATTCAAGTTCAAATTGCAAACACTTCTATTAAAACTACAATGGCCGCCATATTAATGTTGTAAAAACAACAAGGTTTATTAAAAATATAAAATTTTGGTTTAATACGAACCCTTGAATATGTTTCTTCCATATCCGGTTACTTACTTTTACTTTGCGGAATTGGCGATAGGTGTATCATGTTGACAACGTAAAGAAACAAAAAAATCAATTTGTCTAACACTTTTACGAAGTGCCAACATAAAATTACGCCGCGTTCAGCATATTACAGCGTTTACATGGTAAATTAAGCGCTAATCATAAATAGAGGCTGGATTTTTTGGCACAATTCGCTGCTAAAAATCGACTTTTATTTCGTTTTCGGTAAATATTTACGCTATCCAAAAGTAAGGTAAACCGAGAAAACTAAATTAAATGTTTAACGTTTAGGTTGTACATTTTTTAATTTCTACGGGTTGTGTAAACTTAAAATAAACAAAAACGCATTTCGTAATAAAACAAAAATACTAAAAATCGACTTTGACCCTAGTAATTGGTTTACCCGTGAATTGGTCTGCAGCCTTTGTGTAATATAATATATTAGGCCAAAGCCATCTTAATATATAAAGCCTCCATGTTGAGCGATATTTTCAAACGAGCTTTTTTTATTTAACCAAAAAATGTGTAATTTACAAAGAAGTCTATGCAATCCCATGGCAAAACATACAAACTTATTTTGAATTGTTCAACTATTAATAGTGAGAGCTTTTAATATTTTATTACATAAAGTAATAGATAAAGAATTGAATTAGGTGGCCAGGGTGTTTTTTCGTAATTATATTAATTAAACATAATTTTTATGATTATAAAATTGTCATTAATTTAATTTATTTGCGCTTTTAAATTTGTATATACAAATATATATCTGATATATTCTAATACTCTCTTTCAATATACTGCATTCACTCCAACACAGAAATAAAATAGTTCGATTCAAAATCTAAACATCGAAAAATATGTATAAAAATTATGATAACTACGATAAATTAAAATTTAGGAGATTAATCGGATAAACGCTGGGAAATTTCTCATTAAACCAAAATAAAAATATTGATCGTATCGATTAAATAAATGATAAAATGTTGTGTTTTGTTTTGAAGGTTACAAAAGGTTACATAATTTATATACAATATGTCAATTAGGATTAGGAGAGGGACAATTTGATCACGCTCTCAATATTATTTTTTATGCCATTACTTTTTGTTGTTGCTATGAAATAAAAAATTGTGTTCATATATTTTTTCTCGTTTTTCCGTTGTTTTATGATCATTATGTTTGTTCCATTTTAAAAAAAACATTGATGTTTTCTTCTTTTGGTTTATTTGTTTGATGGGAATAAATTATTTTGTTGGTTATGTACACAATGTCCCTTTCTTACAAATTTTTATTCTATTTCTATTTGAGCTTTATTAGAGAATAAAGTATCTTATTTCCCTTTAATTAATTCAATAAAATGGAAAACCCCACGGAAAAATCCTTCAAGTCAGGTGAAAACCAATGTTTATAGTTTCAATTGATTTCAAAAAATTATAATTTTGAGTTACTTTTCATTCAAATATTTCTATAAACCAAAATCATGTCTCTCCATATAAAATGTATGAAGAGAGCGATTATTTTTGTCATTTTAGACTCACTAATAAAAGTTCGTTTTGAACATGCAGGCTTGATTTATTAAGGTGGCTTTGATTAGGCCCAATGATTACTACCTAGAATACTAAATACGAAGCGATAAAGCTCACAATTTCCATTTATTGACGATCTATTGACGATTGTAAAAGTAGGGTTAGGGTAGCAGTTTCACGTATGTATATGATTTACTTTTAGAATAAAAATAAACAGATTAATAAGAAATTTTAGCCAAGTGCGATTTTTATATTAAAATTCAAATTTGATTATTTATAAAACAATGTATAATAAATACTAATTATTCGATAGTCAACACCACACAAATAACAAGTCATTATGCGTGCTTCTCTGAAACGATCTCTGAAAGGAGACGATGGCTCCACGATGTAGGGAACGACTTGGCCTCTTCAGATTATCTTAGACAGTAAAAAGACCATGCTTAGGATCGAAACCGTTAGAGCCAAATAGTTGACTCAGTAAGGGGCCAGTAATGGCCTTTTGAAAACTGGTTATTATTATTATGCGGGCTTATTTTATTTTTTTTACAACGAGAGGCGCTTTCTTTACTTTTACAATCGTCAATTATTTGGTAAAATTTTTAAAAATTGAAACCAAGGGTAATCAAAGGCAAAGTTACATATTTAGATAGGCAATTTCACATATAAATATCATATTGGCTGGTATCGATACATCACAAATAGTATGTTTATGCTCATCAGTTATCTTGTAGTTAACTGTGGATTAAATTATCTTTTTAAGCGCTTATGCTGCAGAGTTAAGTCGTAGTCGAGTCGAAACTGGGTTGAAACCGAGTTATAAATGTCATATATAAAACATTTTTATTTAAAAATTTATTAATTTTTTAAACAAACAATTAAAATGTAAATTAAAAACTCACAAACAAAGAAATGGAAAATGGTGGTAATAACTCTTCGCCAGTCTTCGGAAAAGAATAAATAGAAAGAAAATAACGTTCATATTTTGTTGTTTTATTTTTTGACTTGACCCCGTGTAGTAAAGGGAATTTTTTAGAGTTAACTCGACTCGACTCTACAAATTTGTTAGGTCGAGTTGAATTAACTACATGATGTCTAGACTCCGTTTTTCGTGAAAGACGTATGAATTACTAACGCCACTAGCGGCACTTAAAAAGCGAATAAAAGCTTTTATCATGTACATATATTATGATAATGGAAAATTCAAGCGATATCACCATTCGAGTGATTCTATCCACAAACGATTTCAAACTTTAGGTTTATCATTTTGTTTTTTGTCAATTCTTGTACTTTGTCATAGTTAAAAAAATCGCATTATATTACAAAATAAAATATTAATTAATTAAAAATAAAATCTGAGGTTTCGATATTACTTACCAACATAATTTTCGATTTTATATCAGTTTACCGCATTTTGGTATTGCATTCAACTTGGTCAAACCGTCAGGTAAACGAGGTAAAGAAATTTCAATAAAAATCAACTTTGTTTAAATCTCAGGGCAGGCGCCAGGCGCATGTGAGGGAAAATTGTGTCGGCAAAAATAGAAGACACTGCACTAACAGTGGTCCATGTGTTATGATTTCATAAAAGAGCAAAAAAACATTTTTTAGTTACTTATTTTTTATTATAATTATATAGTTTTAATTAGTCATAAAAATTATTGTATACATATTTTAGAATTTACAATTTTTAATTAATTTTATGATAATACAGAGCTGATTTATATAAAAGAAAAAAAAATTCGATTAAATTCATCTATGGAGAATTTACGGTAATTTATAAATAATTTTTAACAAAATTATTAATTTACATACGCTGATAATTATATGATGTAATTATACATAATATATGAAAAAGGTCATATAATAGATTATATTATATTATTGTGTTGTGTGTGATACTGATAAGAGAAAGGTTATGTTGTATATGTATCGTAGTTTAATTGCTATAAGCCAAAATAGAATTTGAGACGAAAATTTATATAGAAATTTAACAATGTCATTAGATCTCATTTGAATTTGTTTAAAAAATGAGGTATATAGATTTCAACTTAATAAAAATAAATTATAATAAATTGTGATTTTTAATATATTTTTACAATTTTATTTTTCTCATTTCGTGTATGTATAGTGAAGGACTATTGGTGGGATTAGGTAACCCATTGCTGGATATTTCTGCAACGGTTGATAATGCATTTCTCGAGAAATATGATTTAAAACCTGATAATGCGATTTTAGCGGAAGAGAAACATATGAACTTGTAAGTCCAAATACGTGAATATATATTATTGTTATCAGTGAAAATTTTGATCTCTGGGTATTAAAAATTCAGTTGAAGATAAACTACATTTCGCGCGTTTTCTATTTTTAGATACAACGAATTAATTGAAAATTATAATGCTGATTTTATAGCCGGGGGTTCTGTACAGAATTCCTTTCGTGTGGCCCAATGGATCATGCAAAAACCAAAAGTTGCCGTGTTCTTTGGCTGTGTTGGAGACGATGATTACGCCAAAATTATAGAAAAAGAAGCGCGCGGACATGGTGTAAACGCTATCTATCAAATTTCAAACGAAATTGGAACTGGGACTTGTGGTGTACTAATCACTGGAACACAACGTTCATTATGCGCAAATTTAGGTGCTGCAAATAATTTTACAATTGACCATATCAATAAACCGGAGATAGATGCTTATCTACACAAGGCAGAATTCTTTTATATATCGGTGAGTATTGCAAAATGATGTTTTCGCTACATAGATTTCAATCTTAAATCTGTTTTAGGGATTTTTCTTAACAGTCAGCCCACCAAGTATTTTAAAGGTAGCTAAACTAGCGCTTCAACGTAATAAACCGTTCATGATGAATTTAAGTGCTGAATTTATATCGCAATTTTATCGAACTCCCTTAATGGAAGCAATGCCCTATGTTGATATATTATTCGGTAATGAACAAGAAGCGCGTTCATTTGCTCGTGAATCAAATTTTGGCACTGTAGATTTAAAAGAAATTGCGCATAAAATATGCGCCCTGCCAAAACAAAATGAGAAAAAATCACGGGTTTGCGTTATAACTCAAGGTTCGCAACCGGTGCTGCTCGCCCAAAATGGTAACATAACTGAATTCGCCGTGAAAAAGCTCGAACCAAGTGAGATTGTAGATACCAACGGTGCTGGTGATGCATTTGTTGGTGGATTTTTAGCACAATTAGTTATGGGCAAACCTCTAAAGACGTGTATAAGATGCGGAATATGGGCCGCAGGCAAAATAATCCAAAATTCGGGATGTACTTTCAGTGGGACACCAGATTTTGTCGATTCAGCAGAATAAGCAAACCAAAAAAAAAAATAAAGTGACGAAATATTTAAGTTTTATTGTATTGGAGACGTTAGAATAAAATTGAACGAATATTAATTGATAATCTCAATTTATTTTCTTAATAAAAATCAATTTATTTTAATTTTTCTTCCATTTTAATTGAAATCAAGATTGCGTCGTGTACAGTGTGGCGATGGCGGGATCTTCTGTTTCATATATAATTAGAACGTCGCGAAATTTATCGAGCAGCTGCAGAAGTTGAGAACGTCTTAGGTTTTCGAAATACATAATTTCTTCGAGATGATGTTCCCCTTTAAAATATCCAGCTTGCCATAGTTTAACCATGAGTGCGAGATCCTCCGCATTTAAAGCGGCTGGTACACGACGTACGGCAGATCGATCTGGTTCTTGAAAAACCAATAAAAGTTCTTTAATCTTATCCTCATCTTCAATTGAGGCTAGACTTTCACCATTTTCAGTACTCAGCGAGGCAGATTGTGTTAGGCTGTAGTTTGATTTGTGGCTGGACGATGGTTGCGCTGCAATGTTGTCGTTATCAGATACAGCTGAATCAGCTAGAATACTTTCAGAAAAATGATCATCTGTAATCGAGCGACGAGTTGTATTTGGTACAGGCATTGGCTGACTAGATAGGCTTAACAATGAACCGCCATTTAGATCATCATCCTGCGACATTATGCTATTTTCATCGATACAATCGTATTCGGTCGACTGCTCATCACATTCCCCATAGTCTGTCGGCATAAATTGTACATATGTATGCAGTTGCATTAGTAGATGATGTTGTAACATCCATAGCACCATTTGTGCTAAACGTCCTTGTCTGGAAGGATGTTGTAACGGTGTGGTTAAATGTCCTATCGAAGTAGGTAACGAAAAATCTGAAATTACTTCAAATAGTGACATGCCCGGAAATTTCGATGAAAATTTTTCTACTAGAGGTGAATGTGTAAACAATGATGCATCCGGAGCTATAACATAAACGTTGGTTTCACACAGCGGATAAATTATTGTCGCTTTGGCCCAGTAGACTAAATGCCCTACCAGTTGATACACATGATCAATCATTAAATCAGCATCGGTTGCCATATTTTGTAAACTTTTTAATGGGTTGTAAGCTTCGATCAATTGAAGCAACATACGAGCACCGGTCGGTGGAACACAATCCAACAGTTCGGACGGATCAACTAGTAATAACATACCGTGATAAGGTTTCAACGATTGCAGGCATCGATCGATAGCCTCAGGTTCGATGACTACACCTTTTTTATGGAACTGATGAGCTTTTTGTGGTAGACAGAAACTAAGCGTTATCCATTGGTTTATTGTTATGTTCAAGAGGCCCGTTGTACATAAATCATGATAAATCTGGAATGAAAATTATAACATAATTCAGGTTGAATATCTGAACATTGAAACTTACCGTTTTTAAACACTGTGCCAAACTGGCTTGCTCTAGTATTAAATCAAATGCAGATGTATGATTCAGCGTATTACTTACGCAACCACTCACACCAGTTGAATTACTATTACTACTATTTTGTTCCAAAACCGCAGCTACTTCATCATGAGTTTTTACCATAATTTTCATTTCGTCCGAGAGATAGCCAACTCTATTCTCCTCATAAACCAAGGCCGTCCCTAGTCTCTTACTTAATTCATAATAACATTTAACTATAGAATAACTGGCTTGTGCGTGTAGCGCAAACACAATATTGATTAAAATCGATGTTTTCTGCTCATCTTTGGTACCCTTCGAATGCATCAGAGTCGGATGCGATACGAACCGAACATCATTCACCTTCAGCTCAAATTTCCGATTGCATAGTTCGGGTTTAACTGCAAATAATGTTGAAAGGACTTCATCCGTAAATCCAGATAAATTACCTTTATGTATATTTGACGTTTGTGGCAATGGACTTTGTAATATATCCTCTTGCACTATTACCGAATAAGGATTACGACGTTTATTTTGTTTACTCGCTTCATTAGGTTGCTCCACATTGTATGGATATCGAAATAATAATCGATCACCTTTACTGTCCGATTTCACAAGAATTATACACAACGGATTTACTTCCATACTCGTTCACAATTTACTATCTACTAATGGTTCATTTTTCTAGTTGATTATTAATATTAATTTTTTGCACATTATCATCAAAATTATACTAATTAAATAAAACAACAAATTATTTTGTATACACTACTGATAAAAATATAAAAAACCAACAATAAAAACAAGTTATTTACTTTTTTGATTTTACATTATGTATCTGTCAAAAACATATGACTTTAAAAACATTTGCCCTAAATACCATTAAAACAAAGGATAACCATTTTTATATATTTAGTACATTTGTACTTAAGGTGTAGTACTCATGAGCGGAACGTAGCGCAAAAAATTTGAATCCATGTATAATTATTTTCGACACAAAAATCTATTGGTACAAAAACACTTGCTCGAAGATCAAACAAATGTTCTGTCATTTATGTGCTTTTCAACCAAAAGTTAAGCATTTTTCAGTTTGCAAAAAAAGAACATTTTTGTTCAATGCAACTACTAAAATATGCTCTATTTTTCATGTTCATTACCACTAAAGAAGGCTTTTTTTGTAAAATGTAAAGAATTCGACATTAATATGCTGGTAATTAAATATTTTATGATGGTATTTTTTTTATAATAAACAAACAGATTTATGAAATATTTTTGATTTTGCGTAATTGAATACAAATATTATTTGAAAGTAATATAATAACATAATTCTATTGAAAAGAAGTAATAAATATACCACAGCCAATCGACGCAATCCCTGATAATCTCAATGAGATGCAGGCAATTTTTCCGAACTTACCCATCCCAATAATCGCATTCTTATTTCTTATAAAACGAACTCTACAATTTTTAATTTGGACTAAATTCAACAACACACCCTGCACTATCGACTTCATATTTGACATTCATATGTCATTTTACCCACCAAAATTATGCACGTTCGTTTGTTTTCATTTTGTAATTTGCATTAAAAATAAAATGTCTGTAATTTCACGTAAACGAAAGCATTCAGACGATGAAATAATTGTGCTGCAATCAAAGTTTTTTTTAAACGAACACATCGTCGATTCAAGAGACACAATTAAAATGGAAAAAATTTATGGTCAGTTAGCAGAGTAGAATACAATTTTAGATTGTTTGATTAATTTATTCCTTTTTTTTTCAGAAAAAACGCTAAATATGCTTTTTGATGGTGCCAAAAACTATACGAATTACAATTTAAACAATAATAGCAATCTAACTGAGTGTAAATCGTGTCGAAAGGCGGCCAAAGTTTTATCGACTTGTATAAATTGCAACGGCGATCTATGTGATTTGTGTAAATTAAATTGTTCCGAATGCAATTCATTGTTGTGTAGTAATTGTGTAATACTGTTCAATTGCGGTACCGTCGATTCTCCGTACTGTGATAATTGTAAAACTTTTATATGGAAATAATCCCGCAGAGCAAACTATCATACTGTTATTGTGAATATCTTATCATTTAAACTGTTCGAATTATATTTATTGTTGGTGTCTCGGCTAAAAGAGGAAAAAATAAAATTGTATATCAAAATATCTGTATAACACTTTCATTTCATGTATACGGGATATAGTACAACGAAAGCAACACTTAGTTTAGTTTTTACTTTTTAGTTATAAAGAATTTTATTAATTTTAGTAGCAATTTTTATAGTTATGATACAATTATTTTTATATAAATCTTTAAGTACTTACAAATAGTTTAGATATAGTATATTTATTATTTAAAGATTAATTAATTACATGCAATATATATTTTTTATTGTTGTTTTTTTTTCAAATTTAATAATTATTATCACAAAATATGTGTAAATATAAAAAAGAAAAACAGAAAACTGCGAATAAATTAAAACGTTTTTTGTGATGTTATAGTATAAATTCTATTTATTATTATATTTATGTAAAAAAATGAATTTTTATTGATGTTATATGCGACATGGACGCGGCATTAAAGCGACATCAGTTTGTATACTGTATACTTGTGATTTGCGCTATAATTTTTGCATTTCGGTTGCATCTTTCATAGATTTTTTTGATTTTATTATTTTTATATTCAATTCGTCATTTTCATCTGCCTCTAATAGTCTTCCATCGTTTATGTCCTGTATACTACGGAAGAATAGTCTGTGGGAAAATGTGATATATGGTTAGTGAAAATACAGACAAAATGTGATAGTAAATTTGATTAATTAATTAATTTTTTATTAATGTAAATTTATATGTATTAATTCTTAAAATTAAGTTACAGTTACAATCAAAAGAATGTATTTTTTCACATTTTCGTGAATTACCTTAATCAATTGTTGGTTTTACAATTTTAATTAAGTACTTTCTATCACAAAAAATGATCGAAGTTCTGGCAGAGGCAGGTTATAGAACCCGGGTTTCAGTGATGATAACCAGCTTTTTAGATTTAAATGCATTCAGCATTTTTACTATTGGAACCAGTTTTTATGAATTTAGAATTACAGTCGAACTTGGATACAAAAAATCGGGATATAACGGAAGTGTTGATATAAGATACTTATATAGAAGTACCGAGCACCGAGAACTAAAATTCTAGGTAAAATGATCTCTTAATGAACTTTGTTATTAGGTATAACGAACAATTTTAAAATTCGCCTATCTAACACTATTCTTAATTTAACTTCTATATAGCAAACGTCGAAATCAAAAACAGTAGTTTAAGAGAGAAAAACAATATTCACAAAGCAAAATTCGAATCACATCAAAAAAGAAATCTATTAGGTACATAAAACAGGAAAAGTACCATACACAGGTCATTTTTATCCTATCTCCATACTTCCTTAGTAATTAACGGAGTTATTTTAAATTTTTTAGATATAATGAACTTCTGATTTTAAGCCCACGATATAGCCAACTCTCGATGTAATAATGATTCTTCTTTATAACGAACAAAATTGTTGGTTCCTTTAGGTTCGTTATAGGCAAGTTCGACATTAGATGTATAATCTTATCTGATCAATATTTTAGAATTGTTTTAAAAATGTTACATAGAAAACTGATTTAAACGTTATAGAGAATTTTTACGGTACTGTTTTCAAATGTTCCTCTAGAAAATTATTTCTTGCTAGCGAATCATTTTTGCTTACTTTCTTACAGAACCACAATGTAAAATTTCGACATTTCGAATATTATACAATCTTTTGATTATCATCTTATAACCATCTAAATTATTTATATATAGTAATTATAAATAACAAAATTAATAATTATTAAACAAATTAATAAAATTACCTATAACAATAATAACTCATGCAAATAAAGTGCAAATATATTATAAGTTTATTGTTCCCAACCCCGTACTGACAAAATAAAAATTAATTTAAGCTCAATATAAACGCTAAATTTAGCAACAAAAATTGTAAGGCAGTGAATTTTAAACTTAAACGCTAATAATTACATAATAATAATATGTAGTAATAATAACAATGCACATTTTTTTTGCTTATCACAGCCATAACTTTGGTTATACAATTAGTAAAAAAGCAATATTTGATGCATAATTATACTTTAGAAATTAATTATAATGTTTGTGATTAAGTGCGTGTTGTATTTATTATCTAGGGTTATTTAGTTTGGTTAAGTGCTAGTATCATTTGCTAGTGGTGTTCTTAAAAAACTGAAAAAATAAAAAATAAACGCAAGCAATAAAAAATCAAAATATTTATAAACAGCATAAATTCATTTGATACCTAGATAGTGTGGAACTTGTTGAACGCAAGAAATTAGGCCGTGGAATATCTTCAATACCTCGATGTATTGACATATTGTCGTCATCTGCCATGAAACCGGTTGATTTTAATTTTAAAAATTCTTCGGTTTGTAAATCGGCCTGTGTCGGTTTTTTGTAACTGAAAACGAATTAAAATATACGTTATAATTGGCCGAATGTACGCTAGATTTAATAGTTACAATTTAAGTAATAAGGATGAGCACACCACCGATACCGAGCTAGCAGCCATTGCAGCTGACGCTACCCATGGTTGTAGAATTATACCGAATGGTGTAAATACACCGGCCGCCAGTGGAATGCCTAAGAGATTATAAATACTAGCAAATAGAAAATTTATTCGAATCCGTTGGACGGTCTTTCGTGATAAGTCTAAACAGGCAACGACATCTAGTAGGTCATTCTGAAATTAAATTTATAAATGTAATGAGAATTTGGCCTGAACTAATATTTTACAGTCTTACTCTCATCAGCACGACATCGGCCGCTTCAGCGGCTACATCCGTTCCAGCTGCAATTGCAATACCAACATCTGCTTGCGCTAAGGCTGGACTATCATTAACCCCATCACCAACCATCGCTACCCTCACACCGCTTTCCTGTATTCGCTGAATTTTCGCAACTTTATGCGATGGAAGTACTTCTGCAAACACTCGCTTAATCCCAACTTGTTTGGCAATACTTTCGGCGGTATTTTTATTATCGCCCGTTAGCAAGATAACATCAATACCCATTTTTTTGAGCTGGTACACAGCAAGCGCTGCTTCTGGTTTAACCATATCCGACACGGAAATCATACAAATTATCGAACCATTAATAGCACACAATACAGCTGTGTGACCCATCGACTCCTCATCGGTTAATTTTTTATTCACCTCACTTGGCACAAAAATTCCGTTCCGATGCATCCATTCTCGATTCCCCACCAAACACGAATACTCGTTTAAATTATTAAATATTTCGTCTGTTTCGCTCGCTTCAAGGTGTAATAATTGTTGTAACTCGAGCGTATTTTTTTGTGACCCCGATAGCTGCGGTATCAGTTCTTCGATAATCACGCCATTCGAAACCGAAACAATTTTCATCTCGCCTTGGTTAGATTTATACAAATTTTCATAATTTATGATTTTTTCTGATTGTTTGGCAATGTGTATGATTGGTTCAATATTCGAAATGACGCATTGTATACCACAACCCGGAACTGCTTTAAATTTAGTACATTTTCCAAACGATTCGATTTCCAATATTTCTTTTACAAATTTTACGATGGCCGTTGCGATCGGATGTTCACTATTACTTTCGGCCCCACCCAATATAATTAGCGATCGAATAAGGCTACACATTTTAGGCTTGACAAACATACAAATCCGAGAGGTCATCGGTGTACCATGTGTTATAGTCCCAGTTTTATCGAATACTACCGTTTTAACCTTATGCGCATTTTCCAATGGCCCAGCACCTTTCACTAAAATACCGTTTAACGCACCAACTCCAGTCGCCACCATAACGGCGGTAGGTGTAGCCAAACCTAAAGCACAAGGACAAGCAATCGCTAATACACTGATTGCACATCGGAAGGCGTAACTAAATATTATTTCCTGGCGATTTAATCCGTGTTTGGCCCAGTCGGGCATTGGCAACTTAGAATCATCGACGTATCCAACAATAGTCCACGCGATCAAAGTTATAACCGATACAGCGATCACAAACGGAACAAAATATCCTGCAATTTTGTCCGCCAACTGTTGAATTGGAGCTTTAGATGTTTGTGCCTCTTCTACGAGCCGAACAATTTGCGCCAAAGTTGTATTTTCGCCTGTATGCGTTGCTGTAATCAAGATCATCCCATTTTGGTTAATCGATCCACCAATCACAACCGACCCTTTCTTTTTGGGCACCGGCATTGATTCGCCCGTAATTAAACTTTCATCACACGACGAGTGTCCAAATATAACTTTCCCATCGACGGGAACTTTACTACCCGGGACGACTTTTATTACATCACTACGCTGGACTAAATCGACAGATATCAATTTTTCGGTGGTTACTTCAAAATCATCCGTTACCGTGACTAGTGTGGCTTCAGTCGCTTTCAATGAAAGCAATTTCGTTAGGGCTTCAGAAGTTTTACCCTTCGCGATATGTTCTAACCATCGTCCTAACGAGATAAATATCAATAGCATTGGAGGCGTATCGAAAAATGTTGACGGCGAAGCATGCTGTTGCAGCACCATAGCAATGGTGACCGCAATTACAGAATAAATGTAACTAATTGTGGTCGCCATCGAAATTAGTACGTCCATATTACTCGCGCCGTGCTTTAATGCTTTGTATGCTTGTATATAAAAATGCCAACCACCAAAAAATTGTACCGGCGTCGATAGCACAAACATTACTAAATTCTCCATTGATAAGCCGGGGACGACGCAACACATTTCCTCGTGTCCATGTATCTCCATCATAATCATAAAATACGTCATAGCTACCATACATGGTCCACCGAATATTAATGAAATTAAAAATGCATTACGCCATTTCCGGATCTCTTGTTTATGCTCTAAATAACTATGCGCCATTTTATCTTTATTTGATAGTACACTCGCCTCAAATCCCATATCAGTTATTGCACTACAAATGGTCCTCGGTCCCGTTTTCTCGTGACTGAACCGAAACTTACCACGCTTTGTGGTAAGGGCAACAGCCGCAAATGTAACACCGGGTATTTTTAATACCGTCTGCTCGATTTTATTTACACACGAGGCACATGTCATACCGTTTATCTGTAAGTAAACAAAATGAATGAAAATGTAAACGAAACATAAAAATACGATTGAAATATGAAACTATAAATGTATTACAAATTAGTTTTATATAATAAATTATTGTATTCACAAAATATTTAATTGTTCCCCGGAATTTGCTGTGCAAATAAAAATAAGACTGACCTATGTCAATTGCCCCGCAATTACGAGTATGTACATACATCCAATTTCAAGGTTTTCTAAATAAAAGGTTAACGAATTTAATTTTTTTATTACGATCACCTTTTGCATCATCTTGGTGAACACTTCTCGTACACAATTAATGAAAATAAATAGTTAAATATATGTATAATTGATAAGGTTCGAGGTTGTATAAATCAACCACTATAATACAAGCACTACAAGCTCATCACAACTATTTACAAAAAAATATCGGTGCGGTTAATGACACGGAAAGATAAGGTAGATAATTAAGAGAACTTATATTGATTCTATAATTAATATATTATCAATAAACACTTACATATGTGTGCGTGCGCTCTGATAACTAATTCAATAATTACCTCGAGATATACATCTCGAGTTGATCTATAGACAACGTTTAAAATAAACGCGAATACTTAAGTGGTTAAAATTAAATGAAGACATCTAAAAAAAATTCATCCTAAATAATTAAATAGATGATCGATAATTTTATGACGATCGTACGCAATACCTACAATTATATAAAGCGAACATCTAAACAGAAGTTTATCGATCAAGTACACTAACATATTAGAAATGATTTAAAATATTTATTTATCAGTTGCAGTGTTCAGAATTTAGTCAAAAATGACAAAACTTACATAAGCATCTAAGAAATTATATTTCGAATCTTTAAAAAATGTTAAGGTGGCAGAAAAACTATCATACTTCGTTTAATGTTTTCTCGAATTTTTGTTATTCGCTGATCTGATAGCAAGTTTAGTTGAAATTGGTTTTGCCAATCTAGGAGACTAGCGTGTCGATTCTGGGTTTTCTTAGGAATTGGATACTCATTGAATTTGCTAGACGAAGAAATTTATTCTTGTATCAAATATTACCTAACTAACCTAGCTAAGACCTACCTAATGAAATATGTTTAGAGTATGGCTGAATCTAAAGATGAACAATTTTTTTCAAAATATTCAACGTTCGATTACTTCTGGGATAAGAAGTCAGGTGGGGCTTAGTCAGATTTGAAAATAATATTTAAGACTGAAATCGGTATCTCTTATCGCTATCGAGGAATACATCGGACTTGTTAGAATTAAGCATAACTGATTTACAATTCTTAAATATGTATCCGTGCGCTGCTTGCAATTTTAAAGATAAGTTTTATGAATTGTGGTAGATTCGATTACATTGAAATTTTCCTGTCCCCAGTGATGAAACGAGTGAACTTTGAAGAAGTTATCCCCGCTAAATATAGACTTGAATTATGGCAAAGTGAAGCTTCCAGATAATCATAATTTACATTACGCTTCTTTAATCGATTGCAAATCGATGGTTAAAAATGCTAGGAATGTTTAATTTATATTCTAAATAATTAGTTTTTAAAGGCCATTACTGGCCCCTTACTGAGTCAACTATTTGGCTCCAACGGTTTCGACCCTCAGCATGGTCTTTATACTGTCTAAGACAATCTGAAAAGGCCAAGTCGTTCTCTACATCGTGGAACCATCGTCGCCTGCAGCGACCTCTTGGCCGGCCATATGATGGCTCTCCTTTTAGAGAGCCACAATTTGCACAATTGGATCAGCACGCAAAACGTGACCGAGCCAGCTTACTCGCTGCGATCTTATTTCATGTACAATATCGGGGATTTTCAGTAGATGTCGAGTCGAAATTGTACAGAGCTCGGTATGTACCATCTATTTAGCGTTTTGGGTAGTAAATGTACAGAGCTCGGTATGTACCATCTATTTAGCGTTTTGGGTAGTAAATCCCACGTATGATTCTTCTCTCAAATGTAAGGAGCCATCTCTCGTATTCATCTGTCAGCGCCCAACTTTCACATCCAAACATAACAACGGGCCTGATCAACGCTTTGTAAAGCTTCAGCTTTGCGGCACTTGATAGGTGTTTAGATTTTACCCAAATATTTGAACCTCCTTCCTCTTTCAAACGTGTAGCGGCCACTACTAAAACCTGGTGTGTTATTGTCCATATAACCAGAGATCATGTATTTGGTTTTGGACTCATTGATCTGGAGTCAACAAAACCTGAAAACTCTACACCGGATCAAGAATTTCTTTCACTCCGTTGCTATTCAGTCCAATCACGCATATGCCATCTGCATATGGAAGCACCTGATTGGACTGGCGATATAAGATGTTGCGCTGAGGTGGTTCTGTTTTAGGAAAGATGTACTCCAACATGAGATAAAAGAGTATTGGAGTGGCTCAACAACGGTCGGTGACGCATGATGAATATTATATTCTAATTACAAGAATTTATCACCGAGTTCTTAATATTCGAATTTCAATATTCTTAAAAATTCACCCCTTTCTAAATAGAATAATAAAAATTAAAATTAATTAAATTACGATTTTATTTTTACGACTTAATTTTTCTTCTATCTAATTGTGGAAGCTACTTATCGACTTATGTACTGATGTGAAACATTATGGTCGTAATACTCACAAGGGCCACTAGTAACTTTGAATAATTAAACGATATAACATAAATATAGACTTACCTCAATTTCAACTTCACCTTCCGTATTTTCCGGTTCGTTAATAATCTCAGTTGGAAAACCCAACTCGGTAATGGATTTTGCTATATTTTCAGGCGTTATGTGTGCAGGATTAAATTTAACCTCTGCCTTCGCGGCTAACAGCGCTACTAAAATGCTATCAATGCCGTAGATTTTACGACAATGCTTTTCAATGCCGGCCACACAACTGCCACACGTCATCCCCTTTATATGCACAAAACATTTCTGTAAATGTGAATCAATTGAAACTTTTGTCGTGTGCCTTGTACTCATATTATTATTGCTATTTAATTTATCGTTAGCTATTGTTTTATTATTATCATTTGTTAATTGTTTGTCATCAGTCTTGAAATTCTCTTCTTTATCGAATATTATTTCACCATCTATACTTGTCGTAAACCCTAGCTCACCGATTAGTTCAGCAATTTTGATTGAGCTTAATACGTCCGAATTATATTCAATCTTTGCTATTTTTTCATCTAGATTTACATTTATCATGATAATACCGTTCGCTTGCCGTAAACTTGTTTCGATTTTATTGACACACTTTAAACATTTCATACCGACAATTTCTATTCGAGTTTCTCGTGTATTATCACTATTAATATTATTACAGTTATTGGCCTTACTAGTATTACTCGGTGAATTATTATTATGTTGAGTATTTGTAGTAATACTAGTCCGATCATCGTTCTCGTTATATTTACAATCGAAACCCATATCATCGATCGCATCCGCTATTTTATATGGATCCGTGATCATTGGATCATAATCAATGTATCCGGCATTTTCATTTAAAATCACATGTATTGTTATAATTCCTGGTTTTGTTTTTACATTTGTTTCAATATTACGGACACATGATTGGCAGGTCATACCGCTAATGGCGAGCCGGGTAGATTCATATGTTTTATTATCATCGAGTAAACCCTCGGATTCACTAAACTCGTCCATATTATCACTGGAAATAGACATAAAATATTACAAGATGAAATTAATTATTAATATAATGTTCGGCATATAATTGACTAAACTAGGCACTGATTACAGGTGTGATAGGCCGATCATTAATTAAAATGAGTTTTTCGTCGTCAACTTCTGGTTTTATCGAACTCATTTTATTTTATTTAAAGTAAAGATTTTGGATAAATGTACGTACGACTACGTATAATAGTAAATACACTTTTAGCAACGCAACCAATTGATATTAAACTAAACTAAATGTATATGTACTTAGGTGGTAGAAAAATTCAGCACAAAAAAGTATTATCTTATCAGTCAATACAATATATAAATACAATAACGTGTAGTTGATAAGAATGAAATAATTAATAGCTGTGTTTGAAATAACCCGTTGCACGTCAGATCGTATGTGCAATCACATGATGGTCCTTTAACAAAGTTAAAAAGTTTTGTTTTAAGATAACTTTGTTTTGTATATATAATTAGAATCTTAACCATTAGTATTTATTTTAAATGGAAGTTGAGGCCAATTTGATTCTATTGAGGTAAATGAAAATTTTGAAATTTAATGTTTTTTTTTCTTTTTATTTTTTAGAAAGTTTCTTTTGAAAAGTGGACAGCCTAATCCCAATTAAATTTCAAAAATTTCATTGAAGTCGGTAGATTCGAATTGGCCTCAATACCCAATTAAAATAAATTCAAATTGGTTGTTAAATTTTATATATTATGTATATGTTTGCGCAGTAAACGGTTTGAATGGAGTTTGAAAATAATTTGAATAAAGTGTTGTGTACTAAAATGTGGAAAAGAAAAATCAATTTAATCAAATTACATTCACCATTATCCATTCAATATTATCCACTTTTAATACACGTTCTAAATTGAGTGAAAAAAAAATATTGTTCTAATTTAACTAGAAGAAGAAGTTAAACTCTTATTAAATTTGACTGAAACTTTAACTTGAGTGAAATTTGAGTAAGTTAGAGTAGCCTAAAATTGTATTTTCATGAAGACAGAACTATAATTAAAATATTAGGAAAAAAAGGATTGCATGCCAAAAATCCGCTGACTGTAAATATTTTATTAACCAAATGACCCAGTGTATGAGGCAAAAAAAACCATGTGTATACAAATGATTAAAGGATTAGTGCATTTTACTCTCGATTTCGAAGGCTGGTCAATCATCCGAAAAGAAAGAACAATTTACGCATATGTTATAAAAGAGGACGGAGACGTTATACTCACTGATTAAATTTTCAAGAAGAGATTCGACAAATAATTCACGTCTATTTTAGTAATGTAAAACTGTAATCATCTGTAATTAACAAACCAGTTGTAACCTTAATAAGTTGAAAATTGTGATGCATTCCCCTCGGATTTGGAACGTTAAATTTTACGTGATTACCTTCAGCAGCAGCTTCATCGACAAATTTTTCTAATTACAATAACCAATTTTATTAACTGATTCGAACCGCATTAAAAATGCTCATGTAACAACATCCGCGAATACGTCATCACTAAGTACATATATAAAAAACCTTGGTGAATTTTGTTGAGATATGTTTATCATTCACCACATGTGGTTAACGTTTCTCAACTAAAATCATTCACAATAAAACAAAGCTCACATGTTTGTACAAATAGTGTACAATAATTCTCTTACTCAGCACGCTGATAACAGATTCAACCAACATCAATCATGTACGAAAATACACAAACTAAATAACCAAACCAAATACTAAAATTAAAATAGAAAATAAACAACAAACCGTGTCCGATGCATTAACTAACGATTTATTCAATATATTGATTAGACTAATTTTTCAATTTTGTTTGATATGAAACACATCAGTTGATAATCAAAAATATCAGTGAAACACACGATATATTAGATTCTAGAAATCATTGCATATCAAATTTGTATATTAATACAATGAAAATTTTAGCATATCGTGCTATCATAATTACATAAATCGATTCGAATTTATAAAGAAAATTTAATGAAAAATTCTTACGCTTATATGTATATTACAACGAAATAAATTCTATAAATTTTATTTCAATGGATTGCGAACGAATTCCTTAAATTTATTAGAATTATATTCCCTATCGCCTTATATATTGTATTGACATAGTTAAAGGGTGATGAATAATTTACAACACCCAACAAACAACAAATAAAAAGGTGAAAGTGAATATTTTATTATTCTTGGCATACGTGAAAAAGGAATGTTTTAAACAACATTCTTTCCCCGTTATGATAACCGCTCTTCTACATATAATAAAATTCACCCACCACATTTTTATAATATGTATAATAAATTCACTATCACCCGGTGATATTTACATTTTATCTATACGTGTAAACAAAGCCCACAATAATTCAAATCATTATTTTTATCCACCTCCGCACTCACAATGTACATATATACATACATTTATAATAAAAGTTGTACGTACATATTTTCATATTTTTTCCACACAGCCGAAAGATAAATGAAAAGGACAAATAATATCCCACGCAAAAACTAACCACAATATTGTGAAGTGATAAACGTGCGCAGAAAATCGTAAATTATCAATTAAACTTTTTTGAAATACATGTACGTCATATTAGAGGATTACCTACTAAAGTACAATATTAGTCTAGACAAATAGAAATACTTCAAAATGAATTGCTTATCCATAATCCATGATTGAAATATAACAGAGCTCTCACAATGAAAAAACTTTTTACTTTTGCCTTCAGATTTTTTTTAGCTCGCACAATGAAACAGAAAATTAAATTGAAGCCAACTTCATCATTATTAAGAATTGTTTACAAAAGTTGTTTACAAAAATTGTGACATTTAATTTTCCAACTTCTATATAGTTAATAATAATTTTTTTGTTCTCGTATTTCTTAAAAAAAATTAATTTTGTAATAAAAATTGAAAGTACAATTAATTATAATAGTATTTAGACAGTGTACTAAATAGAAAATTATAAATTATTTTTTTGTTGGGTTATGTTATGCTGACATTTAACGAAAAATATTTGTTGGCGCCTATTTTAAAATGTTGTTAACTTCATTCGTTTCAATTCTTAAGGTAAAAGTTAGGAGTTCGATAACTTTTTCTAAAAGTTTTTCACCAACATAACGAACAAAAATTTTTTTTTTCTCAAAATGAAATTCATACAAACTTGTAAGTAAAAAGTAAAAAGTTTTACATTGTGAGAGCTCTGTAAGTAAGTATGATAAGCGAATTATCAAAGCGTCTACTTTATCGACGAGTTGAGAAACGAATTTTAAATAATGATATCTGGTGAGAAAATGAAAAACCTTGAAATGGCTTAAAAAGATGACTTAAGGTTGGTTTATATTATCCGTTCGGTTCCGTTCCGACACGTACCGGCCCAGACAAAAAAATATATTTGATATACTAGTATGTATATTGTACGTTTCCTTACAGACACGTACCATACAGACAAATAGTGTCTAAAAGAGTATTTGCCTGAAATGATACGTAAGCGAAAATATACGAACAAAATGAAATAACTGCTGATGTATTTTGTATATAAATTATTTTAGTTTGTGGTGATCACTGATCATGCAACTGAATAGGTCAACATTTGTATAGATATGTATGGCACTTTTTCTAAATATTAGCTCGATTTTAACAAGATTCTCCTTATTTTTATCCTATTTAGTCAGAAAAATCCCAAAGTACGATACTTTCAGATATTTTTATTTCAGATACCTTTGCATTTAAATTATTTTCACATATTATTATTAAAGTTATTTATTAATTTTTTTGGTCATAAATGACCTGTTACTAAACCTGGAATGGCAAGGTGGTTGCTTACGCAGATGACGTTGCTATTGCGGTCTTCGATAAATATCCTAGTACGCTGAGTGAGCATATGCAGTGCGCGCTTGGCTACCTTTCTGAGTGGGCACGTGGCTGCGGACTGCACGCAAACCCACAGAAAACGGAGAAGGTCCTCTTTACCAGGAAGCACAAACTTCCTCAGTGTGACCCGCCAACATTAAATGGTACTCGCTTGATCTTTATGGATAGAGCAAAATACCTCGGACTGCTTTTGGACAGCAAGTTAAGCTGGAAACCAAACATCGTAGAGAGAGTAAAGAAAACTACTATAGCACTCTACTCCTACAAAAATGCCATTGGAAAGATATGGGGTATGGAGCCCCACATAGTACACTAGCTCTACGTCTCAGTGGTCAAACCTATACTGCTGTATGGGGTTGTCTACTGGTGGCCCGCATTAAAAATTATGGCCAACCGTAAACTATTGATGAAAGTCCAAAGAACGGCCTGCTTGTGTGTAAGTGGAGCTCTCAGGAGCACACCTACTCAAGCTCTGGAGATTCTCTTTCATCTTACTCCCTTGGATATTGCGGCCGAGCAGATTGCATCTTGTACAGCCATTCGGCTCAAACCCATATCTATGTCGACCTGTAGCAATGCAGAGCACTCATCTATCCTATGCAACTGGGGTATCCCGGAAGCTACAGACTACGCTATTCCTTTGCCATCTGTTGAGATGAAATTCCAAACTGAGTTTCCCACCAGACAGGACTGGGTGAACGAAACGGTAAAGGAAAATGAGGCGCTAAGCTTCTTCACGGATGGCTCAAAAAGGGATAGAGGGTTTGGCTGCGAGGTTTTCTGTGAGGCACTAGCGGTTAACCTCTCTTTTCGTCTTCCCGACTTTTGCAGCGGTTTCAAAATGAACTAATCGCGATAATGGAAGTCATGGACTGGTTGAAGTATAATGTAATATCTACGAGGGATATTCGCATTTTTACGGACAGCCTGGCTGCTATTAAAACGCTACAATTATACTCCCTGACGTCGAAGGTAGCCCAGAACAGTCTGGCATCTTTAAATGAGATGGCTGATCAGTTCAACATCCGCTTGACGTGGGTGCCAGGGCATTTCAATATCGCAGGGAATGTAATGGCAGATGAGTTGGCCTGCAAGGGTACAACACGCCTAATAACCCAAAGCAGGCGGGATATAAAGATACCGCTTGCTTCATGTAAACTGCTACTTCAGGAAGAAGCCATAAAAGAAACGAACGTCAGATGGTCTAACGCCAGTTCGTGTGAAATAACCAGGCAGATCTGGCTGAAATAACCAGGCAGATCTGGACTTGACCGGTTTAGATCAAGCCAATTTTTATCGCTTCGATGGCACCATATTGGCATGGTCGTGGGAGCTATAACGGCACATTGTCTCATTGGAAACATGCGAGCAGACTGGGTGTCCCAGCCCACGATTTCTACCGCAGCTGTGGTGATGAGGAGGAGAAGGAAAATGTACTCCATCTGCTCTGCACCTTTCCTAGTCTAGAGTACAGCAGAACAAAATGGGAATTTCCCCTTTGAACGACCTCACGGATCTTAGTAAAATCGAGATCCGGGACTTTAAACGCTTCTTGGTAAGCTCAGGATGGTTTAGCGAGTGAAGAGGAGGAAACTCGAATGTGTACAGCTATTGACCAATTTTGTGTCTATGCTAGTCCTTTAGGACGGCCACCCTTACCTAACCTAACCTATTAATTTTTTATCATTCGATTAAATATCTCATACTAAATATTTAAAAAAAATAAAGTTGGGCGGAAAACTTCAGCACACAATGCCACAAACGGGCCCACGGACAACATTCGGAGAAACACATATATACTTACAGATTAAAAACACCAATCTGTGATTTTTGGTCATCATCGGGAATCGAACCCGAAACCCTCGAATACCACAGCACGCACGCTACTAACTGTGTCAACGTGGGCGTCAAAAAATATGGAGCGAGCTTGCACAAACAGACCTGAAACTAGATGATCTCAGAATTGTTTACATTACACATTTAACGAATTGTAGACACATTAGTTCGATTCTGAATTAGAATTAAAATTCGCAAAATGTCAGAAGGCGGTAAATTCAATTCTTTCTCCCTCCTTAAGGTGAGTTCGCGAGATCGGATATATACCCTAGCTATTTACATCCGAGCTCTAAGCCAATAAAATCACAAAAAAAGTTCATAACCAAAAAAATTCATCCATTTCCCCACTACTTTCAAGTTAAAATATTTTTATCTTACGGTCGGATGTAAATAGCTTGGGAAAAATAATATCCGACCTCGCGAACTCACCTTTAGGCATTGTAACTGTCATTGATAAATTCCCACTTTCATGAGCTCCAACCTTACTTTTCTTTAGTTCTTTGAGAAACATCGTCAATTTCTTAGGTTTTCATTTTTAAAATGATATCGTCAGCTTCTTCAAATTTCATGACTTTGCACACATACATTTTATTTTTAATTTCCAAAATCAAATATTCAAACTTTTCAAATCAAATTTGTTTGGTCGGAAAAGACCAATATAGTTGCTAAGTATGGAGTTGAAACAGGCCCAAATAGTGTAATAAAATTGTAATAAATTATTGGTTATAGGTTTCGTTGTGGTGGGTTAATTTGGCTGGTGCAGCTTCAAAGCAATCAGATTTTATGCTGATCAGGTTTGATTTTTTAATCATTATTGTTGGTTAGATAATTCTTTGGCCATTCTGCTTATATTACGGTTTTCGTCATAACATACATAATTTGCTTAGTGATTTCACTTTGTATAATTTAAGCTATAAATAAAATATTAAATTTAAGTATTTTTAAATTAAAATTGGGTGATTTTAAATTTTCTCTTAAAACTTTTTGTTCTGGAATAAATTTTTCACAAAATGTTCTACATGAAGGTTGAATTATGGCTTCTATAGGTGATAATCATCTTTAAGTTTGATATAACAATCAACACTGGTAATCTAATTTGGCAAATGTCATTTTAATTGATAAAAAAAAACAATCGAAATGATACACTGGATCAATCCTGTGGTGAATTTGAACGGGTCATTATGGCCTATTCCATCCTATATGAATCTTTCAATCGTACGATCAAATTCTTATTATTGAAATGTTATACTTTATTTACTTGACTTGTACGTTGTTAGATTAACACGATCCATTCTGAAGCGAATGAAAATCTGGTGACAACTATACACTACAATTTTTTAAAAAGTTTCAATCTTCCAATTAGAGGTTTCATTTTGATATTAAAAAAAACGAATATTTTTTAAGAGAAATTAATGAATATTTATTTCAATGTAAAGAGGAAGGTATGCCATTAACATTTAAAAACGATATCAGCCAAATGGCCGCCCCGGCTACGCTTGCAGCACCATATCCTTTTCATGAAATTGTCCATGAACAATTCGCACATTTGTGGCTGTATGTCCTGATAACTTCAAGAATTCCATCTTTAAGGTCTTGAATCGATTGTGGAGCATTGGTATAGACCTTATCTTTCACGTGGCCCCTAAGAAAAAAGCCTAAAGGTGTTAAATTACAAGATCTCGGTGGCTAATTGTGATCACCTCTTCGAGAAATAACACTGTCAGGAAACTTTTCTTGCAAAATTGCGATTGTTTCGTTGCTTGTGTGGCACATAGCGCCGTCTTAATGAAAATAAACGTCGCCCACATCAATATCTTCCAATTAAGACCTAAGTATTTATGCAAAATACGGTGTAATGTTGTTTGTGGAATATCTAATTCCAAAGATCGACGAGGAATCGACAAACCTGGGTTTTCTTCAACACTACGGGCTACAGCAGCAATCATCTCAGTTGTTCTTGAGCGACCCACACGGTTTCGATTTTTCACATCACTAAATTGTCCCAACAGCTCAAATTTTTCCACCAGTTTCACTATTGCCGGCCGAGAAGGTGCTTCACGACGACCAAAAGTGCTTTAGTTTTGCGAACTGTGACTGCAAAATTGTCACCATTTTTGTAGTGAATTTTAACATTTTCATTCAATGCGTGGTTGAAGCGTGTATCATACCATTTTTAGTAATGGCGTAGTTTTTACTTGTCAAATGTCAAAAGATGCCAGCTGCCCAAATAACAGGCTATTCAAATTGAAACCTCTTATTGGAAAACCCTTTATAATGTCTAAATATAAATATTCACGTAAAGTAGATTTACAAAACCATCTTTTTAAACTGGCTGGCGTAAATAAAAAGCGTAAATAATTTTCAGTGCCCGGATTTCTCAAAATTAATTGAGTAGAGCGAATTTTTATAAATGAATATTGACTTAGACTAATGCTTGGCAAAACCAACCAAGAAATTTGACACATTTCGAGCTTTATAAAAAATTTGAAACTTTTCCCTGTGCTCTGATTGAAAACAAAAACTCCTACGAAACGAACCGCATCGTTTACAAAACTCAACAAAATAATTCAACCAGTTTTAAACTTTTTGACGAGTTCATCTATAAAATTTACCATCATTAAAGTAATTTATCACAATTTATATCTAATATTTTTTTTAGAATTCCCCGTGGAAATACCTAAAATGAAATAAAACTTACGAAATAAACGTGGGAAGTCCCTATATACAATAAGGACACTCTTGTGAATTGTGATACAGTTCGTTACAGTTGATTAAATCCAATTAAAAAATATAAGAGTATGTGGATTTGGGTTTCTACTAAAATTTAAAGGAGTTTTGAAGTCGTAAATTTTGTTATTTTATTGAGAAATAAAAATCCACGCGAGAATTTGATTTGAAATCAGCTCAGATATTCTATTGGGCATTGAATTGTATATTCAAATAATTCAGGATAATGTTGGCCCAAACAGCTTTAATGACTTCAATAACCGATTCCTTATCATTATGCTGCTTATCCGCTTCATATATCTTATGAGAAAGCCATTCCAATCATTTTTTATAATATTTAAATCAGGAGATTTTGGGGGCTATTTAAGTAAACCGACATTCTTTTTGCTTTTACAATCCTTACCTTATGAATAGGTGCGTTATATTGCTGATAAATCCATATCAGTGGTCCGAACAGATGTTGGAACTTTGGGAATGTTGAATCCAAAATAGACAAAGCTAACTCCTTGGTGCCAATTGAGAACTAGCTCTTCTTTCATATATTTTTCGAGCTTGCTTTAATGCTTAGCTGTATGGCGCGACGAACCGTTTGTACACAGACATTAACACCGGCTTTCTTCTTGATCCTGCGAGCAGATATAGCAGAATTGGTCGGCAATACGAATTATTTTTACCGGTTATAATTTCGAAACAAGCCCTTTCATATTTTTTCCAGAGTTTTCAGGATTTCTTAAATGATTTATCACAACAGTGTGATTTCCAGGCCTAGTTTTTCCGCTAAGAAACGACTCGGATGCCGTTGATCGTGATAAGCATTTTCGAGCTTTTACTTTTCCCCATTTTTTCAAAAATTAATTAACTTTAATTAATTTATTATTTAACATTTTTTATATTTTAAAATAAACTGGATTTATTCACGTGTAACAATAAAAATGAAATTTTAATACCATGATGAAATCCGGGAATTTTCATTTTTGCCTTTAGTGCATTTAATCTGCGGTAACGAGTGTATCTACTATTTTGGCTATCTCACACTAAATATCGGTTAATATGACAATATCTATATAATCGTCATGTAATAGTTCATCTTATATTTTTATTTCGCGTTTTTACGTCGTAAAACTGATGGAAGAATTAAAAAGTATGTTTGAGAAGTGATTCATACAAAAACAGAAAAACCAATAATTTATTTAATTACAATATTGCATGTTACATCTATATATCTACAATATACTCTCTATAAATTTATCATCTTTAATAATTCTATATTTAAATTAAACTGATGTGAAGAATATTATTTATTTATGTATTTCACACTTTTTATCCACTATATAGTCTACCACCAATGTATCAAAATCTAAATCTAAATAAACGTAAAAGTCACATAAAAACTATACACACTATAGAGTATAACGAATAATAAACTTTAAAATAGCCTTGAAAGTTATATTGTTGATGTTAACGAATTAATGTCACTGTAATAATTAATTAAATTGAATAGCGTAATCCAAACATAGTTAAACACAAAATTGAGAATATTTTTATTTATGATTGCTGCCAAAAGATTGGAACGATTACAAAATCCATCTACTTTCTATACTTTAATACTAACTGAAAAGTCGAATAATTATTGGTCAATTTTATTAAATCATTTGGGACATCATATTTACACTTTATGACTTTATAGTGTCATTTTATTATCGTAATTGGTTTTGTCCAGATAAAAAAACTCAAGCTGGGTCGGCCGATGGTTTCCGCTCTCTCAACAGGAGGGACATAGATGTCATCCGCCGTTGTTAGGGTAGGAATTCGGTACCTATACTACCTCCCGATCCAATCCGGATTGTTCGTTTCAGATTTCGGATAGATAATCCAGGGTGGTTTTGATTTCATTCTTAAATTACATGTCTATTACATACATGTACATATAGTATCTTTTATTGTTATGCATTGGTCTCTTGATTTGTTATGTATACAAAGTTCAACGAAATTCTCACTAATTTCCCAACATTTTTTTTGGGATATTTCTTCACAATACTTTTAATTCATGATTTTTCAACAATTGAAATCGTATCATTCAATACAAAATGTATGAAAATACATTTTATGGTGTGTCGATTTCAGCCAGCAATAGTATAAGAGATTAAATAAATTTTTAGAAATTTTTGACGATTTTCCAATCGTTATATTCTACTCACAATGCCGGTAAATCAGTGCAGTCTTTTCAAGTGATCTTCATCCTAAAAGGGTCACCATATAGTTAGGATCGGAGAATGCACATTATATATTTTAATAGACTGCTGGTGGTAAAAGAAACTCTGGATGGAATTGACTAAATGTCTTCTCATCACAATATTTTAATAATCCAATAATTTCAACCAAACACCACCATAACAGTATCTTAATGCTTATATATTCTCAAAAACGTTAATATCCCTAAATGGTAGTGCTGAGAATTGTTTATATAGTTTAAGTATTGCAACTCTCGAAGCTGGATTCACAGACAAAAGTTAATTCTTATAAATACAACAAATTTAAAAACACCACACATACGATGAATATATGTAGAAACTGCGACACTATAATTTTTGAACATACACATAATATAGATATAGACACAATAAAACTTTGAAGGTTGAGTTAAAATTGAATAGTTCTAGTGTTTAAAATAGTTTGATACTATTTTGAAATATACAAATAAGTAAATTAGCATGTTGTATTTAACTGCAACTCACCAATATGAATTAAGATTAACTTACATATTTTAAAATCATTCGAAAAGTTCTTAAATTTGTATTAATTCTTTCATCAAATGTTGATTTTGATTTCCAAAACGCGCTATTTTTTAATCATTGATACAACTGCATGCTTAAGAAAATTCTTTCAAAACTGAACGCTCAAAATTTTCCATTCAGGTGTAATTAAATGTTTTCAACTGTTTGCATTTAAGATACTTTTATTATTTAGGAATCTCGTGAAGTATAAAAAAGAAAAAAATTCTCAGAATTACATACTATAGATCTAAACGCGATAATACATAACTCTTATTAAAACGTAGTACGTACATAAATATTTTTGAAATAAATTTGTCATTGCCACAGATTCATAAAGTTCAATAAAATCATCAGTTGTGCTGATATTTTTAACAGCATTTTTAATTATGACATTCATTAAACATCTCGTTGTATCACTTTAATTAAACTCATGTATTCCGTATGTAACATTTTAATTTTCTAGGAACCTGGAATCGATCAAAATTTAATTTCAGATTTTAAAGAAAATAACGTAATGAATAAAAGTTCGTATATAAATAAAGCGTAGTTTAAGAACAAACTGTTGTGAACAAATATTATCAATAAAACTTCATGGCTGGCCGTAATATAATTTTATCATTTATTAGTTGTGCAAGCCACCTACAATTTTGCTGATGTAATGTTTCAGACGAAATTGTCAAAAGCCTGATAACAGATTACAGCAACCAACACAACGATCACCGACCGGAAATATGTGGCTGACGTGTAAATTGTTAAGAGTTAAATGAGAGATATAATCAGTGATACCATTTCAACAAGTGACACTTAACATTTGCACAATAGGGACCGCAAATTTAACAAAATTTTCATTTACCGGTAAAAAATCGGATGAAAACCAGTAAGGTATTAACCTTCTATATATTACCAATTTTTGAATAAAAAGATATACACAAATAATAAGTATATACGTACGTATACTTTAATGTTCAGATGTCATAATATGCAGATATTAAGTCGTTAAAAAGTGCTGGTATACGCACCAATGTATAGTTACATGGTCTTTGATTACTTCGTGCCACTTTTTTTATCATTGTATTCTTTGATAACTAAAGTTCGTTCGTAAGTTCAGCTAGTGCATTGTCGCCTAAATTTGTTGATAAATTTATATTCTCAAATTTGTAGTATTAATAAATAAGGCTGTCAGACGTCCGATTTGTAAAGGACTTTCCATCTTTCGAGCAATTTATCTTTCCCCAAAAACAATGTACTTTTCAGACCTTTTTAAAATAATATGATAACTCCAATTAAAAAACAAACCGGCAACTAAAACAAATTACCCTTGAATGGGTGACTCTTGAGTATTTATAACTAGAATATTGGAGAAATGTTAAATCAAGTACAGATATAAAATGGGTCACTATATTTGGGCATTAGGAAAATAGGTTTATTGTATACCAGAAAGAACGATCGAATGCAAGAAATTCGTTTTTTAACCGATGATTGTATTGGAACTCAGTAAATTGAAGTTTTGTGGGTTAAGTTTAAATTTTCTGTAAATCGCCATGCAACCGTGGGGGCCTCGAAATCCAGAAATGATTCTCAATATGACATAATGACCGTATTGGAAACCAAGAAAAATAATATTTATTGGATTCTTTTACTTAAACTTTTACTTAAATTCTTCATAAATCCTTCGCCTATTTGGAGAGCCTAGGAATTCAGAGGGATATTTGGTGATATATTTGAAAACATTTTCATTCTCTGGCCCGGAAAAAAGTTCGCAACCTGCAAATGTATTTAATTTGTTTGATTCGGTTAATCTTTAAATGCATCTAATAAACTTTGAGGGGATTTGGTTTCCAAAATCGTCAGTATCCGGTCTATCAGTAAATATTTTTGAGAGCAAGCTAATACCACCACATCAGTTCAGATTTCGAGAAAGCCACTCCACCCTAGACCAAGTTCACGGGATTATAAGTATTATTGAAGATGCACTTGAAAATAAGAAAATATGCTCAACAATATTTCTGGATGTAGCACAGGCCTTCGATAAAGTATGAGACCCTGGATTGGAATATAAACTGCATCGAGATTTGCCAAAAGAATACTTTCAGATTTTAAAATCTTATATTGCTAACAGATATTTTCGCGTTAGATGAAGAAGAATTTTCCGAGATAAAGACGGTATCACATTAAAAAGAAAAAGGAGGAACTTAATATCCAATATAGAAATATGTGTTGGCTAATTGGAAGATATTCAGAGACTGTCAATACCTAATAATTTGCTACTATACCAACAAGTTTTAAAACTTATACGGACTTATGATATTCAGCTTTGGGGCTGTACTAATAAAACTAATGTTAAAATAATACAAGCTTTTCAAAATAAAGTGTTACGTGGAATAGTGAACGCTCCTTGGTATATAAGAAACTATAACCTACATAAGGACCTCCGGATGGAATACGTCAGCGAAGAGATAACAATTCATGCAAAGAAACACATACATTTAACGGCTTGGTTAACATCAAAATGTTGAGTTATGTGGTATGCTGAGTAGCACAATTGAAGTACGAAGGCTCCAAAGAAAGAAACCGCTAGAATTGGGAAGACCACAATAGAGTGACCAAATTTGTAGAGACTAACTAGTGGGTTATATCTTTGCAAAATGAACATAAGAAAGATAGACAAATTACTAGATGATATATGTAATCAGTTGTACTCGTCATAGTTAAAATAAAAATAAAAGTAAATATTTTTCAAATTTAGGTTTTGTAAATTGTCCTTCTTCTTCTCTAAATACATAAAAATCTCGAAACGTCGTCAATGACAGCCTTATACAAAATCATTCATCACAGTTAATAAGAGTTGAATTGAGTTTGGTTATTAAGAATATTAAGAAGTTATTACGAGTACCATAATGTAGTTATCCATTGATATAAACTACTTGTAATTCTGTATTGACCAGCATATTTTAATAAACAGTTCATCCGCAGCATATACGCTCGAGCGCAATATCAATACTCAGTAATATGAAATCCTTCGAACTTAATTATTCTACAGCTAAGAATATCGTATTTTTAAAAATGTCAATTTTCTTTTCTATAAACAAATTATCTTGATAAGTTGTCTAATATGACTTTACTCACATATGTCTTTCGCCTGCGATATTGCAATCTAAGATTAATACGAGTTATACCCCGAACTCGCCTGTGACATTGAGTAGAAGCATTGTCTATTACACCAAGTTTCCATGCACAGAGTTAAAACAAATTTGTGTTGAATATGAGTTTCGTTAAGTTAATAACATAGCGAGTAGCGATCATTTCGTTTTGAAATTTCAGCGTGGTATAATGTTTCCAATGCCAATTTGATTTATCTTCTCTAACCCGACCACTTTCGTTGAGTTATACTCGACATGTTTCCATGACAATAAAATCCGAGTTAATACTGGTTAACTCCACCATGGAAACATATGGAGCTGTTTGTCGACTTTATTAATATTTCAATCAATGTTGCCACGTGAGCAAGAAATATTTTGTTGGGCAATGGGTTCATCATCTGATGATGTGATGTGATGTGTGTGTGTTTAATTTAAATATTTACATAGCAGCAAAACCATATTTTTCATCAACATTTGTGAATCCCTAACCAATTCTACCTCCTATTTCTTTACCAAAAATTACTGAAATTCTATTTTTTTAGTGGTATTTCGATAAGCCAAAGTAGACAGTAAAACTGATTAATCGACTAATATTTTACCGGTAATGCGGTGCCTATATAATTCACAATTTATCCAAACTCACGCGATATAAGCCAATCGACTTAAAATATTTATATTAATATTAAATTGTATACAGATTGTATACTCAGGCGCACCTAAAATTTTCAAATAATAACATTAGGTTTCTCGTTCAATTATACCAGGTAAATCATAATCGATTATATTATCAATGAAAATTGTACAAGCCTTCACAGTTTAAAAATTGAAAGTAAATTAAATCGTAATTCACACGTCTTAAACCGAAACATAGGGTTAAAACCATTACTATATATAGCACACCAGCAAAATATCTCTTTTTTGTAGCCATATAAAACTGGATAAACAACTTTATAATGTAAACCAATAAATATACAATATGTATACACATATGACGTATGTTTACTACTATTTAGCAAAAAGTACAAGTATTTGAGCCATCATTTTAAATAACATTTTGAGAGTAACCAACCAATAAACTATATAAATAATCAACTTTTTTTTATTATTAATCGTTAGACACTTGATAATTTCCGAATTTAAATACAATTTTGATTTCTAAGCACACAGTAAATAAAATAGAACTTATTGAACAATAGCCCCGCACTAATCATTAAACAAATAATAAAAAATAGTTTGTTCATTTAAAAACTGTTTTAGTAGAAAAAAAATTGTATTTTTAAAACGCGTATCTATGAAAGCGGAACCCAAATTCGAAAAGAACAAAAATTAAATCTGTGTATACAAATACAAAATAAAACACAACAACACTTACAATTAACTTTGTATGATAAGAGCCAAAACATAGATTCATGCGAACTTTTATTCGCTTATCATCATCTCAGTATAAATATAATGCCAATATACCACAAATATAATGCCAATATACCACTGTTGTTGGCATTTCTTTACTGCAAATTTCACTTGTATTTACTTTTTCTTTATAAAAATTAAAGAAACCATCTGCTTGCTATATAATTTATAGACTTCACACTACTTAATAATATTATTGTATTTTGTATCTTATATTCAACAAGTAACTTTCGAAATTTATTTATGAATTAGACATAAAAAAGACAAAACACCACTCCGCGCACTATACATCGTTCGGTTATTGTATTGTATAAGAACGTTTGCTGACTGAACGAGAACGAAAAAATGAAAATAAATATTAAGACAATATAAATTTACTATTTGGTGTTGTTGTGTTATATTAAGACGCGCGATGTATTACGTATATACACAACAAAAGTCATTACAAATACATTTACTGAATTTTCTCAGTTTCATTCATTGAGAGAAATCTTATGTGGGACGAAAAATGACGAATACAAATAAAAATCTACGGCTGGAGATATTCGAAATTATAGTGGATTAGTATAATGTGGATATATTGAATTGAAGTTTGGAACGAGAGGAAGCTGAATATTTTACTATGATGAAGAAGTTAATTGCCAAGACCAACTCAGAAAGGTGGAATATTACTAAGTGGTGTTATGGGCGTATCAATGTGGGTGGTACATAATTATGTTGACAATTTTTATTTATTTAAGGAGCATTCTGGCGGATGCTGCATAATGGAACAAATTTTTATATTGCTATATGGGTCATATTCATGTAATACAATAAATGAAAGATATTTTATAACTAAAACAATCCAAACTCCTTTACGGCATTAGTAATTTAAGACTACTAGACACACGAAGTAAAGTCTTAGTAAACTCTTTTAGTAACACTAATGGAACAGTCTATTCTGATGTATCCTAAGAATAGACTTTTTGCTGGAGCATTTCAGTATTAACGTAAAAATGATATATTGAGAGATAGTATATACAATCAGAAGGAGCGCCCCACGCTTATATTTTTAGTCATATTAATTTTAAATTTCTACTTGTTATAAATATACCTTGATAGGAGTGAGGAAGAAAAATTTTATTTTTTAATTTTCAAAGCCTTTTCAAAGCAAATATAAGCGTGGTTTTTTTATAAGTTTTTTTTAAATATTTATTTTATTTTCTACTCTTTAGTCATCGAAATTTGCAATCAATTTTTCGACCATGTTAACATTCGTCAGGAAGTTGCAAAAAGATAGATGGTATTGTATATCTATCTTTAGACCTTACCTTTTAGAGTACGATCCGAGAGCCCTATTTCATATGATTGTATTTTATTATAGCCAACTTTTATAAGGCTTTGTCAAATTATGTAATCAATTTTTCAACCACTTGCGATAGTCCAATTGAGCTGAAATTTGCTGAAGTTTGCATGCAGGCTTAACTGCGATGACAATCTAGAATCTTGTATTGTCAACGAAGTTAAGCCTGCATGCAAAATTTCAGCTTAATTGGACAATCTCAAGTGGTTGAAAAATTGATTACAAAATTTGACGATACAAACAGACACACAGAGTGAGCTAATATAAGCGTGGTAAATACCGATAATTTTCACAATAAAGAAAAAGAAATCGAATCGACAGCGATGAAGAATATGACGAAACCGAATCCACGTTCCTCAAGTTGTATTAAAGCTAAATCTATCCCTTTATTTAAAAAATAAAAATATATTGATACCTCACTTATAAAATACACTTGAAGCAGCACGTACGATCCGTAAATGCCACTGCTTCCTCTAAGGCCAATGCTAAAATCTAAACACATATCAAGTGCCTGAAGCTTTATAAAGCGTTAATCAGGCCCGTTGTTATGTTTAGATGTGAAAGTTAGCCGCTGACGGATGAGTACGAGATTTGTCTCCTTACATTTGAAAGAAGAGTCATGCGTGTGATTTATGGCCCAAAACATTGTGCATGAAATAAGGTCTCAGCGAGTACGCTGGCTCGGTCACGTTCTGCGTGGGGCCAGTAATGGCCTTTAAACACTCTTTTATTATTATTATTATTTTAATGAAACTCTAAACGCAGATGGCATCGAGCAAAAAAGGTAAATTAACTATTTGTTAATAAGTGTGACATATATTGGAAATTGAAAAATAGATTTTAAAATAATGTGTCTACCTACTCCATTGAACAGATGTAGGAATGATTATATCCAACAAATATTGCTTTGGAAACACTGAGCTGGCCTGAAAACAGCCGAGATTTTTTAACCGAAGTGAATTTTTTCTATTATTTACCTAAATATTCTTATTGAATGAATGGCCAGTTATCATAATACAAATGCGGTATTCAACAAAATTCTAAATTAACTTGAAATTAACAATTCAATCTTGAATATTTTTCGTGTGCGGTAAGATTTAGCTGACCACTACTGTATATTTAAAATAAAGTGCTGTGCTGGGATAGTAAGGGACTTATCACACCAAGCGCGAATACGAGTAATCTTTTTTTAGAAAATTATGACATAAAAGTGATTTATTTATTTGACTTTTTTATATTAATTAAACTGGAATGATCTTTTCAATCAAATAAAACCAAATTTTGACGAAAAAATTCTTTAAAATAAGAAAAAGTTGAAAATTCACATTAATGACGTCACAACATTATGTGCAAATATTCACTTTCTGCTTATTTTAAGCTATTTTTCTGCCATAGTTTGGCATTATTTGATTGAACAGATCATTCCAGTGTAATTAATATAAAAAAATTAAATAAATAAATCACTTTTATGTTATAATTTTCTAAAAAAAGATTACTCACATTCGCAATTCGCGCTTGGTGTGATTAGTCCCTTATTGTGTCTCATTTTCCACGAACAAAATTTCATATTCAAAATTGTATTAATCAATTAATATTTGTATCAAAACCGATTTAGTATTTGTTTCATACTTTTATGTTTATTTTGGTAAGTTTTTCATATGAAAAATTTACTAAATCGGATTTATTAAACCGCAGCCGCAATCTGTCTGGAGATTTAGTCAGAATTACCGTAGCTATTGGCACCAGCCTTGTGACATCCATTTATCCGTGTGTTTCTAGGTTCTAGTAATTTCTTATTGTGTTGGAATTTGAAACTCAAGGTTGATTTAAAAATTATAACATAGTAAATACGTCATAGCTTCACGATGATGTTCAAACCCAGTTACAGTGTACCTAATTCAAATTAAAATTTTGTCCAAAGTCTAATAGAATTTATATCAATTTCAGCTTAATTCAGTTGATACTACACAGAACCTTTATCTAATGTCCATGTGAGTCTCAGTGCACTGGATATGCCCAATTGTTGAATTTTTTCGCACTATACTATTTCGTCGTACTATCGCTATACGTAACAAACTAACAACCACAAATAAAATAACAACTAATATACCGTAACATTGGAAAAGTTTGTGTTTAGTGCCTGATACCAAAATGTTCAGGTAAATCGAACACTTTTCTAAATGGTTCTGAAAAAGTGTAAAATTGTGGTAAGGTATAAGCAGAAATCACTAAAATATACAGATCAACAAATATCAACAGTGAAATCACACTGAAAATAATTTTGGATTAAGCCACAGTCAAAAGCTCGGTAATAATATATTTTATACAGAAAATGTTTCCTGCACATCTTCCGATGTTAAATATAAGTTTTAAGGAACATTTTTAAGATGTTGTATATTGTGATATCGGAGATGTTAATTTCATAGCCTTGGTTTAAGCCAAGTGGAAGTCAAAAAATCAAAAAGTGTATTAAAACGAGTTTGAAGAAAATTCTTCTTCTCGAAAATACAATAAACCACGCGTACAAAGGGCATGTGAGGGCATCTCCACACAATTACGCAGTGTGGCTGATAACACCCCATTTAACCAATTTTGTAATAGAAAGGATATTGTAAAGAACAATTTGAAACAATTTATTTTATCCAACTTAATAAAAATTGAAAACTAGGCCGAAGTTTTATAAATATCGGTAACAATTACACAACAAAAATGAATTTCTGAGAGAAAAAGGAAGAAAAAAGGAATTTAGATCGAATTTCCAACTAAGGCTACTGACATTTAATACTCGCGTAAATGTAGACTTTTACTTTAATTACGGAGTGAAGGAAGTAATTTTAATTAAAAATTTTTTGCTAAAATAACAAGCCTGTTAAATCAGTCTATTTTGAGTCACGTGTACGAAATATGTATAAGTTATCAGTTATTATGGTTTTAATTGGAATATTTCGTGCATGTGACTTGAAATTGACCGATTTAATATAGGCTTGCTATTTTAGCAAAACTTACTCTGGCTACAAGATGAAAAGAATTCATAGTTTCATATTACAATAAATACTATTTCAAAATGACACTTTCCTTGTACAATTTACAAATTATTGAGGAAAATACGCCAAAAAATACTGCTATATTACTGGAACATATTTATCGAATTCTGTAATACCAGAAATTACCAACTAAATGAAAATGTTAGTGCAGAGGAGCGCGCTATAATATTGACAGACTGGGCCGTAAACATGCGAAAAAGAAACGGCGAGGAATTTAAGGAAACCACTTTAAAAACTATTTGAAACATTCCAGCCAAATTTTCTTCAAGAAAAGTATTACAACGAGTTTAAAGTGGTGGTAGATCCGTTTAAGAGCGTAATATTTAGAAAAGCTCGTGCTGCACGAGATGCAAAGCGCAAAGTACTCCAAGCGGATCAGAAGTTCAGCTGAGTTTAATAGTAATAGTGAGTTTCTTGTTGGTACTATAATAATGAGTTTCATGTGGGTACTTTCCTGGATATTGCAGGAGCCTTCGATAGTACATCGTTCAATACGATTACTAGTGTCTGTACCAAATTTGGTATCGAATCTACCATTGTCAAATGGATTGAATTTATGCTTAAATATCGCATCGTTATCTCGGTGCTAGATGAAAGGTCAGTTTCAGTCAAAGTTGCCAGGGGTTGTCCACAAGGAAGGGTACTTTCACCTCTGTTGTGGCTTTTAGTCATTGACGAGCTCGTCAGGAATCCGGTCTCTTCGCTCAAAGTTACGCTGATGACCGGGCTCTGACAGTTTGTGGTAAGCATTTGAATGTCTTATCTGATTTAACGCAACACGGTCTTCTTATTGTAGAACAGTGGTGCCTTGATAAGGGTTTACATGTGAACCCATCTAAAACTGACTTAGTTGCATTCACTAGACGTAGGAATACTGATGCATTTTCTGTGCCATATCTGTTTGGGTGTAAGATTAATAGTTCAGCATACGTCAAGCACCTTGGTATTATTTTAGATAATAAACTCTCTTGCGGAAGTATCATCTGGATTACAAACTACAAAAATCCACAGCGTTTTTTTGGTAATGCAGAAGAGCAGTGGTTCTACCAATATTAACATATGCATCTGTGGTTTGGTGGCCAGTAGTCAACTTTAAATCATCACTTGCCAAACTCAACAGTTTGCAAAATATCGTATGTAGGGCTGTTACTGGAGTCATTCATTCTTAGCACAGCTTGCTCAGCGGCGTTTCGCTTGAAATGTGTTGGGGCGTGGAACGCATTCGGTACTATAGGTTAATTCTTAGTGTTTTTAAACCAGCTGTGCCGGAAATTGACATGTTTAATGACAGGCTTATTTTAACTTTTCCAAATCATTCGAGTTGGTTTACCCATCGAGAGATATGTGGTTCTCACCAAACTTTCAATATCTGAATCGCTAGAATTTTTTTCAGATGGCTCGCTTTGTGAACAGGGTGCTGGGTTCAGTATCTGCTACCTATCGCTGGGTCTGAGAACTTCTGGCAGTTTGGATATTTACAGTACTATTTCTCAAGCGGAATTAATCGCGGTTACTCGCTGTGCCATTACAGCTATTAATTTCTAGGTTAATGGTAAAGATATTATTTTCTGTACTGACAGTAAATCTATTCTCAACTCCTTAAATAATCCTTAAACCAACTCAAAACTAGTGAAGGATTATAAAATAACAAAGTTACGGTCTTGTGGGTACCTGCACATTGTGACATTGAAGGTAATGAAATCGCAGATAATTTGGCAAAAATTGGCTCACGTTCATGTTTCATTGGACCTGAACATGCTGCTCCGTTGCCTCTTTACATTGCTACAAAAATAATCAAAAATGCTGCTCTACTTCACTTAAAATAAGCGTGGTCATCTATCCCCACCTGCAGTAAAAAACGCTCAGCCGACCTCAATAATATTTGTGGGATGAAAACACTCCTGAAGGTCTACTTCGAAAGTTTTACTACATTGCAGCAGTGGAATTAGCCTGGAGAGGTGGTGAAGCGGTTGGATGTTTAATCGATTTTTTCCGCACGGAAAAACAAAAAGAACAATTATGGTTCGGAAACGGATAGAGTACAACCCTATATTCAGCAAAACCTGTCAAGGAAGCTCGAACAACTACGCGTGCAGTTCATGACTAGTGAAAAACCACGATAGCACATCATGTCCGGTCAGAATATTTCTTAAAATAATTTCAAACCGCGGAAAAAACATCAAATCACACCGAAAAAGGAGACAGATGTTTGGTTTGATAATGTACCAATAAGGAAAGATACTATTATCACCTGGACAAAATCTTACATCTGAATCAACTGGCTTAAATACCAAGGATAACAAACAATTGACTAAAAACGGAGTGCCAGAACAGTAACTATTGAAAATTACGGGCCGCATAATACCTCGAATTCTATAAAAACTTAATTAAATCTTGATCGTGAGCGTCATAACAAAATAATATGCGAGAAACTACCTTTTTAGAAATGGGAACAGACACGCCATCATCCTCTACATGTAATTCTACATTCTAATTTTCAATTCTAATACGAACATTGATAAATACCTCATAATTTTATTAGATTTCTGCAAACACATTGCTTTTAGGTAACAGCCCGAGGCCGTAAAAAATATAATAAAATTATTTCGGGAAATTATCAATGTCCTTGGGATATTACTGCTGATCACATAGTTTTAAATTGAGGTAATTTTTACTAGTAGACGATAGATTAGAGATTATTTTTACCATTGTTATTTAATTCACCACTCGTCATAATGTGTTCACCACGCTTCATATCAAAATAATCTTCACATCGTTTGTTTAATGGAGCTACTAAGTTCAGTAGCCTAATTCTATAACGAATAAGATAACGTGAAAACGCGAAAACGAGTACTTTACACGTTTTCATACCAAAATGGTATTCTATAACTTTACACCAAGATAAATTAAAAAATCGGTAAGATATTAAACGTCAATAAACTACACATACAATTTATCTTGTGTAGTTCGTTTTCACGGATAAAACTTTAAAATTTAAAACTAAAATTTCACGAAGAAGGCGGGCTAGTGCCGAACAAAAAACCATGTTTGTCCTTGTTACTCCTTATATTATATTATGAAATGAAACACTAACAAAACGTCAAAGTGGTTTTAGGCACGATAAAATTATTCAGCAAGAAAAAATTTACACGCTGACTACTTCGTTTTATAGAATACCATTTAACCTAAATAAGATAGAAATTGTGTAAATTTTTTTTGTGTAAACTTTTTCAATGTTTCGTTTTTTCACATTATCTTGTTTTTACAGAATTAGACCACAGGTTTGAAGTAGGTTTGAAAATAAGTTGTTGCCTACAAAAAAAATAATTTTGAATTGGAATTATATTTCACGAGTATATGTATTCGTGTAGTATTGCAGAAATTTATTAGAGAATAGAAAATTTTGTAAAAAATCGTCTGGCCCACAGATGCTGGTGGTGTATCAAAATTTTGAACTTGGGTTATATGATGTGATATATCAAATGAAACGTATTTCTATAAGCGATTAAATGGTACATATTTTTGATCCATTATGCATAGTGATTTTACATGTTAAATTTAAATTAAGATTAATATAGGGTGGCACATAAGTATATTCAATTAGAGAATACATTTTTTGTTGACGTATTTTTTTTTCCGAATTAACTTTGAAAAACTTGGGAAATTTATGATGGAAATGCTCAGCACAGAACAAAGAACCAAAATGGTTCAATTTTATTTTGAAAGTCAGCATTCGATTATTTAGACACAAAGATCATATCGAAATATCTTTCATGTTCGAAATGCATCTAGCGCTCCAACAATTTACCGATTGGTTCAGCGTTTTCGGCAAGATAAGGGGCTCTCTGTGATCTTCCGCGTGCTGGAAGGCCTCGTGCAGTTCGAAATGATGTGAGCATTGCTCGGATGCAAGCAAGTATTGAGCAGTTGGTGATGTCTAGGCGGTCCTTGCAAAGATTTTTTTACAAAATTTTACATAAGTAAGGCACAGTTCACACAGCTCGTTCAACTATGGCTCCCGATTTTTTCCTTTGGGACTACCTAAAGCGTTGCTACCTAAAGGTGTATGCCAATGAGCTCAGAACCATCCAACAGCTTAAGGCCACTATCCGAGAAGTGAGGGCGATGGGACCTGAAATTCTAAGAAAAGTTATGGAAACTGCTCTGGAAAGAGCACATCAGTTCGAACAATGGGCACCATGTGAAAGATATTATCTTCAAAACATAATGTGAACATATTTCCAAACTATAATTTAAATTTTAATAAATGCCAACGTTAAATAAAATCAGAAAGAAAAAAGTTATTCAGAAAATAAATCATAACGTTACTTATGCGCCACTCTGTATTTTAAAGAAATAATATAAAAGGACTTTGGTTTAAATCCTACAGATAGCTTTTTAGAAATTTAAAATAAGTATGTTCAATTAATTGCTAATTTTAACAGGTCAAATAAATTCGAATTTGACATAGTATATTTGTATCCTGAGATATTTGCTAAGCAAAGAAAAATTAAAATGTGATGCACACATCAGTGGCCTAATTCTGTAAAAACAAGATAATGTGAAAAAACGAAACATTGAAAAAGTTTACACAAAAAAAATTTACACAATTTCTATCTTATTTAGGTTAAATGGTATTCTATAAAACAAAGTAGTCAGCGTGTAAATTTTTTCTTGCTGAATAATTTTATCGTGTCTAAAACCACTTTGACATTTTGTTAGTGTTTCATTTCATAATATAATATAAAGAGTAACAAGGACAAACATGGTTTTTTTGTTCGGCACTAGCCCGCCTTCTACGTGAAATTTTAGTTTTAAATTTTAAATTTTTTTCCGTGAAAACGAACTACACAAGATAAATTGTATGTGTAGTTTATTGACGTTTTATATCTTACCGATTTTTTAATTTATCTTGGTGTAAAGTTATAGAATACCATTTTGGTATGAAAACGTGTAAAGTACTCGTTTTCGCGTTTTCACTTTATCTTATTCGTTATAGAATTAGGCTACAGAATTTTAATTATATTTACCGGAAAGCAATCAGAGTTCTAAAACTATAATAATACGGTGGGTTGTCAGCTAAAGAAAATAATTAATTAATAAAAAATAATAAAAAAAAAATTGTATATAGAAACCTGTATGCAAATAAAACTGCTACAATAAATGTTTTGCCAAAATAAAATAATGGAAAATATTTTTGGTGCTACATCCTGAGGTACCGATAAAATAAAACAAATACGTTTAGCATTATTTATATTTGTCAAAGTTTTTGTAAACAAAAATCAAAATTAAGGATAAGTATACCTACTATGAAAAATATAGTTTATCGTTCTACGTTTGTTGTTCTAGTAAATTTTAATAAATTTTGTTGATTTTTTTATCACTATTCATACACATACTACTCTGGGCAAAAAATATACCGGGAAATTTGAATTTAAATTTTTTGGGGATTCCCATAGGGACAATGTTTTTGACTTTTAAGTTGGTAGTACTGTCACTGTCATCTGTGTCAAATTACACGACAAAATATTCATTAGTGTTTGAAATACGCGTCCTTTTGTAAACAGCTAAAAGTGAATTTTTCGTTTTTTATAATGTCTGAAACTATTCAACAACGCAGTTCCATTAAATTTTTGTGTGCGGAATGAAATTTCTGCTACCGAAACGTTTAAAATGTTGCAGAAGGCCTTCGGTGAGAGAGTTTATGAGTGGTACAAAATCGAGGGTTGAGAAAGCGTTGAAGACGCGGCACGGCCAGGACGACCATCAACATCAACTGATGAGCTCCACGTCAACAAAATCAAAGAATTGGTGCTCCAAAATCGTCTATTGACAGCCCGATACCATACTGACCTTGTTGGAATATCGGAAGGATCAGTGAAAACCATTTTGAGTGACCATTTGGACCTCAGAAAAGTGAAATCTCGATTGGTGCCAAAAACGCTCAATTTCATGGAAAAACATCGCCGCGTTGTAGTGTGTGAACCAATGCTTTCCGGCTATCAAGACAAAATGAAACGCATCATAACTGGAGATGAGACTTGGATCTACGCTTACGACCCGGAAACAGCCGATCAATCGGGTGAATACCGTGTCAAAAGTGAGTCAAGACCGAAAAGATCGCGCCAAAGTCGCTCAAAAATCAAGGTTATGCTAACAGTTTTCTTCGATTATCGTGGTGTGGTGCATTATGAATTCCTGCCAACAGGCCAAACTGTCAACAAGGAATACTATTTGGGTGTTATGCGTCGTTTGCGTAATGCTGTGCGTCAAAAAAGACCGGATTTGTGGGAAGATAATTCTTGGTTTTTGCATCACGATAATGCACCATCTAACACTGCACTCGTAATTCGTGATCATTTCGCCTGTAACTCGACCCATATCGTTCCGCAACCACCGTATTCGCCTGACTTAGCACCATGTGACTGATCTGATAGAAGAAATAAAAACCGAAACGAAGAAAGAATTGATTTCCGGCTATACTGGAAGAAGACTTTGCAGCATGTTTTGAAAATTGGAAAAAACGTTGGCACAAGTGTATTGCAGCCATTTTAAAATGTAACAAATATCCAAATTTAAGAGATTAGAAATTTAAATTTTATTTTAAATTGATACTGTGAGAACCGCTTGTGATCGGAGAAAATATATGCCCGCCTGAAAAAGTCAACCAAACTAAAACATTTGTCAAATATGTGATTAGAGTATAGCCAGATAAAATTACAGTACATATAGTATTTACAAGACTTCGCAAAAAATCTACATTTTCCTAGTAAAATTGTAAGTATTCTTATATGCCATTGTCCAATTTATATAGTAGGTATACGTATTTGTCGCAGTTTAATTTGATTACATAACCTAATTTCATAAACAAAACAGATTTATGATGAAAAATTGTCCAAAACTTTTTTTATGTAAACATTCAGTAAAGGTTGTTGTTTGTTATCCAAATGCCTTATATACTATACAACACAAATACTATACCGTAGGATGGAATAAATACAATACAACTCGTGTTTTTTCAAGAACTTCAATTAAAAAAAGAATTGTATTTTTCGTATCGTTATAAAACAGCCCTAGTCTACTCATAAATACAATATGACAAATAACGATTGTTTGATTGAATTTATTCTTCAATTCAAATGTAAATTATTTTAAATTGTACGGCATGATGTCTCGAAATTAAATCAAACAAATTGGGGTAAACGTAATTCTGACTAATATTTATAGCAGCTTCCTTTAGTTGTTAACGCGACAAGCCAATTTATTAAATCAATAAATTGTATTGTTAATATTTTAATTTGATTTTTTATTGGTTATGATGACAAACTGTCATAATATTAAATAATAATATTTGCGATAGTTTTGATTTAGTTTATTTATTTTTTAAATACATATATGTACATAAAATGTTATTAGTTTGTTCAGAATGTCATAACTATGTCATTTATTTTTTACAAGATGACCTTGCTGAATCCAATGCGTCTTTTATACTTAAATAAAATGAATTTTATAGTAAATGGCATAATAAATAATATGTTCACATGAGAAAATTAAGAAGTATTAGGGCATTACGAGTATGCTGACTTATCGATTGGACTAGGCTGCGTACGGCTCAAATTGAGTGAATAGGACTGTGTTTTAGTTAAATTGTTGATATTTTACAGTTGATATACATTTCTAATTATTATATCAGTTAATCTCAAATGTGAAATGTCGATTTAAAATTTGAGATTCTTTTAATTATTTTAGGTATGATTATTTTGAATTTAGTTTAGAATTTTTCTTAATTTCTGGCGTTGCTAATTTTTTGGGCTCGAGTTATTTCCATTGATGATTAGTCGGATGTTGTGATATATGTACGTGTATAGAATTCAAATGTAATTAACTATAAAAGTATCTTTGTTACTTTGGCTTTATATAAGTCGTTTAAACAATGTGATTAATGTAAGTGAAAAACGAAGATAAACTTCTAAAAAATGAAAAATATGTCTCAGCTAAAAAAAAATAAGTCTAAGTGAAAAAAATATTGTTATCGCGTTATGGAAAGAAGGGATGTAAATATTAGTGGAAGTATAGGCGTGGAGGCAATCATAAAAAAAATTTAGTTGACTGGGTCTACAGAGGAGTCCAAAGGTTTTGGAAAAACGCTAAAGATTACCATAGTGGAGGTAAAGTTGCTGGCTCCAGTCCAAGTGAAACCGATTCAGAACGCCCACAAAACAATATGTGGACCAGGCGGCCGAAACAACTGGAACCGAAATCTCTGCCTCTGCTGTGCAGAGAATGTTAATAGAGTGTTAAAAGCGCCCACTCGGCTGGGTAGAAAAACATGTTATGTGGTCTAAAACTCTAGAGAAATGTGGGACAATGTGGAGGCTAATTGTGCGCAGAAAACCAGGGGAATACCTTAGTGATGTTTGCATTCAACAATAGCCCAACAAATGAGAAGGATTAATGGTTTGGGGCTGCTTTAGTAATAGTGCTTTGCGAGAACTGTCATTTATTGATGCAAATATCAAATACAGAAGGGTACTTGAATATTCTTCATCGCACCGAGCAAAAATGATAACTGCAATTTTTTGCTCTATTGGACAGTTCTATATAAAATCTAGGTCAAAAATAGACAAACGTTGCTGACTTAGATATTATTTATCTTTATAGGTGACTTAAATAACAACAGCATTTACACGAAGCATGATGGCCCCGGTATTTCAATAGGATATGAATCCTATAGAAAATATTTGGTCTATATTATGAAGAAGCAAAATTCAACAAAATAATCCTGGAACACAAAATTAAAATTAATTTTTAGAATTATGTCTAAGGTAAACATTTTTAATTAAAAAACTTTTCAAACTTATTTATAAGTAAGTACTTTAGTATTTTTTAATTTATTAAAATCAATACATTTTAAAATAATAAACCGTTTTTGTTTAAAATTTTTAAAAATCTAAAATTAATTCCAAGAAGACCACCCCATTTTAGACCAACCAACCATTTAAATAATTGATACACCAATTAAAACAAAAACATACGTCTTGGAAATATTATCACTTGCGTTACTAAAAATAATCATTTTTAATTCAAAGATCTTAGCTGCCCGGATTCAGAATTGAATTTTTAACGTCTCCAATCGGAAACGAGTTTTCGGCGCTTCGAATATGCATTAGCTGATTTTACCAGAAAAATCATTATTTTCTGCAAGATATATCGTTTTCTAGTTAACAATGAATTGATATCTTCATCCTGTTACCGTTCTTAATTGTTGTTTTGTAACAGAACACTAAAATTCGATAACAATATACACAAGTCCGTTTCTAAGGGCCATTACTGGCCCCTTACTTAGTCAACAATTTTCCAACGATTTCGATCCTGGGCTTGGTCTTCATACTATCTTAGTCAACCTGAAGAAGCCAAGTCATTCGCTACACCGAGGAGCCATCGTCGCCAACAACGACCTCTGCGCCTGCCATATTGTGGCTCTCCTCTCAGAGATCGCTGCACAATTCGTTCCGGATCAGCACGCGGAACGTGTCCGAGCCAGCGTACTGGCTGAGATCTTATACTTACTGAGATCTTGATATTGTACAGAGCTCGGCATGTACCATGTACTTCGCGTTTTGGGCTCTAAATCTCACACATGAATCTTTTCTCAAATGTAAGGAGCCATCCCTCGTACTCATCAGTCAGCGCCCAACTTTCACATCCAAACATAACAACGGGCCTGATCAATGCTTGGTAAAGCTTCAGCTTCACGGCACTTGACAGGTGTTTAGATTTTAGTAGTGACCTTAGATGATATAAAGCACGACTGACAGCTTCCAGGCGCACTTTTATATCCTCCTCACCCACACTGTTGTCGTGAGTGATAAGAGAACTCAAATATTTGAACCTCGTCAAACGTGTAGTGGCCACTACTTAAATCTGGTGTGCCATTATCCCTACATCCATGTATTTTGCTTTAGACTCATTTATCTGGAGTCCAACAGAAGCTGAAAACTCTACAAGCGGCTCAAGTATTTCCTTCACTCCGTTGCTATTCAGTTCAATCACGCATATGTCATCTGCATATGGAAGAACCTGTTTGGAATGGCGAATTAAGATGTTGTGCTGAGGTGTTTCAGGTTTACGAAAGATGTACTCCAACATCAGATTAAAGAGTATCGGGAACAGAGCATCTCCCTGCCGAACACCCGAATTAACTGCAAAAATTCATGATAGCCCGTTCTCAACTTTAACACAGCATTGATCCTGCGTCTCTGTCATTCTACAGAATCGTACCAATTTTGTTGACATACCTAGGTATTTCAGCGCAAACTACAGACTCTCTCGATTGATCTAGTCCTAGGCGTACCGGAAATCCAGAAACACTTGATGTACTTGCATGGAAATTTCATAAGATTTAGATACAATTATCCGCAGCGAAAAAACCTGATCAGTAACTGATCTTATCCAATATGAGGGGCGATTCTATCCAATCTAATGTAGGACAATAACTTGTATGCTGTGCAAAGGAGAGCTATACAAATCTCCGCAGTCTGTCTTTGAGGTGACTCAACTACAGTCTGTGACGCATGATGAACGCCGCAAGCAGGTCGGTCAAGTGTTTATTCTATGCGTCGATGTTGACACAGGGATTTTTATCCCGGTCTCGAATGACAGTAGACGCAGGTCTCAAAGTATGGTGTAATCCAGTCCTTTAAAGAAATTACGCGAACTGCGCTCATTGCTGAGTTGTTGTACTTTCAGAACCTTGGCCTTCCACCATTCTAGCTTTTGCGTCTACAAATTCACTTAGGCGCTCTCCTAGTAAGAGTAGCCTTGGTTTTCCTCGCGATTTTGAGAAGTTCTTGCACATCACTATGGGTTATATCTAGTTGCTCAATTGCAAGAGGACACTCGTCATCAAACCGACCATTCTTGAGTCTAACTTTCACTATATCTAATGTCTGTTGAACAATCGAAGATTTCAGTGCCTCCCAGACAGAGTTCACACACTCAAACTGGTAAATAACTTCCTCAATATTGTCGTTGACCAGATTCTGATATCGTTTCAATTGATCGTCATTTATCAGACCTTCATAGTCGAATCATTCCATGCGTTTCGCTGTGTTCCCGGACCTGTACGAAAGTATATACATATGAAATAAATAAACAAATACATACGTATGTATATGGAAACGTGCTACACATGCCAACGTAGCAAATGATTCAAATTATAAATAACAAATATAATATACAGGTTGAATTCAAAGGAATGCATAATGCAAACCATTGTATGCGATTTGAAATTAGAGTAATCGATAATAATGCAATGTGTAATTCATCATACTCAATTATTCCAAACACAATATACGTTTCTCAGAACCCAAACCACTTGCATATAGACAATCGCATTACTATATACATACATCTATTGTTCCCTCACTATATCTCTGCCGTAAATAAAGAAAAACACAGATTTAAATTGCAATGGAAGAAATTGCACCAAATTACAATTTGTAAGTAGTACACAGTACAGCATAATTTCCTTTTCAATTTCCATTTTATTTACTTTTACAATTTCGTATACAAAAAAACACTATCGTAAATAATTACGAGTATCATACAAAAATATGTAATAAGAAAAGTAAAAGTTTTTTTCAATTTTACAAGACTACATTTTAGATTTGGGTAAGTAGCAAATACAAAAGTACTACTATATACATAAGGTAAGAAATACCAAAACATGTAGAAATCATGCAATTTATAATTATCTAAATTATTTTCGTTTTTGGTTGGTCAAATAATAAATCATTTATAATCGCACAATTTCTTTTTCGGTTTTTAGAGTGCGCAATTATCATTTTATAAGATTTTAATTTAACAAAAGTCACAATCACAAGTATGAATATGAACTTGCGCGTTGATAAGAAAAACTATTTTATGGCAATCATAAAATGTCTATAAATATATATAGGAATATTATCAACGCGTATAAACAATTTTTACAAAAATATTCTAAAAATCTCGAGTCACGTTTACAAAATCATTTGCAAACAACACAAGTACATACATTAATTTTAGTACATTTATCACAAAAAAAAAATAAAATTACGTACCCGTATATTATATAAATTATCTACTGCATAACATTTATCAGTGTGCTCATGACCCGATTGCTGTGGGCAAGTTCTTGCAATTTAAATCGATAGCTTATCATTATATTTTCACTAAACAATAAACTTTTATTATATGCAACTATGCAACGTCCATAAAGAGCTTTATCAATATTAAGTGAATATAACGACGATATAATACTTAAATGGGCGATATATATATAACTTTACATATTACATGTATACATGCAAATACAATTATATACAGATATACGTATGCGTAAATATATTTTCGCTTTGAAAATTGTACATCTGCCACATTCATCCCGATTGTGGGATGTGGCAGGAATCTCGGGGCTGCCTGTAACAATAAGGTGACCATGCGTACGTGTTAGTGCGTACAGTATGAGTTTCAGTTGCGGTTTGTGCGATATTTTTAATAATTGTTCGCGTTTGTAGCGTTTTGAGCTAAATGAAATTTTGTACGTATTATGGATTCTAAAAAACGAAGAGTTAATACTTTTAATGAGAATTTGAAAAAACAATATCCGTTTATTATTAAAATAAAAGAAGGAGATGTCAAATGTACTATTTTTAATTTTAATTTTAAATTATAAAGTTTGATATTCCATCAAGAAGACGCTCGCAATTCAAGATCACTGCAAAACCATCAAATACAAAACTGCTGTTGACGTAGTGCGTCATCTTCTTACAAAATTACCGCCTCTACGAAACATACAAAATTTCGTCATGAGCGGACTTTGGCCATTGAAGAAACAAGTTTTGCGTTTCATACAATCCATCATAATCATAGCTTCCAAAGTAGGGATTGCACTTCAAAATTAATAAAAAAAATCATAATACGAAATTCAGTTGTGCCCGTACAAAATGTGAAGTAATTGTCATGTCAGTTTTAAAGAATACGGTTTGTTTCAATACTCTGTGATGGTTTAAACCATAATGAAACCAAAATGTACCCGATGTTAGTAAGGTGTAAAAATATTACAAATGCGGTCCATAGAGGGAGAAACATCTGATATCTTATCAGAATACGTGCCTCAATTATTGATGCAAATATTGGAAAGAAATTGTTGGCACTTTCGGCGGATAATACCAGTACAAATTTTGGCGGCCTCAAACGACAAGGTGTTAATAATCTACACAAAAATTTAATGGGCAAGTCATACTGTCTCAGTATCGTTAAATGTCCAAAATCCTAAAGGAGTTTTGGGATAATGATATGGCTGAATTAATATTATATTTTGTGCATAGTCAAGCTACAATATTTCACGTTACCGTAAAAAAAATAGAAAAGCATAATGTGTCGGCCGCAGAAGTTTCCATTACACTTAATGAGCCTAAACAACAAATTAGATCGCGACCAAAGCAAAGTTTTCTTCACATAATAGTTGGGATAAGAGGATAAATTAAAAACTGCAGATGAAAGTAACCCAAAAATAAGAAACAAATTTAAGAACGAAGTACAAATCTTGGACTGAACATTTTAATAACCTCATTATTTTCCAATGGACTATCCTCGATAACATAATTAATGTGGATGATGTAGTGGAAACTATAAAATTTTAGAACGATAATTTTAAAATAGAAATCAATGACAACGAGTTGTTTGAAGAAATTAGGCGAGTATTGCACAGATCAAATAAGGCTATACACACAATATATAGTGTCAATTAAATATGAAATCAATACTAATGTACTAAACTTTGACCAATTATATAAGATCTACTAAAAAATGTCAAAAATTGATATAATTTGTGTAGGTGCGATCATTCAAATTCCATATTTGAACTACCAGAAAATATAATTTTCATATACACTTATTTTCACATGTCAACAATAGATTTGTATTTCTAACACTTTAGTGTTACAATTATTGCCGAGTATTAGGGCCTACACTAGAGTTTGCAAAAGGGTTAAAACGTTAAATTTGGTAAAGAGTCGGAAGCTGAAATTATTCTCTGTATGAACCATATGGATTACATCTTGGCGTTACAGACATTTTATATAAAAAATCATCCCGATTAGTGGAAGCAGTCATAGTAACAGATGAATCTAACGAATCGGATTGTGATATCCAATATGATAATGTACTCGAAAATGAAGATTATGAAGTTGAATATTCTGACATTTCATTCGAGATATGCATTAATTCAGTTCGCAATGTTACACAATTTTTCAAGCGTTCCCCTGTACGCAATACAATTTTACAGCAGTTTGTTAACGTTCAATGTTGAGATTGGACTAATTTTAGACTCTAAAACTCGTTGGAATAGTTTGATACGTAAGATCCAACGTTTTCTAAAGCTCAATAAATGCGTAAAGAAAGCGTTGGGTGATTTAGAAAAATTTAATATGCTCGAAAATATTTGTGAAATAATGCTAAAAGATATTTGTGATGTTTTGTCGCCCGTACAAGTAGCAGTGGAAGCTTTGGGACGTAAACACGCTACAATAATAACGGCGGAAACCGTAATCACATTTATGTTGAATAAAACAGATCAGCTAAATACGGAAATCAGCAAAAGTTTATTCAATTCATTAAAAAAAAGTGCTAGAACATAGAAATATTAATTTAGTGTATTTGGCCAAATATTTGAAAAATCCAAATCATTTACGCAACCGGGAATTTCTCTGCCATATTTTTCAAAAACAGAAACGCTTAATTTTGGCAAGCGATTATTAGAAAGAATGTTTGAAATAGAATCAGAACCATAGAGTTTGGTGGATGGTGAGGATAGTGAAATTAACATAATAAATGTGGATGACGTGGAAATGTCGCTTAATGATGAACTAAACATAGTTATTGAAAAAGAGTGTGTACAAAAATTACATGAATTTGTTAATGTTAACAAGTTTAGAAAAGAATGTAATTTATTCGAAACAACCGGGAAAAGACCAAGAAACTTAGAATTGCTTTTCAAAGCCTTGCTTACAGTTAAACCAACCTCAACGGATTCGGAAAGAACGTTTTCTGTATCAGGAAATTTTTGCAATTATTTTAGAAGTCCTTTTGGAGATGACTCATTAAATGCTCTAGTTTTTCATAAATACTATTTTCTTTCGAAAAAGAGTAAAACATTTCTTTAAACATTTTTTTTTTAAATTTTGTAATACGAAAATGGAGTTTTGTATCTGAAGTTAAAATTAAAATAAAATCATTGAAAGAATCATTAATTAATAGTGATTTTTAACTAGAAAAGAAATATAATAAAGCAAAGCGATTTTATTATATATTTAATTTCTTTAATAATCCGGTTTTAACCGGTTAACCAGGTTATAGATTGGGGAAAACCGAAAACCCGGGTTTACTAGAAAGACGGTTTTTTGCAAACCCTATAGCCTACACTGATCGTCTCCCATCGATAAAATTTATAATTTGTACCAATTTTAATAAAAGTATAATAATCTGTTGGATATTTTACCTGCGTTTGTCAAAAAATGCCTCAATAGTTGGTGATTCCATCTGAGTAATTTAAACCTTAACTTAATTATTGGTTTGCAAAATTAATTATTGGGGTTCGAAAGTAAAGGGCAATACTAATTTTCATTGAGTTTCATGTTTATGATTATAATATTTATAAAATTTGAATTTTAGCCGTCTGATTATTCTCATAAATTTTCTTACCTCAGCTCTCAAAAACGAACTTTTTACCATTCACGATCAAATCATCGGAATTAATAAAAATGAATTTCGTGGTAGATGTGGGGGGAGCATTATATTAAGCATTTTGATTAAACAAAAATAAATTAATTATTTTGATTTCCGAAAAATGTAATTGCGATAGTTGAAATAGTTTTTAGTTAATCTTACCAGTAAAGAAGAAGATTTATTGTATTCTCATAATGCTTGTGCTATCTTAATAGATTTAAAGGTAGCCATCTCAGCAGTTTTACTCCAAAACAAAATAAGAATTTAATAACGGAAGCTTATATAGATCAGCATACTTATTATTATGTTAGACTTATACATGGATATTACAAAGATGTATTTCGTGTATAATTACAAACATAGATGGACAAAAATGATAGATAAATAAGCTAATTAATAGTAAGATCATTCGAGCCTGGTGATTTAGTTAACTTTTTAAAAAGGTTATAATCGAACACCTGTGAACAAGTAAGTATAATTTCAATGAATAAATAACTAATTGATAACGTTTTGCAATTTTGCATTTAACGTCGAGACCGAACGTCCATAAATTAATCGTTCATGCGATCGTGAACAAAAATTAATTTAATTATTTAATTTAGATAAGTTAATCAAATACATTATTTATTAGTTTATTGATCACTCAAATCGTGTTATTCACATAAGCAAGCAATAATTTTGAAATTACTACATAGGTAAATCACGATCGAATCAACATGATAAATTTATGTACATATTACGGTTGACGAAAATTCGTATTTTCTTCAACCCAAATTTTTTATAGTATTACCGATTAAGAAATATTTCTAAAATTACTTTATTTATATATTACAGCATGTTACACGGATATGATGGACATGACTAAAAAGACACAGAAAATCATTCACTCAAGCAAGAATCATTAGATCATGATCGCAGGTAACGAATTATTAGTTTTAAGAAAGAGATTAGTTATTAAGAAATTATTTAAAAAATAAAAACTATTTACTAAAATATCGTTTTACGCAAATCGCGACAATTTTTAATTTCGAAACGTTAACGTGGATCACGATCGATTAAGCGTGCCGAGCCAATAAATAAATGCAAGAAGTTGTTTTTAGAAGTGTATATATTCGAATAGAATCGCAAGTATTTCCAATTTCTTGATTTCTCTGAATCGAGATTAGTTTTGTATTTTATTTAGAGTATGTACAAAGAACTATAATTAATCGGTGAGGTCATTTGAAAAAAAAAATCATACATTCTAAAATACGCGCTCAACTAAACCAGAAAATATTGTTCATACCATTTTGAAGCATAAACTATTCATTTTATGTATATATGTATTTATATAGAAATATATTATAATTTAACATAATCTAAATTATATACAACATGAAAGTTTTTTTTATTAGGTGGTTAAAATTAACGTTGATACTTTTCAAAAATTTTAATCTACTTCTTTATAGATCTATAGTTAAATACGAAAATGAAAGTAAACATAGTTTGAAATATATTTAATACGTGTTCCAATAAGATTTAAATTTGTGAATTTGATTTCTACACGACTTAATACAATGACAATGTTTTTATATATAAACAATCAAGGTTATAGTGCGCTACTTTATCCGGATCACGGTGACTAAAGGTGCATTTGTGCTACAATACTATAAATCATTTTGTTTTATTCTATTATTATTCAGTTGGTATTTATACGAGAGATCGACATTACTCACAACACAATGTTTCGAGGTGACCGATGATTGTTTAAAAAATTTAAACGATTTTTCTATTTATATAGTAATTAAAAAAACATATTAAAATTATTTTTGATTCGATTTATTTTTTATTATCACAAATATATTAGTATTTTCGGAAATGAGTTCATTACACATAAAATTATGATCCAAAAGGCTGATAGATAATGTTCTATATTTTATTATTTGTTGAAAAATCGCAAATATAATTTACTTTTGTGTCATGCGTGACATATTTCCTTGAGTTCTAATGACTTATGTAATCGATACTTTCAATTTTAAAATCGAAACAATTTGCAAGTAGTATTGCCTGACACAACGCGGAACTATATGTGTATTTTGTAGGCATTTGGGAAGCTAGGCTGGCGACAGATTACAATCTATACGTGTAAATTATATGTTATATGCAGATGATATGCATTTACCAAGAATTCAACCACCATATGTGATCATGAATATTATTTATAAATTAAATTATTTATAAACTTTGTATATGTACTATGAAACATGCCAAACTGGATTTTATTTTTTATTTTAAATTCTCGCAACGCTTTTTGCCTGAATGAATTATTAATGTACGATACGAAATCATAATTTCTTGTCGTTTACCTTCAAATAAAATTGACTTGGGATAACCTTCTCGAGAGATAACGAATTCTTGTTTGGAAAAATATACTTACATACATAAGTACAATAGAAATGAATGAAATTCTAAAACGGACACCACAATAAAATATAATCTTAATTTTAAGATATATTTTTGTAAAAAAAAACATAATGTCTGTATAAATTCTTTAAATAAATACTTTAAAAAAATATGTGTTTTAATAATATATTTACATGTCAACCTTATATTCTAATAATTTCAAAAACATATAACAAATAACATAATAAATTTGTATTTTCAGAACTACATACTATGTTTCCAGCTGCTTTACCCAAGAACTAACAAAACGACTAAATATTATCGTGGAACACTGAAACTACAAATGTTCACAACAATACAATATTGTATTACAACAGAATTTAATATTTAACATGTATCGTACGATAACGATTGATATTTCTAAGTTTCGTAAAACAATTGAAATTCTAAATGCAACAGTTGCACAAGAAAGCGGTAGTGACATAAAATTTTTAACGAAAATGTGAAAATAAAATTATAAATCAAACATGAATTTCATTTGAACTCGAATGTAATTTATAATTTATTTAGAATCAAAGGGACAAATTCTCAATCGGGTCGCAATTCGAAAATCAACAATTTACAAGTAGTATTAAATGTTATGACTGCCAAAGTTTTATTTGCAACTCCAATATTTTGGTACTTTTGTGAAGTTGGTCCCAAAAATTCTATTTCAAAAAATCAAATTTTAACACTGGTAATACCATCTTAATTCGAATAATATTGAATAAACTATCACGATAAAAAAATCCGACCCTGTAAAATATAAACTACAATGCTATCCCGTTTACATACTTAAAGAAGGTTTTTTCAACAAGGCATTCGAATTTTTGAATATGTAGAAGAGTATACATTGGGCCAACTTCATCAGTACTGGTATTTTATAAAACATAGACTGGGCTTCAATATCATCGAATATTGTGTAAAAGTGCTGTTGCACGTTGCCAATTAACTCCAATCTCAGAGATTGGCCTGCCCAGTTCTTTTTTTATAAAATAATCAATACCGATATGAACAGCCTAATATGCTTTGCTTACATTCCACATACTTAGTTACTAAATAATTAGCGTTAACCGAGCAAATAGCACAGTGGTTAAAGTTGTGACATTTGGATCAGGAGGTAACGGGTTCGAATCTCAATTGCGGCAGGATGCAAAAGTGATTCTTCATCCATGATTTCGATCAGGATGATTACGAACACTATGACGTTCTGTTGTAATGCAGAATTCATTGAACGAACCATCGTTCATGTCAGTACAAGCTGACAATGGCCTCAGATAATGAGTCAAAAAAATCATTTGATGGGGACAATATTATTGAAAACCCGTTTCCGTTTTTAAAAAGTTTCTGACTTCATATACCCCCATTCAAACTTCGAATAAAATTAAAAAGTTAATGTTGAGAGACCATTTAAGTTTTGGGAAACAAAATCATGTTTATCACCATTATTATAAAATCAAATATTAGACAATTTATATAGGCACTCTTTAAATTTCGATTTGTAAAAATACACCGATGGGTCAGTTAGAATTTAATTTCACTAAATCATCGTAATGTTAAGCGAAAACGATAAGGTAACTTCGTACTCGTGCGTGATGTGATTACAAATCTGAAACCTACTCCATAGTTTAGATCAGATCAAAATCAAATAGACTTAAGATTTCTAAATTAACTCGTTGTACGAATTTAAATAATAAGGAACACAACAATTTTGTAAAAATTTTGTTTATAATTAAATAAGTTGTAAAGATTTATTTAATTATAAACTTATTTTTTGTAAAAAAATCGGGTATTTGGCTTAATTACTACCTTCTGATAGGATTACCATATTATGGTAATATCAAAAAAGAGGGCATAAGAAAGAACGGATCTCAAAATAACAATAATTCATTGATGTCAATCAATTTAATTTAAGAAAATGATTTAGTTTCAGTCAACATTAAAAATCGATATGGAGGCTAGCGCCTTCTGGAACATGGTGAACTTGTAGAGTTTGTGAGAATTAACAACTCTAGAAGCAGAACATAATAGAACTTATTATTATATACACGTATTTAAAGCTATTATCTGATTTCAATAAATAAAGTTCGATATGGTTTAAATCTTTGTAAACTTTTATGAATAAAACCAAATCTTGACAACCTTATTCATCAAAGTTGTAAATAATGGTTATAATTCCGATGACAGAGGGAAACTGAGATAATTGAAATTACACTTTCCGTATTGGAGTAATATGACGTTTGGATCGGGAGGTACCGGGTTCGAATCCCAACAGAGGCGGGATGCAAAAGGGATTTTTCATCTCTCGATTACGATCGGTGATTAAATTGAAAACATCTATGACCCTCTGTTGGAATGTAGAACTCAAGGGTCGACCCATCTTCCAACTGTACTTGTGTGAATGGGATGAATGAATGTGTGTGAATGTCGTGTGAATAAGGCAAGGCTATGAACCAATAATGTGTCTAAAAAAAATTGGAGTATTAACCCAACACAGTAAACAAAAAACTGAAGCCATTTTTTAAAATTCTGTGATTTTGTTTAAGTCATAAAAGTATTCATCCCATTTGTCGCAGCTGATTTTATAAAATTCATCGTTTCTGAAATATTGGTTTCAAAATTATTAAATTTGTTATGTATTTTCTTAACTCAAAAATTATGTGTCAGAATCGCTCGTAATTGGCTCAAGTCGTAATATTTTTATATCTAGTTTCTTAAAATTAATAAATGTATAATTCCGCTTCTAAACCATCTACTGCAATAACAAGTATTTTGCAAAAATTTCAAAAGGGAATTTAATACTAACAAATTAAAGAGAACATTTCTAAACTATTTAAAAAAGGAGAAGATAAATGATGGGATGCGAAAAATAGGACTTGTCCTCTAAAAAGAGGGCGTTTGGTAATTCTAATAGGGGATAAATCAAATATCGAACATCAAAGAGGGCAGGAGAGTCCTGCAAGTACGTCAGCAAGGAATTTATGAATTTTTTGTAAAAATGGCGCAGAAATACCGTCATACGGTTATTACTGGCATTTCCGATTAAATTATTTAATTTGTTATTTTAGTTTTCAAAGGCGTTGACAAAATTACGTTTTTATTGGAATGCAAATTGCGTGTTTTGGGCAATCGAAATCGAAATTTTGATAAATATTTCAAACCCCTAAACTTGGACATTTTTTGCAATGTTCACAACAGTAATTATTTAACACGCAAAATTATTTGACTTCACTGGATTTACATATCTGCTTTTTTTAATCTTATCACTAAAATATATTAAATTAAAGTTAAAACCCTAAACACAACAGAATTGTTATTTGTTCGAACTAAATGCATAATCTAATTTCGATAAAAAAAATTATCTAGATTAACGTTTGACAAGTAATTGTTGGTGGCTGAAATATTATTATCTTTCATTCGTCATAAATTCGAATACAAAGAGAAACTCTACCTACTTGTTTAGGGATCCTTAGTGAATTTTAGAATTTTCACACAATTTTAAGTTTTAAGAAAATTGTGTTTCCTGAGATTTTCTTATTTCTCTCAATACAATTTATATTTATATCGCCCGACTCTTAGAGCGGAAGGAATTATTTCGGTCACGGTCAATCGTCCATTGAAGCCGCAATAACAAGAGTCCACCAACTCCATCTCATCCCATCATTCTTTCAGTCATAAGGACATTTCTTTATCTAGCTGAATTGTTCAATTTCAATTAATTTAAGATTTTTCAATGAGAATAAGAATTTAATTTTGGTCAAAAGATTCAAATTTTGTAATTTGAATATTAGCTGAAATTCTATAAATTAATCGAAACTAATTTCGATTTGGAAAAGAATTTTTATATTATCAACCATGCCAAAAATTATTGGCTGTTCATATCAATTCTTTGTATAAAACAAGTTGTATCGTTTCGGGTTTAGAAGGACATTGTACACATTATTTGAATGTTATCTGACGGATCAGAGAGAATATGTATTTATAAACGGAAATGCAAGCAACTGTCGTATAGTTAATTATAGCGTTCCTCAAGGTACTGTACTTAGGACCACTATTATTCTATTATTCTAATTATTTATCAACGATCACTTTAATAATTTTTGATATAAAACATCCCTTTAACGGGTTGCAACTAATGCAGCATGATTTGGACTAGTTTTTATATTAATCAGTTATCCCTGAACTTAATAAAGTTCAAATATACGATTTTTTACTCTTCCTGCAAATTTCTCCCTACGCTACCAAGACTAACTGTATGCAATAAATATAGAGCTAGTACAATCATACAAATATTTATGCTATTTGATTCACATCTTCACCAATTATTTTGGTTTTATACGTAAGGCTTCCTATTTTATTCCAACCAAAATTTTATGTAGCATATACTCGTTCTTTTATTTACTTTATATAATTTTATTAATTCAAAAATTACCTAAGGCCTTTTAATTTATTGCAACACATCTATATTGCGTTTGAAAAAGATACATGTTTTACAAAATCGTTGCATTAAGGCCATGTATAAATTCCCTCGTTTATATTCCACCAATGACTTATATGTGTTAAAAGCTGGATGATATCTTCTTGTCCATTAAAGCATTACATTTCTTACAGATTGTTAAACATGTTCACCAGAATTGAGACAGACACACTTTGTTTGAGCAATTTGAATTTTGTTTCATATAATCATAGACAAAAAAACCTTAAAGTTTGTAATATTAAAAATGAGTTTGTAAGGAAACTTTGCGAGCCCTATCCTGTATAACAATGTACCTGATGAAATCAAACAAAAAAAGGATGTGCAGTTCAAGAAAGGTGCACACATAATTATGTTATAGAATTTTGTAAGTTTTATGGGATGAAACTTATTTTTAATACTTGATAGAATCATAGTATATTATCTTAATTCTTATATGCAAATTGGTTGAAACTTTATAAATAAATGTTATTATTGGCATCTCTTCAAGGGATTCTGAATCCACTGGGAATTGTATGCAAAAAAAAACGCAAAATATAAGACAATATTTTATTATATATTTTACCTAATATTTTTATTAAACAAAAAAAAAATTAAAAAAATTATCAAATAAATTTAAATTTTTAGTGGTGAAACTTTGATTAGAAATTAATAAACAACTACGTTGAACTTGAACCATCATTGAGCGGAATTTGAATTAAATAAAAATATAGGGATGAATAAAATTTGAATAATTTCAACAAGTTTATGAAAATTATATTTAATCAAACCGTATTCAGACGCGCCACTGCTAAAATCTAAACACTGAAAGTTGGGCGCTGACGGATGAGTACGAGAGATGGCTCCTAACATTTGAGAGAAGAGTCATGCGTGTGATTTACGGCCCAAACCGCGAAATAGATGGTACCTACCGAGCTCTGTACAATATCGAGATCAGAGATCTGATGAAGATCCCCGATATTGTACATGAAATAAGATCTCAGCGAGTACGCTGGCTCGGGCACGTTCTGCGTGCTGATCCGGAACGAATTGTGCAGCGATCTCTGAAAGGAGAACCACGATATGGTAGGCGCAGATGTCGTTGCAGGCGACGATGGCTCCACGGTGTAGAGAACGACTTGGCCTCTTCAGATTGTCTTGGACAGTATGAAGACCATGCTCGGGATCGAAACCGCTGGAGCCAAATTGTTGACTCAGTAAGGGGCCAGTAATGGCCTTTAAAACTGTTTAAATTAATTAATTAATTCAAAGGCGCATTCCAAATCAACCTTAAGGTTTAAAAAAATTAGATCTGAAAATATTTATTAATTCTTAACCTAAATGTATGTGTTAAATTCTGGAGGCAAAATATTATTTTTATCCACATACAGTCTATAATTTACCAAATTTGATTTTTTGTTTAAATCTTTATAGTTTGTAGTATAATTTGAAATATGTACGGTACATTGAAATGAATAGTCCAGTATTAAAATATGTATTATCAATATAAAAAAAAAAAAATTAAGTCAAAACAGAATAAAAAAAATCAAGATCATCGTTCTCATTAAATTGAAAACGTCTTAAATATACATAAGTATGTATAATGTACATATACATTTTTAGCCTAACGTGGCTAATTATAAATTAATGATACGAAAAAACTTTTCTAATTTACCTTTCATTACCGCCAAGTAATGTAAGTAATGTGTACTGGCTCAATTTATTTTTTATTTTATCCATATTACGATTTGTATCCAACAAAAACAAAAAAAAATGTTTGTTCAGATATGACAGAACAGATAGCAGTGCACGTTTGTTTATATATTAAAAACACAAGACACTATAAATAAATAAACTTATACTTAATGAACAATAATATTATAATAATTAATCACTCCTTAAGATAATTTACTAATAATTATAATCAATCATTTTATTTAGACTTTTAATTTTTCTAATACATATAATATATAAAACACAAATTTATTTACATAATTAACTAAAAACTATTTCAATGCACACACACACATATGTTACACATTAATTAAACACAAAACTGTATACGAATATATTTTGTAACTCCACCAAAAACACAGTTTAATTTAAACCATAGCGGATCAACAGCACGCGAATACTGACTGAATACAAAATAAATTTTTTTCCAACACAATTCGTATCAAGAATGAGATTTTTGTATTTGTTTTGTTTATTATTTATTTCAATTTATAAAAAAAAAGTTTTTCAACTTGACGTTGATTGTTGTTGTATTAATTATTACGTTTATATAGCATGTACAGTTGATTAAAAAACGACGTGATATTGGGTAGGTAAACAAATATGATATCATTTTATCGAAATTCAATTTATTATTTGACTCAAGTTTTTTTACATCATCCGAATTGAATAGTTTCATTTTCGTTCATTCCACTCAGATTTAATATTTCTCTGAATTTGAGTTTGAGATTTATTAAACAATTTTTGTCGATTTCTGAGGAAGATTGCTATGATTTATCATTATATAGAAATATAGTCGAACAAAATTGCCAATTGGATATCCAACTTTGCACTCCGGTAAAACGGACAATACGCCGGCTATGGCAGCAGCAAAAATCTCTATTACTAAAAGTGAAATTGAATAGGGCTATTAAAGCTCTTAAACGAGCATTAAGATATGAAGAAGATTCAGGAATCCAGAATTACCTTACTGAACTCTTGTCGACCGTGAAGACAGATTATTCACATGGAAGGTAACAAAAAAAATAAAGAAGGCAACTAAAAAACTAGATTAGGCAACCCATTGGGCCAGAAGTGACCTAGAAAAGGATACTGCTTTCTCTAACCACTGGAAAAAAGTATTCACACCAAACGAAAAAACTAACAACAGTGAAGTACCAAAGTTTACGGAGGACCCTTTGAAACCAATTCCTTTAAAATTTAAGTGGAAAAAATTTAAAAATACCATTAAAAATCGTATAAACCCAAAGAAAGCTCCAGGATTTTATTACCGGAAAAATGATTAGAGAATTACCTGATAAATGCATTAAACCCATAACTTATATCTTTAATGCGATTATGAGATGAAGATATTTCCCTAATATGATTCTAAAGCCTGAAAAAGACGAATAACAAGTCGCATCGTACAGGCCAATAAGTATACTTGCGATGATTTCAAAACTTTTTGAAAAAATGGTATTACAAAAATTAAAACCAATATTATCTGAAGGACAGATTATACCAGACCACCAATTTGGGTTTCGAGACCAACATGGCACTGTAGAGCAGGTGCCCAGAGTTGTTAACACAAATAAATTTGCATTAGAAGAAAAGAAATATTGTTCGGCAGTTTTCCTAGACAATGCGCAAGCTTTCGACAAAGCATGAGGCCTTATATATATAAAATTAAAACTCGTCTGTCAAAATAATTTCATGCAGTCCTTGAAAGCTACTTATTACAAAGAAAATACCAGGTTAAACACAATTCAGCCATTACTGAACTAAATGATATAAACGCAGGAGTTCCACAAAGCAGCGTACTGGGTTTGCTGTATACTGCCGATCTACCAACAACTGATAAGCTTGTCACATCAACATTTCCAGATGAGAATTGCAAGATCACTTATACAAAATTGAGAATTGGCAAAGAACGTGGCGGATAAAAGCGAAAACAAATCAACACAAATAACATTTACGTTGAATAAGCGTACATGTCCAGCGATGAAATTAAACAATGTCAACATCCCTCAACAAACAAATGTCAAATACTTGGGTCTTCATCTTGATAAAAGATTGAAATGGAGAAAACACATCGAATCAAAGCGCAACCAAATAAAAATAAGATTCTCAAAAATGTACTGGCTGATTGGAAGAAATTCAAAACTTTCCCTAGAATGCAAGGTTCTACAATACAAAATGATCCTAATTCCTATATGGACATATGGAATTCAACTAAGGGGCTGTACATGTGCATCAAATATAGATCTTTTACAACGAACGCAATCAAAAATACTTCGCTGTATTACAAATGCTCCGTGGTATATCCGAAATTGCAACATCCATAGAGAACTTGGGATTAAAACGGTCAAAGATATGATCTAAGCACACAGTTTGAAGTATCTTTCGAAACTGGAAACTCACCCCAATGAATTAGCAAGGCAACTAAACTATTAAGGCAATCGAAATATAAATACTTCTTGTTAGTTTCGTATAAAGAAAGATCCAAGAATAAAATTTTCGAAGCAAATTAAAATTAAGCCTAATTTAATTTAAATAAAATAAATCAATAAATATTTCGCTAAATTCAATTATATTTAGTTTTCAACTTTAATTTTAATTGTAAATATGTGTGCATTACAATTGTAATCAAACCACACAAAAACGAAAATTTAAATTTGATTTTAAGTTAAAATTAACTATAAATTGATACTTATATATTTTTTAAATTCTACACCAAGTTTATATTATAATTTGCCATGTAATTTAAATTTGATTATAAGTTGAAAATTATTTAAATAATTTCTATTTTAAAATTATGTTTGCAATTGATTGTCTTGTATAATATTCAATTGAAATATTGATCGATATTCTATATTTAAATTATGCAGTAAACCAGATTTAATACAAATTCTAGTTATGTATACTTTATTCAAATTTTTATGACCTTTAAATACTATGAGACTCATTGGAATTTACATATACTTATCTTAATTAAAAATTGTTTAACAGATGTTAAAATTATTTTGATAAAATTTTATGCAAATTTGGTTAAGTCGCCTAATTAAAATTAATCTTTCAATCGTTTTGCCGTTATATTATTTCCATTTGGTTTAAGGTCCGAAACCTATAATGCATGTATACATACTTAAAACATAACAGTTAAAAATTCGACATGAAATTTATAATATTGAAAATTCAGTTTTCTAAATTGAGTTGCTAAATATGTACATACATTGATTTAAACAGAATTTGAAAGTAAAATAAAGAAAAATTAATTATTATAGAAATCAAAGTGTATACCCCTTCGAACATCTAGAAAATACGAAATGTTTTGTGTTACTATCGGATTAATTCCAAACTGCATTGAACAAATAAAAAAATGATTCGAAAAAGAACCATTTATTTGTTACATTTTTTGTTGTACAAAAATCAATTTCCGTCATCGTCCGTCATTGTAAACGCATATTCCTTGCTAATGCCAATAAAAAATCTGGCTCACTATTGTGAGATGTACTTTTTTTGTTAGATGGAGGCTGTGGTCCGCAAAGAAATCTTTTTTCCAATCTTACAAAACATTTTTTTTATGTTGACGTGTTCTGTATCAATAATTTTATGTATATTGCGGTGATACCAAGATTATGCATAGTTTTGTGTCCTGCGAATGTGTTTTTCATTTCGATTAAAACAACTCTAGAAAATTGGTAAAAGTTAAGGTGGCCTATTATTTTTTCTAAAAGTATAACTATCACTAAACCATTTTGCAACAATTTGATCGTCGGTATCTAATATTTCAAAAAGTTTGTTAAAATACAACTTAATTTCCGATGGTGAAATAAAGCTCTAACCCAATATGGCACGCATTTTGTAGAGAATTTTTCATTTTGACCATATTCCGAAGTAAATCCCATGGTTGGAATTCTCCTTTATATAATTTGCTCCAGATGAAAATGGCATCCTTTAGTTTCGATGTCTATAAAATTGATTGTTAAGCTATTTACTGCAGCCTGTAATATATAGCTTTGGTTCTAACCTGATATTATATTGCTTTCGATAGTCTATAAGCATTTGGAAAACTATCGTACACTTTTTCACTCTTCGATCAGCAAAGAGCGGATATCAAAGTAAACGACTTGGATTCATGAATATCGGCATGAACAGTGTATATTTGCTTGAATCGATAGTCCTATTTTAAAATTACCATCGAGCATCCAATAATTAAAACAACTAAAAAAACCAACAAACTACAGTGTGGTTACTTAAAAATGACACGTTGGCCATCAAAAATTTCATGAAGTAGCACAAAATTTTCATTTTTTACTTATACTCTTTTCACTATCTGCCTCATAGCGTCAGTCGACGGAAAATTTGGTACTTTTTTGCTAGTTAAATGTTATTCTGAAAATGTACAATTTGACACACTCTTTTTATGTTGTTCCTTGATGCATCAACTTATAGTTGATTCAAAGCATTTGCTACTTCCACTGTAGCACTTTGATCACAATTATGATATTTCCTTATACTATTTTCTAGATAGTACTATTTTCGCCCACTATAGTAAATTGGTAATACATATTGCGTTGCATTAATAAAGTTGTACTAGCCGTGTCTCACATTCCCAGGTAAAAATTTATTGCTTATTTGAAATTTTATTAAAACTAAACCCATCGAAGTTTAGCTTTGCGAAGTGTGTCATTTGTGGATTTAAAAAAAAAACACACAACTTTGCTGTTTGTGTCGAGTGGTGGGAGTAAGTTAATCCAAAATTATAAGTTCCTTGAGTATTCATTTCTAAATGTATTTAAAATTTAATCAATTTAATTATTTTTTCTACCAAAACGTCTGCATACTCGTATGTATAATAAGCCAAGAATAAAACTGAGCAATCAGAGTATACAACAAAGCATATCTGATAACAATAATTTTTTAAACTTTGCTTATTTTATTGCTTAAAAACTATTAATAAATTTAAATTTTAGTAAATGCATATAAATACATATATCTATATATATAAAATATTGTTTCAATTCATTGTAACCGCATCACGCAAAAACCACCGAACAGATTTCAGCCAAAATTTTAGGGGACGTTTGTATTTATGTGTAGATGGTTAATGTGAAGTTTGGTCTAAATCAGTCGAGCCGTTCGTGAGTTGTTAAAGATTTTTAATAAATCAATTATATGATTTCAATTGATTTTTGTAAATAATGCCATCTGTGTTACGGATGAAAAAATTACTAAAAATTTACTAAATGCGAACAAGTAGATAAAAAAATCAGCGACATAATTTAATTTAACCGTTTATCACAGAATATTTTTGTTTTGACATAAAAAAATAGAAATAACAAAAATCAATTATTTTCAATCAAAATCAATTATTGGCATTCATCGTGTTTGGTGAATCATTTAATAATTTTGATAATTTTCCATTGGTATTTCCAAGTTTGTTTTTGTACCTTTATTTTTGATGCAAATTCAACAAAATTTCAATAAAGTCACAGTCCAACAAGAAAATAACGTGTCTTTAATTTACAAAACTGAGTAAAATTCAACCAACCATATTGTTGCCCATCCAGTGTTCTCACACATTTTGGTAAGTACTACGCAAGGCAAGGTAAGTTCATCGCAACTGAAAACTGATTCGAAGTGATTTTTAATTCCATTTTTTTTGTACATTTCCAGTAAATTTTCATCGATTATAGTGAATTTCAGTTTGCCGTGCTCATTTCTGATTGAACAATTTACATTTGCCGGTGAGTGTTGTTTTTTTTTCGTATTTTCCAGACGATTAAGGTTATGTGGTGTGTGTGTGTGTGTGTGTGTGTGTGTGTGTGTGTGTGTGTGTGTGTGTGTGCGTGTGTGCGTGTGTGTGTGTGTTTTTTTTTTTTTTTGTGGGGTTGGGTAACGTGTGGAAAATCTTCGGAAGACGATGCATCGGTGGGACAAACACCTCAGCAACAGTGGCGGATTCCTACCACCTAAAAACCACGTGTGTGTGTGTGTGTGAACCTTTGCTTTGAACACTGAACATTGGCTTTGATAACTTTTACTACACATTAATACAAATGCATTACAATTATAATATGTTTAGATTTGCTTATTAATATGCCTGGAAGAAAGCGATCAAAGGGAGACGTACCCGTCGCACGAATTCCGTATCAGCACATAGACGAACACATACTGCAGAGCAGCGTCAGGAAAGCATTGACCAGCAAGCAGAGCGAAGCACATCTCCTGATAACCAAGAGCCTGTAAATCGACGGAGACGCACTTCAATTCGAACCATACGACAAATGGAACGTGCGGCTTTTAACTATGACAGCACCGCTGATTACAGTATGCATGCTTATATTGGCCACATGAATGTACAATGTGTGCATTGCAAGGCATTGAAATATCTTAACGAAACTCCTGGCATGTGCTGTGCTGGCGGGAAAGTGAAACTGCCAGTATTGGAACCACCACCAGATCCTTTACATTCGTTGATCTATGATAGTTCATCGGAGTCGAAGCATTTCCTATCAAATATTCGAAAATACGATTCATGCTTCCAAATGACATCTTTTGGAGCTACGAATATTATAAGAGATGGATTTATGCCGACTTTCAAGGTGATTACAGCTAATGGAATAAATTCCGATCCATCATGTACATATATTTCGCAAACTTTACAGATTCAAGGCCAGATATATCATAGAGCTGGGGCATTGTTACCATTTCCAGATGCTGATCATCAGTTTTTACAAATATATTTCGTTGGTAATGAGGATCAGGAATTGGATCAACGCTGTGCAATTGCTCGGAATGTAAGAAGAGAAATTGTTCTTCGTCTGCAAAGATTTTTCCATGAGTATAATGCATTGGTGGATTTGTTTAAGACTGCACTGGATCGGATGCCCTCCGATGACTACACAATTATTATCAGCGCCGATAGAACACCAATCGGAGAACATGCCCGGAGATTCAATGCTCCAACTGTTGATGAAGTAGCAATCGTAATAGTTGGTGAACAAACTCGGCCAAGGGATATTATTTTGTTCCGAAGAAATGAGCATATTAAAACGCATTTCCGAACTACACCGTTGTTATGATGCATTGCAATATCCGATTTTATATTGGAGAGGTGCTGAAGCTTATCATATCAACATACCAATGATAAATCCAACAACTGGTACAAAAATTATGATTTTTGATTATTTTCTTTTGTAATCTTTGAGTAATATTTTAAATTTATTAATCGAACATTTTTGATTCTTTGCAGGTCAAGAAACTAACAAAAAAGTTAGTGCGATGAATTTTTATTCATATCGATTGATGATTCGTGATCAACAAGACAATTACATTTTTCGATGCAATCAACTGTGTCATCAATATATTGTTGACATGTATGCCAAAATCGAAACTGAACGATTGAATTTTATTCGTCACAATCAAGCCCGATTGAGATCGGAAGAATATATACATTTACGTGATGCGATAAGGAACGATGTAAATGTGAGTGATATTGGCCGCTTCACTATATTACCATCATCATATATCGGTAGTTCACGTCACATGCATGAGTATACGCAGGATGCGATATCTTATGTTCGTTACTACGGCAGACCAGATTTATTTATTACATTTACTTGCAATCCAAAGTGGACTGATGTGGCTGATTGTTTGTTTGACGGTCAAGTACCAACCGATCGTCACGATATAACAGCGCGTGTATTCAACCAAAAATTAAAAAAATTAATGGATTTAATTGTTAAACTTCGTGTATTTGGAGAAGTGCGCTGCTATATGTATACAATTGAGTGGCAAAAAAGAGGTTTGCCGCACGCACACATTTTGATATGGTTAGTACAAAAAATCACACCTGATATGATTGATAGTGTCATATCGGCCGAAATTCCTGATCAAACCATCGATCCAGGATTATTCGCAGTTGTTACGAAAAATATGATACACGGCCCGTGTGGTGAAATAAATCCAAATTCACCATGCATGGTTGATGGCAAATGCTCAAAGCGGTTTCCCAAACAATTGATCGCTGACACCATTCATGGTGACTTTGAAGTTGATAATTGTTGGATAGTACCTTATTCGCCAATATTGTCAAAAATTTACAATGCACACATCAATGTCGAATATTGCAATTCAGTTAAATCTATCAAATATATTTGCAAGTATGTCAATAAGGGCAGCGATATGGCAGTTTTCGGAGTGGCTGATGAAAATCGAACTGATGAATTTTTGCAGTATCAAATGGGGCGATACATTAGCACCAATGAAGCAGTGTGGCGAATTTTATCATTTCCCATCCATGACAGCCATCCCGTTGTTGTGCATTTGGCAGTTCATCTTGAAAATGGCCAACGTGTTTATTTTACCGATGCAAATGCTGCACAAAGAGCAGTTCAGCCGCCAGAAACTACACTAACAGCATTTTTCAAGTTATGCGAATCGGATGAATTTGCACGAACATTACTGTATTCTGAAGTGCCTCAGTACTTCACTTGGAATGCATCAACCTAAAAATTTCAACGGCGCAAAGAAGGAACACCTGTCGATGGTTATTCCGGTGTTTTTTCAACGGATACTTTGGGACGCATTTACACAGTTAGTCCAAATAATGTTGAATGTTTTTATTTGCGGTTGTTGTTGGTTAACGTACGTGGGCCACCGTCATTTCAAGATTTGCGAACTGTTGGTGGTGAATTGTGTGCAACATATCGCGATGCATGCCAGCGATTGCATTTGCTTGAAGATGATACCCATTGGGATGCTACGCTTCATGATGCTGCAATTACAGCTCCACCAAAACAAATACGTATGTTGTTTGCGATAATCATATCAACATGTTTTCCAGCAAATCCACTTGAATTGTGGAATAAGTATAAAGATTGTATGACTGAAGACTTTTTACTTCTACTTCAACATGCAAGAAATAACCGTGATTTGATTCGTACACCAGAAATGTTTAATGAAGCATTGATTATGATTGAGGATATGTGTCTTATGATGACAAATAAGGCTTTAGCTCAATTAGGTATGGTTGCATCAAATCGCCCAATGCACGACATATTTGAGCGTGAACTACGACGCGAACAACAGTATAATTGCAGTTTACTACACGCGTTTGTTCAAACACATATTTCTCAATTAAATTTGCAACAAAGACATGCATATGATACAATTATGCAAGCTGTAACAGGCAGTACCGGTGGCCTATATTTTTTGGATTACATTATTGGCTACATTATTGGATGGTGGCCGAACCGCACATTCAGCTTTGAAATTACCATTAAATGTGCAAACCGTTGAAACTCCTGTATGCAATATATCAAAAAATTCTGGAATGGCTAAAGTTTTGCAACAAACATCAATCATTTTATGGGATGAATGTCCAATGGCACATAAAAAATATTTGGAAGCATTGAATCGGACATTACAGGATTTACGTTGTAATCAACAGCTGTTTGGCGGTGCATTAATATTGCTATCTGGTGATTTTCGACAAACGCTGCCCGTCATTCCGAGATCAACTCCAGCCGATCAAATTAATGCATGTTTGAAAAGGACTTCTTTGTGGAGACATGTACAAAGGCTATCGCTTAATATAAATATGCGTGTTAGTCTTCAAAATGATCCATTGGCACGTGAGTTTTCGAAACAGTTGTTGAAGATTGGAGAGGGCAAAATTGCAAGTGATGTCAATGGGTTTCATCACGCTACCTAATAATTTTTGTACCATTTTACCATCAAAAAATGAATTGATTGATCGCGTTTTTCCAAATATTATTCAAAATTACAAAAATCATAATTGGTTGAGAGAACGCGCAATTTTGGCACCAAAAAATGTAAATGTGAATGAAATAAATTTTATAATTCAACAAAAGTTGCCAGGTGGTTACTTTTTACTTTACTTATAAATCAATCGATACTGCCATGAATGAAGAAGATGCAATCAATTATCCAGTCGAATTCTTGAATTCTTTGGAACCACCTGGTATGCCACGGCATTGCTTGAATTTAAAAGTTGGCTCATCAATCATTCTTCTTCGAAACCTCAATTCACCGAAGCTTTGCAATGGGACAAGACTTGCAGTTAAAAAATTAATGCCAAATTTGATTGAAGCAACAATACTAACTGGCACAGCAAAAGGGGAAGTTGTGTTGATACCGCACATTCCATTAATTCCAACAGACATGCCATTTGATTTCAAACGCTTGCAATTACCCGTCCGATTATCTTTTGCTATAACCGTGAATAAAGCGCAAGGCCAAACGCTGCAGGTGTGTGGAGTTAATTTGGAAGATCCGTGCTTCTCTCATGGGCAATTATATGTCGCATCTTCCAGAGTGGGAGCACCAAAAAATTTATTCATTTATGCACCGCAAAAAAAAATTAAAAATGTTGTTCATACCATTGTATTAAATTAATTTTTTTTTCTTTTTTTTTCAAAATAAAACTAAAGTTTTTTTAATAAAACAAAATCAAATTAAATTTAAGTTTCTTTTTGTATTTGGGTGCAGCGAAGCGCGCCGGGTCCCGCTAGTGTATATATATAATACTTCAACGATAAAATCAAACCAAATTAATTATTGAACGTAATGACTGTCATCTAGATTTCACGAATATGAACTAAACAAAATCTCTGAGATGCAATCAGTTATCATCAACAAAATTTTTTAAAGCTGTTTTAAAAACAAACAATCGTTTGTTTGTACTATTCATTTAATAAATAACCAACCATCACTGGTTCGTTACTGTGTCAACGGTCTGGCTCCACCAGTTCCGATAAGCTTGGTCTTCATACTGTCCTAGACAATCTAAAAAAGCCAAGTCGTTCTCTACACCGAGGAGCCATTGTCGCCTACCTCTGCATGAAACATTTGGTGCCTCATTATAAAAGTTAAATAATGCCGTTTCAAATGTATAATCTGGAAATACGCCAGTATATTGTTTGTTTCAGTTTATAGGAAGGAGATTTCAAATGTATAATCTGGAAATACGCCAGTATATTGTTTGTTTCAGTTTATAGGAAGGAGATTGTAATAGCATTCGGAACAAGGTAAATTAATTTAAATGATTCAGTAACACATTTAGAAATGAGACAATATACCTCATTCAATAAATTACAAATAGCTGCCTTAATAATTTAGGCAAACATCTAAACTAGTTAGCATGAGGTTTCCCACATAATTCCAATTGCTTATTTCGCATTACACTCTCAAAATAGTTTTTCGCCATAAAAAAATTAAAATCTCAATTACAGTCGTTAACTCTTAAATGTCAACACATTATAATATGATATTGTCCTGTTTATAATTAAAAAATTAATAAACGAAATGTTTTCGTTATTTATTTTGTATTACTATCTGCTTTCTAAATAAAAGAAAATAATAAGCCAACATAAACAACAAATAATTGTTGAACATTTATCGCACAAATTCGTTTAAATTTGACATTATCAAAATATAAAATGTATAAACGTATAAAACGGTTAATGACAAATTTAAAGTGATGTCATTTATATCAATATCATAATATATCCATATCATTAATATAGATAAGACATGCATCAAATGATTTTTAATTATAAATTTAATCGATTAGCTATTAAACTTTCACATACTTATATGGGATTTCCTAAAATTTTAGATGATAAGTAGATACTACGAAAATGATCAAACTAAGCTTTTAAGATTCAGAATTAAAATAATATTTTTTTCAGTTAAATGAAATCTTTTAATAGTTAAAGTGCCCCTAAAATTTCTGCAATAACTTCATTATTGCCTGTTTTAGAATACTTCAATGGCAAATTATTCCAAAAGTAGACAAAGGATTTAATTTATTTTAAAATTAAATAATTTTAATAATTTAAATTTTTTTTTAATGTCAATCGGTTGAGTTTTAAATTCTTATAAAGAAATATATTTTTCTATTTTTCCCAATTATTACTTTCAAAAATGTAAATACAAAGTTAAAAGAAAGTATTTTAACGGAAATTAACGTTTTAAGAACAGAGATGTGCGTATCTGTGTAGTGTGGATATGTCTCCAACAGGAGGTGGACACTTCATTAATGAAGTTATAGTACTGGGTAAGAAGGCAAATTTTAGTAATAGCCGAACATTAGAAATTATTACATAATATATAAAACCAATTTAGGATAAATCTCAAAATGTAATAAATATCCAGAAAGTTTTCCAAATTTTTACTATACATACATACATTTTTGTTTGATTAACTTCATTTATAAGTAGTTTTATGCTACTTTAATTTAATTTATTAATTTATTTTTAAATAAATTTTAATTTAATTTTTTGGGTTCAAAATTCAAACCAAGTTACTTCAATTACCATTCTGTTTATATAAATTTATTATTGTTTTTGGAAAAGTGTTTTATAATTGTACTTATTTGTTCAATATTATGGACTATCTAAACACAGAATTATAACAGCCAAATGAAAAGAATATGTAATATTCATTATGAACAAACTTAAAATTTTACTAAGGGAAAACCTGACTAGCCATCTTAAAATTTAACAATGATTAGAGCCTTAATTCAAGATGCTCAGCTAAAGAACTATTTAGAAACAAGACTTTAATAAGCCTATTCTAAATCTTAATGAAATATCCCATTTAAAAAAATATATTTGGTAATTGTCGTACAGAAATGTACAGTCTTATCTTCTAGGATTTTAAATTCTCTACAACATAGCTAATGTGGTTTTGTAAATGAATAATTGAGAAAGTTCGTTGGCAGTCTTTTAAGCAAAATAAAATAAAATGAATCCCAGCATCAGAAAGTAGACAGAATTTCCTTCAGTTTACCACTAACAATTATTTTAAATTCGATAATGAAAATTAAGATACAAGATGCATTGTATTTAAATTTTCACCAAACTTGAAACGTTTCCCTCTTCAGTTCTAGCTGACTATTCGAGGCAAATTGCGAAATATTGGTAAATTTGGGCTATGTTGACATCATCGCAACTTATGAATGACAATCTGGCTAATCCCAATCATATTACCCCATTTTTGATATTGCCAATACATTTAACGACTTTGGATAATTTTTATAATTGGTGTATTATTGGAAACTTCGTCACTATTTGAAATCTGCACAAATCTTTTAAATTAAATAGTTTTGAAAATATCGACAATATGATATAATGTTGTTAACATAACCATTAGCCAGCATTAGCCATTAGGGCTTTTAACAATAATAATAGATAAGAACTTCGAAATCTAGACTGATAAGAACTTCGAAATCTAGGCGAGCCTATAGGCAATCGTAATTAATATTCAATCGCCACTCAAACAAACTGTAACAAACGATAGATAAGATTACTTACAATCGAAAGAATTTTGCACGTCATAACTTTTGCTACAACTCAACAATAAATGAGTAATTATGCTATTTCCGCAATACGAAATAAACATAAACTACCAATACCACCCTGTCTTCGAATACAACAGAAAAACTGAAAAGATTTATTTATGATTATCGCCGTCTAGCTAAGTATTAGAAAGATAAAGACGCTAAATGCATTGTTCCATTATTACTACTGTCGTCGAATGAAATTGGGAAAAACTCAACGTTGTATTCTTTTTAAGATATCTTAAGTAAATATTGGCACAATTACAAATTATTGACCTGACGACGTCGACTAGTCGACAACCTCTAGTCACACTATATAGACTTACCCCATTTTTTTGGTATGCTTTGGTTGTGGTTGTGATTCAATTACGATATCATCAGAATCCGCCCCTTCTCTCGAACCTACAACATCAATCTTTGATTGATCTGAGTGGTTAAAAGAAAAATGTCGTTTAGAATTCCACTATATATTTTAAAATATACAAATTACTCGTACCTTTGGTATTGTTATCGGTATCCATTTCTTAGTCTAAGAAACTATTGTCACGCTTTAAACGATTATAAACTAGTAATTGAACACAATAATAAACTAAAATATTTTTATTTGTATATTTAGGTTATAATATGATTTACATTTTCCCCATAATATGTGGAAAACACAGGCACACAATCACTTGCACTAATTTATTTTATTCACTATGCAGTATGCACTCTCTCTATACCGAACATACGACACACTACACACGACTATTATGATTTATTTAATCATCAAAACTATTATGTGATAGTTAACAAACATACATAATATGAAATTAATAATAAACCAAACTATTTTAATTTATATTTTTCTTTTCACTACAACACAATATTTATTTATTTATTTTTCTTGTAAAAAGTAAAACCAAAATATAAGAACACTAAAGATAATAAATTTTTGTTGTTGTTTTTGAAATGTCATTTTAAGTCAGCTAATCAGCAATTTATACATTTGTATGTCATTGTGTGTGTGATTTTTTTGTTCATAAATATAATTGCGACATCTAGTAACCAATAGTGAGAAAAGTTTACTTTTGTTTTCAAATAGACTTATTGAGAAAATTGCCGTTGGAATTATAATATCTCTCTATAAAATAAAAGTTCGTCGAATTTGATTTACTTCTGCATGAAAATTGTTAAAACAATCATTTTTGGTGTGCTTAGTTTGCGCAATTTTCCGCATTTGAGGTAATAGTTTTAGGATATTTAATATATCAAATAGCGAAATTATGTATATATAAGTCATTTGAGGTAATATATAGAGTTCAAATAATATACGCATATTATTGAATAATAAATTTTAGTTATAAATTGAAGATGGGATTAAAATTTGAGTTTAGTTTGTTGAATTATTTTCAAAGGCAATATAACAAATACTTAGGGAAGACCATCTGATTAGAATTCACAAGGACGAGCGCAAAAATTTGAGAATTGCATTAGCTTAAAATTCGATAACATAGATTTTGACGCAAACATAAGTAATTGTATTGCTTTGATAAATTTAACAAAAATAAACAATTGAATTGTATTATATATGTAGCAACCAGAATTGCATGGTAAATTTATAGTTAGCTAAATCGAAAAAAAATATATTTATAAATCGTAATCCGATTAAAATTTATTTAAATTCGCAAAAATCATCAACAATTTTTTTGGATTGTAGTACTTTATTGTATTCACTTTCATTTAGTGAAATTATATAATTATAATTATATTCCATTTATTTAATCAACTATAACATATTAATTTTAATATTCCATTATTTGAAACATAGTCAATCAATTAGTTTAACAAGCCCTTATACTTTCTAGAAACATAATAATTGAACCGAGTAAGATATTTGATATACGTATCGTAGAATATCATCTTATTGTACGAGCCTTTTGTTACGAGCTTATACGATAAGACGAAATATTGTGATAAATTATATACTATTGTCGTTCATAGAATTAATCTGTTTCAAATCTTATACTTTGTTAAGGTAAAGAGGTCATTTTTCAATATTTAACGATTTATCGAACTACTTAGGTTTTTGTCATCATAAATTACCTAATGTATATTTTTTTAGTTATTTATAATGAATATGTTGTATTTAAATAAATACTAAAACTACGTCTAACCACCATTCGTAGTTTATTCTCAACTATGTACATAGTAATGTTCTAACTCGCGGTTGGCTTGCCAGTTAACTAACTAACTACGATAATTTGCAAAATTATTTTGTAAAAGCTTGTGAACCAAACTGTAAAGCAAACATTATGGGATTATTCGATATTTTGTAACAGCTTTGTTGACGAATGATAACCGAGTGTCGAACATTTTTCGATTTTCTTAAATACTGAACAATGTTCTAATCCATCATTTTTTGCTGTTTCAAATTCCATGCTTTATTAAAATATGTAAGGTTGTCAAACGGATCATGGATACATGCTCTGTGCGGTCCTCTTCATTACCCATTTGTAATAGATTCTGGAACATCTACAATACTATTCTTGAAATTCTACAATAAGATTATTGTTCGTTTACATTCTACAATACGATTTTTGATCGTCTACAATAATTCTTGATCGTCTACAGTACGATTATTGTTCGTTTACATTCTACAATACGATTTTTGATCGTCTACAATACGATTATTGTTCGTTTACATTCTACAATACGATTTTTGATCGTCTACAATAATTCTTGATCGTCTACAATAATTCTTGATCGTCTATAATAATTCTTGATCGTCTACAATAATTCTTGATCGTCTACAATAATTCTTAATCGTCTACAATAATTCTTGATCGTCTACAATAATTCTTGATCGTCTACAATAATTCTTGATCGTCTACAATAATTCTTGATCGTCTACAATAATTCTTGATCGTCTACAATAATTCTTGATCGTCTACAATAATTCTTGATCGTCTACAATAATTCTTGATCGTCTACAATAATTCTTGATCGTCTACAATAATTCTTGATCGTCTACAATAATTCTTGATCGTCTACAATAATTCTTGATCGTCTACAATAATTCTTGATCGTCTACAATAATTCTTGATCGTCTACAATAATTCTTGATCGTCTACAATAATTCTTGATCGTCTACAATAATTCTTGATCGTCTACAATAATTCTTGATCGTCTACAATAATTCTTGATCGTCTACAATAATTCTTGATCGCCTACAATAATTCTTGATCGTCTACAATAATTCTTGATCGTCTACAATAATTCTTGATCGTCTACAATAATTCTTGATCGTCTACAATAATTCTTGATCGTCTACAATAATTCTTGATCGTCTACAATAATTCTTGATCGTCTACAATAATTCTTGATCGTCTACAATAATTCTTGATCGTCTACAATAATTCTTGATCGTCTACAATAATTCTTGATCGTCTACAATAATTCTTGATCGTCTACAATAATTCTTGATCGTCTACAATAATTCTTGATCGTCTACAATAATTCTTGATCGTCTACAATAATTCTTGATCGTCTACAATAATTCTTGATCGTCTACAATAATTCTTGATCGTCTACAATAATTCTTGATCGTCTACAATAATTCTTGATCGTCTACAATAATTCTTGATCGTCTACAATAATTCTTGATCGTCTACAATAATTCTTGATCGTCTACAATAATTCTTGATCGTCTACAATAATTCTTGATCGTCTACAATAATTCTTGATCGTCTACAATAATTCTTGGTCGTCTACAATAATTCTTGATCGTCTACAATAATTCTTGATCGTCTACAATAATTCTTGATCGTCTACAATAATTCTTGATCGTCTACAATAATTCTTGATCGTCTACAATAATTCTTGATCGTCTACAATAATTCTTGATCGTCTACAATAATTCTTGATCGTCTACAATAATTCTTGATCGTCTACAATAATTCTTGATCGTCTACAATAATTCTTGATCGTCTACAATAATTCTTGATCGTCTACAATAATTCTTGATCGTCTACAATAATTCTTGATCGTCTACAATAATTCTTGATCGTCTACAATAATTCTTGATCGTCTACAATAATTCTTGATCGTCTACAATAATTCTTGATCGTTTACAATAATTCTTGATCGTCTACAATAATTCTTGATCGTCTACAATAATTCTTGATCGTCTACAATAATTCTTGATCGTCTACAATAATTCTTGATCGTCTACAATAATTCTTGATCGTCTACAATAATTCTTGATCGTCTACAATAATTCTTGATCGTCTACAATAATTCTTGATCGTCTACAATAATTCATCTTCTTTTAGACGTAATTCATGTTTGTATTGCAATGCTGAAAGTAGCAGTATTTCCTTTTATTTGTGCAATAAAAAAGGTCGGTGCCTTATCAAAAGCATTCTGTTCGTAATTTTATTTATGAAAAGTTGTTCAATTCCATTATTTGTGGAATATTGTTCAAAGGCCGCATGTCAATTAGTTAAAAAAATAATTGAAAATTAAAGTTTTGACAGGAAAATCAAATTTTTCAATTTTTGTTCGCTTTGCGGTCAACAAACAAAACTAGTTTGAGGTTTCTGTGAATATTTTAATTTTTAACTAATTGACACACGGCCTACCTTGTGCAATGATTTTACTTTGTTGCTCAGTGATTCTATATTCTATCAGTGATATTTTCTGTCATTGATTATTATAATCTGTTACAAAAAGTTATTAGGTAAGTGTTCGTAAGAACTCCCAAATGATTCATGGTATTTAGCCTATTAGGTAAATAAAAAAAATTATAATAATTATATGTATGCGATATTTCTAAAGTTGTTCTTAGGTTAGACCTAAGAAACCCTGGTTTTCTCCAAGTGGCCAAATTCCATACCTGGCATATAACCTTACGTCAATTAATTGAAACTTCTTTCGCTACAAATAAAAATTGAATTATTACACTTAACATTTCATTGATTAACTACTTACCTTATTAAACTAAATTTATAAACATTGAAATTACTGGAGTAGATTTAAAATTTATATGTTTTATTTATATAATCTTTTTATAATTTTCCTTTTTTTATATATATTTTTAGTGAAATTTAATTTATTTATTTTGTATTTTTTTACAACATTACATTAAAAATTAATTTTTAATTAAAAAAATTGTAAGGAAGAAAAAAAAAGAAGGTCTATCATCTTATTTTAAATACACAAGAACTCTAATGTAATAAAACAACAAGAATGGCATCTTATATAAATTGTCTATTATTTGAAATGAAGTCACGTAATCGTTTATAAATTTAACATTTTTTGTTGTAGTTTCAAAATGCATCCATTTTTTTGCATTGCATTTAGATAAATAATAACGATTACTAAGATTACAATTTAAAAAAATGGTTGCGATTTTTGGCACAAACAAGATTTGTTAAATCCATAAAAACTAAAATAAAACTAAATTTATATAGTAATATAATAATAATAATAGGACGAGGCAGCTGCTAAAAATTAAATTTATTTAATAGTTTCTTTCACTATTTAAATTATAAAATTCTATTTACCGGTTCTCTTTCAATTTTAAGCTCTAAGTTTAAATTAGTTTTATTTGTTCTTTTATTTTTGGATTATAAAACAATAATTGTTTAATAAAAAAAAATAATTACAAGAAAAATTGTTTTCTTGTTTTTTGTTGGTTTTTCTTTTATTATTATTTAATAAATGAACTTTTCTACAATGTGACAAGATTAAAGTTAACTCTAGGTTTTCTTTATCCAATAATTAAACCGACTCCCAGTTTAAATTGATTTTTTCGATGATTTAGTACACCACTGAGTGCAAACGAAAATGGTAGTGGTTGTAATTTTTTCTCCAATACACCTGATACCGTCCAATTTGTGTCGAGGGCACCTATATTCATATAAAAATTAAAATATACAAAATTGTTATGCATACATACATAAGTTTCTAATATAACACCATCACAGTCATTTATTCCAGAATTAGGAAACATGTTGGCGGGAACAGTTTTAAAATTACCTTGATCGCGCTACTACTTTATCTTTAGTGAGTACGTTGAAATGCCAGGATAATTTACGAATTCGAGATCAGCCGGCATTTTGAAAATTAAAATTCATTTTGTAGATTTCTACCAGGTATCAATATGCTTAATAGCGATAACAGGCAGTTTTGCTAATCGAGTTTAATGAATTTTTCTGATTCATGATTAACTAATCTGATCTTATTTGATTATTTGCAAATAATGAGCTTCATAACAATAAAATTAGTAACAAGTGTTATTTTTTTTTGAATATTTTTACTATAAGAATTATTAGAAAACAAATTGAATTTTTTAGAACTAAGATTAAGGTTTAAAAATTGGAACTAAGATTTGTTATATCGGATGAGATCTGCCTAAATTGGATGGTTTCAAATAATAGGACTGATCAATTTTATTTTCGGCTAAAGATTTTTTTCTATTCATAAACCAAGAAAGGAAACATACGAAACAGGATCATTGAGAATTTTAAAGCGTCCTTAAATTTTAATACATACATACTTATAAAAATGATAAAATTTCAGGTTTTCAGGAAAAAAACAAATAGAATCCTCTCAAAAAAACTCGAGTCATCTAGTTGGGAAAACTTAATGAGAATAAAGGGGACGTTATTGGTTTTGGGCAACCACAAAAACACATCTCTCCTGTTGCAATTTAAATGAGGAAGATACGTGTTCAGTGGATAAATCGAATGAAGATTAAATGAACACCAACGTTTAATCAGTTAGTTCTATTATATATCTTAATATGTATTATTATGCAAGTAAAATACATAACATAGATTTAGTGACGCATCTCCTAATTGACAATGACTCTACTTTTTTAACCGGAAATGAACAAAAATTTACATTTTAAAACGTAAGTAGTATGTTAGATGCCTCTGATCGATATCAAATAAATAAGCGCATCACAATATGTGTATATATCGTTAGTAAATGACAATCCTACGATAGTGTCTATAGAACACTCCACTCACCTCGGAATATTAAATCGGCCTTTGGTAAATCAACTTGATATCCAACCGATGCAATCGACTCTTGCATTCGGAAATTTGTTTCGATTTCCGCTCCAATTTGCAGCTGATCACTGGCCTTTTGATAGTAACAAACATGTACACCGGCTAATCCTAGAGTACCCGATATTGTTGACAAACCATTTTGATATCGTGCTGCTGCCGACATAACCGCTATTTCACTACCAGGAACATTAGGCCCAAATTGATACGCTAATTCTCCACCTAATGATAGCTTACTCGATACTGATTGTAAATAATGTGCCACTATTACTCCGGAGCTATTTAATATATTTGGATTGCCTACTGTTAGTGATGCTGTAAAGTCTTTTCCTTTGTAGTCTGTTGTAATTTGTAGTGCTGTTACCTTTTGTTGTTGTATCTGCGAAATTTAAAGAAATGCAATAAGAAACACGAATTTCTGTGTAAATCGGACCAATTACCTGGGACACAAATTTCATTTTCATTGCGGGCGTAAATTGGTGTATAATATTAGCATTTAAATTGCCGGATGGATCAATATCCCCCAGAATGACTGGAAACGCTTCAGTTGGTGAAAGTTGTTTCGTACCAACATATGTCGCACCAAATCGATACCCGCTTGGTGCGGCCGAACTTAAATTTATTGTGTGTGACACTTGAAAATGATTACTTAATCCTTTATTTACAATGAGCCGAGCACCCTCAAAATTCATAGGCATAACATCTGATTGGAAATTGGACGGATGATTTTTTTTTTGAGGTTATGTTTGGTCGACGCATATTTTATAACACTGTACTCACCTTTACACCGTTTATGTAGCTCCTCAAATGGCCCAGGATTTTCTAATTTATTTATATATTCACTGTATATGGGTGATGAAATCGCGGAAGTCGCGGTTTGATCTGATTTAGAGCCTAGAGATGCTGGTGCTGTTGGATTATCGGGTGAAGGCAAGTCACCCGGTGTTAATGGTAAACCTGTTCCAGTTATTGGTTTTGATGTTGCCAGTACATTACCCATTTTTATATATATGCCTTGAATTTATATATTATTGCAAATTATTCTATTTATTTAAATTTTTTTGTAAATTACGGTATTAAATAATAGGCACATGCACTAGTTTTTTTTTTATTTCTGTTTTCTCTCGCTCCAGGAAAAATGACAGGGCGTAAAAGAGACGACTGTACTGACAGTAAATGTGACGTAAGATTCATCGATTAACCGAAACTGGTATAACGAGTACGTTTAATGTTTTTAATTTTTGAAAATTTTATCTAAATTTAGACAAATATTAATTGAAAATTATTGTTAAGTACGTATAAATTACTTAAATAACCAACGCATCAATAAAGTTAATCTTAAACCATAAAAGCACATAATATAACAAGATGCTTTAGATAACATTAAATTAGTTTCCTAGACTTTAGTTTAGATGTCACTATAACTGATCGTCTTTTGATGCAGTTATCTGATTTGTTTTTGTTTATTGTTTATATTAGTTGCAATATATATTTACTCTGTGATAGAAGTGGAAAACCACAAAAATTTATAAAGAAATTGTAGCACTTTGACTAAAATAACTGTTAAATTATTAAAAACATTTTGTTTTCATGTGTAACCATTAGTTTAAAAATTTAGAATTTTCTGTTTGGTTTTATATTGTAAGTTTACCTACGTGTATAATATGTAATACGTATGAATGGATCATCATTAATACATAATAGTGTATCGTTTAGTTTAGTTCAAACGGTGAATCACTAAAATTTACGATTATCTCGTTTGTTCTGTAATTTCATAAAAATGTTAAATGAGTTTACATAATAAATTATACGGTATGATTAATGAATGGTAACGGGTTTAATTGCGATATGAGTAGCGTTACGATCGTTCAATATCAAGGCCATTTTAGTTGTAATGGAGTATTTTATTCGTATGAATAAAATTCGATGGCCACGATGATACATAAACATACCTATTATATCTAAGGTCAAATTGTAGTTTTACTTTTTTAATGTGTTCTTTTTTATTTTTAGGTTTTCAAATTTATACCTTTTTGTGGATTGTCTCTGACTTTATCTGCTACTTTACCATTGTATCTGCAAAATGAGTGTGTTTAAATCTGGTATGTATTATAATTCAGAAACCAATATAATTATTAATCTTAGGAATCGCTATAGATAAGCAAACTTGGTATTTTATGTAGAATTTTTAAACTGCTACTTCATCATCTAAACTTTTAATGATTTGTAGAACCACATATGTTAGGATTATGGCTACATTTTTTTAAAATGTACATAATATTTTTTACTTTGCTTTGCGTAATGAATCATCATAATACATATTGTATCGTTCAGTAATCAGTTTCGTTCAAACGGGGAATCACTAAAATTTACGAGAAATTTTTGTTCCATAATTTCATAAAAATTTTAAATGCATAATAATTTATGTAAACATTCATACGAATGTTTAAATACAATTCAGATATGTTTTGATCATTGATTTTCAGTTTAAAGACTATTTTTTTAACTATATTACTATTTTGAAAATGATTTTAATCATTTTATCAACAATATACATAGTAAAATGATTAAAATCATTATGTAATGTGTGTAAAAAAAATATACATATTTTAAACATTTTTAAAAAACTATAAAATTTCAAACAGTCTGGAATCTCGAGACCTAAACCATCTTTTGAAAATCGAAGTGATTTCATTTTTCCGAATACTATACCACATACGTATACTTTTTCTTTCAAAATCTTCTAAACTGCTCTTTTTTGAACAGTAAGAAATATGTAGTAACAAAAAAGATGAATGTTATCACGCAACAGGCTCATTCCCCGAACATTATAGTATACTTAGAAATATCAAAAATCTACTACACCTGTTTTAGTTGCATAAATTACCTAATTCATTAATTTCAATTATAAGATTCGAAACGATTATTGAATTGGACTGGACATTCTTCAAAGTTCTGCCCACAATTTCGAAAGTGTGGTTTACGAGGGAAGTTCAATAAGTTCGGTAAATTTATAATAAGGCTAACTTTTGTTCAAAAATATTTTATTTTTCAATATAATCTCCACCCACGCTAATGCAGTTATTACACCTGTCAATTTGTGCAAACCATCAAAATAAAATGATTTCTCTTGTTCTTCAAAATATTCGTCTACAGCGGCCACTATCTCACTGTCATTTGAAAAACTTAGCTCTCTTAAATTTCGTCGTTTTTCCCTGATAGCATTTTTCAATTTATTCAAAAGCCCCGCATAATAAGCCCCTGTTATTATGGTCTTTTAAGGTAAGTAGTCAATCATCAAAATTCCATCAGCATCCTAAAATTGTTGCCATTATCTTACCAGTAGATGGTTGAACCTTAAACTTTTTCGGTGGTGGATTTCCCTGCGCTATCTATTGCATGGATTTCTGTTTGGACTCTGGATCATAGTCATTAATCCACGTTTCATAATCGGTTACTATTTGGTTTATAAATTTAACCGGATCACTCATTTCTAAAATTACCTTAGAACTTTCCACTCGATATATTTTTTGGTGCATAATCTTGCACTAACTTTTGACAGCTAAAGATGATTGTGTAAAATTGTACTAACACTGCCAATAGATATATTTAATATTATATTTAATTTTGAAATGGTGATCGCCTATCTATCTTCCAATTAAGGTTCCCCATCCTAGGTTAAAATGACCATTTCGTGAGTAACACCGTCTGCCGGTCTTCCGTTGCGGGGGTCATTTTCCAGCGACTCTCTGCATTGTTTGAATATACGGACGGACCCATTTCGTTATTGTTTTATAAGACAGTCGGACTGGATTCTCCGTAAACATTTTTGTTTCTTTCGATATCCTTAGAAGTATTATTTTCTTTACAATGAATTTAATCTCAGCACGATGTTCAATATTTTCTATATTTTTAAATTTTCAAAACAAGTGTGTATTAAATATTAATACCGTAATTTCATATAGATTTACCGAACTTATTGAACTCCCGTCGTATAACAACATATTTTAATTGGATATTTATTTCAATCAATAATAATATTTATGTGTATATATATATTCATATCCTCTATTATTAACCTGCTAGTGATTATGTCCTTTAGTAGAACAAATGATTTGTACGTTGTAGCTTTACGACAGAATGTAATTATTTACAAATATTTTATTTCATTGTTTATATAACAGAGAAAATTTTGCGTAGCAACAATACAGTAGTATACTCGTATAGTATGTACATACTTCAAAACGTATGGCTAAAAATGTATATTTTGGTGCAAAACATTTTTCATGTGACGCAAACAACAACAAATTAAATTATGAAATCAGGCTCGCGATCTGTCTTTTTAGTGGCCTCTTATTTAACCAATAGTGACAGTGACGCAGTCTCAATGCTGTGTTAAAGTTGAGAACAGGCTATCGACAATGTTTGCAGTTAACTCGGGTGTTCGGCAGGGAGATGCTCTGTCCCCGATACTCTTTAATCTCATGTTGGAGTACATCTTTCGTAAAACTGAAACACCTCAGCGCAACATCTTATATCGCCAGTCCAATCAGGTGCTTGCATATTCAGATGACATATGCGTGATTGGACTGAATAGCAACGTAATTAAAGAAATACTTGATCCGGTTGTAGAGTTTTCAGCTTCAGTTGGACTTCAGATCAATGAGTCCAAAACGAAATACCTGATCTCTAGTTTTAGGGACAATGGCACACAAGATTTTAGTAGTGGCCACCACACGTTTGCGGGAGTGAGCAGGTTCAAATATCTGGGTTCTCTTATCACTCGCGATAACAGTGTGGCTGAGGATATTAAAGTGCGGCTGGCAGCTGGCAGTCGTGCTTTGTATCCTCTAAGACCACTGCTAAAATCTAAACACTTATCAAATGCCGTGAAGCTGAAGCTTTACAAAGCGTTGATCAGGCACGTTGTTATGTTTAGATGTGAAAGTTGGGCGCTGACGGATGAGTACGAGAGATGGTTCCTTACAGTTGAGACAAGAATCATGCGTGTGATTTACGGCCCAAAACGCGAAATAGATGGTACATACCGAGCTCTGTACAGTTTCGAGATCAAAGATCTGATGAAGATCCCCGATATTGTACTTGAAGTAAGATCTCAGCGAATACGCTGGCTCGGTCACGTTCTGCGTGCTGATCCGGAGCGAATTGTGCAGAATTAACAAATTCTGGCATTACAAAGCTGCCTAACCAACCACCGCCCCACAAAACTACAACTATCACTTACATTATAATGATACCATGCTATGTTATTAATAAGTTTTCCTATTTTTATTTCAGATTTACAGCTTCTTAAACTCGATTATTTATGTACGCTATCAACAACGCAAACAAATGCAACAAATAATTTACAAATCACAACTAAATGCTGTATTCTATGTAATACTAATTTTGTTAATCATTACGATTATATCGATCACATAAATGAACATCTCAATAGTTTTTTCTACGATCGGCTTAGATGGCTACGAATTAGCGATATAATCGAAGAGAATTGTAATAATAGAGATAGTGGCGATGAGCTTATAAGATCGTGCAATAAGACGAATATTTTAAGCAATCGTTTTACTGTTAATGTAATACAGATTCATCAGACCACCATAGAATGTGAGGTGAAAAATATTTATGACAAGAAAATCGATATCCAGCATATTTTTATGTATCATCCGACAAATATTATACTGTATATTGATCAGCAAAAGTGGCCAAAGATTGTGGAGCGTGGTAGGTTGTAAATTTTTAATCTTATTTGTTTGTTTTTTTAAATTATTATTTAATGCACTGACCAGTGCTGCATGTTGAAAATTATATTTCTGATTTGGTGTGAGTGCCGGTTAATGACGAGGCGTGATAATGGCAGTTGATTTTTCGATATTTTTACTAGGCTCAACAATATTTTAATAGTGGACTTTGATGTATGAAATTAATTAGGTTCAGAAATCGATTACGATAACAATTCGATTGTTTTTTTTTATTTATCAATGCTCAGTGATATTATAAACTTATGCTATCTTAATAAATATTTTTTTAAGTTTGTATTGTAAGTGTTGTACATAACTTTCATATTACAAATATAAATTTAAAATTTTTCTTTCGATTCCGATAATTGAATTAGATAATAAATATTGCGTGCGTGTGCATGCATTTTTCAACCGTATCTTTTCCAAATAATTTACAAACATACTTAAATCGGGTTGTAAATGTTTAATAAATGTTTTCTGAAAATTTGCTGTTAAATAAATATTTATGTAATAATAATTATTATTATAATATTAATTGTTGAATCACTTTACATATAAAAAGTGTTTATGTATTTGTTTAAGCATAGAAAGAGATGTTTTCTCTTTTTGTAATAATGATTATAAGAATGAATATAAATAAGAAATGTTATGAATCACATTTTCATCGTTGGAATTTTTATAGTTTATAGAATTCACTTTCAATTATTAGGTTTGTTATTTTATTTACTTTTATTGGTATATTATTTTTATGGGTGCTTCAGTCATAGTTGAAACCAGTAGTGCCTGGAGGGTCAGTAGGGGCTGGAGGATTGGTGGTTGGATAAAATGGTTCAGTTGTCCTAGATTCACGTACACAACGTTTAGTTTCTGCATCGAAATAGTATTCCTCTGGACAGGATTGAATTCGATGTACTAGTACACCGTTAGAATAATAACATTCATAGAAATCTCGTGGATTCGTTTCGTGCCAGAACCATCCTTCAGAGCGGCACTTAAATTCACAATTTACCTTGTCTGGATTGAAGATATGCGTTTCCGAATGATCACAACGGAACATTATAATTTGCGTAATTCCATCTTCATATGCACAAAAACCGTAAAATGCTTGATTTGCCGGATGTGCAACAAATTTATTTGGTGTACCCGCACAATCAATTATCTCACATGTATATTCATAGCGGCATACGTTAAGGAACGAATCGTATGTGTAATTTGGCGGACAAGCATACTTATACACTGAATCGTGTGTACAGAAAAAGTATTCGTTGCAATCGCGCGGACTTGGAAAATAACCTTCGCCCGTGCATGTAAACTCAGCGGGTGGTTCTCGCGGAGCACAAGTTTCGTACGATAGATCGGGCACGTCCGTACATCCAAATGTGTTTGGGATACAATACGGGTTATCGATTGAAGAATCGGAACATCTGGATGAACTGATGAGATTGCCAGATATGCAAGTCATTATGGTTCTACAGTCGCTTGAACAAACTGGTCCCATTACGTCCGGTGGACATTGTAAATAATTGACATCGCGGGCTGCACGGGGTGTGCGTAATGTACGAGCTGTACGAGGATTTATATATAAAAGAGTTCCTTGTGTTGGTTCCACTGCTAATATCGCTTGAGGAATCTGAAAATAGATTTTATTTAAATTTGTCATAACTATATATATATGCCTCTAAACAAAGTACCTACCACGACAGCGACCAGAAATATTATAACACAAAATTGAATCATTTCGGTGTTGTATTCAATCGACTAACAAATTTTGATACCGAAATCAACTGTCCACTTGTTTTTATACTAACCGTACTCTGATTGTCTGTTTGTTCGTAATTTTATTCTAATCTAATCGTTCAAGTGGGTTATCAATTTTGCTAAGTGTTTTTATTAAATGTAATATGTTTAAATTTAAAATACCAATTTCCAGGTAGAATAATACAATAAATTTTAATTTAGTAAAAATGATTCGGTATTATTAGTTATCAAAATATTGAATCAAAAATATGATTGATATACAAACACAATCGACGAATATGCATATTAGGCTTTATTTATTATGTCGGCGTACCAAATTCTCGGGAACCTTTCACATGCTTGCGTTTTAAAATGAAGCAAGTATCAAAACGTCTCATTTAAAAAAACGGGAAATACTAAATGACGAGTCAAAATGACGCTAGATACAACCTAGCGTGAAGGTCTAAACAATGTATTTTAAATTGACAAGTGGTACAAATGTGCTTTACTCGCTATCAAAAGTATAAATGAAATTTGGTTATTTTGGCGACGTTTTCAATCCAACAATTTCTGATTCCAAGTTGTACTATCCATTTGTTTTTATACTAAACAATTGAGATTACACCTAATCGCATTCTATTTGTTTTATGTGCGCTAATTATATTTTAATCTAATCGTCCAAATTGCTAAAATGTTTTAAAATTCAGCAGGTAACTGATTTCGATTGGTTTTGATCAGCTATGTGATAATAAATGAATTTTTATTTATTAAATCATTGATTCGTATAATTTTTGGTAATTTATTTATTATTTCAAATTTTTTTTCGATGGTGTGTTATGTATGTATTCACAAATCGGAAACTCTCCCCTCAATAAATTATAACCTTGGCAATAATCACACGAACTGAACAATATGAATAGTAAGTGTTTATTCCTTATATCGCTGTACTCAATATTTGTGTGGCGTAACAAATTCTTTCAAATTTACGAACTGTATTCACGAAATTCTGCCATTCTAGAACCGATTTTAATTTCATAACAGTACCTTAAATTCCACCAGGTTTATCTCGAACATTTTTTTTGTAGTCTAATGCAGCCAATGGATGATATATTACTGTATAATTGGCCAAATCGATGTGATGTGCATTATATATAATAAAGTAAAGTCTAGTATTAACAGAATATTGCATGACATTGTTGCGATGCTGGTAATGCAATTGCATCATTTAAACTGTATTGCTGTCTCTTGAAACATTGAAATACTATTAACGACACTTGGATAAATAGCTGAATTTGCTATTCCTCATGTCGAGAAGTAAAAATTTAGAGGGGGTTGATAAATTTTGAGATTAATTCTGAAAATAACATAAACTCGTTATACTGCACGACTCGTGACCTTAGTTTAAGAGAAGTTCAGATCAATAACTCGATTTTATAATGAAAAACACGATTAATGTTATTCTCTATTACTCATTTAAAATAATTTTAAACTCCACTGGATTTATGTAACAATCAAATAATTTCTCATAATGTCATTTTGACCTTAAATAAGTCTAAGTCATTTTTGTTTCAAAATTAAATAACAGCGGGCTTTGGTTTATTGATCATCATGCACATTTATTGATAAAATTAATTACTACCGTCTCTATGGTGTGTCAAAGTAATCAGTAATCATCGATTCGGTTAATTGGCGGCAGGAAACGTGCATCATGATCAAAGAAATACGATACAATTTTAATAAAGGTAATGTCGTATTTGTAATAATCTAATCGATGAATTAACCAAACTTGAGAGTTGGTTAGTATGTTCGAAAATTGTGACACGATTTCCGATTGATTAAAATTGGTGGTAAATAAATAATACAATAAGTGCTAGTTAATTGAACATTTTATTGCAGTTAATTTTAACATGTACCTGGAACACACGTTTGAGTTATTGAATCAAAAATGTAGCTTCCCGGACACGATAGAATCTGTTTTGCAAGTTTTTGTGTATCTTCGACCCAATAACACTCGTAAAACTCTTGACAATTTGTTTCTCCCGGAAACCGTCCTACAACCGAACATTCAAATTCACATTGGAAATTATCCGGGTTGAATACATGTCCATTCCGATTTGCACATCGAAACATTATAATATGAGCTACACAATCGACGACGGAACAAAATCCATAAAATGCTCGATTACCGTAATGTACAGCGTATGCATTCTCTTTTATACAATTTATCGTTATACAATCTGCCACTCCTTGCTTTAATTTGCATTCCGTTTTAGACGTATCATATACATAGTTGGGCGGGCATTTATAATTATATGCAATATTTTCTCTGCATATGAAAAATTCATTACAATCATCGGGATTTGGGAAATATCCATCTGATGTACATACAAATTCCGGTCGTACAAATGGTGTACACGTTTCGTACTGTGGATCAAGTTGTGATGAGCATCCAAATGTATTGGGGATGCAGTATGGGAATTGGGTTGATAAATCAGAACATCTAAATGTATTAATCACTTCCTGTCCGGCGCATGATACAATGGTTTTACAGTCAGAGGCACATACTGAGGTGAAGTCATCGTGCGATGGACAATCAGATGCAGCGATTTTTCCAGTTGCAATTGAACTTTGATTGGAGTTTGCGGAAACATCGGCTCCAGAGTGTAGTATCTGTGAAAAAGAATACTTATAACATGCGACACTAAAAAAATAGTTTATATTAGACTCACCTCTGTTGCAATTAACAATATTACTATCAAAATTGAACACATTTTCAGTTCACAGTTGTTAACTTTTGATGAAGATTTGTTATGTTCGGCGACTTTTATACAAGAATTTGACATATTTATAAAGATAACAAAAAGTATTTAACCAAAATAAAATGTAATGCAGCTTATAATGTCAAATGTGATATACTTTCCACTTGAAATGATTGCTTGTCGAGAGATTCAAAGATTATCTAACACAAATATTCGCTGTGATTTTGATTTTGAAGAAAGAGTCCGATAGATTTGAAATTTCTATCCAATTCCAACGTATTCAAATATTGTGTTTTACCCCTTCAAAATTGTGTTATAATTTGATTTTGTCCTATTATTCCTCCTCGATTCTTAAAGAGATTATTAAATTTAACTCAGAATTCTTTTAAACTGAGCAATTTGATTTTAAATAACTAAATTATTGCATGTTTAATGTGCTCCACAAATATTTTGTCTTGAATTATATATTTATAAAACTGAAATTTGATTTAAATTTAAAATTGGGCGGATTACTCCAGCACTCAATGCCACAATGGGCCCACGGTGCAATACCCGGACAAACACAAATACTTACACATTAACACCCAACCGTGATTTTTGGTCACCACCGGGAATCGAACCCGAGACCCTCGAATAACAAGGCAAGCACGCTGCTTACTGTGCTATCGAGGGCGGCAACTGTGCTATCGAGGGCGGCTTACTTGCTTAGGAATTTGGTTTTGCTCATAATAAACATGTTTAGACCATCGGTTTACTTCTAAGGTTTACTTGAACAGTAAATTGATTTTCTTTCTATTGTAAACATAATTTTTTCAATTATTTCAGCTATTTCGCTCCATTAGCCAAAATTAAGATTTGGTTTCATTATGTTGCTATGTTGGTGTTTAAGTTCATTGTTGGCCTGAACAGTGTCAACTGCTGTTAGTAAAATCAGTTTTAAATATTTAATTTCATTAAAATCATATTTTCGTGATTATACATAACTCAATAATGTGAACTAATCTAATTATAGCGTTTTCGCCCATATATGTTATATTCATACAAATCATTCTTCTGTCGAAAGTCAAGGTTAGTATACTCGTTCAACAGCATTCAGCTCTCACATTCGTACTTAAGAGAATTTCGGATCAATACTTTGTACTGCTACAGTTTCTCTGCATTGGAAGGTGTTTAGCTTTTAAAACCCCAAATATAGGGGCAAATCTTGTTTAAATCTGCGTCAACATGAGAAAATTAACACCATCCATTTTCTTTATTAAACAGTAATTTTATGTAAATTAATTTTTTTTTTGTATATAAGCAAGTGATTTTCAGTTTAAAAAGTCAATCATCCATCGGTTGCATAAGATGTTTAAGATTATTATTGTGACAGTTATTCTATCAGTGTGGGCGGTAAGTAAAATATACACTCAAGTTGCGAGCTAACAAAGTCTAATTTAAAATAAATGAAGACCGTATACTGGGAGATTCAGCAATTGTCGAGGGTATTTTCATTCAAATGTTGTATAAATACGAAATTACTATTACACCATATTGCCGATCAGGCAATGACGGATTATTATTATAAAGATTATGAAACATTAATTTCGTGCTCCAACGGTGATCTATTAACGAGCTACAGATGTTCATCCACGCACCGTATTGTATAACGAATTGTTCCGTATGTTCAGCAGAAATTCTCGGTTCAATAAATGAAGAAGTGCGACACCGATTTAAAAATAGTTTTAGTTCAACAGATTTTACATGCCCGAACCAACTAGGATTATCCAGATTCAAAAAAATTGTACTATTTTCTATAATTGTTTGGAACAAATAGTTGAAATATACGGTTGTCCACCACACCATGTCTATGACGCAAAAATCTTTAAATATAAATTAAAACGGGTACCATCCGATGGTTTGGTAATAAATTGTAATAATCGTAGTAATCAAAACAATTTTTTTACTCATCTGGGTAATAAATCATATTATGGCCGTTGTTTTACGATTAATGGAGTACAAAACATATTAATGAATCGTTGTGCGGTTGATTTGATTTTTGATCCGAACACGATAAGTTCCAGCATAAAAATTGCCGACAGTATTATGAGTGCACAAGGAATGGCATTGCATTTACATATCATCAAATCATGTCCCGATGTATATACTCATTTGATGCGGAGAGTAAAATATGTAAGCCAAGGGCTTTTTGTCATTAAATAAGGATATTTAAGTTAATCAATATAATATTTTTATAGTTACTAAATATCAGATCATTATCATATATAAATTTATTAATTATTGATCTTTCCAATTTTAATAATTTTCAACGATATAATTGACAAGTGCCTGCGGCACATATGCCAATATCCTTATTAAAAACAAAGTTATCTGGACAAACTCTATTCACAAATAATAATTTTGTCCCACTTTTATAGCACTCATAAAACCGTTCGACAATTTGTCTGATCCTCAAACCATCCTTCATTTTTGCACACATATTCGCAATTGACCGTGGTAGGATTGAATTTAAATTTTGGGGATCACTACACCGAAACATTATAACTTCAAACTGACCATCAACAATTCGACAGTAACCGTAAAACGATTTATTAAACGGATGCGCAACATATTTATTAGTATTATGTATTATTGCAATTGATAGTCGTGCAATCTGATGCCACTCGTCTCAGCTTACATTTTGTTAACTTTGAGTCGTAAACATATCGCGGTGGACAACTGCGCATGTATACCAAACTATCGATGCATACATAATAAATTGAACAATTTTTACATTGAAATTGAATGGACTGACCACACTCTGATAAACTTGCGTCATCTATCGCCGAACATCCGGTTTGTTTTGGTATACAGTGTGGTGTTGATGGTGACAAATCGGCACATTTATTCTCGGTTACAACTATTTTACTTATTGAACATGCTACTAAGGTTTTACAATCGTTTTCACAATAAGTTCCTGATGACAGTGAAATTCATACTAAAAAAAATAACAAAAAATTACACTTAAATTTGGCAATATTTCCAATTGGAATTTTATGTATACGAAAATTTGAATTTGGGGTGTTTTATAAATTGTATGCTACCGATTCTAGAAATAATTACATTCTCTACACCATTTAGAAGTTACGTAAGCGATTTCATTTTAAACGATTTTTGTACCGCCGATGAACAATACTCAAAAAGTAAAATTCGAAGCACAACAACAACAACAAAATCTATTAAGTAAATCAAACAGGCAAAATACCATATGATCCATACACACGTCATCTCCTTACTTCCTTAGTAATTAACGGAGTTATTCTTAATTTTTCTTCTTTATAACGATCGGAAAGCAGGCGGGATATAAAGATACCGCTTGCATTATGTAAACTATAAATATGCCCCATTGATCGATCTCACGGATCTTAGTAAGATCCCGGGTTCCGGGACTTTAAACGCTTCTTGGTAAGCTCAGGATAGTTTAACGAGTGAAGAGGAGGAAGCTCAAATGTGGTATAGCTACGGACCAACTATGTGTCTATGCTAGTTCTCTAGGACGGCCACCCTTACCTAACCTAATCTAACGATGGGAAAAGTTTATTTACTATGAAAAATAGTAAAGTCCATCAGAATTGAGTCGCCTTGACCACAATACGATACTAGTTGGTCTAAGCTATTCGAAAATATAAAGGAGAACCTGTAGACATCTTTACAATTTTGATTATTTGATTATTTTACTGTCCAGATTTTATCGCCTATTTAAGCATTCCAATTGGGAAAAAATAATAAAAAATCCAATTGGGAAATTAACTAAAAATCCAATAGAGAAAAATAATAAAAATTATTCAAAACACTGAAATTCTAAATGGTGTAAAATAAATAGTAAAGTTCATCAGAAATTAATTAAAACAGATTGAGCCTAATCTATCTGAAAATATATGCCAATACCCGTGGACATCTCTAGGATAGGCAGTAAAAATGATTAAAATTGGTTTAAAATCACGAAATTTCAAAATTCTATGAAAATCTAACCGCTTAATCTAATTTAATTTCTCTGGGCGCAAAGGTCGCAGTTGTTCTAAGCTATCCGAATATGTACTCGAGAGAATGTAATTATTTCTAGATTCGCCAGCATACAATTAACACCTCAAATTCAAATTTTCGTATAACTAAAATTCCAATTGGAAAAATTGCCAAATTTAACAGTGTATATGTTTGTTATTTTTTTAGTCATAGTTCCTGACTGCTGCCATCCACCGATAAAATTGGGATCTGGCATTATACGCATACCCATCGAATGAGCTAGCATGAATTCCCTAGAAAAATAAAAATGCGTATATAATTTATATACGTGTGTTTTAAACCGCTTACCACAAAATTGAATATCCACACTGCGATCAACAACGAAATAAATTACTGATTAATCGTAATGATTCGCTCTTGATATAATTGGGTAAAGAGAAATGTAATTTCTTTTTATACCTACAACTGGCAAACCGTTGTCCTAAACAATTATTGTAATTAGAATTATTCAAATTAGATTATAAATTTTTCTTTTCGTCTTTTTTAGATGTACACTTTGGCAAATAAGAATAACAGTATTATAATAATGTAGTACAAAAGAATTTTCGATGGTGTTAAAATTCTCATGTTTATGTGAATTTTGATTTTTTGATTACTTTTGGCGATATATTTTAGACGGGAAGAAATAGAAATTGTTGTAAAGATGGCTTAACATCTGAACAAAGTGTTTTTATTTGGGTTAAATGACGGAATTGATCGAATATTAAGCATAACTTAAGTATAGAATTCAAAAAAAAAAATTAATCTAAAATTAATAATAAGAGAATAAATAAACATTTGTTCAAAGGTCCTTCAAATTTAAAAAAAAATGAGAAAACAATTTTAATAAAATGAATTGTGTTTGATGCACACGTCAGATTCCGGAAGTAAGCAAATATGTTTTAATGCGGTGTTATCCATGTCAACAGATATGTAGTTGATGTTTACTTTCAACCTTTCAAACGTCCAAAAAATGCAGAGCGTATTGCCTGTGTAATTTACAATTTTTCACCCGATAATTTGCTCCCGAATTCTTAATTGTTCATTTCCTGTTTCCTGATATTAAACGTTTTGTTTTAAATGTTAAATATTGATTTGGGTGTCATTACTAAATATTATATAGAAATTTATATTTCAGTAATTTAGAATAGCTTCTCATTTATTTTTGAAAAGATTATTATTCATGTAAGAGTGCTTACTACAGCATGTATACTAAGAGCAAAGAAATTCTAGTTAAGGTAGAAAACACTTCGCCCCATTCTCTTGCAAACTACATATCTTGCTTTGGTAAGGCATTTTCATCTGTAATGATCTTGTTATGAGAGCGTACATCCCATCACTAAAATTAAATAATGGTTAATTCCAATATAAACAAGACAGTTATGTTTATACTAAACTTTACAAATTCGCTACAATAACAATACACCATATCATTTATAACACAATATTTGCTCAAATCAAATATTTCTGTATTCTATTGATATTGATTGACAAACATGATGATGATGTTTGATTATTTGGCCAGTAGATCATTGATCTTTTCGGAGCAGGTATTTTAACAGCATTAAAGCGTATAATTACTCTTCTTATAGTTTACTTAACTGTGTCCATTTAGTGTTACATTGTCTACATAATTATGTACATACTTATTTGTATAACAAAATTATGCAGTGTTAAATAGCGCAGCTAAATAAATAACCAAAAATCAATTTGTATTTAAATTGTTTAATTTAAGTTTATTTAGAATTGTATGTATATTACAGTAATTAATAGTAAGAGAAATGTATTTGCGAAATGAAATCGTTTATATTGAATGTAACAGCCATTCGATTAGCGTTGATTTTGTTGGTCGCTCTGATGATGGGCCTGCTTTCAGGTCTGAATGTGATAGGAGTGCCGAGTTCGAATAAACTGATTCTTGTTTGGAAAACTTTTTGATTTCGTGCATTTCAATTGGAGGTGCTGTAAATTGCATTTCGCCATCGTCTAGATCTGTTTTAGATGTACTTTCACCAGTTGAATCTGTTGTATCTGTACTTCCACTAGAATTTGATGAATCTGTTGTAGTGGTTATTTCTTCATTTGGTGGTGTGATATCGAGAGTTGTAGTGGTTGTTATATCGGTTGTAGTGATTGGTTCCGTGCTTGTTGTAGGTTTTACTGTAGTTGTTGCCGTATTTTTAACACACAATTTTAATACCGGATCAAACACATATTTAGCCGGACACGTTTGTATACGACTTATAAATCGACCACGACTTCTATAGCACTCATAAAATTGTTGCATGTTATTATAATCGGGGTATGTTCCTTCTGCTTTACACACAAACACACAGTCCACTATTTCCGGATTAAACTCAAAGTTATCCGTATCAGCACATCGGAACATTGTTATTTCACCGTCCAATCCACAAAACGCATAATACGACTTCCGCGTCGGATACACCACATATTTTTTTTGTGACCGGGCACAATTTATTCGCCTACAATCTTGGAAAAGTCGTCTTCGTTTACATTTGAATTTGGCTGCGTCATAAATATATCGTGGCGGACATTCATAAGTTTCTGATGATTCATCGGTGCACACATGGTATTGGTTACAATGGCTTGGATCGGGAAAGTATCCTGTATTGGTGCATACAAATTTGGATGAAGATAAACAGCTTGTGATGGTTGAATTGCCTTCGACGGAACATGATCTTGCGCCAGGAATACAAAATGGTCGTGACGGTAACATAGTAGAGCACGTTCTAATTTCGGCTGGTACATTAGTTGTTCGGGCACATGTCAAAAGTGTTTTACAATCATCTGCACAATAATTTCCTCGCATATTCTCAGGACATGTAAATGATGTCGCTTGCCTTGCAATTAAATTTCCAGTTACTAAATCATCTGTTGGCTCGATGGAGGCACCACTAGTTATCTAGAAAATAGTTTTTAGATTATTTGATCAAACCAATTTTAATTTAAGTCTTACCTCTATGAGAACTACAATTACGAATAGTTTAATCATTTTTTGTTTTGGCGATCTTAACGCTTTGGAATATTGTTTAAGATTGAGGCTCAAATTATATAACATGCTTCTGTATACCAATCGTTGATGAAATATAGCAGCTAAGTTTTTATTTAATTTACAATTAATTTGTGTATATACATGCTATTATAATTTATTGTTTTTAATGAAAAATTAGCTTAACTGAATTTTTTGAATCCACTATTAAATATGAGTGGGGACAGGTAATATTTTAATTAGCGAACACTAACGGTGACATGTTTGTTTTCTAGTTTAAAATAATCAATAAAAAAAGTTTAAATTATTTGGTTGATGACTTGCAGGGTAGAAATTTATCTAGAGGTTTAGGCGAGATTATTTGATTAGAATATTAGTAAATACAAATGGTATACACTATACAGGTTGGTCGGTTTTGTGAACTTTTGTAGGTTTTAACAAAGATTAGGAAACGCCAATTTGGTGTTTTATTGAATACAGATTACACTCTAATGTATTACACATATTGTTTAGAGTCAAATTACGTATAATGTCAATTATCACAACTAGATAAATTAATCAAAAACTAATTTATATTTTCATTATTTAAGTTGATTTATAATGTATTGTATGTAATAGCAAAATAATTATTAATTATTACCGTTCGTTCCTTCATTTTGAATGGAACAGCCACTCGATTAGCGATATTTTTTTAGGTGGCTCTGATGGAATAGTCTTCAGTTTTGAGTGTGATAGGAGTACCGAATTCAAATAAATTGGTTCTTGTTTGGGAACCGTTTGGGTTACTGGCAAATTGCGAAGCGTTGTAGATAGATTTTTACTAATGGTTCGTGATTTTGTTGCACTTGTACTTCCATTCGGATCGATTGTAGTTCCACTTTCCCCAGGATCTGGTGCATCGGTTGTATGTTGTACTTCCCCCAATGTTGGTTGTATCGGTTGTAGTTGTACTTCCACCAGAGTCTTCATCCGTTGTTGTTGTACTTCCACCAAAATTTACTGAATCTGTTGTACTTGTACTTCCACCAGTGTCTGTTGTATCGGTTGTGGTTGTACTTCCATCCGTGTTGGTTGTAGTTATACTTCCACCAGAGTCTGCTGCATTGGTTGTTGTTGTACTGCCACCGGAACCTGCTGAGTCTGTTGTATTTGTACTACCACCAGTGTATGTTGCATCGGGTGTAGTTGTACTTCCAGCAGTGTAGGTTGCGTCGGTTGTAGTTGTACTTCCACCAGAGTCTGTAGCATCAGTTGTTGTAGTACTTCCACCAGAATTTGCTGAATCTGTTGTAGTGGTTATTATTTCTCTTGGTGGGATGGTATCACAAGTTACTATTTTATCCGTCGTAGTTGTAGTTGTAGCATCGGTTGTAGTAGTTGTTATATCAATTGTAATAGCTGTTCCTTTGGGGCTCGTTGTAGGTTCTATAGTAGTTGTTGCCGTATTTTTAACACACGATTTTAAGACCGGATCAAGCACATATTTTTTCGGACACGTTTGTATACGACTCAAAAAGCGACCACGACTTCTATAGCAATCATAAAATTGTTGCTTGTTATTATAATCGGGATATGTTTCTTCTGCTTTACACACAAACACACAGTCGACTATTTCCGGATTAAACTCAAAGTTATCCGTATCAGCACACTGGAACATTGTTATTTCATCGTCTAATCCACAAACCGCATAATACGATTTCCGCGTCGGATACACTACATATTTTTTTTGCGATCGGGCACAATTTATTCGCCTACAATTTCGGAAAAGTCGTCGTTGTTTACATTTGAATTTGACTGCGTCATAAACATATCGTGGCGGACATTCATAAGTTTCTGATGATTCATCGGTGCACACATGGCATTGGTTACAGTGGATTGGATCGGGAAAATATCCTGTATTTGTACATACAAATTTGGATGAAGATAAACAGCTTGTGATGGTTGAATCGCCGTCGGCGGAACATGAACTTGCGCCAGGAATACAAAATGGTCGTGACGGTAACATATTGGAGCACGTTCTAATTTCAGCTGGTACATTAGTTGTTCGGGCACAATAGTAATATCAATAGTGTTTTACAATCATCTGCACAATAATTTCCTCGCATATTCTCAGGACATGTAAATGCCTTGTAATTAAATTTTCAATTACTAATTCTCCTGTTGGCTCGATAGTGGCACCACTAGTTATCTAGAAAATCAGTTTTTAGATTATATGATCAAACTCAATTTTAATTTTATTCTTACCTCTATGAGAACTACAATTACGAGTAGTTTAATCATTTTTTGTTTTGGCGATCTTAACACTTTAGAATATTGTTTAAAATTGAGGTTCAAATTATATAACATGCTTCTGTATACCAATCGTTGATGTTGGGATGTTGTAGAACAAATATAGCAACTACATGATATTATAATTGTTTTAAATGCAAAATTAGCTTAACTGAATTTTTTCAATCCAGGTAATGTTTTAATTAGCGAACACTAACGGTGACATGTTTGTTTTCTAGTTTAAAATAATAAAAAAAAGTTTAGACGAGATTATTTGATTAAAATATTGGGAAAACCAAACTGATTCATTTTACATTACAAACGTTTACATATTTACGTTTGCCATCAGGTCATTCGGCCTTAAGCGTTTATGGAGATTTAGACCTATTATATTTCTTAATAGAGTACACTCTATAATTTTTTAACAGAGTTGACTAGCAACCTAATGGTAGGCTCCTAAACAAATATAAACAATAATTATAAACAAAATTAATTTTATTTACAATGATACTTGTCTGCTTTTAGAAGTTTTGCTCTCTTTACATATGTATTATCTATTCTTAATTGTGCCAATTTGGTGTTAAATTGTATACACAACACTAATTTTATTATACACAATTTTTAGAGCCAAATTATGTGTTAAATATCGTGACTAGTATAGGTAAATAACCAAAAGCCAATTGGTTTTTGATTGAAGTTTATTTATAATTTATTGTATGTAATAGAAAAATGATAATTAAATATTATCGTTTGCTCGTTTATTTTGAATGAAGCAGCCATTCGATTAGCATTGATTTGTTCGGTGGCTGTTGTGATGAATTTATTTTGACGGCTGAATGTGATAGGTGTGTCGGATTAAAATAAATTGACTCCTGTCTTTCGGCAACTGCAACAACTGCTAACGTTTCGTTTGAAGGTTGTGTTGTGGAATCATTTGTCTTACTTCCCTCAGGAATGGCTATTGCATCTGTTGTAGTTGTACTGCCAGCAGTGGCGGTCGCTTCCATTATTGTTGTATTCCCGCCAGTGTTTGCTATGTCTGTTGTAGGTGATGTTGCATCTTTTATAGATAATATACTTCCACCAACGGCTGTTGCTGCTGGCATTGTGGCAACAGTGGGTCTTCTATCTATTGTAGTAGTAATTTCACCAGTTTCCTCAGTTGCAGTTGTATTTCTACCAGTATTTGTAGAGCTTAACGCATCTGTAGTATTTGTCTTTTCACCAGCAGCAGTTGCATCTGTTGTGGTAGTAATACCACCGGTAGCTGTTGCATCTAATGTAGTTGTGGTTCCACCAGTGGATGTTGCAACTATTCCATTGGTGAATGTTACATCAGTTGTAGTTGGTCCACCACTGAAAGTGGCGTCTGTTGTAATTGAACTTCCATCTGTTACATCTTCCAGAGTTGTACTCCCACCGGCAATTATTGCATCTGTTGTAGTTATTCCTCCACTGTTTGTTGAATCCATTGTAGCATCTGTTGTATTTGTAGTTACACCAGCAGTGGTGGCCTCGGTTGTTGTTATCGGCCCACCAATAGCTATTGCATCTGTTGTAGTTGCACTCCCACTGGCACTTGTTGCATCTATTGTAGTCGTTTCACCACTGTTTGCTGAATCCATTGTAGTCGCTGTTGCATCTGTTGTAGTTGTGCTTCCACTTGTTTCATCTATTATAGTTGTACTTCCACCAATATTTATTGACCTTGTTGTAGTGGTTGTTGTAGCTGTTGTACTTACGTCAGTAACTGATACATCTGTGGTAGTTGTACTTCTATCACTCGTGGTTGTGAAAGGTATGGTTGTGGCAACAGTGGGTATTGCATCTGTTATAGTTGCAATTTCACCAGTAGCTGATGCGATTATTGTTGTACTTCTTTCGGAATTTGTAGAGTCTGTTATAGTGATTGTTGCATCTGTTGTTATTCCATTGGTTGTCTTTGTTGTAGTTGTACTAACTCCGTTGTTTTCTGGATTTGGTGTGGTGATTCTTTCATCTGTTATCGTTATGTTCCCACCATTGGGTGTTACATTTGTTGCAGTGGTTGTTGTATCGGTAGCAGTTCTGGTTGTGGAGTCTGTTATATTACTTGTTACTTCTGTAGTTGTTGATGTAACTGATGTTGTCGAATCGGCCGAGGTTGCAGTTGTTGTGGTTTGAGGTGGTGTGCTTGCTTGTGTTGTCGTTGTAGGTGCGACAGTTGTTGCCGCACATTTCACACACAGTTTTGTCGCCCGATCAAATACATATTTAGCCGGACACTTTTGTATACGACTCATAAATCGCCTACGACTTCTAAAACACTCATAAAATTGTTGCTCGTTTTTATAATCGGGATATGTGCCTTCTGCTTTGCACACAAATTCACAATTAACTGTTGTAGGATTGAACTCAAAGTTACCCATATCAGCACATCGAAACATTGTTATTTCCCCGCCCAATCCACAATATGCGTAATAAGATTTCTGCGTCGGATACACCACATACTTACGTTGTGATCGACCACAATTTATTCGCAAACAATCGCGTAAAAATCTTTGCCGTTTGCATTTTAAACTGACTGCGTCATACACATATCGTGGTGGGCATTCATATGTTTCGGATGATTCATCGGTGCACACATGGTATTGGTTACATTTACTTGGATCGGGAAAATATCCAGTATTTGTGCATATGAATTTGGATGATGTTGAGCAGCTTGTAATGGTTGATTCACCTGCGGCTGAACATGATCTTGCTCCAGGAGTACAAAATGGTCGCGACGGTGATACATCAGAACATGTTCGAATAACGGCTGGTACAGTAGTTCGTCGGGTACATGTCAACAGTGTTTTACAATCATGCGCACAATAATTTCCTCTCATTTTCTCGGGACATGTAAATGATGTCGCTTGCCTTGCAATTATATTACCAATTACTAAATCGTCTGTTGGCTCGATGATGGCAGCACTAGTTATCTAGAAAATCGATTTGTAATTTCAGTAAACTCAATTCGCTTTTAGTCTTACCTCTATGAGAACTACAAAAACGATAAATTTAAACATCTTTAGTTTTATTTTGACGATCTTAACACTTTGAAATATTCTTTAAGAGTGAGATTCGAATTGTGCACCATGCTTCTCTATATATCCAACCGATATTGATGACGGGATGTGTTATAACAAATATAACAATTAATATTTTATTTTATTTACAATTATTTTGTGTGTACGTACAAAATTGGTTTGAGCATAAACATCGTTTTAACTGATTTAAGAACTCATTATTAAATTTGGGTGGGGATGAACTTTATGCCTTAATTAGCGCACAATAACGTTAATATGTTGCTTTTCTAGTACAAAATATTGCTAGTTTTTGGAATATCTATGTAACTTTGGAAGTATTTTGTGAATTAAATCATCGGGGGTTCACATTATGCGTATTATTCAAAGTTTTTAATATTATGTATTTGTGATTTTGGTCATATATAACAATCAGCGTGTAATTCATCTAATTTAATGAAACCCCCATTAGTGAGTGATGCCGAGTAACAATTTGAAACGACATGCAGATATAATTCAATGGCGTAGATAAATTTATATATGGATACCTTCTATATACATTATAATAATAACAGTGTTAAAGGCCATTACTGGCCCCTTACTGAATCAACAATCTGGCTCCAACGGTTTCGATCCTGAGCTTGGTCTTCATACTGTCTTAGACAATCTGAAGAGGCCAAGTCGTTCTCTACATCGTGGAGCCATCGTCGCCTGCAACGACCTCTGCGCCTACCATATGGTGGCTCTCCTTTCAGAGATCGCTGCACAATTCGTTCCGGATCAGCACGCAGAACGTGACCGAGCCAGCGTACTCGCTGAGATCTAACTTCATGTACAATATCGGGGATCTTCATCAGATCTCTGATCTCGAAATTGTACAGAGCTCGGTATGTACCATCTATTTCGCGTTTAGGGCCGTAAATCACACGCATGATTCTTCTCTCAAATGTAAGGAGCCATCTCTCGTACTCATCCGTCAGCGCCCAACTTTCACATCCAAACATAACAACGGGCCTGATCAACGCTTTGTAAAGCTATATACTATATACATTATATATACTTAATAAAATTTTGTTTAGTCCCACTATTTTGAGCTGAGTGAATACAAGGAGTGGGTGTTGATGTGAGTAAGTAATCAATCAACTTCTTAACTTACCTGTTGGATGAAGTGAACAGACACATAATTTTCCTATTGAATCTCTCTCTCTGTAAATACTTCACCAAATTAGTTAAATATATCTTTCAAACTAGCTGGACACTAACTCTCAGACACAGAACTCATCATAAATATTTAGATTCATAATTTATAAAATTTATTACATACGTATGTGAACATACATCGATTTATAATTTAAAAAAATTATTGACTATCTAACCAACATCATTCAAGCAATTTAGCGACAATCTCTAGATTTAAATTTGAATAGTTTACTTAGAACTATATAAACCTTCTGAAAATACGGTTCGTATATTTATCAGATTTCTTTTAAACCAAATAAAACCAGAGTACATATTGTGAAAATTAAATGATATCAAACTGTATATATTTATAATAGATAACAAGTATGATTACAAGCATTGCTTAAATGTGTCACTTATTAGGGGCATCGGGTGTTGGTGATGGTATTGATGATGGTGTTGAAATTGGCATAGTGATAATTTTTGGTGTATTGCTTGTTTCTGTTGATGAAGTTGGTGGTGTTGTATTGGACATAGAGGTGTTTTTTTTTGAAGTAGTTATTGAATTAGTCGTCATTCGATCCGTTGTTGTTAAAGGAGTATGCTATGTTGTTGAAGATGTTGTACTTGTACAACAATTTAACGTTTAACAATCACAATTTAACGTTTTTGGATTGAATTGGAAATAATTGATATCGCCACATTTAAACATGGTTATTTGATCTTTCTCGCAATACGCATAGTATGATTTGTGGCCTGGATATGGTACGTCCCGGTTGAGTGAATAAGTGCAGTCGATTGTAGAACATTTTGTGAAATTTTTTTTAATTTGCAATTTGTTGTGGTTGCAGCGAACACGTACTGTGGACATTGATATGTTTCCTGAACTTCACTAGTGCATATGTGGATAAACTACAATCCGATGGATCCGGGAAATAACCAATGTTTGTACATGTGAATGTTGATATTTGTGTCGCGATACATTGTGGATTGTTGTAGTCGGCTCTATATGTACAACTGGTCGCTCCTGGTGTACAGTACGGCATGCTCGGTGACATGGCAACGCATTTAGTAGCGGAAGTAGGTTTTTTTGCTTTCAGTATGGCATGTCAGAAGCGTTTGTCTTCGGCACATACGCTTTCTAATGTGTTTGCTGAGCAGGTCAACATTAAGTTGGCTGCACGCATATTTTGTATGTATGCTCTTTTAATTAATGTACCATCAACTTCTTTTTCGATTTGATTAATTATTGACGGGACGGTTGCCTATATACATGAATTATTGTGTATAATGGACACCAAATAAATATTTTTAATCTTCAAATAATGCTTGATGTGCGCTTACCTCTATCAAAAGATTGTTAGAAACATTATGAAATACATTTTATTTACTAAACTCCACTTATAGTTTATGTACTCTCGACTATGTACTTGCTGATGAACTGTTACTAATGAAGATGTTAGTCACTTTATGTACAAATTTTTTACAAAATTTAAAAATACATATCTATGTCAATATCGCAGTTTTAAGCATACGCAGTAAAAGAAACCACTTCTAAATTTTAATATGCAAATACTAATACTAATTTAACTATTTTACAAAAGTTGGAATAGATCGTGTTTTTTTGGTGGCATAATTTCAGTGTACATTTCATCTAAGCTAAACTATGCGATGTGAGCTATGTGCATAGATTCCAGTTGTATTTAAAGAGTTATAATTGACAGTTGGAGCCGTGATTTTAGACAACTTTTTTCCTTTAAAAAATGTCCGCTATACCATTTTTTGTCGTAACATGAGCGCTGGCGGCAAATTATGTCCACATATGCTGCTATTGATTATTAGAGGCACGATTTTGCTATTTCCAAACTGTGTTAGCTAAAGTATTCTTTGTTCTATATTATACGATACTTCTGTAAGACGCTAAATTATAATTACTTTCTTAATAATTTAAAGTTTACATTTTTTTAATTTTACCCTTTTTCCCACTTGAAATAATTTACAAAACGTCGTCCTTTTTTAATATTTCGACAGAATACTATATACTTAAGTAACGTATTAAATTATACAAAAACTTTGATTTTGATGACATTTGTTAGCTGAATCTGAAATGTGCGACATGTGTGGTAAGGTTAGCTGAAATGTGCAACAGGCCTTATAGTTTAATCTAGCAAATCCAAACTACTCGGTTTTCAAACTAGTCGAGTAACTCATTAACTCTGATTTTAATAAATACGTTACACGAGTTACGGTTTTTCTGTTGTAACCTAGCCTGTTAGAATAATTTGCACACTTTCTGTTTCCCTCATTTCGCTATCGAATGAATGTTAGTGTACATATAAAAATAGAATCGAGTAGACTAAGATCACAATAGCTGCAGGTAACATTGAAAAACCTTTTAGAAGCAGTTTGGTTTGCCTCAATAGAAAGTATAATGCCTGTTTTCTGTATTCTGTCTTCTTTCCATCAGTGGGTATCGGTGTTACATCCGTGGTAGTGGTTGTTGCATCGGTCGCAGTTTTGATTGTAGTTCTTGTTTCGATTGTAGTTCTTGTTTCTTCTTTAGGCTTTTGATGTAATTGATATTGTCGAAACGATCGAAGCTTCTGTTCTTATTGTAGTTTATCAGTTGTTGCCGTACCTTTAACACACATACATATTGTAATATTCATGGTGAATCAAACCGATATTTAGGCAAATCCTTTTGTTTACGACCTATAAATCGGTCACTATTTCTATATCACTCAAACAATTATTGATTTGGTTCTAATCGAATACATCTCCCATCTTACGTATTGGTTCCATTTGCTTGGATCAGAGAAATATCGAGTTTGTTTGGTGCTTGAATCGCTCTGCGCTGAGCACACTCTTGCTCTATAGCGATGTAAAAATATTGTGATACATTTTGGTTTGAAACAAAACTAAATTCAAACATAAAATGAGTGTCAGAAATGTTGTATCAAACTCGTTCATTATTTACTTTAAGTTCAATAGTAATTTTACTTTCATCACCGTCTCTTCTTGGTTTTGGTACAAATCAACAATGATGATAAGTTTTTAAAAGTTAGATTATAACCAAATGTTTTACTTTCTAATTAAGAATAGTAAAATCAACCACCTTCATGGAGTAGATGAAGTCACATTTGACCTCTTAAATTATATAGTTTTATGTATTTTAGGAACCTAGCTATTTGAGTGTGTTGCGTATTAAACATAAATTTGTTATACTTACCTTTTTTTAGATAAAGAGAAAACAAGTAATCTTCTCAAACTACTATCTTGATAGAATCGCTCATAATTTCTAATTCGAATCTAACATTTCACGGACTTATCTTACATTTGATACAAAATAAAATCAAAGTATTGTGAAAATTGTATGCGATATTAAAATGTTTATTTATGATAGATAACAAGTATGATTACAGTTATTGCTTAAATACATAGTTTAAATTGCTTAACATCTTTAATCGACGTCTTGCTCCGTATTATTTGTTTGAAGTAAAGATTTTATTATTTTTGTTGGTGGTGTTGTAAATGGCATTGTAGTAGTTTCTAATGTAGTTGTAAGATCAATAGCCGTCATTGGATCCGTTGCGATCTTTACAACTAGAGGAGGAGACTCTGTTGATATAGTTGTTGGAACAGGTGTTTCACATGCTGGAGGTTTAGGTTTACTACAATTACCTGCAACACATTGTCGACGCTTGGCATCGAATACAAAATTGTCAGGACACGTTTGAATTCGACTTTTCAACCATTTATGACCTCGACCGTAATCCGTATTGATTTTATAGCATTCATAATACTGTTGACAGTTTTTGTAATTGGGAAACCACCCAATCGATTTGCAGATAAAATCACAATTTAATGTTTTTGGATTGAATTGGAAATTATTGGTATCGCTACACTTAAACATGGTTATTTTATGTTTACCACAATACGCATAATATGATTTATGGCCCGGATATGGCACGTACTGGTTGAGTGAATGAGTGCAATCGATTGCAGAACATTTTGTGAAATGTTTTTTTATTTTACATTTTGTATTGGTTGCATCGAAATCATATTGTGGCGGACACTGATACGTTTCTTGAAGTTCCCTAGTGCATATGTGATATAGTGTACAATCCGATGGATCCGGAAAATATCCAATATTTGTACATGGAAACGTAGGTATTTGTGAAGCAACACATTGGGGATTGTTGTAATCAGTTCTGCTACTGCAACCAACCTCTCCTGGTATACAGTACGGCGTGCTCGATGAGAAGGTGGCGCAATTCCTGGTAATAATCGGTTGTGTGCTTTCGGATTGGCATGTCAGCAAGGTTTGACAATCTTCAGCACATACATTTTCTGATGTATTCCCTGGGCAGGAAAATATTCCTTCTGGCGCTTGATAATTCCTTATGTACGCCCTATTAATAAGTACACCATCAAATCCTTCATCATTTTCGTTGATTGTTGTCGGGACGGTTGCCTATGGAAATGTAGATATCGGAACAATATTGAACAAATAATTTTAATCCTTTAACAAAATAATATCATGAATGGCTTACCTCTATGAAGATACTAATTAGAAAAATTATGAAATACATTTTATTTTCTAGTTTCATACTCGCGACCGTGCAGTTGATGATGAACTGTTACTGATGAAGATATTAGCTACTTTATATACGAATTGCACACAATAGGTATTGTGCAAATGTGATAAGAATCCTAATTTATATTGTCAATATCATAATGTTAAACATATATCGTAAAAGAAACCGATTGTAACTTTTATTTGATTCTTTTATACAATTATAGTTTTAAGTGGAATAGCTGTACGTAGATGTTTGTGTAGTTTAATGTGTTGAACCGTTGGTTCTACTGTCGCTTGATCTTCATGTTTGATTGGATAATTGATGTTGTAGTTGATAATTGATGATCCGTTGAACTGTCGGTTTTACTGTTGCTTGTGTTTAAGAATTTAAATTTAAAATCAATTTTTCATTTCAAAGCAACTTGATGGAATCAAGCATAAGACTGACTAAGTACTAATAGTTCGCAAATGTTCATCGTTACTATTTAAATAATCTTTGTATGTAAATATAAGAAATAACACACTCGTATTAAACTTATTAACGCGTTTACCAAAATAGTAAACACAACATAATTTTGTTTTGAAAAACTATTTTAATTTATTTATTTGAAAATCGTACATCGATCAAAATCAACGTTTGAGCCAAAATAGAGTGCACAAATGTAAATCTGATAAAACCATCGACCTTTGGCCAAACTAAAAATGTAGTGTCATTAAATGTGAATTTAGTGGAAATTCCTCAAGACCAACAATCTCTAAACAAGCAAATAAGGTACCAAATGCCAATTTAATAAAGAGTACTAGTTTATCAAATGTTGATAATATTTAAACAAACATTAGTGAAACGACAATCGAATGGAGAATTTGGTATTGCCCCCATATTAAACGGTATAATATTTTCGAAACATTGATGCCTATAGAAAATAGAATTGTAGAATTTCTGGAAATAAATAATAAATATTATTTTATTAGGGTGAAGAGCGCCATCGGAATCACGGTTGAGATAATAGGAATCGAATCCACTGTGTTACTATATATGTGATCAAATTTGTTAGCTGAATTTGAAATGTGTAACAGGTGTGCTAAGCGAGCTAAACTAAGCTACATTCTTTCATTAGTTTAGCTGAAATGTGCAGCGGGCCTCATAGTTTTATTTAGGAAATCCAAATTACAAATAGTCGAGTAATCGAGTAGCTCTAATAAATATGTTACACGAGTTACGGTTTTTCTGCTGTAATCTCAGCCTGTTAGCTATCGAATGAATATTAGTGTACATAGAAATATAATCGAGCAGACTAAGTACACAATAAAAATTGAGGAATTGTGTATCATTTTGTTCTTGAAAAAAAGACACAAACGTCTATCGATTATCGAAAATGATGTTACAATATCCCAGTCATGGTTTTACATTGCTTCCAATTGGTGCTAAAGCTGCAGGTACATTGAAAAAACTTTCAGAAGTAGTTTAGTTGGCCTCACTAGAAATTATAATGTCTGTTTTCTGTATTTTATCTTCTTTCCACCAGTATCCAGGTTAAATCCGTTGTAGTGGTTGTTGCATCGGTTACAGTTTTGACTTTCTTCTTTAGGCTTTTGATGTAATTGGTATTGTCGAATCGGTCGAAGCCTCTGTTATTATTGTAGTTTATCAGTTGTTGCCATACTTTTAATACACGTATTGTAATATTCATGGTGAATCAAACCTATATTTAGGTGAATGCTTTTGCTTACGACTTATAAATCGGTCACTACTTCTATATCACTCAAAAAATTATTGATTTGGTTCTAATCGAATACAAACCTTCATGGTTTAGTTTTTTAGTTGTCTACTTCATAAATATATTATCCATGTGTGTGTCAGATGAATTATCTGAGCACGCACATGGTATTGGTTCTATTTGCTTGGATCAGAGAAATGTCGAGTTTGTTTTTTGATGCGTACGAATTATTGAGATGTAGTTCCACAGAAATTTTGTATCAATCTTGTTCATTATTTACAGTTTTTAAGCTCAATAGTAATTTTACTTTCCTCACCCCTCTTCTTGATTTTGGTACAAATCAACAATGATAATAGGTTTTTAAAAGTTAGATTATAACCAAATGTTTAACTTTCTAATTAACTACCTTCATGGAGTAGATGAAATCATTTGGCCTCTTAAATTATATAGTTTTGTGAATTTTAGAAACCTAGCTATATGTGAGCGTGTTGCGTATTAAACAAAAATTTGTTATACTTACCTTTATAAATAAAGAGAAGACAATCTTGAATGAAGTAAGAAACCAATTTCATCTGTCAAACTACTATCTTGATAGAATTACTCATAATTTCTAATTCGAATCTAACATTTGACGGGTTTATCTTACACAAAATAAAATCAAAGTATTGTAAATTGTATGCGATATTAAAATGTTTATTTATGATAGATAACAAGTATGATTACAAGCATTGCTTAAATACATAGTTTAAATTGCTTAACATCTTTTATCGTCTTGCTCCGTATTATTTGTTTGAAGTAAAGATTTTATTATTTTTGTTGGTGGTGTTGTAAATGGCATTGTAGTAGTTTCTAATGTAGTTGTAAGATCAATAGCCGTCATTGGATCAGTTGCGATTTTTACAAATATAGGGCTAGGTTCTCTTGTTGGAGTTGTTGGAACACTTGGTGTAACAGTTGTTGCACATGCTGGAGGTTTAGGTTTACTACAATTACCTTCAACACATTGTCGACGCTTGGCATCGAATATAAAATTGTCAGGACACGTTTGAATTCGACTTTTCAACCATTTATGACCTCGACCGTGATCCGTATTGATTTTATAGCATTCGTAATACTGTTGACAGTTTTTATAATTGGGAAACCACCCAATCGATTTGCAGATAAAATCACAATTTAATGTTTTTGGATTGAATTGGAAATTATTGGTATCGCTACATTTATACATGGTTATTTTATGTTTACCACAATACGCATAATATGATTTATGGCCCGGATATGGCACGTACTGGTTGAGTGAATGAGTGCAATCGATTGCAGAACATTTTGTGAAATGTTTTTTTATTTTACATTTTGTATTGGTTGCATCGAAATCATGTTGTGGCGGACACTGATACGTTTCTTGAAGTTCCCTAGTGCATATGTGATATAGTGTACAATCCGATGGATCCGGAAAATATCCAATATTTGTACATGGAAACGTAGGTATTTGTGTAGCAACACATTGGGGATTGTTGTAATCAGTTCTGCTATTGCAACCAACCTCTCCTGGTATACAGTACGGCGTGCTCGATGAGAAGGCGGCACAATTCCTGGTAATAATCGGTTGTGTGCTTTCGGATTGGCATGCCAGCAAGGTTTGACAATCTTCAGCACATACATTTTCTGATGTATTTCCTGGGCAGGAAAATATTCCTTCTGGCGCTTGATAATTCCTTATGTATGCCCTATTAATAAGTACACCATCAAATCCTTCATCATTTTGGTTGATTGTTGTCGGGACGGTTGCTTATGGAAATGTAGATATCGGAACAATATTGAACAAATAATTTTAATCCTTTAACAATATAATATCATGAGCGGCTTACCTCTATGAAGATACTAATTAGAAAAATTATGAAATACATTTTATTTTCTAGTTTCATACTCGCGACCGTGCAGTTGATGATGAACTGTTACTGATGAAGATATTAGCTACTTTATATACGAATTGCACACAATGCGTATTGTGCAAATGTGATAAGAATCCTAATTTATATTGTCAATATCATAATGTTAAACATATATCGTAAAAGAAACCGATTGTAACTTTTATTTGATTCTTTTATACAATTATAGTTTTAAGTGGAATAGCTGTACGTAGATGTTTGTGTAGTTTAATGTGTTGAACCGTTGGTTCTACTGTCGCTTGATCTTCATGTTTGATTGGATAATTGATGTTGTAGTTGATAATTGATGATCCGTTGAACTGTCGGTTTTACTGTTGCTTGTGTTTAAGAATTTAAATTTAAAATCAATTTTTCATTTCAAAGCAACTTGATGGAATCAAGCATAAGACTGACTAAGTACTAATAGTTCGCAAATGTTCATCGTTACTATTTAAATAATCTTTGTATGTAAATATAAGAAATAACACACTCGTATTAAACTTATTAACGCGTTTACCAAAATAGTAAACACAACATAATTTTGTTTTGAAAAACTATTTTAATTTATTTATTTGAAAATCGTACATCGATCAAAATCAACGTTTGAGCCAAAATAGAGTGCACAAATGTAAATCTGATAAAACCATCGACCTTTGGCCAAACTAAAAATGTAGTGTCATTAAATGTGAATTTAGTGGAAATTCCTCAAGACCAACAATCTCTAAACAAGCAAATAAGGTACCAAATGCCAATTTAATAAAGAGTACTAGTTTATCAAATGTTGATAATATTTAAACAAACATTAGTGAAACGACAATCGAATGGAGAATTTGGTATTGCCCCCATATTAAACGGTATAATATTTTCGAAACATTGATGCCTATAGAAAATAGAATTGTAGAATTTCTGGAAATAAATAATAAATATTATTTTATTAGGGTGAAGAGCGCCATCGGAATCACGGTTGAGATAATAGGAATCGAATCCACTGTGTTACTATATATGTGATCAAATTTGTTAGCTGAATTTGAAATGTGTAACAGGTGTGCTAAGCGAGCTAAACTAAGCTACATTCTTTCATTAGTTTAGCTGAAATGTGCAGCGGGCCTCATAGTTTTATTTAGGAAATCCAAATTACAAATAGTCGAGTAATCGAGTAGCTCTAATAAATATGTTACACGAGTTACGGTTTTTCTGCTGTAATCTCAGCCTGTTAGCTATCGAATGAATATTAGTGTACATAGAAATATAATCGAGCAGACTAAGTACACAATAAAAATTGAGGAATTGTGTATCATTTTGTTCTTGAAAAAAAGACACAAACGTCTATCGATTATCGAAAATGATGTTACAATATCCCAGTCATGGTTTTACATTGCTTCCAATTGGTGCTAAAGCTGCAGGTACATTGAAAAAACTTTCAGAAGTAGTTTAGTTGGCCTCACTAGAAATTATAATGTCTGTTTTCTGTATTTTATCTTCTTTCCACCAGTATCCAGGTTAAATCCGTTGTAGTGGTTGTTGCATCGGTTACAGTTTTGACTTTCTTCTTTAGGCTTTTGATGTAATTGGTATTGTCGAATCGGTCGAAGCCTCTGTTATTATTGTAGTTTATCAGTTGTTGCCATACTTTTAATACACGTATTGTAATATTCATGGTGAATCAAACCTATATTTAGGTGAATGCTTTTGCTTACGACTTATAAATCGGTCACTACTTCTATATCACTCAAAAAATTATTGATTTGGTTCTAATCGAATACAAACCTTCATGGTTTAGTTTTTTAGTTGTCTACTTCATAAATATATTATCCATGTGTGTGTCAGATGAATTATCTGAGCACGCACATGGTATTGGTTCTATTTGCTTGGATCAGAGAAATGTCGAGTTTGTTTTTTGATGCGTACGAATTATTGAGATGTAGTTCCACAGAAATTTTGTATCAATCTTGTTCATTATTTACAGTTTTTAAGCTCAATAGTAATTTTACTTTCCTCACCCCTCTTCTTGATTTTGGTACAAATCAACAATGATAATAGGTTTTTAAAAGTTAGATTATAACCAAATGTTTAACTTTCTAATTAACTACCTTCATGGAGTAGATGAAATCATTTGGCCTCTTAAATTATATAGTTTTGTGAATTTTAGAAACCTAGCTATATGTGAGCGTGTTGCGTATTAAACAAAAATTTGTTATACTTACCTTTATAAATAAAGAGAAGACAATCTTGAATGAAGTAAGAAACCAATTTCATCTGTCAAACTACTATCTTGATAGAATTACTCATAATTTCTAATTCGAATCTAACATTTGACGGGTTTATCTTACACAAAATAAAATCAAAGTATTGTAAATTGTATGCGATATTAAAATGTTTATTTATGATAGATAACAAGTATGATTACAAGCATTGCTTAAATACATAGTTTAAATTGCTTAACATCTTTTATCGTCTTGCTCCGTATTATTTGTTTGAAGTAAAGATTTTATTATTTTTGTTGGTGGTGTTGTAAATGGCATTGTAGTAGTTTCTAATGTAGTTGTAAGATCAATAGCCGTCATTGGATCAGTTGCGATTTTTACAAATATAGGGCTAGGTTCTCTTGTTGGAGTTGTTGGAACACTTGGTGTAACAGTTGTTGCACATGCTGGAGGTTTAGGTTTACTACAATTACCTTCAACACATTGTCGACGCTTGGCATCGAATATAAAATTGTCAGGACACGTTTGAATTCGACTTTTCAACCATTTATGACCTCGACCGTGATCCGTATTGATTTTATAGCATTCGTAATACTGTTGACAGTTTTTATAATTGGGAAACCACCCAATCGATTTGCAGATAAAATCACAATTTAATGTTTTTGGATTGAATTGGAAATTATTGGTATCGCTACATTTATACATGGTTATTTTATGTTTACCACAATACGCATAATATGATTTATGGCCCGGATATGGCACGTACTGGTTGAGTGAATGAGTGCAATCGATTGCAGAACATTTTGTGAAATGTTTTTTTATTTTACATTTTGTATTGGTTGCATCGAAATCATGTTGTGGCGGACACTGATACGTTTCTTGAAGTTCCCTAGTGCATATGTGATATAGTGTACAATCCGATGGATCCGGAAAATATCCAATATTTGTACATGGAAACGTAGGTATTTGTGTAGCAACACATTGGGGATTGTTGTAATCAGTTCTGCTATTGCAACCAACCTCTCCTGGTATACAGTACGGCGTGCTCGATGAGAAGGCGGCACAATTCCTGGTAATAATCGGTTGTGTGCTTTCGGATTGGCATGCCAGCAAGGTTTGACAATCTTCAGCACATACATTTTCTGATGTATTTCCTGGGCAGGAAAATATTCCTTCTGGCGCTTGATAATTCCTTATGTATGCCCTATTAATAAGTACACCATCAAATCCTTCATCATTTTGGTTGATTGTTGTCGGGACGGTTGCTTATGGAAATGTAGATATCGGAACAATATTGAACAAATAATTTTAATCCTTTAACAATATAATATCATGAGCGGCTTACCTCTATGAAGATACTAATTAGAAAAATTATGAAATACATTTTATTTTCTAGTTTCATACTCGCGACCGTGCAGTTGATGATGAACTGTTACTGATGAAGATATTAGCTACTTTATATACGAATTGCACACAATGCGTATTGTGCAAATGTGATAAGAATCCTAATTTATATTGTCAATATCATAATGTTAAACATATATCGTAAAAGAAACCGATTGTAACTTTTATTTGATTCTTTTATACAATTATAGTTTTAAGTGGAATAGCTATACTTAGATGTTTGTGTAGTTTAATTTGTTGAACCGTTGGTTCTACTGTCGCTGGATCTTGATGTATTTGATTGGTTAATTGATGTTGTAGTTGATGAAATCAAGAAAAAGACTAGCTAAGTCTGACTTCTAGAATTGTTTAAACAAATGATGAGAAACAAATTTAATTTGTAGCATTTCCCAAAATGCTACAATTTTTGAGATAAAAACCTTCTAGTAAACTGTGACTTCTGTTTGGTCGATTTAAAAAGATATATTATATATCTCGAGTTCGCAAATGTTCATCGTTACTATCTAAACAAACTTTGTATGTAAATATAAGAAATAACACAAACCACTCGTATTAAACTTATTAACGCGTTTATCAAAATAGTAAACTACATAATTTTGTTTTGAAAAACTATTCTAATTTATTTATTTGAAAATCGAAGATCGATTACAATCAACGTCGAACTTAAGCCAAAATAGAGTGCACAAATGTAAACCTGATAAGACCATCGACCTTTGGCCAAACTAAAAATGTAGTGTCATTAAATGTGAATTTACTTGCTGGTGCAAATTCCTCAAGACCAACAACCTCTAGACAAGCATCTGAAGTACCAAATGCGAATTTCATAAAACGTACTAGTTCATCAAATGTTGATAATATTTAAACAAACATGAGTGCAACGATAAATCGAATGGAGAATTTGGTATTGCCCATATTAAACGGGATAATATTTGCGAAACTAGGATACAAGCCAATAACATTGCTGCCTATAAAAAAATTGTAGAATTTCTGGAAAGAAATAATAAATATTATTACACATTCAGGATGAAGAGCGCCATCTGAATCACGGTTGTGATAATAGGAATCGAATCCCCTGTGACAACTGCAGAAATTAGTGAAGAACTGACCAAAGTAGGCTTCAGAGTAAAAAATATAATTAACATTATAAATCTCGATAAAATACCTCAATCAATATTTAGAGTTAGAGCCAACAAAACAAAAGACACAAAAATGATAATTTAAGGTATTTGTTATAATTCTAAAAAAATTGTAGTACCCACATAAACGGAAGTCACTTTTACAATGCACTTATTTTCAAGAATTTTGGGCATTCATACGAAACTACTGCACGCTCCCATCAGTGTGTGTGTATTATGTGGGAATTTGTGTGATGTACAAAGAGTTAAGGAAAAAATTGACTCTAAGGTAAAGAGCGGAACAACAATTTTTCAACCAACGACCAGGGGGTTTATAAAGGATAAATATGCCCAACGGATCCTTCAACCAATTTATGCATATGATGGAGACCAATAAAACTGTCATGATGTAAAATATGAATAGCTACATGATGTAAAATATGAATAGCTACTCTCATTCAACTTTTAGTTTAAAATGAATGAATTTAAATTAGCTGTTTGGAACGCCAACTGGCTTCAACACTCACTTAAAAGCGCATAAACTAGGTCTTAATGTTAGAACGTTCTATACGCAGACAATGTTTGTATTTAGAGACAGCGATGGGACCATAGAAAAAGTTCTTTGAAGAGTATCGGAAATCAGAAACTTTAGCAGCATTGTTTAGCAGCATTTTTAGATGTTGCTTCAGCTTTTGATAAAGAATCGCATAAAGGATTGAATACGATTACCAATGAAATTTTGTGCAATCATTAAAAATTATCTGCTACAGCGAAAGTTTCTCGTAAAATATAACAGTGCATCATTCAAATAACACGAAATTCACGCAGGCGTTCCTCAACGTAGTATGTTAGGACCAATATTATATTTGGCATACACATCCGATTTACCAACTTATAATTATGTAAAAGTGTTAACACTTACATACGATATACCAATATTAGCTAGCATTAACATTCAGAAATAGCGTCAAGAAATTTGCAAGAACCTTTGCAGGCAATTGAAGGATACCAAATGGAGTATTAAGGACGAAGGGTTTATATTACATTCACACTCCGTAAACACACGTCCACCAGAAAGCTAAATTATATATAATATGTAATATCTAACATAGCAGATACAACAAAGCAGAAAGTATCAGTTAAAATTACAACAACATTCCAATTGATTGGCCAGGGAATTGTGATGACCCAGATTTCAACACCTCCAAAAAGAAGATTCGTTGGAATTAGCTATTTAATTAGAGTAATACTACTAACAATAATCCAACAGCAAAATAATGTTAAGGGTAAGTCCTAATGAATTGTATTTAATTAGTTGTAAGATTTGAAAACTTCTTGTGACTAATTGTGCTTGAACCACCAGGTGCTGTTGAACTGTTTCTCTTATAATCAATTAAACACAAATGCTTCATTTTAATTTATTATTTATTTATAATTATTTATATTTTTAACTTTTACATTTAATAAAATATAATTTTATTTGTAGTTGAATTGAAGTAAAATATTCAAATACGATAATATAGAGTAAAGTTACAATTGCCTCATTTTATGTGGTATGATTTTCGGCCAACAAAATTCACTTTCTTTACACATACAATTAGATTTAAGTCTATATAAATCAGAGCCGCTACACTGGGGTTAGACTTGTAGTAGCTGTTGTGTCTGTTGACGTTGTACTCGTATCAGTATTTGTTGTATCTGTTGACGTTGTAGTTGTACTCGTATCAGTAGTTGTTGTATCTGTTGACGTTGTAGTTGTACTCGTATCAGTTGTTGTTGTATCTGTTGACGTTGTACTTGCACCAGTAGTAGTTGTATCTGGTGTAGTTGTACTTCCACCAGTAGTTGTCGTGTCTGTTGTACTTTCACCGGTGGTTGTTGTGTCCGTTGCACTTGTGCCAGTAGTTGTTATATCTGATGTAGTTGTACTTACACCAGTAGTTGTTGTGTCTTGTGTAGTTGTACTTCCATCAATGGTTGTTGTGTCTGTTGTAGTTGTACTACCATCAGTGGTAGATGCGTCTGTTATAGTAGTACTGGCACCAGCAACTGTTGTAGTTTCACTTCCACCAGTACTTGCTGTAGTTGTACTTCCATCAGTGGTTGTTGTGGCCATTGTAGTTGTACTTGCTCCAGTAGTTGTTGTATCTGTTGTAGTTGTGCTTTCACCAGTAATAGTGCTTGCGTCTGGCGTAGTTGTACTTCCATCAGCAGTTGTTGTGTCTGTTGTAGTTGTACTGTCACCGGTAGTGGTTGTATCTGTTGTAGATGTACTTGTATCAATAACTGTTGTGTCTGTTGCAGTTGTACTTCCATCAGGGGTCGTTGTGTCTGTTATAGTAGTACTTGCACCAGTAGCTGTTGTAGTTTCACTTCCACCAGCACTTGTTGTAGTTGTACTACTTCCATCAATTTCAGTTGTACTTCCACCAGTGTTTGTTGCATCTGTTGGAGTTGTACTTCCATCAGTGGCTGTTGCATCTGTTGTAGTTGTACTTCCACCAGTACTATCTGTTGTACTTCCATCAGTAATTGTTGTATCTGTACTTCCATCAATCGTCGTTGAAGTTGTCGTACTAGAAGCTGTGGTACTTTCACCAGTAGCTGTTGTAGATGTACTTCCATCAGTAGCTGTTGTAGTTGTGCTTCCATCTATGGCTGTTGTATCAGTTTCTGTTGTACTCCCACCAATAGCTGTTGTAGTGTCTGTTACATTAATAGATAATGTTGTATCTGTTGAATTGGCGGTGCTACTAGATGATGATTCATCAGTACTGGATGATGAGTCATCAGTACTAGATGATGATTCATCAGTACTAGATGATGATCCATCAGTACTGAATGATGATTCATCCGTACTAGATGATGATTCATCAGTACTAGATGATGATGCATCAGTACTAGAGGATGATTCATCAGTACTTGATGATGATCCATCAGTACTGGATGATGATTCATCCGTACTAGATGATGATTCATCAGTACTAGATGATGATCCATCAGTACTAGAGGATGATTCATCAGTACTCGATGATGATTCGTCAGTACTAGATGATGATTCATCAGTACTAGATGACGATTCGCTTACAGTAGTGGTTTCTGTTGTAGTTGGTATCGTAGTCGTTGGACATTCACCCTTGATGCATCGTCCAGTAATCGTATCAAAAATCATAGTTGTTGGGCATGTTTGAAGTCGAACTGCGTATCGTAATCGAAATCCGCGATAACATTCATAATACTGTTGGCAATTGTTATAATTAGGAAACCATCCTTCTGCTTTGCATACAAATTCACAATTCACGCTAGTCGGATTAAATTCAAAGTTATCCATATCTTCACATCGGAACATTATAGTTCCATTGGTGCCACAATATGCATAGTAAGCTTTACGACCTGGATAAGCCACATATTTATTTGCTGATCGGACACAATTAACCTTCGAACAATCTCTTATATGTCGCCGTCGTTTACATTTTAAATTTACTGCATCAAACACATAGCGTGGAGGACATTGATATGTGTCTTGAGTTGTTTCCGTACACACATGATATAGAGTACAATTAGATGGGTCTGGAAAATATCCAACATTTGTACATGGAAAGGATGATGTTGCAGCTACAGTACATTGGGTGTTGCTTGAGTTGCCAGTGACTGAACAGCCAGATTTTCCTGGGATGCAGTAAGGAGCAACTGACGATAAATCCGAACATTTACTCGCAAATAATGGTGTTGAACTATTACTGCTGCATGCTAGTAATGTTTTACAATCGTCAGCGCATATATTACCACGCGCATTGCTTGGGCACACTAAATCTTCTCCGTCCGCCACAATGAATGGTGTTATGCCGTTTATGTAGGCTCGGTCGATTATAACACCATCCACGGATTCATCGTTTAGTTGATTGATTGATGCAGCAAATGTCGTCTGTAAATCAGATATAATATGGTAATCTATGATTATTGTGTGTTAATTATAAAAAAATGAAATTTACCACTAGAAAAACTGTAATTACTCCAAATATTTTAAACATTTTACAAACTTTTCAAAAAGCGCTAATTGTATCTATTAAATTTTTCGAAGAAGAGTTTCGCTTTATAACGAAATTTTCTCAACAACAGCGATAGATAAAATGAGTTATCATCATTATATGTTGCATACAACATTTTTATGCTACGCAAATATACTTATTATTATTGTGAAAATTTTATGAATTTACATATTTGGTTTAATATTGCACAATAAAGACGATTGAGATTTGTGTCAACAAATTCTTATCAGTTAGATTTTGTTACAATATTTTATTATTTGTTGTTGTGTTTTGTGCACCAGTTCATTAATTGTAATTTTCACTTTAGAAATCTAGTTTACATCAGTGGGTTGGTGATGCGTGATCTTATGTAGATTTAAAGCCACTAGCGATTGACTTAGTGAATACACTTAGTTCGAATTTATTTTATTTAAAAAATATATTCTTTAAAATTAATGTTTCTAAATTGATAAATCTGTAATGCTTAAACCAATTCATAATTTTCAAAATCTTTTACAGTTTAAATCAATTCATAATTTGAATTTCAAAGAACTTCCTAATTTTGAATTCTCTTATTTCTTAATACTCAACTTTTTTTATTCTGATTTTATTGTTTATTAATTCCTTTAATATTCAAATTGCTCAACTATAAATGTTATTGAAGAACTTCATTTACATTTTATGACACATGAGATCGCATGAATAAAGTACTACATGCCGTTGTCGCATAATTTCCATAATAATTGCGAATGGCAATATTTGCCTAGTTAAGAAAATATGATATATTCACGCGTATTACACTTTCAGGACTTCCATCAGTTTGTTTGCCAACCCACTTAGCTGTTTTCAAAATAAGGATAATTTTGTTTTATCTTGCGATTGTAAAACGGGATTTCTGTGAACTATACGTGGTTGCTCGATGGCGATACCATCTCATCATAATTTATTTGTAAATAAATTTCAATATTTCAATATTAGTTTAGCAGCACCCATATTTTTGTTGAAAAATAATTTTAATGATGAAATTGGTTAGCTCATGAACATCGTCGTCCGACGATATGTGTATCACGGTTGATATCAATTTTTATTAAAAAACGCGTTTCGTCAAATTCTATAAAGCTTTTTTCTGATTCGTTAGATTTGAATTATGTATTAAATACCTAGATATATTTATTATTGTTTTTATGTACAACATTTGAAAACCCGATCTTAACTACTTTAGGGACTACTACAATGTACCGCTACAATGCTATCTATCTATGTAGTATGTAGACACATAAATTGTAGTTAATTGCAAATATCTGACTGGTTTTTATCAGTGGCTTTACGTTATTACGCTGGCATATTTATTAATTTACTAGACGAGATTTTATTAATTGTGTTGGAATTGATTTATTTGTTTTTTGTTTTCATCAAACTAGAGGCTAAGATACATTTTATGAAGCATTGTAAAGATCACCATTATCAAAATACCTTTAAAATTTAATTTTAACAGTAAATAATTTAAGAAACAATCGTATTCTAAATCAATTAAATGTATTCTTGTTATTGACCTCAGGTTGTTGCTGTAATCGGTGTAGTTGTATCCGTTCCAGCTGTTGTATCAGTTGCACAGGTACCTTTGACACATAGATTTTTCGTTGTATCGAAAATATACGTCGCCGGACATGTTTGTATAACGCTCACTAATTTAGTACCACTCTTGTAGCACTCGTAATAATTTTGACAATTGCTGTAATCTGGATACCAACCTTCCGCTTTACAAACAAATTCGCAACTGACTGTGTTCGGATTAAATTGAAAATTCACGGTGTCTTCACATCGGAACATGATTACTTTTGAGACTCCAGATGAGAGACTACAAAATCCATAAAATGCTTTGTTGGCTGAATATACGACATATTTATTTGCCGTAGCTGTGGTACAACCAACGGTTACACAATCGGATGTGTAACGTTTTGATTTACACCTATAGTTTACACCGTCATAAACGTAGTTTGGTGGACACTGGTATGTATCGGCTACCGTATCGGTACAAATATGATATTGGGTACAGTTGGTTGGGTCTGGGAAATATCCAATATTTGTGCATGTAAATGTTGATGCAGTGGCACAGGTAGCGTATGTTGCATCACCGGATGTGGAGCATCCTGTATGCCCGGGGACACAATAAGGTGAGCTTGATGATAAATCAGAACATAAATTTGTAATTATCGGGGTTGCACTGCTCGTCATGCACGCTAATAGAGTTTTGCAATCTTCAGCACAAACATTTCCTTTTGCACCGGCGGGGCATGTTGGATCAGCAGCGGCTACAGCTATTCTAAAACTCCTTGGCTTTGGAGTAAGGTATTGTCGGTCAATTAGGTAACCATCGACCCAATCACTTGAACTAGTGGTGGCCGCAGATACGATCTAAATTTAATTACAGTATTAAAATCCGCGAGTCGAAAGACTCATATATTCAATTCACTTACCGCCACAAGGGCAGCTATAATTATTAATTTAAACATTTCTTGAGTATTCCACTTTGCACTTGACTTGGTATTACCGCAAAATTTAGAAACTGTTTCCTTATATACAATTTTATTATCAAATTTTATCAATGTGGTTAAACATTACGCGTTTGCAAATCGTAACACAATAAAGGTCCACATCGTAATTATGCGCACATTATTCTTATATTTAAGATTGACACATTTTTGATATTTAAAATTTAGACTCGACCACAAAGGGGCACAAACATATAATACTAGATAATTTCTATCATATTTACTTAGCGATAGACACGCGAGATGATTTAAAACAATTTCTCCGAAATAATAATCAACGGGAGTGATAGTGTTTTGCCAAGGTCAACTATGTTGCCATAAATCTATTTTTGTTATCTTGTGCGCATATTTTTCCTGGAACATTAGATCTCCAAAATATTTACCTAAAAATGTGAAAACAAGTACTATCAGATAAACACCCATAAAATTATTAGAGATACAACATTTTCGGTCTAATAAATTCATTAGGTAATTTGTTTAACAGATTGAATATATGTATTTATAAAAATGATGTTTAAGTTTAAGTTGCTTATTGGATTTCTAATGGCAGTTATAAGTTCCTTTCGTTTTTAATCAAACGACCATTTATTATAAAATATAGCATCTAATCCTATTCTTTATGTGAAATTTAATTTCAATTTTAGTCTTATAGTGTCTCTAACACGCTTCCTATAAATGTTTACTTAGTAAACAACAATATTTTTTAACAACTGGAACTAATTCCTACGCAAATGATTACAATTCTCTATATACATATTTAATTAAAACAGCTCAAACATCAGTTCAATCAGTAAAGTTAAATTTTTGTGACTATGATTGCTTCCGCGGTTGTTATCACTTGTCAGTGACTTACAAGTTAGTAGCTCTACTGTAGTTTCACTCGGTTCAGTTATGTCGAAAACGTATGGCAACATTGGGCGCAATTCAATTATTGTATTAAACTTTTGTAGCATTCGTAATCGTTTTTATAATCGCTGAAGTCAGGATATAATCCCTCAGCATTGCATATAAGTTCCGAACTGCTCGCGGTTAGATTAAATTGAAATTTCAGTATGTTCCGTGACCGCTGTACAGAAGTGGTATTACCGGTAAACAGATCTTTTTCAATACAATTTTTTATTTTTGATTATTCCACTGATTGATGGGGCCGTGGTATGTGCAACCAATTTCCCCGTTCTATGTGCCTTTCATTTCTGGTTAGATGGTTTGCGAGATTATATTGGGTTTCATCAGTTAAGATTAAGTCATGTTTAAGACTTAAGTCAAACGATTGAGACTAAGTGAAAGTCACATATCAAAATTTGTATAGTGTTCAATCGATTTTATTCTTCTAATTAGTCATCAATTTTATAACTGATCCGATGTTTTACAATTTTAATTTCATTATTTTCAGAAAGCAAAGCCAATTTTTCCATCCATCGTAATCTTTTCAACCAGGATAATCGCAAGTATTCGATTTACATACATTTCGCCGTGGATAATTTACAAAATATTGAATATTGGGAATTTTATGTAAGGATATATGTTACACATTTCGTTTGATTTCAAAGTATTAATTTTTACTTCTTTCAGGTGTCAAAATCTTTAGAGATCGAACGTTCAAAAACGTTACAGAATGAGGCCCAAATTAAAAAGATTGTTAATTTACGGGAAAAGTGAGTTTACAAATTAATTTAGGTTGGAAAACTTTAAAGATCAAATGAAAATTATTTTTTTATTTTTTCCTTCAGGGCACTGAAGTTAAATAATTTAAAACTGTATGACTCTCGACGCGAAGTCCGAAAACTTTATAAGCAAGATTTTAAAGGTGCTGATTCGATCACTGCTAAAGAAGTGGAAACATTAAGTCTAATTGATGATTTAACAAAGAACAAACCCAATAATTTAAATTCTACAAACTATCTGAACGCTTTGCTTCTATTTGCCGACATCGAGGACATTTGCATGGAGATAATGATCCAGGAGTACAATCGTAAAAATGAAATCCTCGTGTCACGTGGTCCAAACTATATAATTAATGTGCCCAACCTTAGCGAAAGTCGTCCATCGATATTAATTTACGATCGATTAACGATTCATTCTAAATCTTTAAAAAGATCTATGGCCGGAATTATTTGGGATATCCAACGAGATCATATTGAAGTTCAGTTCAAAGAAAAGATTGATACAACATTGCGATACGATGTGCATTTTATGTGCAATCGGACATCGTTGCGGATGGAAAAATATGCGATTGAGTTGATGAATAATAAAAAATTAACCAAGTTCTTGTTCCCAAATGAGGAGAATTTTAAAAATGGGGTGTCGAAGGATGAAGGTGTACGTTTTGATTGGTATAATGAATCAGTGAGTGTTAATACTGAACAACAAATTGCAGTGCATAATATTTACCAAGGAACATCATCTCCATATCCGTATATACTATTCGGGCCACCGGGTACCGGAAAAACGACAACTTTAGTTGAATCGATACTACAGCTATGGAAAAAAAAGGCTGAATCGCGCATTTTAATTGTGTCCACCTCGAATTTTGCGTGCAACGTGATTTCAAAACGTTTACTTGAATTTTTACCAGCATCAGAAATTTTACGACTATTTTCCAAATCGCAAGAGGTGGCTGTATCTAAAATTGATGGCGAAGTTTTGGAGGCGTCTAATTTAGATTCGTTGGTTCACTATTATCCTCCACTACCGAAATTGTACTCATATCGAATTATCATCGCCACGCTCACAACGTCAGGTCGTTTAATACAAGGAAATTTTTGTTGTTCATTTTTTACGCATTTATTCATCGACGAGTGTGGCAGTTGTACCGAAGGTTCCTCACTTATACCAATCGCTGGATTAATATCATCGCAAAATTCGATTAATGCAAATATTATATTGGCTGGTGATCCATTACAATTAGGGCCGATTGTTCAATCGCGTTTTGCCAATAATTTGGGATATGGTAATTCGTTAATTGAACGCTTGATGAAATTTCCGATGTATCAGCGGGATGAAAACACTCGAGAATTTAATACAAACTTGATTACGAAGCTGCGTCAAAATTATCGATCACATAAAGATATTCTGCACATATCAAATGAACTATTCTATGAGGGTGAATTAAAAGCGCTTGGCTCTGCTGAAACTACGAAATGGGCTCTCAACTGGAAATATTTGCCTAATCCAAAATTTCCTATTATTTTTCATTCTGTGTTAGGTCAAACATTACGGGACAAAGATTCGCCAAGCATGTACAATAATCAAGAAATATCACAAGTAATGACATATCTTCAATTATTAGTGAATCAAAGAATTAATCGTAAAAAAATTACACAAAAAGATATCGGTGTTATAACACCGTATCGGAAACAGTGTCAAAAAATACGGACACGTTGTGATCACAGGAAATGGACCGAAATTGAAGTGGCCTCAGTCGAAGCATTCCAGGGTAATGAGAAAAATATAATAATTTTATCGACCGTACGGTCAAATATGAAAACTCTGGGATTTTTGGATAACGAACGGCGTTTGAATGTGGCACTCACACGAGCCCAAGGATTATTAATCATAATTGGCGATCCGGTGGTCTTGAAAAAGGATAAACATTGGTGCGAAGTGATTAAATTTTGTCGTGATAATAAGGCGATCATTGGAAAGCCTTTTAACTTTTAAAGTGTATTATGAATTTAAGGTACAAATAAATTAGATTTTAGTTTTATTTAATTGTTATACAAATGTTTGACTATTATTTGTTATTTATCACCGAAATAATGTTTTTTTATTTTGTCACAAGGATATTTGTCACTTATTTCGCTAAAATAACCACAATGTTTTATTTGACGAGCTGGTGTCAATGGTAAGTGTAAGGTGTAAGGCATTGGCTGTTTAGGTAAGTTTCTAACTTAAAAAAATTGAAAACATTATATGAAAAGTCTAAGAAGTCTCCAAAAATATATAATTTTATTAAATCCAAGCGATTATGAATTTAAATCAAGTGATTATAATAATCTATAAGTCCAAAACTAAATACATGATCTCTGGTTATAAGGATAATGTCACACCAGGTTTTAGTAGTGGCCACTACACGTTTGAGGGAGTGAGGAAGTTCAAATATTTGGGCTCTCTTATCACTCACGATAACACTATAACAGTGTGGGTGAGAATATACCTATCAAGTGGCGTGAGGCTAAAGCTTTACAAAGCGTTGATCAGGCCCGTAGTTATGTATGGATGTGAAAACTGGGTGCTGATGGATGAGTTCGAGACATAGCCCTTTACATTTGAGTACAGTATCATGCTAGTCATTTACGGCCCAAAACACGAGGTAGATGGTACATACCGAGTTCTGTACTATGTCGAAATCAGAGATCTGATGAAGATCCCCGACATTGTACAAGAAGTAAGATCTCAGCGAGTACGCTAGCTCCGAAACGAATTGTGCAGCGATCTCTGAAAGGAGCGAGCCACCATATGGCAGGGGCAGAGGTCGCTGCAGGCATTGATGGGTCCACTGTCTAGAGAATGGCTTATTGGCTTCTTCAGATTGTCAGATTGTAAGGGGCCAGTAATGGCCTTCAAAAACTGTTATGATTATTATTATTCAAATTTTTAATGTTTTCTAAATATTGCGCTAAACCTAAATTTTTTCAAATTAAAATTTCTCACATTAATTAGCAGATGATTGAATGTTCGGATCTCTACTTCTGTAGTAGGTATGTTTCCAAATCCTGAGGAAGGTAATCTCAGTATTGTATATAAACACTATATACGAGTTGAAGAATCGAGCTTTACAACATTAGTGTTTAAAATCTAGATTCCAATACTCGAAAATACAAAAAATTATTAAAAATTTTATTGTGAGCAGAGATGGGCATTTACGCGTCATCTATTAATTTCTACATTGACGTGTTGACCACCCGTAGATAACGTGAACACCGTAGACAACATCGATAATGTAGACAATTCCTAGAGTGGTTTTATCAGTTAGTTCTAAACTAATGGGTGACCAAATTTCTTTAGGAACAATGCGTTATTGTTGATAGTTTTATAGAATTTCCGTCAATGCATTTAAATCTCTTTTCAAAAAGAGCGGAATTCAAAACTAATCGGGCTCAAATACCATGAATCTACTTCAGCGTCATGTTTATCCATTACAAAATTATTAAATTGACCCAACACAACGATATATAGCGTTATATAGAGTGGAGCCCTCTTTATAACGGTGGAACGGTATAGAACAGCTCGCAGAAAAAACGGCTAACAAAAAATCAGACAAAGGTTATAACTTTCATTAAAAATAATCCGGGGAACTTTAACTATGACCGTGCCATAAAATTTAACACATCCCACTCCATGGTAAAAAGAATTTGAGTTCAGGAAGGCTATAAGTGTTACCGAGTTATTAAAAATCCAAATCGTTCAGATAACCAACACTTGTTCATGTATATAAAAACCAACAACTTTTCTATTATTGTGGCATGATTGTACTGTTCACCAAGACATTCCATTAAAAACAAACAATACTCAGAGTTCTTGAAGCGTCTGGGAAAAAGGTTCATAATAGGTGGTGACTTCAATGCGAAGAACACTCGCTGGGGTTCTATATTAACTATAATTAAAGGAAAAGAATTACTGATTGCCATTTCAACTGGAAAGCCAAAATATTGGCCAACTGTCCCAGGAAAAATACTATCGTCGTACATTTTCATTGCTGCTACATACCTCTTTTATACTTGGCAATTAATTGGAAAAATTTGAAAATTTTAACAGAATCTGAGTTGAACTAATTTGTAAGAAATTAAATTAAATTGTTTTTAGTTTTAATCAAGACTTAAACTCAGCTATACCTATTTGTTATACTTTCAGTTTGTATAGGGAAATTTTTTATTTGGACGTTATTCATGTACTGACTTAAACTTAAAACTTGTATGGTCAATATTGTGGCCCGCCTAGAAAATCACATCAAGCATCATTGACTGGAACGGAAGTTTTATAATTTGTAAGAACATAAGGCTATTCCTCCTTCCTTGTCAGATTTTTAACTTCTTCGAAATACACTGCATGGAATGTCATTGCATTAAATAGTGCACCTGTCACAATGCAGTTCAGTTAAGTTTCAAACGATATTAATGTTGGGATATTTTTGGTTCAACTCAGCTTCTGTTAAAAAATTCAATTGGAAAGTATAAAAGATTTGCATAACATCAAATATATACACGGTGGTGGCCGAGGTAGTAGAGTAATTGACTGTGGATTCGTGGAGCTAGGTTCGAGTCATATTAGCCACGAGGGTATTATTTTAATTTAATTTCTTCTGTATTCAAATTGGTTCAGCACACACCTTTTGTTTTTAAATTTAATGATAAATATGTGGATGCGCGCTAAATTGTCGTACCCTTGTTTGCCGCTATACTCATTCTTTATATTTGCCAATTGAAAGGAGAAATAAGATAAATTAAAATAAAAATTATTAAATGCCAAACCGAGGCTTGAACTCAAGTTTACAATTCCAAATGCAACGACTCTGCTTAATGGACCACCGGCGTATATAAATTTGGTGTTATACAAATCTTTTATTATATTTAATATTTAAATTTTAGTAACAGTAATGGACTATGCTTATTTGACCATTACCGTTTATTTTCATTACGGTCATACACAAGAGATGGCTCTTATACTTGCAGAAATTGAATGTAGATTTCATCAGAAGCTGTGTTGAACCAATTTTACAACAGAAATTAAATTAAAAAAATATTGGCGCTGACGAGTCTTGAACTCAAGTCCACGATTTCAATAGCATTGACTCTGCTTACTCGACGTATTATAAATTGGTGCTGAACAACGATAGAAATCTTTACATGGCACAACTGATAGAAATCTTTATTTCAAATATCGAACGTTATATAACCTTCATTAAAAATAATGAAATTTCACTATGACCGTGCCATAAAATTTAACACACCCCACTCCATGAGTTCAGGAAGGCTATGAGGGCTACCGAGTTATTAAAAAGCCAAATCGTTGAGATAACCAACACTTGTTCGATAAAATATGTGCCAGACTGATGACAAAATTTAGTGGATGTGTTTTGATGGATGACGATACGTACTAGAAATTGGTTTTGAAACACTTCAAGTTAGATACATTTGTAAACAAATTTATGATTTGGCCAACAATTTGCAGTTGTGGAGCCAGGTATTTGTCACATTTTTCAAAACGACGTATTTTGCAGTTAACTCTTTAACACGATTCAGCAGTAAAGTTTTGACCATATAGTTCATTTGTTCACACGACTCTAATTCCACCAGAAGCAATAAATTTGCACGAGATTAATCAAATCAATGTTATCTTAAAGAGTTCACAGGTTTTCGATGTATCGAAAAATTTTGGGGTATAGTGGAAAGAATGCTGAAGTGCAAAAGTCACACCGGCAGTTATGCCAGAAATAGAGAGCATCAAACAACATCTGCGTGATTTTATGCGTAATAACGAAATCTATAGAGATGATTTGTGCAAAAATTAAAAATCTCAAAAAATTTAATTTAATCGTGTGGAAACTTTATTATCATTGGAAAGAGCACTTCTTTCAAATGATGGCCGCAACTGCGATGGTCTTTCTCAAAGTCCAATTTTTGATGACACGTTCGAGAATATCGAATGGTATATGGCGAATGACACGAGTAATGTTGGCTTCCAATGCCTCAAATCTAGCTGGTTTTTTTCACATAGACTTTGGAATTTGCGTAGCCCCAAAGAAAAGAGTCTAGACGTATCACACTAATTAGCCAATTCAACGATCCGAACCGTGAAATTAATTGCTTGTCAACAAGATTTTTCAATAAGTACATTGCTTCGCGCGCTATATGGCAAATACAGCCGACTTCTTGGAACCAAATGTCGTCGAGGTCAATCTTTAATTTCAGGCAACAAATATTCCGTTATCATGGCCCAATAACGAGCACTATTCACAGGTACGTCCCGGCCGTCTTCTTTTTTGAAGAAATATGGACAAATGATTTCATAGGCGTATAACCCACACCAAACCGTCTATTTAGTAGCGTATACTCCAATACTGTAAACTGGGATTCAAACTTTTCAATGGTATTCCAAATAGTGGTCTCAACAGGCCGATTATGTCAACCGTAACTTGGTCTAAGCGCACGAAACACATTCCTTACAGAACGCTGATTTTCGTAATAAAGATGAACAATTTGTAGACGCTATGATGTCTGAATCAATAAAAACACGATGACAGTTTGAAACTATTCATGCGCCTATTGACAAAAATAAACAAATGAAAAAATCACCTCTAGATGAACGCTTTTACAAAATACTTCCGTGAACTGGGCCATGCGATTTCAAATCGCAAAAATATCGTAGGTTGTTGACATTATTTTAATTGTCGACGTTGACAAAAAACACTGCCAAGTAATCTACGTTATATTTTACGTAGATTACATGGCGTAATCTACCTCGCCCATCCCTTATTATGAGCGCTATAAAAGTTCATACATGTAAGGTTTCGAGTACACTAATCGATCAAGGTTCTCAAAGTTCGTTGATAATTCAAAGGAGCCAAAATTGATACTGAAGATATTCAAGAATTTACACTAAATTACTCGTTATTTAACACTAATCATTGCCATACCATGAAAAACATTTCTCAATCCAAGTCGCATTCGAGGATCACTAAAATAATCGAGTTAAAGACTTTAGATTGGATTACCATAAAGACTGTAGAAATAGTCAGCTACATTTGGAACTTCAATTACCTGTGCATCGTATGCTCCACTAATTAACTAAACTTCCTTCAGAAAATAAAGACCATTTTGTGAAATCAGATACTCATATGTTTAGAAAATGGATTGAGTTTCGATTAAATTACTATTTAAGCTCCAATGTGATTAGTACACATTGCCGATGAAACTACATATTTAAAAAAAGGATACAGTGCGAAACAGCTAAAAGATTTTACACACTTTGTGGTTGCAATTAGGTTCACACAGTTTGTCATGTCAAATAAGTTATTATTTGTTTTTCTTTTGTGGCTTAGGGTTTCACGCTCATTTGGAAACGTACAGTAGTGTGTGGAACAAAAAAAGTAATACTATCTATGAAATACAATTATTTTATTAGGTCAAAGATGGAGGCGTATGTTAAGTCTTTGGTGTGTAATCAGGATATTTTAAAACAAAAGTATATTTCAGAACTACGTATTTAAATGCAATAGAACTACCTAGATTATTTCTTAAAGGATTGTTCCAGTTTTCCATATTCCAGAATTCAATCATTTTAAAATCCCATTGCCATCCCATTTGATTAGGCTAAAGTTTTAGTTACTCATTGAAAACAGAACTATTTATTATACGAACTGAACAAATTTCAAACCCGCGCCGAATTGAAAAGCTTGAAATTAAAATTATTTTGATTTATTCTCCCAGGCTTGTGGTTATATCATAATAGAAATATGTGCTCTGACTCAAATTAAAATTATTTACACTTCATATAAAATTAATTATGTATATAAATATAATGTTTAATTGATTATGAAGTAGGATTGAATATTAATTATAATTGATTTTTAACGCATAACCGCAGTTATAAACTATAATTATATTCAGTACGACTATTAATAAACGTAATGTTCGAATGCTGAATAATTTAGATTCAGTTAGCCATTAGAGTTTGTTGCCCGCTGATAAAATATAATTCTAAATATGTTTAATTTGTTTGTTACAACATTGGCGGTGGTAAGTTTACATTAATTACCGTCGCAAGAATTGGCAAGAATTTTTTTAAATCTAAATATATGATCTGTTATTTAGGCAATATACAGCACTGTGCTTACATCGCCCACATATGCTGAATTAGCTTGCCCAGCTCAAAAACGCGGAAATGTTTGTGCCGATGATTGTAAAACTTTAATGGTCTGTACTCCAAGCAGCACAACACCAATTATATCAAATAAATGTTCTGATTTATCGTCGAGTTCACCCTATTGTGTGCCTGGTAAAACTGGATGCTCTGAAACAAAGGACCCTGATAATACAAAATGTACCTCAAACTTCGTGTGCACAAATGAAGGATATTTCCCAGATCCTAGGTCGTGCACACAATATTATGTATGTGTCGGAGATGAGGCACATCAGTATGTTTGTCCGTCAAATAATGTATATGATGCGTTGAATTCACGTTGTAAAGTAAAACGATATTCATCCGATTGTGTAACCATTAATTGTGCAGCATCGAAGGATAAATATGTTGCGCACCCAAAAAATAAAGCATATTACGCATTTTGTGGAGGAAAACCAGATGCTTCGAAAGATATCATGTTTCGCTGTGACGATACAATTAATTACCAATTTAATTCGACCTCAGTTAGCTGTGAATTTTCATGCAGTGAGGAAGGTACTTATCCTGATATCACCGATAGTAAAAACTATTACGAATGCTACAAGAGTGGAGGTAAATGGTTGAGCCGCGTACAAACTTGTCCGACATCGTTAATTTTCGATGGAACCCGAAAATTATGTGTGAAGGATGAATCCGCAACTGCAGCACAAGCACCTGTAGAACCAGAAGCAAAGTCACGGAAATAACAGTTTATCTTTAATAATTAAGTTTTAGTTACATAGAGAATTTTAATTGTGTGCGTGGTAATTAATGTCAGTTGTCAAAAAATATAAATATAAATAATTATACTTCCTAGACTATTTGAATCATTATAAGTTAATGTTACGTTGGATCGTTATAAGTTACGAATTAATTGAGCAAACATATATTTCACAGGTCATAGTGAATTTTATATTTCATATATTTCACAGGTCATAGTGAATATTATTTTAACAAACAGAATTTGTACGAAGATTTGTCGGAGTGTCGCTTCAGAAATCTCTTGATCTCAATCAACATTGGTTTGGAATCTTTATTCTATAATTTTGTATAAGATCTTTGACATGAAGGTCATAATGAAACTATGTTTACGAACGGATAAACACAGTTTGAAAATCTATGAATTTTGCTCTAAAACTCTAACGTCCATAGTTTTAATATTTCTCGCTAACTTTGAGCAAATGGAATTGAAAATCAAGAATCGCATATCATGCATGATTTCACATTATATTTACCCCTAAATTTAGATAACACACATTACGTTGGCTCGGCCATGTTCTGCGTGCTGATCTGGAACGAATTTTGCAGTGATATATGAAAGTATAACCACCGTACGATTGGCGCAGAGCTCGTTGCAGGTAATAATGGCTCCACGGTTAGAGAACGACTTGGCTTCCTCAAATTTTCTAAGCCAGTATGAAGGCAAAGTTCAGGATCGAAACCGTCGGAGCCAAATTATGAACTCAGTAAGGGGACACTTGATAAAATGTTTATTAGTATTATCATTTTATGAATAATATGCATCTGTATTACAACTAGACGAATTACATTTACAAATTTAAATTAAACAAATGTTTACAAATTTATTAATTTCAGCAACTTTATTAATTCAAACATTGGACATTTGTTGGGAAATCACAAACCTGTATGTATTACACAATTACAAAATGTATCAGAATTAAATTTAATTTATTATCACACGGGAATATACTTACACTTAATTCTGGATTAAATAGTTCGCCTGGGGGACATTCTCGTTCGGTCAAATGTCCATGCTCACATAAATAGAATTTAGAACAATCGGATTCGTGTGGCAGGACCACAACGTTAGAATTTTCATCTTCGTCCAAAGGGCACCGCGGATCAAGTAATGAAGCTGTCGTAATATTTATAATCACTAAACCGATGAGAAGGGCTAAACACATTTGTTTAACCATTATTGTTTATTTATTGTACAGTCTTGCACTATATTGAAAATTTACAAACTAATTAACCGATTGATCGAATAGTTTGGAATATATATAGTTATAGTTTTTATCAGGTGATTGTTAATTTTTTTGTTATTTCAAGTGTTTAGACTAACCTGCATTTTATTTATATTTACTTTTATTGAAATGTTGTTGGAATTAAATATATGAAGTCATGGTCACTTCAAAATAAGTGCTGTTGTCTCCATCGATCTAGGTGAAAGGATTTCGGTCTTGGATTGTAGCACTTTGCGATTACATACAAGTACAAGTAAATAATTTGTACATGTCTGAAAAAAGTGTTATTTGTGCGATAATTTCTGTAAATTATTCTAATAATACCTATACATGTTAATAATGAACACAGTTTATTGCTCTGCATCGCATTTGAATGTATGTACATACAAAGAATTGATAAAATTATCAATTGTTAATTGATTATGGCCACTGATAACACGTACATGTGTTGCCCAACGTATAAAACATCATCGTTTACTAAATAATATATTGCGTAGATGGTTATAATTACTTAAATGAACTCCATAACATTTTAATTCCATGTTTTCTAAATGAATGTAAATGTAACGCGTGTCTTTGTTAGTGCGATAATTTGTTTGGCCTATTGCACGAGAGATGACTGAGAGAAAAAGAATTAGTTAAATGAGTCGTTTAAATATTTGAGTAGTGGAGATTCAATATTAGTAAATTAATATAATGCATCCTCATATCTGGTAGTTCTAGTTTTTGATTAAATATCCCTAAAAACGTGTTCAAACACGTCCTAGCGTGTGCATAGTCTGACAACCTAATGCTGTGTTCCTGATACCAAAATGTTCGACTAAATTACAGACTTTATTTCAAAACATCATTGTACTACTCCCACCAGGCTATTAGTCAAAAGTCTCCTCGCGACATTAACGTCTAGAATGAATTTCTGGTTGCTAATATCAAAAATCGTTTCAATGGACACAAATCTGACATTTGAATGTTGTTACATGAATTTATAGTTAGTATTGTTTTAATTTAAATATTATTTATATATAATCATTAAATAAAATGTAAATCTAACCAACACGCTATCGATGCACAGACTCCAGAAAACGGTTTTGATATGAAATATTTATTAACATCACACGATACATACAAAAAGGAATTTAGAGTACATTTAGCAAAAAGCGCCTTTCCAACTGAAAATCTACCAATGTCAAGCGTACATAAAGAACGAATAACACACAACGGTTGAAAAATATCACGCTTAGTAAAATGCCACATTAAAAATCCTATTCTATATTAACTTTAATGTTGTAGCTCTAATACTGAAGGTGTTGAAGGCGTTTCCGTGGAAAAAGTTGACTATCCACAAAACCCTTTATGAATCAGCGTTCCAGTTCTAGTAGATAAGAGTAATCAGACAAATATACCCGAAGTTATTAATGTTGCATCACTTTGGACCAAGGATAAAAAGTTGAAGACAATGACGGGAATACCAAATTCGGACATATTAAGGGTGATGGACGATGGTTGAGGAATGTCAGCAAAAATGAAAGATGCACAATGTCATTTAGAGACCGCATTCTTTTGACAATGCACAAATTGAAATGTAATTCCTCATTTGCGAAAATTGCCATATATAGGTTTCCAGTCAAGCGATAAAACAGCTAAACGTAATTTTGCAAACACTATTCGACTTGTAGCAATATTAATGGAAAAATTAATTTTTTGGCAGTCGAAGGAACAAAATCTTATATAATTTACCAACATGCTTTCGAGGAGTTTGTTAATGTAGAAAGGAAATAAGAAACCATAAAATTTCGATGTTTAACATGCAGAATTTGTATTTATTCGCATCACAAGGGATCCCATATCATATAAATACAATAAATCGTTTCATAACAAATAATATGAAGAATAAATAATTTGTTCCGTCACAGATCAATAACATTAAAATGAAACATTCGATTTTAAAACAACCATTTTTATTTTTATTTATTATTTATTTTTATTTTAAAATAAACGTTTATTAAAATTTCAATGAAGTCATTTCGATTTATTTTTATTATTCCAAAACTTCGATCATATTTACTAAAAACTATAAAATCTCAGATGGATAAGTTTGTTACGGCCAATCCCAATTGGACTTGACCGTAATATGACTTGTCTTTTCTTTAAATTATAAGAATTATCTTCATTCAATTTCAGATATTTTAAATTTTTAAGCTTGTGCTAATTTGTTTTCCTTCAATGGGACATTTGATCTATAAAAGTTTCCATTCATTGCCATTATATACAATCCTGTCTGAACTTAGAGCAATAAAGTGAAGATCTGCTTTACATTTGTTTAGCATTTTCTCACCAAACCAACCGTATCTCGTATCTTGTTAAAATTGCCTTCGTAGATGGCAGTTAATTTTTTGTTCCATGCTGTCATTTTATTGCTAGCGTACATATGTAAATTGAATGCGATGCTTCTGGTTATACGAACAACTAACCATTGAACATTTGTTGGACATATAGTGGCCACACTATAAAAACATATTGATTTTAATTGATTCACTAAGGTCACATCTTTAGTGTCTTCAGTGAAGTGATCATCAAACATATACACCTCTTTGTGAACATGGTACATTTCCGTCATGTACTATATGTTTTTATCGTCATTGTTTAATTTAAACTTAAGAAATAGTTTACTTACTTCTATCACAAAATCACAATTCAATTAGAAAGATATGAAGAAAAACGTGTCCATTCAAACATATGCTGCTATTGATTACCAGAGGCGCGATTTTGCTATTTCCAATCGTCAATTACATACTTTTCAATTTAGTTGTCATTTTATTTTATTTCAATAAACTTGAAGTTTACGACGAGTTGCTTGATTGAGTCGCCATTGCGATAATTGTCATAAACGACATATATGTATTTATTTGAAATACAGTCAAGGACAAAATTATTTGTGCCTCGGAAAAATCTAAATAAATAAATATAATTTTTCTTTTTATTTATGGTAGTTTGTTAACATTTAATTATAAGAAAAAAACAATTGGACAAAATTATAATATTTCTGAGAATGTTTCATTTGGCTGTTTTCCAATAAATGTCGTCCTTTTCTGTTTTGTTAATATGTATTTCTTGACCCACATCTTTTAGAAATTTAGTAATAAACTTACTTTTATGGATTGGAGCATTATCTTAAATAAAATCTGTTCCAATCAAATCTCAGCCAGAAACAAAAGAATGATGTTTTCCCGTAGGTTCCAATCTAAGGAAAAACATGATTAGTCCGTACACAATACCAAACACGACAGGGGCCCTATTTCTGAATACGAATTCTTATAAAAATTGTACGAATTCGTACCATTGGTATTTTTGAATACGAATTCATATAATTCAAATACGAATTCGTGTCTACTTGATACGTTGTAAAATTTCCCTTATTCCGCAATACGAATTCGAACCAATTTTGTTCGATTATGAACGGATTTTTGTACGTTGATGAATATTGATAGAATAGTTGACTAAATATAAAAAAAACTTGGAAAGAATTTTTAGTAATTTTTTTTTAATAATTACATAATTTAGTTAATTTAATTAATTGTGTTAAGGAAATAACTATAAATTTAGTTAAATATTTTAATTTTTTTTATTGAATTTGCAAACTTTGTCATACACATTGTTACGAATACAAAATATTTAATTTACTTATTTATACAATTGTGAAGCTGCCATTGAATCGCATTGGATTTGCAATAGTGCCGTATCGATTGTAATTAATTGTAATTGGTTGTAAGCATCAGTCACGAAATTTGATTCCAATTGAGCTATTTAGGAAGACATGAAGAGAATCTTAATAAAATCTTTCATTTAAAATTAGATGTACAAAAAATGTTGTCCAAAATACTTATCTTATTGAATTTACTGTATCGCAATTCGTTATTGAGGCGATTTATTTTTGTTAAGAACGAAAAAAATGTTTGTGTTATGACACAGACAATAAATGAAAACTAAATAATTTTTTCTATTTTCAATGTTTATATTTTTTAAATGTCAAAAATTTGACAATTATTTCGTTTACACTGTCACTTTTCAAGGCTGTTTCACCTAAAAAAAAATTTCCCTATGCCTACACTTCAAAAATTAAAATGCTTGGTACGATCGTATTCATAAATACCAATTCATATTCGTATCGTATTTCATTTTCGTATCGAATGAAGATTCGTAGCGTATACAGAAGTAGGGCCCCAGGTTTCTTTTGCACCACATATAGCTTTGAAATTTGCTTCACGGAGCCGTCATCGAACAGTTTTTTCGGTGATTCAATTTTTCCCTAGGCTATTTATTTCACTTAGGACAGATTTTAATTTAGTTATAGGATTTCGCTGCATAAGCTGAATCATTCTTTCGTCTTCTTTTGATTTGATGACTCTTTTCCGTCCCCTTTGTTTGTTAAACTATTTTACGTTTGAGCTTTCCGAGCTTGATACGTGATTGTATTTTTATCGCAATGGTAAATATGAGACAATTCGGTAATTGACACCCCAGCATTATAATCCGCAACTGTCGCGGCTCAAAATTTTAAAGTTAACTCCTTCGTTTTCGGCATTTTTTTGAAATATTAGTTATCCCGTGGAGGCTAATTTTGAGAGACAACACCAAAAATCAAACGTTTGAAAAGTCAACAATTTGACCATGAATAGTCAGGCACAGCTTCATTTATTAATTCTACTGTTGCCATTTATTTATTAATGACTGTTGTATTTATGTATAGTAGCTATACCTACTATGAACTTTGCCTCGAAATGTAAACTATGAGTGATAAGGGCTAAAGAGTCAACCATAGAAAAATTATGAACTTAAAAAAAATTAAGAATTTTAACGAAACCAATTATTTTTGTTTTTTTTGACATTCAAACCATAGAAACTTAATAATTCTTAAGTGACAGCATTTTGTTTACATTTTGCATAACTAGTAATTTTTTGTGTATTACATTATATGTTTAATATATTTAGAGTAATATGTAGAAAATAGCAGATACAATTATTATTATAGTTAATAAATAAAACTAATAAGTGTTTCAATCCATAAATAAAAAATAAATTGAAAATATTAGTATACTAGCACTGCAAAATGGCGAATTTGTTAAAATTATTTGTATTCAAAGATTTTACCTGCCAACGATAAAATTTCCTCGAACTATTTATTTTTACGTATAAAAATATAAATTAATTTCACTAGAAAGCACTAAATCACAGATATATCTGAAAAAAATAAAATAAAATTATAGAAATATAATTGAATACGAAAAAAATAAAATTTAATGAGAAAATTAAAAATGGCACCTACCGCATCAAAATACTATTCACGTTTGTTTACCAAAAAATATTTGTTTTTTTCTATTCCCTTTTAATTTTTCTTAAGTTTGACCGAAAAATTTCGCATCCCTAATTTTTTTTAAGTGACAGATGAAATTTAACGAGGTTTCGTTGAATTTTTTACGTTACGTTATTTTTTCCATGGGCGAATACACAGAAATGCCATTTATCGCACTCTTAATTTTTTTTACGTTAATTTCCTAATTTTTTTTAAGTCATCCCTGGTTACCACTTAATATGAAAAGAGTATTAGAATATCAAAATAATACCGAACGACCTATTAAAATGGACGTATAAAAAAAGATTACATTAAAATTGAAAAATATATTGTCTATTTATACACTGGGAATATTACATTTCTTCCCATTTTCATCTTCCCAAAGAAGGTGAGCTACACTTCTAATACAGTGCGCCACTGTACTAAATTTATTAATTTATTTGATTGGATAAGTCCCATAACATATTCATAGACAAATATACAAAAATTGCTCAGCGAAACGACGAAAAGTGGAGAATGTAATCATTGCGAAAGAAAAATAAGCACCGGATTCTCTTCCAGCAAATAATCTAGAAATAGTAGCATAGATTGAAAGTAAATTCTAGTTCAGTAGCTAACGAAAATGTACATTAATTTTTCAAAATACATGTGAATTTATAAAATTTTAAAAACAATTTATTAAATGATACAAATTTTTTTTTAATTTCTGGTGCGTGTTATTTAGGCCGCAGTATCCTCACACGTTACATTTTGTGGCCAGTCGCAAACCTGCTCATATAAAAAAATATATATATATACATATTGCACACCCCTTGAAAATTATATTATATTACTATTTAATATTTACAACATATACTCGTATATATATATATATATATATATATATATATATATATATATATATATATATATATATATATATATATATATATATATATACGTATATATATATATATATATATATATATATATATATATATATATATATATATATATATATATATATATATATATATATATATATATATATATATATATATATATATATATATATATATCTACAATACTCACATTCAGGTCCGGATTAAATAGTAATCCTGGCTGACAATCGATAACACTTAGTTGACCATGATCGCAAGCGTAGAACTTCGAACAGTCAGATTTGTGCGGTATTAACACAACGATGGAGTTTTCGTCTTCATCAAGAGGACATCGTGGATCAATTGGTGAGCCATGAATAAAATTTATATTTAAGATCACAAACACTACAAGACAAACTAAAAAATATTTGTTGATCATTTTTTTTTAGTTTTTCCTACTTTTAAACTTTAAAATATGTTAACCTCTAATAGTTGAAGGCAATTTGAGATAGTTTACTAGAATTTATTTCTATTTATGATATCATTTTTATCAATGCAACGGATGTCGGCGAAAATATATATAGTAGCAAATTATGATAGCCGATTACTAATGATAATGATAAGGGACACAAGTGTTGTACATTATTTGTAGTAATTGCGACTTTAATTATTCTTAGGAAATATTTTATATTCACTGTTTACTTAACGTGATAACTTTTATTTACTTAATACAGATATAATGTACGGGAAATTACGTAAAGCGTGCGATAAAAATCAAAATATTTATTGGTATCAAAATTTAAGTGCCATTGAGCTTCTTACATTATAAAAGGTTATCATCATATCATCATATTCTAAGTCTAACTTTGCAACAAAATTACCATACCTTAATGCATTGACTGCTTGTGGATAGGTTAGGTTAGGTAAGGGTGGCCGTCCTAGAGGACTATCATAGACACAAAAATTGGTCCGTAGCTGTACCACGTTCGAGCATCCTGAGCTTACCAAGAAGCGTTGAAAGTCCCGGACCTCGATCTTACTAAGATCCGTGAGGTCATCCAAAGGGGAAGTTCCCATAAATCCCGTTCTGCTGTACGCTAGACTCGGACAGGTGCAGAACAGATGGAGAACAGTTTCCTCCTCCTCCTCATCACTTCAGCTGCGGCAGAAATCATGGGCAGGGACACCCAGTCTGCTTGCATGTACCCCAATGAAACAATGTCCCGTTAGAACTCCCACGACCATACCAATATGGTGCCGTCGAAGTGATATCAGTTGGCCGGAACTGGACCGGTCAAGTTCAGGCCAGATCTGCCTTGTTATTACACACGAACTAGTGTTAGACCATCTGACGTTCGTTTCTTTTATGGCTTCTTCCTGAAGCAGCAGTTTACATGAAGCAAGCGGTATCTTTATATCCCGCCTGTTTTGAGAAATAAGGCGTGCTGTGCTCTTGCGAACCAGCTCATCTGCCTTTACTTGCCCTACGATATTGAAGTGCCCTGGCATCCACGTCAAGCGGATGTTGAACTGATCAGCCATCTCATTTAAAGATGGCAGACAGTTTTGGGCTACCTTTGACGTCAAGGAGTATGATTATAGCGTTTTAATAGCAGCCAGGCTGTCCGTAAAAATGCGAATATCCCTCGTAGATTTTACATTATACTTCAACCAGTCCATGACTTCCATTATCGCGATAAGCTTGAAAAACACTGCAAATGTCGGGAAGACGAAAAGAGAGAGTGATCTCTAGTGCCTCACAGAATACCCAACACCTAACCACTCTATCCCTTTTTGAGCCATCCGTGAAGAAGCTTAACGCCTCATTTTCCATAACCGTTTCGTTCACCTAGTCTTCTCTGGTGGGAAACTCAGTTTGGAATCTCATCTCAACAGGTGGCAAAGGGATAGCATAGTCGGTAGTTTCCGGAATACCCCTGATGCATGGGGTGGATGAATCGGTCCTATAAGGGAGTGGTGAGCTGTTTTCACTGATCGTCCCTTATCTGATCGAGCCTCTAATGTAAGCCTCTATTTGTCTTTCCAGTGATTTTAATAGAAAAGAGGATAAGCTTATAGGCCTAAAGTCTTTGGGATAGCAGTGAGAGCTTTTTCCCGCCTTAGATATAAATATTACTTTTACTTCAGTCTATTTTCTAGGAATGTGACACAGTTCTAGGCTGCCTTTGAAGATAACTTCCAGCCAGGGTAGGGTTAAGCCATTAGTTTGCTGGATATCCGCAGCGATTATGCCATCAGGTCCTGCCGACTTGTATGGCTTAAAACTGTTTATTGGCCATATAGGATATTCCGCCTATTTACTATATGACTTACGGAGTCTTCATCCCTATTTATCATGGGTCTCTCCGGAGCTAGTACCGAGCACTCTGCGAAATGCGTTTCTAGTAATAGCTCCTGGGATTTCTCACTGCACGTAGTCCATGAACCATCCGGTCGTTGTAGATAACTCGGGATGGAAGGACTAGAACATAGTACTTTGCGTAGCCTGGCAGCCTCCGAGGACTCCTGTTTGTCATCACAGTAGAGCTGCCAGATCCTCGTTTTGGCTGCTCTTAGCTCGTACTTGTAGATTTTGAGGACTTCCTTATAACAGTCCCAATCTGCAGCAGCTTTGGTGTTCCTCGCTTTCTTGAACAATCTCCTGCATTTCATACGAGTACCTTGGAGTTCTGTCGACAACCAGGGTAGCCGAGACTTACCCAAAGGCCTACTGATGACATGCACCTAACATGGCTTTGTTAAAAGCATCAGATAGCTTGGTTACTAGAATATCAAGCTCCTATGTAGATGCAGGTGGGTTTGGAACCGATACCGGTATGAATTACCCAGAATGGTTCTAAAGCAATCCCAATCAGTTTTCTTCCTATTCCTGAAGGATGGTTTGCTAGTGGATTTTGTATCCACTGCATACTGGAGATAACAACGGTCAGAAAAGGAATGGTCTTCGGATACTTTCCAGTTCAATACCCTCTCCTTAATAAAATCTGAGACAAGTGTGATGTCTAGCACTTCTTGTCTATTTTTAGTAATAAAGTTTGGCTTGTGCCCGATATATATTTAGATTAGTACTTCAAATAAAATCAAGGAGTAACTTCTTGAACTTCCCCAGATTGAGTGATGCGCATTAGCATCACTGCAGTCTTTGAGCCTCCGTTATTGCACTGCCCAACCTACTTGGTGGTATATTTGCCTCCTCATATGGTAGGTTGGCCGTTTTAAGCCAGAGAATTTGCGCACCCATCTCGATGCTAGCCACCACTACATCAGCGTTGCTGTAATTTAGTAGTATAAAAATGTGCAGATTATTTCTAGCGAGAGTACAGGAACGTATCTTACCTTCAGTTTTCGCATGTATTATTTTATGTTTGGGAGTTCTGAGCCCCAGCACCCGCACCACTGACCCAAGGTTCCTGTATCAGAACCACATCAATGGATTCGGATTCCATATTGAGCAGAAGGGCCGCTGAGGCGGGTTAACAGTGATTGTGGATACATGATATATTATCCTCTTCTCTCTTAATTGCAGAATTGTGTATCACCTTATTGGACCAAACATTTGCTGATTGCCGAGTATAAGCAACGAATGTTTGGCAAACTACAAATAATTTCTCTCACCTATTCGGGCAGTTGTAGGAGTTGTAGCATTATATACCGCGTAAATGTGGTTGAAATTCCGTATGAAATCAATCTCACTGCGGGTACCTGTACAGTGTACACGTATATTCATTTTAACATGAATTTGCCGAACAATGCATTCATTGATTGTAAGGTACCTATAAAAATTGAGAGAACGGGATTAGTAGAAACTGGTAGGAATTTAGTATTATTATACCCTACCCTCATGTATACACTTTTCGTTGCTATTTTCGCTGAGGGTTACATCGTTTAATAAATCTATACACCTAAATGTTGACTAAATATTTAATTGTACAATGCTGCATCACCGCCGAACTTTTCTACTTGAACATACAAAATATAAACTTTGTGTTACATTATTTGAAGTAAACTGTTAAATAAAAAATTAAATTAAAATTGGTTGGATTTTACTCAAGCACTCAATGCCACTAATGAGCCCACGGTGCAATACCCACATTCACCACACTAACATTCATTCATTCAACCCATTCATCCCATTCACTCAAGTACAGTATACCACCTGCGCATTGCATAGCTCCATGTCACCCTGTACAGTGACATGGAAGATGGGTCGGCCCATGGGTTCTACATTCCCAACAGAGGGTCATAGATGTTTTCTAGGGAGATGAAAAATTCCTTTTGCAATCTCGCCTCTGTTGGGATTCGAATCCGGTACCTCCCGATCGAAACGTCGCAGCTTTAACCACTGCGCTATTTGCTCGGTAAACTGTTAAATATTTTTATGAATATTTTTTATGAATTTGTTCTTATGTTTTATGTTTTGGTATCTAGGATTTTGTCCTGATTAGGCCATTACCCTCATGATCACAATTTATTGTAAAGTGATTCTGCGATGTTATGTATATAAAAGTCAAATAACTTAAAAGCTATACTCTAAAAACTTTCAACTTAGGAGTTCTAAATAAAGCAAAATTTCCTGCATTAATAACGCTGGTTAATACTACTCGTAATATTAAAACTAAGCATTGCAACACAAAAATTTACATAAGCAGTTCTTGGAGAAAATATGATCGTTAAGAAATTTAAATCTAATGAAGCATGTACTCAATATAAATTATAAAATGATGTGTGCTGACGTTATAATTTACGTAAAACACTTTCTTGGATCACATATATATATATATATACATTAGTATCTAGCTAAGTATGTATTAATAAACTTGACCGCAAAATGGATAAAATCCCCTCGAATCGCCTATACACGGAATCGTGTTATCAATTGCAAGACACTCATGAAAAAAGTTAGTGAGTATCTATATATATAAATCAAAACATAATCGCAACAATAATCACTTGATACTAAACAAGTCTCGCTCAGCAATCTAAATATACAATCAAACCGCTCATTTATACACAACAATGAATAAAACCATGATTAAAATAGTACTTCAATTGTTTGTGTTAATAATCCTGCTAGCTTTGATCACTGCAAATGCTTTACCGGTTAAAGATCCACGGTGTCCGCCGAATGAGGGAACCAATTCACGATTGGTTTTGTTGCCGCATAATAATGACTGTGGGAAATATTATTATTGTGCCAAAGGTTATCGTGTCGAAATGGATTGTCCTTCGGGGTTAGTGTTTAACACTATTATTAAGGTAAATAAAATGCTGCATACTCTATATTCTTATTGTGCCGTTGTCTTCAAACTATTTTTTGTTTTTGATTATACTTATAAATGTATAGGTATGTGATTGGCCGAGAAATTTCCAATGCAATATACCAAGCAATGATGGTGCAGAAATTCATGTAACCGTTTGGAGAGACGCACAAGACCACTGAAATGGTTTTATAAAAATCATATCAGCTTAATGTTTATGAACTTAATAAAAATTTTCCACCATTAAATGTTTTTTTATATAATTTAATGAATGATTATTCGAATGGTTTAGAGTGTTCGGTGCCCTGTGCTAGGATGTTCTATCATCACTTCGATTCGCTTCGATAGACATTTGTATCTCTTTTTTTTACGAACAAAATTGTATTCTATTTCGCAATTTATATTGTGAGCATAGCCTACTCGATTCTATTTCTATAAATTCATGCGATAAAATATCACCAATATTTTTATTTTCGATGGCAAATGAAAATAGGAAAAAGAGATAGTTTGCAAATTTAGTCTAACAGGCTGAGATCGCAATAGACAAAACGTAATTCAAAAAACGCAATGGAGCACAATTTTGTTCGTAAAAAAAGAGACAAAAATGTCTATCGAAGCGAATCGAAGTGATGATAGAACATCCCAGCACTGATATTTGATCAGTCGAACAGAAAATTTCGTATACATTTTTTAATCGATCGACTGAAACGTTTTGTTTTTTCCCATTAATCGATATTCGAAGAAATATTTACGAATATTTGAACGGACCTTCGTAGGGAGAAGATAATTTCGTGAGAACCTTGTACGTCCCAACGAAATAATTTGTTCAGAGTTTAGGAGACGAAGATATTATTTTGTTTGGCTAGTCGACTGGATATTGGGACAAGGTTTTGTATGATTTATCGCAGTTGGTCAATGAGTGTGTCATAGGTTGGTGTAGGTCTGCGATGTAGAACCAATGGCATCCTGTAAAAATATTTGGCACGCGTGAATTTGGATAAAATGATTCAATATTTTTATTTAATCGTAAATAATTTACAAGAGATAAGTTCAGTTTTCTCTTAAACTGTGCTACTCGTATACTTAGGAGAAAACGGATTTAATGAAAGTTATAGGAGCGAGAGGGAACATTTTTGGTGACCTTTGGTGACCTTGATCTTTTAGTTACAGGCTGCAAATATTAGATTATTTTTAATGGAGAGGTAAGTTTTTGAGACGGTATTTAAACAAATATTAATTCATCGGTACTTTGGTTTTTGGCTTTTCTTATCTCTTATTTGAATCTTTCAGTCGTTGATACTTAGTACAGCTCTATAATATTATATTCATGTGCAGAAGTATTTGATATGTTGATAATCTACTGTGATTGTGATCAAAATGCTAATACTGCGAGTTGAGATTAAACTGCACGCTTCCCAAAAATACACTCGTATAATGATAACGATTATGTCAGTAAACGAGAGTATTTTTTCGCGGGTAACCCATCGAGTATGAACTACCGGATGTAGTAAGTAAAGAGAAGAATAATATAAACTAGATGTAATTCAGTTCTGAACAACGAGGCAGAGAGTTCGCCTGTAGATACAATAAAACAAACAGGAGTGATGCGAATTAATACGTTTCGCAGTAGGCCGACTCAGGACTACCTTATCGCTACTGCCCGTAAAATGCAGGTAGACGTGACCCTGGTGAGCGACCCAAATTGACGAACACTTTTGAGAGGAAAGTGGAAGGCCGACTTAGATCAAGACGCCGCGCTAATCTTGCTTTCAAAAGACGTTGCACTTACTCAAACAGGTAAAGGAAAGGGAGATGTCTGGGTAGAACTAGAGGACATTATCTGGGTAGAACTAGAGGAATTCACCATAAGACTGGAGGAACTCACCCTAGTAGTCTGGAACCAGACCAAGGATTTGATTATTGCGGGCGACTTTAACTCAAAATCCACGGAATGGGGTGGAGATATATTAGATAATCGAAGGTAACTTTTGGCAGACTGGGCTGCATCCTATAACCTCAGCAGTGTCAATACAGGGCAATCACCTACCTTCGAAAGAGGAAATTATGGCTCCTACCTAGGCGTAACTTTCGTCTCTGAAAACAGCATAATACGAATTCGGAATTGGAAAGTCCCAGTGACCACCAATATATTATATTCGGAATAAACACAGTTATACCAGCTAGACAAAAGGGCAACAGTGTCTCTATCAACCGGGGATGGCTTGTTGGAGCAGGGAGTCAAACACGCCTTCGGAGCGCTATTCAACATCATTTTGATACCTCTAGCATAACATCACCAGCACAGTTATTATTTAGTTATATGAGGAAGGCGATCGCGCAATCGAAGAGGAAATGCTGGAAATCCCTCTGTAACACAATCGAAGAGGACCCTTGGGGAGCTTCATATAAAATTATAATGAAGAAGTTTGGGCAAGAAACGGCTGCACTTTCCGCAGACAGTACTAACACCGTAGTGGCTGTGCTCTTCCCGATGCATGACTTAGTGCAACATGAAAACATAAGTCCGCTAGAGATCCCACCTTTGACAGCTGAGGAACTCTCTATGGCATGGCGGAAACTCAAAACGAAAAAAGTGCCGGGTCAGATGGCATTCCATCAGAGGCCGTTAGAATCGCGGCAGAAATCCACCCAAAAGAGGTGTTACACGTGATGAACTCGGCCCTAGGAAATGGGGAATATCCTCGTATCTGGAAAATAGTGCGCCTGGTTCTGCTAAAAAAGACGGAAAACCGAATGGTATACCAACATCGTACAGACCACTCTGTCTAGACTCTGTCTAGAACCTATCTGAATACGATCTTTAGATATTGCAAGCGTGCATGTGCTGCATACAGAACGGTGGGGAAGGAAGCAGCTTTCGTGATAGCTAATATGCCACCGGTCACTTTAATGGCGAAATGTAGACTAGCGGTTATCCAGGGAACACCAAGCGTTGAGGCCAAAGAGGAATTAATACAAGAATGGCAGGTACGTTGGGAGAGTGCCGACACTGGATTATGGACCATGGAGCTCATTCCGAGGTTAACGGAATGGGTGGATCGTAAGCATGGGGAGACGAACTTTTATCTGACACAGTTCCTGACAGGTCACGGCTGCTTCAATAGCTATCTGTACCGAATGCATATTAATAATACACCTAACTGCGCATATTGTGAAGAGGACGACACATCAGAGCATATGATACTCTACTGTGCAAGGTGGGAACAAACGCGAAAGAAGTGCACCGATACAGTAGGAGTGATGACACCACGGACTATCATTTCGAAGATGGTAGCGGATGAGAATGGTTGGTATAGCTATAAGCAAGAGATGTAAATGTTCGCATGTATAATGTATCATTTTATAAATTAGTTTTGCAGAATTAATACCGAACTATTCTGAAGCTGTACCCAATGATCAGTTTCAAGCAAAGAAGTATAATATGAGAAAAATAGAGTTCCATCTTCAGGTAATGGCGACTGGACACAGTATCGAAAGCTATTGCATAACGTATAACAATTTCTTACACCAACCAGCATGCCGATTATGGCTTGCAGATAAGGCATACAAAATATTTCGAATGCTAAATACTCATTTTGTATTGCTTACGTAACTCAGAAAAATTTATTTCAAAAATGAGAATAATCTGTGAAAGTTCACAAAATTCGGGTATCCACAGTTCTGAGTATTTTGGACGCGATTATGTTGTTTATCACACCGATGGAACAAGCTCAAAGAAGTCAGTTAGTGGCGTACTCATAACAGTGAATTCTAAACTTGGGAATGATCCAGTTATTTTTGGCTCCGTCAAGAGTTGAGCAGATTTATGTGTAGATCAAAATCAATCAGAGAAATCTATTTATTTACACAGCATACATGGTAGTATACCACAGTCAAATAGTGATTATTATGCGATATGCGTTGATTCGATTCTGGAGTTTTGACACAAATTGAATTATATTTTTACATGCAATATACCATCAGATGTGGCATCTTTATTCGTTGATGCAATGCTTCAATTTAAACCAAATTAACATAATTGCAATGAACTAGATAATTTTAAAGTAACTGAGTCAATCAATCAATTTGTAAATGATATTAACCACTAATCTATGGGCATTGTATTTGATTTAATCGATTATTTGTCGAAAAGATCCGACCATACAAATATAACTTCAAGAAATCAAACCACTTAGGCCTACAAGTTTAATTAAAAGCGGTGAACCGAATTCAGTTCTAAATGAGAAGGATGTTAACAGAAATGTCGACCAATTTTATGAATCGATAACAAAGCATCGAGAATTCATCCTCCATGACCGACTCATAAATTTGAATAATCCAAAATCTAAAGCATATGCTAAAGTGTTGAAAAGTGGGATGTATGCAGACAAAAACACATTCCTACAACTGAGCGGTGAATTTGAGCTATATACTTCAAATCAAAATACAGCTCGTAACTTTGGGAATCTATTTGGGAATAATTTAGATCTAAACATCCCATTGAGGGGTACCCAATATGACTTACCACAACACCAACACATCGAATACTAAACAGATAGGTGCCATGTTTGCTATTCATTAATTCAATCGGTCTACAGACCAAACGATAATATTGCGTACATCGATCCAACAAACAATTACAATATATCAATCATTCCTCCGATTATTACTGGCGGGAATATTCTATTGGTAAATCCATTACGCGATCTCTTCAACATCAGCACTTAAACATCAAGAAATGTTGGACTGGCGAATTTAAGGATAAGCAAACTTTATTTTCACTGTATTTTGCTAATGTGAGATCTCAAGTGGAATACAATGTGACGGTTTGGAGTCCTTACTACGATGTGCACATCAAAAGAATCGATAGCATTCAAAAATAGTTTTTGATATTCCTGTTGTACAAAACTAATTCCATAAAAATGAAATAGACCTCCCCATACAAGACTAGATGACAGGTTTCGGCACTCGCAAATTAAAGGCTTCTTTTGCAAGCTGTATTTATTCGGAACGTCCTTCTCGTTCCCATTGACTCAGCGTTCGTTTTGAAAAACACCTCAATTCTTGTTCCAAGCTGCAGGACATTGCGTAATCATCGATTTTTAGCGCTAGAATATCACTCCACCAACTATGGCGAAAATAATCTAATCAACAGATTAGCAAAATCATTCAACATCGTTGATGATCAATTTGAATTTAATTTATCGACTTTAAAAAACACTGGAAGACCATTTTTTATAAATAGAAGATGTTTTGAAGAACAGTTCCCGGAAAACTTTTCATATACTTTGGATGGATGGACCAATCCGGGAATTCGGTCTAAGTGCTACAGTCAAGAGATAGGCAAGGCCAAGGCAAGGTAGTATATTAGTACATTGCAGCCCTCGTTAGCACAGTAAGTAGCGTCCTTGCTTTGTTATTCAAGGGTCTCGGGTTCGATTCCTGTTGGTGACCAAAAATCACGGTTGGGTGTTTTTAATGTGTAAGTATATGTGTTTGTCCGGGTATTGCACCGTGGGCCCATGTGGCATTGAGTACTGGAATAATCCGCCCAACGTTAATTTAAAAAAATTTTAATTTTATATTAGTACATACATAAGCTTATAATCCAAAATATGGTGATTCCCAAAGTTGGCGATAGAAGTGTAGTCGGATAGAAGTCCCATTGGCTATATTGAGTTTTGGAAGCAACAACTATTCGGAGTTAATTCGACAAATGAAGTAATGATGGTAATACAATTTCATCTTGTCGTCGCTGCTGTACGTTGCTAAAATATTTTCTAAAATAGTGCTGAATTCTAGCGAAAATAGGAAAATCAGTATATTGAAACCAACAAGAACAACATTAATTCTTTAAAAGAATATTAATGAAATGTTTTTAATTCTCAAAGGAAAAATGTAATGTGTTAAGTTCAAAGCCAGTTAAACCGAAGTCGGTTATTTTATTATTATTTTTTTTTTTTAATTGGTTGGAACCCATTCGAACCCCGCACTCCGGCCCATGGTGCAAACCCGGGATTCTATCCTAATTCGCAGAAACGCACAGCAGCCCTAGCAAACTGTTTGAAGTTTGAACCAAGGTATGGAGGACAACTGATCTACATTTATACGACTACAGCTGAAAACCTGAAGCTGAATAATATTGAAAGCTGGACAACTGCACACAAAGTACAAGCAGTCATCATCTTCCTCAAGGCAGCCATTACAAATAACATCCTGATTTCAAATTGCGCTCGCTAATGAAGCACTTCGCCAAACGACAAGTAAAAGTAGCAAGCCGCACTGTAGTCTTAGATCATTCATAGCATAGTTCTTTATAACTTTCTTGGCGTAGTTAAAAGATAATGGAGCCGCGGGTTCAGGTCCAATTATAGTTAGCTGGGAACCGAATTTGGCTAAACAATCCGCGATCTCATTTCCTTCGATGTCACAATGTGCTGGCACCCACATTACTGTAACGGTATTGTTGGAGCAAAGAAGATTAATGAAATGTTTGCAATCCTTGACAAGTTTGGAGACAGTTAAGGCATTTTTCAATGAATTGAGCACAACTTTGCTATCAGTGCACAGAATAATGTTTTCGTTTTTAACAGCAATGTTCAAAGCTTTCATAACACTATACGTCAGCGCTATGAGTTCCGCTTGGCAAACAGTGCAATGCGAACCAAAACTGCCAAAAGATCTCTGATTGAACCAAGGACAGTAGATTCCAAATCCAGCACTGAGGCTAGAACGAGAGCCATCTGAAAAGAAGACTATGGACTCGTCTAATAATTGGAAAAAATCCTTCAAAAACCACAAATACCTTGAAGGATAAACCACATTGAATAATCTATCATTAACCATATCGATTTCTGGTAAAAAAGGTGTTTAACTGGGGCAAGGAAAGAATGAACTCCATAACAAGAAGTGGGGTCGAGGGCATAGCTCCAGTAACAGCCATACAAGCCGTGTTTTGAAGACTATTAAGTTTAGCAGTAGAAGCTAAAGCTTTACATTAACAACTGGCCACCATACAACAGACGCGTAAGATAATATCGGTAAGACCAGCGATTTATAAATAAAAAACAACATCTTGGGTGTTAGACCCCAATATTTCCCAAAAGCCCTTCCACATTGCCAAAATATGGCAGTAGCTTTTTGTACTTTGGAATCATGATGAGGTTTCCAGGAAAGTTTGCTATCTAAGTTAACACCAAGGTGTTTGACTTGGTTACATCTGGTAATCGGTCTCCCAAAAAGAGAAGGAAGGGATAGATCCAGCCCACTCCTACGCCTAGTAAAGACCATTAAATCTGTCTTAGACGGGTTGACGTGCAGACCCTTGTCAATGCACCATGCCTCCACAATATCTAAGGCCTGCTGCATTATAAGTCGGATTAGGTATGCAGGTATTTGCCTGTAACTGTTAACACCAGATCATCAGCATAACTCTGTGCAATGAAGCCAGATTGCTTCACCTTAACCAGTAAACCGTCAATGACCAAAAGCCATAGTAGAGGCGAGAGCACACACCCCTGGGGACAGCTCTTGGCAACCTTGACAGAGACTGCGACGCCATCCAGTTCAGTCTCTCAGTGCGAGACTTGAGCATGGATTCAATCCATTTGACAATAGTGTGATTAATACCAAAATTATTACAGGCATTATTAGTAATCGAGAAAACCGAGGTGCTATCAAAAACTCCCGCTATATCGAGGGATCTTTCAATCCTAGTTACATAAGTTCATGTAGGGCCGTTTCACAGGACTTACCAGCTCTGTAAGTATGTTGCATGTTACTGAGTGGGATGGTAATTAGGTGCTTGTCTCTTATATATCTCTTATATTGAAGTTTTTTGCTTTATTTTTAAGTTTCCTAGCGGATTTGTTACTCAACCGGATTACTCTCGGTGGGGTAAGAAAAGAAGCCAGCTCGAGAGAGAAGTCCCCAATTGGTTAAATTCATGTTACGATAACGCTTTATAGGTGATCGTTTAAGGTTAATGTTAAACGAGATACAGTTGTGATCAGAGGTGAGAACATCATCCGTCACCCTCCAATCAAAAATTAAATCAATGATAGACATAGAGCTTAAACTGATGTTAATCATCTCACGTCAAATGGAATTAACAAATGTCGGTTCGTTGCCTATATTTAGAATTTAAAGTTCAGAAAAACTTAACAGTTCAACAAAGAAGATCCTCTCTGACTTAACTTAAAACTTTACAGTTCAACAAAGAAGATCCTCTCTGATTAATATTCGTACTACCCCAAATCGAGTGATTAGCATTAGCATCACAACAGATCACAAGAGGGATGTACTTATGCTTGTTCCATGTCACAAGGTTAGCCAGCTCCTCTGAGGGAAGATGTAAGATAGAGTAATACGGTAGATAAACTGATGCAAGCACCAGCCTAGTGCAGAAATTATTGAATGTTACACTCATGAATGAGGGAAGCATTAATGGTCTTACCAATAAAAATGCACGCCCTAGTTTTACCGACAGAATACTTATAGAAAAGTTTGCCATTATTACGATTCCTGAATTAGACAAATCGGCCGATTATTAATCACGGTTTTACTCAAATCTTATTATTATTTAAAAATGTCCTTTAAACATGGTTACAGATTACGGTTCCTTAAAATTCATGATAATTTTTTAAAGTAATAAAACTTAAAACTATTTGGCAAAAACAATAAAAAAAAGTAGGATGAATTTGAAAAATGTATTTTTTAAAAATTGGGAAGTGCTAATGATCCTAATAATATAGCCTAGGTAGTATATTGTAACCCTCTTCCTCCCTATACTTTTATTTTATCTACATATATATTCTATTATTTTATTTACTTACTTTTACATAATTTTGATTATATGTATTGCGATTACTAATTATGACCAATTTAATCTTTCAACTAGTATATAAATGTATGGATGTGGGCTATGTACCGATTGTTGATATGTATTAACTCTCCCAAAAAAATCGGAGATTACATCCAAAAACTCATATCCTGGTTATAACATACATAATTGAGTAGTTTGCTTTAAGGAATTAAGCAGTTGAATATTACCATTTGTTGGCATTGGAAATGCCATTAAAATCAAAATCATTAATTTTTTATTAAATTCGAATAATTGTATACAAATTAAGTTTCTGTATCAAAATTTTTTTAACGTGTGACAATGACAACCTAAGTGCAAATTGAAAATTTATCGACATCAATTAATCGTACAAAGTGTATACCTAATAAGTACTATTTATAAATAGTGTAGCATTCATTTAGACAAAATAAATTTTATCGATCGGCATATTGTGAAAAGTTAAGTGTTAAAAAAAATGGGTAATACGTCAGGGAAAAAGAAATCAATAGCAAAATCATCCAAAGAAAATATAGTTTATCCATCTGTTACAACATATACTGGAAATATAGAAAATGCGGCACCAATATGGTTTAACACAGTACCAGTGTGCGCCCGTACAACTAATCCAGAACCGAATTATACTCATGTACCATACGCGAAAGAAGTTTGTGAATACTAAATGGCTCTAAAGCAGGCTAAGAGAGTAGTCATATACCTGTAATTAATTCCACACTCGAACGTAAATGTACAGTAAATTTAACCGCTAAACGTACACCTGTAACAAATTCGGCAAGTTTAGCACCAGTAGCACCTAAAAGTACGTCTATATCTCCGAAACTAACAGTGAAACTGCCTACATATCCTGCAAGAGCATCAATAATAGTTCCAAAACCAGTTCGTCCACGTAGAACAATAAAAAGAATAACTAGTGTATGGCCACAACAGTTGGTCTGGTCATGGTCACAACAGTATATCAACAGTTGTATTACCATCTGTTATAGGTACGTCTGTACCGAAGAAAGCAGCAGCACAAATTGCAAATTCATCTGACACACAGATAACCATTAGTAGTGCAGAACGCAAATCTACAGTAGGCCTGACCAGTAGTCGTCCATCTATAACAAATTCAATAAGTTTATCAACAGTTGTATTACCATCTGCTATAGGTACGTCTGTATCGCAGAAACCAGCAGCACAAACCCCAAATTCATCTGCGACACAGCCAATCATTAGTAGTGCAGAACGCAAATCTACTATAGGCCTAACCAGTAGTCGTTCTTTAACAAATTCAATAAATTTATCAACAGTTGTATTACCATCTGCTATAGGTACGTCTGTATCGAACAAACCAGTAGCACAAACTGCTAATTCATCTGAAACAACAAATAGTAAATATCAAACTAAAATTGATACCAAACAGCGAAACCAGTGAGTATCTAATTGCTTTTAACAAAACCCTATAGTATTTATTCAATTTTAAAATATTGCAGGACGTCGAAATCCTCCTTCAAACTGTACGTGCCAAGACATGAAATTCGAATTTTTTTTAATAATAATTTTAAAAAACTTAATTCGACCACCTCTTACGGATACCAAATAATTCGGCTAACCGAACAAGTAAAACTCAAATCAAATCAGTTGACTGAACAAAATTACTTTACTGTTGTTTGTTGATATTGAAGATTTACACTGTGAAGATGCGATTCTATAGTGTACAACCGTAAATCTGAAAAAATCGAAATTACTTGATTAATGTTCCGAATTTAAATGATAGCCGTCCATCAATTTCAGTGTACAGTCGGATCGCGATTAGTTCGCACCAGTTGGAAAATGTAAAACCAATTTATGGAACAATTTTAGATATTCAACCAAAACACATTGTGGTCGAATTTAAAGATACGATCGATACGGAAACTCTATATGACGTGAATTTTTTAAGTAATCGAACAACATTTCGTATGGAAAAATTAACGATCGAATTGATGAAACAAAAAAATTTGGTACCCTTATTGTTTCCCAATCAGGATAAAGTACGTAGTTCCAATGCTCATCATACCGATCATCACTTCACATGGTTTAATAAATCGATGGCGAAAAATCTCGAACAACAAACTGTGAACGAAAATATTTATCACGGTGCATCATATCCATATATCCGTATATACTGTTTGGTATATTAATACCACAACCCTGTTCGAATCCATCCTACAGTTATGGAAAAATAAAATTCACACCCGTATTTTAATCGTGTCTACATCGAATTTCACATGTAACGTGATCTCAAAACGTTTACTCGAATTTTTGCCCAAAACCGAAATTTTTCGTTTATTTTCGAAATCGCAAGAGGTGGTATAAAATCGATACACTTGTTTTGAACGCGTCGAATTTAGAAACGAAACCCTATTGTAATCCAAAACCGTCCGATTTGTATTCGTACCGAATTGTCGTAGCCGCGTTAACCGCGTCAAGTCGTTTAATTCAAGATGGATTTGATACGGACCACTTTACGCATTTATTTATTGATGAGTGTGGTAGTTGCACAGAAGGTTCATCGTTAATACCAGTCGCTGGATTGGTTTGTGCAGAAAATAAGATTAAAGGGAATATTGTGTTGGCCGGTGATCCACTACAATTGGTACCTGTGATACAATCGAAATATGCTGATAACTTGGGATACGGTGCATCGATGATTGAACGACTGATGGAATTTCCTTTGTATAAGAAGGATAAACGTATTGGAGATTACAACAATAAATTTATTACTAAATTGTGATGTAACTACCGGTCGTATAAGGATATTCTGCATATTCCAAACCAGCTATTCTATATAACAATGAGTTGAAGGCACTGGGCTCAAAAGGTAAATATGACCCAGTTTATCTTGATTCGAATAAATACTATCAAATGGTCTATTTCCAGATGATTGGATAATCAACTGGAAATGTTTACCAAATCCTAAATTTCCGATTATGTTTGTAGCTGTTTTCGGCGAATCATTGCATGAGAATGATTCACCCAGGTAAACCAATTTATTATTAAAACTATTGCCCTTCATTGAAAATTCTTTGATTTGTACAGTTTATACAACACACCTTTGTTTATTGGTGATAAAGAATATTAACGGTAAAGTAGTACGGCAAATGGATATTGGTATAATAACACCATACCGAAAGCAAAATCAAAAAATTCGGGCTGAGTGCGATTACCGCAAATGGAGAAATATCGAAGTGGCCTCCGTTGAGGCATTTCAAGGCAACGAGAAACGTATTATTATTTTTTCCACGGTCCGATCAAATGTAGACTCAATGGGATTTTTGAACAGTGAACGACGTTTAAATGTGGCGTTGACGAGGGCTCAAGGATGTTTAATTATCATCGGCGATTCCAAAGTATTGATGAAGGATAAATGCTGGTACCAAGTTATAAAATTTTGTTATGACACTAATGCAATTTGTGGAGAACAGTTTAATTTTTACGATTAGATTACATCCTAAATTTGGTTTGATTTGTTGTTTGTGAATAAACATAGATTAGGATTAAGAATGGCCCCTGTGGTCGGGGGGCACTCACATGTCTCGTAAATCTAAATTGCACGAACATGTTTCCTAAGAATACCACCACAGTATCCTTTGCTTGTCGTAGGAGGCGACTAAACGGTTGGATCGCTGGGCTGACGACCCGCATCCGTAAAAAAAATCAACTGTTTATAAAATCAACAAAAAGAAAAATGGATACCGCCAAAACAACACCGGACCCCCGCTCAAGTACCCGGATACGAGATTTAGGATCGGCACGTGGAACGTGCAATCACTTAGAAAACCAGGAGCGTTGGAGGGTCTAATCACGTGCATGAAAGAGTATCGGCTGGAACTCGTTGCTCTTCAAGAAACTCGCTGGCCTCAAAGTGGAGACCATGTGTCCCAGGGCTATACGTTGTTCTACAGTGGAGATGGCCTCGGAAATCTTGGAGCTGGATTTCTTCTTGGGCCGCAGGTAAAGAAGGCTGTTTTGGATTTTCAAGCAGTCAATAACCGATTGTGTATGCTTCGCCTGCGCATGAAGTTAGCCAACCTGTCGATAATTTGTGTACATGCGCCCACAGAAGTCAGCCAGCCCCAAGATAAAGACTCATTTTACAATGACTTGGACGATCTGATGGGATCTATACCCGAACACGATGTTAGAATGGTAATTGGGGACTTTAATGCTAGAGCTGGCAGAAATCAGGCCGACTTGTGTGAAAACATAGGTCCGTACTCCCGACACGAAACTGCGACCGATAATGGTGAGAGAATGATGTACTTTGCAATTGCTCATGATCTTAGAGTAGCAAGCACATTCTTCCCTCACAAACAGATACACCTAGAGACATGGACACATCCTCGCAAAACATCCCGGAGCCAAATTGACCACGTGTTAATTTCAAAAGGGCGAGCTCGGGTTGTGCAGGATGTGAGAACTTATCGGTCAGCAACCAAATACGTAGGCAGCGATCATTATTTGGTCGCTGCAATGCTACGGTGGAAGTTTTCGTACAGGTCGGGGAACACAGCGAAACGGATGGAACGTTTCGACTGTGAAGGTCTGATAAATGAAGATCAAAAGAAACGATATCAGGATCTTGTCAGCGACAACATTGAGGGAGCTAATTACCAGTCTGACTGCGTGAACTCTGTCTGGGAGGTACTGAAAACTTCGGTTGTCAGTGCTGCTCAACAGACTTTAGGTATAGTGAAAGTCAGACCCAAGAATGATTGGTTTGATGACGAGTGTCATCTTGCAGTTGAGCAACAAAATATAGCCCATAATGAAGTGCAACAACGTCTCACAATCGCAAGGAAAAACAAGGCAGCTCTTGCAAGAAGGGCAGCTAAGCTGATTTGTAGACGGAAGAAGCGAGAATGGTGGAAGACCGAGGTTCTGAAAGTACAACAACTCAGCAATGAGCGTAGTTCACGTAATTTCTTTAAAGGAATTACTGGATTGCACCATACTTTCAGGCCTTCGTCAACCGCCATTCGGGACCGGGATGGAAACCTCTGTGTCAACATCGACGCAGTACTTGACGCATGGAGTGGACACTTTACTGAGCTGCTTGATGTTCATCATGCGTCACAGACTGTTGTTGAGCCACCTCTAAAACAGTCTGCGGAGATTTGCACTGAGGAGCCATCCCATGAGGAATTCACTAAGGCCATGCAGAGAATGAAACGAAACCGCTCACCTGGAGTGGACTGCATTAATTCGGAGCTCTTGATATTCGGAGGGGATACTTTGTGGAACTGTCTTTTCGACCTTATTCGATTAGTATGGCGAACCGAAGTTATGCCTGATGAATGGAAAGTGGCCGCGATATGCCCCATCTTCAAGAAGGGAGACCGCTTGAAGTGTGAGAATTATCGCGGTATAGCTCTCCTTTGCACAGCATACAAGTTACTGTCATACATTTTATTGGATAGAATCACTCCTCTGGCGGAGGGCTTGGTTGGTGACTATCAGGGAGGATTTCGTCCGAATCGATCAGTCACTGATCAGGTCTTTTCGCTGCGGATGATTCTATCTAAATATTATGAGACATCCATCTCCGTACATCAGGTTTTCCTGAATTTCCGGCAGGCCTACGACTCGATCAATCGAGAGAGTTTGTGGTCTGCCCTGGAATACCTAGGAATGCCAACAAAATTGGTACGACTGTGTAGGATGACAGTGACGCAGTCTCAATGCTGTGTTAAAGTTGAGAACAGGCTATCGACAATTTTTGCAGTTAACTCGGGTGTTCGGCAGGGAGATGCTCTGTCCCCGATACTCTTTAATCTCATGTTGGAGTACATCTTTCGTAAAACTGAAACACCTCAGCGCAACATCTTATATCGCCAGTCCAATCAAGTGCTTGCATATGCAGATGACATATGCGTGATTGGACTGAATAGCAACGGAGTGAAAGAAATACTTGATCCGCTTGTAGAGTTTTCAGCTTCTGTTGGACTCCAGATCAATGAGTCCAACACGAAATACCTGATCTCTGGTTTTAGAGACAATGGCACACCAGATTTTAGTAGTGGCCACCACACGTTTGAGGGAGTGAGGAGGTTCAAATATTTGGGCTCTCTTATCACTCACGATAACAGTGTGGGTGAGGATATTAAAGTGCGGCTGGCAGCTGGCAGTCGTTCTTTGTATCCTCTAAGGCCACTGCTAAAATCTAAACACTTATCAAGTGCCGTGAAGCTGAAGCTTAACAAAGCGTTGATCAGGCCCGTTTTGTTATGTTTGGATGTGAAAGTTGGGCGCTGACGGATGAGTACGAGAGATGGCTCCTTACATTTGAGAGAAGAATCATGCGTGTGATTTACGGCCCTAAACGCGAAATAGATGGTACATACCGAGCTCTGTACAATTTCGAGATCAGAGATCTGATGAAGATCCCCGATATTGTACATGAAGTTAGATCTCAGCGAGTACGCTGGCTCGGTCACGTTCTGCGTGCTGATCCGGAACGAATTGTGCAGCGATCTCTGAAAGGAGAGCCACCATATGGTAGGCGCAGAGGTCGTTGCAGGCGACGATGGCTCCACGATGTAGAGAACGACTTGGCCTCTTCAGATTGTCTATGACAGTATGAAGACCAAGCTCAGGATCGAAACCGTTGGAGCCAGATTGTTGATTCAGTAAGGGGCCAGTAATGGCCTTTAACACTGTTATTATTATTATTAGGATTAAGAATAAACCGTCAATAAACCTGTTTAATTATATATGTATCTAAGTACGTTCAACTCGACCCGTATCCATCTTATTTGTTCATGCGCGTTAATTCAAAAGTTGGACGAAATCCCCGAGTAACTATACATGTCTCATTACAGAAATTGTCGAAAAAAGTAAAGTAATAATGCCTTTTAGAGCAAAGCAAAGGGAATAGTTCTATGAAACGACGCATTTTCTTCCTTCTAGCCTAATTTGTTTGTTGTACATGTTCAAACTGCCTCAAATTTATTTAATTTCGCTATTCACGTATCTTCCATTACCATTGAACAAACCGAATATCAACATATGTATGTAATTAATTATGAAAAGCGATAATTTGTTATATGTTATAAACTATTCTTCGATAAATTGCCTATTGGTCTTTTAACCAAAACTGACTGACATCTGGTCAAATATTTTCGAACTAGAACAGAAGGTTAGGCAATTTCATGTAAAAACAAACTTGATTACCTTTCGCTCGTATGAATTACAGCGTTACCAGAGGCACTTAAAAGGCGATACTTAGACCAATTTAAGTATCATCTCCATTCCAATGATTAATTAATAAAAAATGTTTTATTGAATAAACGAAATAGCATACAAATTCATTATTGGATAGAGAGACCACATCAATATATCTCGATAATTTACCACCTCTGTTCGTGTGAATTGAATATTACGAAGAATGCCTGCACTGTGTTATACCACATATGAATCACTTAATAATTTGTTTGTTCTAGGTGCTTATAGAAATATGTAGTTGTAAACTATCTTCTATAATTCGGTAAATCACCGAATTTCCGAAATATATTACATATACATTTACATACTACATATAATATCTATTTGTGGAAGTGTTTTATCCTCTTATCTATTTGCTTGACATCTATTGATTATATTATAAAGTATAGTATTTAAATTAAAATTAAATTAATGTAAATTATAACCATGATTTGGATTTATTATATATTTTTTAGTAGCTTATACAGTTATTTGATAACATTTTAATTAATATATGAAGTTGAAATTATAAGGTTTTATTTAGGTCGAAATATGCATTATAGCATATTATAGTACATAAATGTAAGTTATTTCATTTAGTTCAGACACAACTAGTTTAGACACTATTCATCTTTCACGTTACACACAATTAGGCGTTATTTTTTTAATGCGATATTTAAATGGTAAAAAATACTACTTATCGTAATATAATTAGGAATTAGTATTATTTTAAATTATTATTAAAGTTAAATTATTCTAGATGTAATTGACAGGTATAACATGAATGAAATACATCAAAATTTTTAAAATACTATTAGCTGATGCGAGTGCCATCTTACATGAAAAATTCTCATTACACATAATAAATTTATTTTGTCAATTTCCCCATTCTTTAATAAGACACTTTAGTTGAATATTTTCAATTGCTCGCTTTAGACGTGTATTAAAAAACTCTTAATTATATAATAATTTTATTTATTTTTTATTAAATTCAAGTAAAACTTACTTAATTTATGTTTTGTAGTCAGTAATTTTTTTTGATATTGTGATATAGTAGAGATATATGATAAACGTCATTACATTACATTTCGGGGGTTAACCGAGTTTAATAAAACCATTGTGCAAAGTAAATATTTTAGAATAAAATTTATAATAATATAATTGTATGTGTATAGTATATATAAAGTTCAAACATATTTTAGGATAATTTTATAGTATGTATAATAAATATATTATATACATATAAATATTTATATTGTCTTGTTCAAATGGTGCGTAGCGTAGTGTATTTGTATAAACGGACAAACACCTTCATAGTGTAACGTTGCAAACTTATGCCCCTATTATGAATCTCACTTACGCGTCACTTGGCGACTTCAAGTCGCCGTAAACATATTTTGGTATTATGGTTCTCGCCGTGAGCGAGAAGTGAGTGAAAGAAATGTCAAATATCATCACCTAGAATTTATTGGTGACTAGAGGCGAGAAATTTTTTTTTCAACAGATAAATAAAAAAATTGAAGACAAAATTACGAAAGCGTTATTATTTTTTATTATTTGGCAAGAATTAATACAAATTTTAAAATTATGTATTGTTAATCAAAAATATCAACCAATTTTCAAATTGGTAAACAGGAAAGTACTGAAGCCTTAGATTCTCAAATGTTGGCTAAATTCGGTCAAATGTATCTAATTCAAGTAAAATAAATAATTATACAAACACCAAAACTATTTAATTTTATTTTAATACACACATAAATTCTAAATTATTTGTTTTCTTTCTGTAAATACCAAATACAGAATAACTAGACGTCAATAATGTCAATAAAACTGCTCAAAATATACAATAAATAAAAGTTGCACCTACTTGATGACACAAAAATATAATAAACAACGCATCGCGCCGCGTTAAACACTCGCCAAAATAAAGTGAGAATCATAATACCAATATATGAGTCACGCGAGTTTAGCAGTCACGGCGAGCGAGTCGGCGAGGCGAGAATCATAATTGGGGTATTTTTACCCATATTATGATTCTCACCTCACCTCACCCCTCACCGTGACATCTAGAGTCCAGCGAGTCAAATTTTGGTATTATGATTCTCACTTTAATTTGGGTGAGTGACATACGCAGCGCTATGCGTCATTTATGATATTTTGGTTTCTTTAAGTTAGTAGTTTTGAGAATTTTTGACATTTGGTCAAATTGAAATCTGATCCTTTCACACTACCGGATGACTAGTACTTATCAATTGATATTTAAATGTACATATTTTAAAAATATTCTAAAGCATGGTGTTATAAATTTCTTGATTTACAAGCATTTTTCGTATAAATGAAGATGGACTTTCGTATCTATTGGACAAGCTAGAAGGAAAATTCAAACCATCTTATTATTACTCATCCAGTATTCCTCCACGGGCAATGTCTGGGTTTTTCTCCACCTCCTCAACGAGTTTTGCGAATTGTTCGCCATTAGCTATTTCTGGTTTATTTTTATGTAGTTTTATGTAGCTATGAAAAATATACATTTTTATAATACATATAACAAAAATATTATTTATTATAATGCAACAATTAATATTTACTACATTATTAATTATTGTAATACATAAACAAATATAAAACCTTACGATTTGCCTTTCATTTTGTCTAACGTAAAAAATGCTATGTATATCAATATCAAAAATTATTTCTCGCTCAGTCTCGCCACCAAATTGTAGGTGAAGATATGTGACATTAGACTCGCTCACGGCGAGAATCATAATACCATAATTGAAATACAGTGACGTCGCCTCGCTCAGTGACGCGTAATTGAGATTCATAATAGGGGCATTAATTAAAAATTTCCCTTTATTGATTAGGGATATCTGATAAGAACCATCCATAAAATCTGGCAAGAATTACTGAATTATAATCTATATCCATACAAAATTAGTCCGCGACACAGAGATCCCATAAAGTTTATTCTATTATTGTCCATCAAACTATAGTTTTGGACACAGAACAACATATTTTATGACGATTTAGATTTACTTAATCGGTTGGATAATGCTAAAAACATTTAAAAATCGGAATATACTTACAAACAATCTAATAACTACCATCATAAACTAATAAACTTTCAGTTTGATATGTATTCGCGCTTTAACCAAATGTGTTTGATGCCTGGTGAAATATTTTAAACGTAATAGCTTAACGTATGCCATACAAAATGAAAATATCTTAGGCAATTTCACGTATAAATAAATGTTTGATCACATTTAATTCGTATCGAATACTAGTAGTGGCACATAAAAGGCGACTAAGGTAGAATTTTTGTTGTTATATTGAATATTGTTCACCGGTGATGAAACGTGGATTCATCTCTATGATCCAGAGTCGAAACAGGCAAATCCACCACCGAAAAAGTTTGAGGTTCAACCATCTGTGGGTAAAATACTACCTCATAAGACCACAATAACAGGGCCTTTTGTATAAATTGAAAAAAGCTATCAGCGAAAGACGATGAGGTCAAATCAAGCAAAAAATATTGCTTTTACATGGATATGCACCAGTTCATGAGGCGAATGCTGCACAACAAGCCTTACGAGATCGCAGGTTCAATGAGATACCGCATCCACCTTCTTACAGTCCAGATGTGGCCCAAGTGATTATTTACTTTTTTCAAATTTGAAGGGGACATTTAAGGGGGTTAAGATTTTAAAATGACTGAGGTAATGTCCGCTGAAGAAAAATATTTTGAAGAACAAGAGAAATCATTTTATTTTGATGGTCTGTACAAATTAATTGACAGGTGTAATTAGCGTGCATTAGCATGGGTGGAGATTATTTTGAAATAAAAAATATTTTTGAATTAAATTTACCGTTATTTCATATATATTTACCGAACTTTTTGAACTTCCTGCTCGTACATCAAGTGAAGGGCAATTGTTCTAATTTCATCTATCCCATACTGTTTTGTCATATTCTGACAGTTCCCAGCTGCAACCATTTTCTATTATGGCTCTAGCAATTGCAATCTCATCGTCGATGTCCATTGGCGTTGTTTCAGGATAGATTTTATAAAAGTCACAACATACTGGATACTACACTTCACTACGGACTAAATGAACAAACAATAAATGATATACATGCTAAAATTCATTGTACAAAGCTTAACTTTTACAAATATTTTAGGAATATTTATAGATAATCATTTAGTTGAATATAAAATGGGTAATGCATTTGGAAAAAAGAAAACAAAATTAAAATCATCCAAGCTGAAAACAGTTTATGTATGCCCATCTGATACTGAACATTTTGGCAATGTCAACATAGAAAATATAACAGAAACATGGTTAAATACAACACGAGTTAGCTCTAGAACAACTAATCTTGAGTCCCATCATACTTGTAAACCACACACCGAAGTCGCTCGTCGATACGAAGCCGCACAGCGATTAGCTAGTGTATCACAAGTAAACACTCAATCTAATTCACCACTTAAAGGCAACTGTAGCGTTTACCACACAAATTCAGTAAGTTCTGCATCATTACGAACGCCCGTTGTATTGCCAAAACCATCACCAAAACCGCCTATACATTTTGCGGGGATAACCACAGCATCTCCAAAGTCAAGCCTAACCGCTAATCGTCCATCTGTATCAAATGAAGGATCAATTCGCAAATCTATAACCAATTCTGTAAGTTTAGCACCAGTAAGAACGACCGCTGTGCGTCCATTTACTTTAGCAGCCGCACAGCCAGTTCTGTCACCTACAAAGCCAAAAAGAATTAGGATATCATCTATAAAATCAAAAAAAAAGAACTCAATTACTAGTAAAGCAAAACGTATTTCTACAGTGGGCCTAACCAATAGCGGTACTTCAGTAAAAAATGCCACAATAAATTCACGAAACCAGTGAGTATAGTTTTTACAAACAAAAATCTTATAAAGTTTTAGAAGTTTAAAATATTACAGAAAGACGAAATTCTCCTTCAAACTATACGAGCCGAGACGTCCAACCCGAAAATTGTTTAATAATAATTTTACATCTCTTGATTTAACCACGTCCAATAAGTATCATCCAATTCGCCTGATCGATGAATTGGAAATCAATTCAAATCAGTTGACAGAACAAAATTACTTGGATGTTTTACTGTTATTTGCCGATATCGAAGATCTACACTGTGAAGATGCAATTCTAGTGTACAACCGCAATTTCGAAAAAATTGAATATTCTGTTACCGGAAATTATATCATAAACGTTCCAAATTTAAATGATAGCCGTCCATCAATTTCAGTGCACAGTCGGCTCACGATTCATTCAAACCAGTTGGAAAATGCAAAACCAATCTATGGAACAATTCTAGAAATTCAACCAAAACACATTGAGGTCGGTTTTAAAGATACGATCGACACGGATATTTGGTATGACGTGAAATTTTTAAGTAATCGAACAACATTTCGTATGGAAAAATTAGCGATCGAATTGATGAGACAAAAAAACTTGGTGCCCTTCATGTTTCCCAATCCGGATAAAGTACGTAGTTCCAATGCCCATTATACCGATCAACACTTCACATGGTTTAATAAATCGGTGGCGAAAAATCTCGAACAACAAACTGTGATCGAAAACATTTATCACGGTACATCATATCCATATCCGTATATACTGTTTGGTCCACCGGGTACCGGCAAAACTACAACTCTGGTCGAATCCATTCTACAGTTATGGAAAAATAAAATTGACACGCGTATTCTAATCGTGTCCACTTCGAATTTTGCGTGTAACGTGATCTCAAAACGTTTACTCGATTTTTTACCTGAAACCGAAATCTTTCGTTTATTTTCAAAATCGCAAGAGGTGGTTGTTGATAAAATCGATACCCATGTTTTGAAAGCGTCGAATTTAGAAACGAAAACACATTATAATCCAAAACCGTATGAATTGTATCCGTATCGAGTTATCGTAGCCACGCTAACCGCCTCAGGTCGTTTAATTCAAGATGGATTTAAGACTGACCACTTTACTCATTTATTTATCGATGAATGTGGTAGTTGCACAGAAGGTTCGTCATTAATACCAATCGCTGGATTGATTTCTTCACGAAACAAGATTACAGCGAATATTATATTGGCTGGTGACCCACTGCAACTGGGACCGGTGATACAATCGAAATATGCCGAAAATTTGGGATACGATGTTTCAATGATTGAACGATTGATGGAATTTCCTTTGTATAAAAAAGATGAGTGCATTGGAGATTACAATAATAAATGTATTACTAAATTGCGCTGTAACTACCGGTCGCACAAGGATATTCTTCATATTTCGAACCAGCTCTTCTATGATAGTGAGTTGAAGGCGCTCGGCTCAAAAGGTAAATATGCGCCAATCTTTATACGAATAAATATGACTATACGAATCCTTATTTTCAGATGTAACCAATCGAATAATCAACTGGAGAAATTTGCCAAATCCTAAATTTCCCATTTTGTTTGAAGCTGTTTTCGGCAAATCTTTGCACGAGAATGATTCACCCAGGTAAGTCAAATAGAAAATTAACCCTCAAAATGTTGTCTATAATTGAAAAAAATTTTGTTTATGCAGTTTATACAACAAACATGAAATCAAAGTGGTCATTTCGTATTTAAAGTTACTGGTGAACAAGAATATTAACGGAAAGGTGATACGACAATCGGATATTGGTGTAATAACACCATACAGAAAACAAAATCAAAAAATCCGGGCTCTGTGTGACCAACTTAAATGGAATGATATTGAAGTGGCCTCTGTCGAGGCATTCCAAGGTAATGAGAAAAGTGTTATAATTTTTTCCACGGTACGATCGAAAGTCGACTCAATGGGATTCCTGAGTAGTGAACGGCGGTTGAATGTGGCTTTGACGAGGGCCCAAGCAGGGTTGATTATCATCGGTGATCCCAAAGTATTGATGAAGGATAAATGTTGGTATCAGCTCTTAAAATTTTGTTATGACAACAATGCAATTTGTGGAGAATCGTTTAATTTCTACGATTCGCTTTAAGCCTAAATTTTATTTTATGTGATTTATGTATTATGATTAAATTGTCGAGAAAAACACAATTATATTTGGTTCGGATCGTTTTAACTTTTTGTACAACATTTAGATGTACACTGTAAGTATAGTGCACATTTCACACATATCGATGTGATCTTCTTCTTTGATTTTAAAAATCATATTATGATTTAAAGTTTACATTTAATTAATGTTTCTAGCTGTAACAGTTTGGGTGAGTAAATAATGATGGCTGATGAGTAACAAAAAAGATGAATTACTATTACTAGTTTGAGTAAAATATGTTTACTAACTTAAGCCACCCGAATTAATAAAAATATCTTGTTTGAAATAAAAATTTGAAAACTAAGAAGAAGCTCACAGTTTCAAGCAAAAGCAAAATGCAAGGAAAAAGCTAAACTTTACTATTCAAAGTATAAAGCTGTGCTTATTATTGATATTTCCAGGATTCTTGGCGAGGCCGGTCATATTGGGTAAGGTGGGTAGTGCAACATCAATTTAGTGCCCCCACCGCTCATTTCACCAACCAAGAAAAAAATATTTGTAAAAAGAAAAATCCAATGACTGGCACTGATGGAAGACCTTTTTATATTTTAAATTTATTGCTCAAGTTAAAGCTTGTCCTACATATTGTGTACATTTTGGGAAATATTCTATTAAATTTTGTTCATGCATAAATGCAATTTAATTATTCTAACGTGTTTTACCAACACTAAGAGGAAAGAAAGAATGAACAAAGTCAATAATTTATATCAGTCCAATCGAGAGAAATGCGAGATACGAGAATTACAAAATATAAGAATAGAGTAAAGATCCATCGCTGGAATTTGCAAATATGTTTAGAAAAATGATCAAAGCAGGAAAATTTATAATTTGTGATTTGCCAGTAAACAATGACAAGTTAAATAAGAAGTCAAGAATAAAACATCTGGAACCTTGCATCAATTTTTTTGTGTCACTTAAATTGCGTCTACTTTCAGTACATTTGCGTATTTATAAATAATGTTTCATCGTTATCGTGACGACGCTTTAATCAATAAATTTTTGAAAAATGCATAGGTGCTGTTATTATCTTATCTGGGTTGCTTATCTATCTGCGAATATAGGTGCTTTTTTCATGTATTTGTAGTTGATCAATTTATAATGTTTGAGATAGAAGTGCCTAATTCAAATTTAAAATTTTTATTTTGTGAAAACCTGCATAAATTACAGTTTTAGGGTTTACCGATAATAATCAATGTGTTTAAACTTTATAAATATTTTGAGTTTAATTTATATACGATAAGTGTTTTAACGATCCAGTCGACCTTAATACTTTAGATATAATTTTTTGTAGATAAGAATTAAGTTGTGTAACATGGGTAACACATTTGGAAAAAATAAATCAAATATAAAATCACCCAATCAAGATTCAGTTTATACACCTTCATCTTTTACTACTTATTTGAGCACTGTAAATGAAGAATATGCAGCACCAATCTGGTTTAATATAGCACCAGTTTGTGCTAGTACAACAAATCTAGAACCGAGACATCCTTGCAAACCAGACGCAGAAGTTGTTGATCGATATGAAGGGAAGGAACGACAACATAATACAGCACAAATAAATACATTCATTGCACAGTGTAGTCATACGTCTGTTATAAAATCACCAATCGGATGCCAATGTACAGTAAATTATGACGTTGGGAGTACGAAAATAACAAATTCAGTAAGTTCAGCGTCCGCCAACTTTACACTTGCTGGAGATACTAGCATATTGCAGAAACCAGCAACGCTGCCGCCTACAAATCCTATTCGAATACCTGTAGTAGATCAACAACCAGTTCATTCTCTTAGATCGCAAGAAAGAATACATAGTGTATCATCTGTAAATTCAACTACTGCACAGCTAAGAACTGATAAAGTAGTACCCCCATCTACAGTAGGTGCTGTTGCTAATTATACAATATTACAAAATCCAGTATCAATCCGAACAACCAGTCCAGTAAATCATGCACCACGAAAAATATCTGTTGTATTGCCATCTGCTATAGGTACGTCTGTATCACAGAAACCAGCAGCACAAACTACAAATTCATCTGCGACACAGGCAATCATTAGTAGTGTAGAACGCAAATCTACAGTAGGCCTAACCAGTAGTCGTCCATCTATAACAAATTCAATAAGTTTACCAACAGTTGTATTACCATCTGCTATAGGTACGTCTGTATCGAAGAAACCAGCAGCACAAATTGCAAATTCATCTGCGACACAAACAATCATTAGTAGTACAGAACGCAAATCATCTACAGTAGGCCTAACCAGTAGTAATCCATCTAAAAAAAATTCAATAAGTTTATCAACAGTTGTATTACCATCTGCTATAGGTACGTCTGTATCGCAGAAACCAGCAGCACAAATTGCAAATTCATCTGCGACACAGCCAATTATTAGTAGTGCAGAACGCAAATCTACAGTAGGCCTAACCAGTAGTCATACATCTATAACAAATTCAATAACTCTATCAACAGTTGTATTACCATCTGCTATAGGTACGCCTGTATCGGAGAAACCAGCAGTCAAACCAACGACAAAAACAGAATCAATTGGTAATGATATACCGACAATACGTAAAATAAGAGGAGCAACTCTAGCCTATTTATCTACCGTAAATACACAACCAGTTGCTTCAGATTTATTAAAATCGACCTGTATAAATGACGATAATGATCACGGACATCAGATTTCACAAACTGTAAGTATTTATTTTTGAATAAACATTATATCAGTGCCATAACTTTAATCTCGATACCTACGCATTCACTTACTAGATTTCTAAACCAGCTATTCCCTCGACACTTACATTTACAAATAGTAAATATCAAACTAAAATTGATACTAACCAACGAAACCAGTGAGTATCTAATTGTTTTTAACAAAACCCTATAGTATTTATTCCATTTTAAAATTTTGCAGAACGTCGAAATCCTCCTTCAAACTGTACGTGCCAAGACATGAAATCCGATTTTTTTTTAATAATAATTTTAAAAAACTTAATTCGGCCAACTCTTACGGGGACCATATAATTCGGCTAACCGATCAATTGAAACTCATATCAAATCAGTTGACTGAACAAAATTACTTAGATGCTTTACTGTTGTTTGTTGATATTGAAGATTTACACTGTGAAAATGCAATTCTAGTGTACAACCGTAAATCTGAAAAAATAGAATGTTCTGGCACAACCGGCAATTACTTGATTAATATTCCGAATTTAAATGATAGCCGTCCATCAATTTCAGTGTATAGTCGGCTCACGATTATATCGCACCAATTGGAAAATGTAAAACCAATCTATGGAACAATTTTAGATATTCAACCAAAACACATTGTGGTCGAATTTAAAGATACGATCGATACGGAAATTCTATATGACGTGAATTTTTTAAGTAATCGAACAACATTTCGTATGGAAAAATTAGCGATCGAATTGATGGGACAAAAAAACTTGGTGCACTTCATGTTTCCTAATCCGGATAAAGTACGTAGTTCCAATGCTCATCATACCGATCATCACTTCACATGGTTTAATAAATCGGTGGCGAAAAATCTCGAACAACAAACTGTGATCGAAAATATTTATCACGGTACATCATATCCATATCCGTATATACTGTTTGGTCCACCGGGTACCGGCAAAACTACAACTCTGGTCGAATCCATTCTACAATTATGGAAAAATAAAATTGATACCCGTATATTAATCGTGTCTACATCGAATTTCACATGTAACGTGATCTCAAAACGTTTACTCGAATTTTTGCCCAAAACCGAAATTTTTCGTTTATTTTCGAAATCGCAAGAGGTGGTTGTTGATAAAATCGATACGCTTGTCTTGAAGGCATCGAATTTAGAAACGAAAACCTATTGTAACCCAAAACCGTCCGATTTATATCCATATCGAATTATCATAGCCACGCTAACCGCGTCAGGTCGTTTAATTCAAGATGGATTTGATACGGACCACTTTACGCATTTATTTATCGATGAATGTGGTAGTTGCACAGAAGGTTCCTCGTTAATACCAATCGCTGGATTGATTTCTTTACAAAACACGATTAAAGGGAATATTATATTGGCTGGTGATCCACTGCAACTGGGGCCGGTAATTCAGTCGAAATATGCCGAGAATTTGGGATACGATGTATCGATGATTGAACGATTGATGGAATTTCCTTTGTATAAGAAGGATGAACGGATTGGAGATTACAACAATAAATTTATTACTAAATTACGAAGTAATTACCGGTCGCACAAGGACATTCTTCATATTCCAAACCAGCTATTCTATAACAATGAGTTGAAGGCACTGGGCTCAAAAGGTAAATATTCCCCAGTTAATCTTGATTCGAATAAATACTATCAAATGGTCTATTTCCAGATGTCACCGATTGGATAATCAACTGGAAATGTTTACCAAATCCTAAATTTCCGATTATGTTTGTAGCTGTTTTCGGCGAATCATTGCATGAGAATGATTCACCCAGGTAAACCAATTTATTATTAAAACTATTGCCCTTAATTGAAAATTTATTTTATTTGTACAGTTTATACAACACACATGAAATCAAGGTGGTCATGTCGTACCTTTGTTTATTGGTGAACAAGAATATTAACGGTAAGGTAGTACGGCAAACGGATATTGGTATAATAACACCATACCGAAAGCAAAATCAAAAAATTCGAGCTCAGTGCGATTACCGCAAATGGAGAGATATCGAAGTGGCCTCCGTTGAGGCATTTCAAGGTAACGAGAAACGTATTATTATTTTTTCCACGGTACGATCAAATGTAGACTCAATGGGATTTTTGAATAGTGAACGACGTTTAAATGTGGCGTTGACGAGGGCTCAAGGGTGTTTAATTATAATCGGCGATCCTAAAATATTGATGAAGGATAAATGCTGGTACCAGCTCATGAAATTTTGTTATGACAACAATGCGATTTGCGGAGAACCATTTAATTTCTACGATTAGACTTCATCCTAAATTTTATTTTTCTGTTCCCTTATGTGCTGTAGGCACAAATTGTCAACTTGAATATGGTACTTGGCAAATGAATATATTTTTCAGCTTTAGAGGATCTTTAGGTATAATATTTGGATTAACTAATTAGGACAGTATTTGCCTAAATATCGAAATATGAATATATTTATATTTATTAAAAGAAACAAACATTTAATAAATTTAAATTATTGGTTTTTTATTTGTATGGGTAAATGTTAAACTTATTTTAGTTTATGTCATTGTTTATTGAAATTTAGTGTAATACTTATTCTGTAGCAAACATCATTACCGTTACCAGCTGCATTTTCGAAATAATACGGTCCGGTCCAATGGTGCAACAGCGGTCAATAGAGTGCATACAAATAAAAATGAACTTCACCAAAAAACATATTTTTTTTTAAAACTCAGCCTTGTTCGCCGCCCTCGTGGGCACAGTAAGTATAGCGTCCTTGCTTTGTTATTCGAGGGTCTCGGGTTCGGTTCTCGGTGGTGACCAAAAATCACGGTTGGGTGTTTTTAATGTGTAAGTATATGTGTTTATCTAATCCAGTCCAATCAGGTGCTTGCATATGCAGATGACATATGCGTGATTGAACTGAATAACAACGGAGTGAAGGAAATACTTGATGCGATTGTAGAGTTTTCAGCTTCTGTTGCGGGCTCCAGATCAATGAGTCCAAAATAAAATACATAAGATCTGGTTATAAGGACAATGGCACACCAGATTTTAGTAGTGGCCACTATACGTTTGAGGGAGTGAGGAGGTTAAAATAGTTGGGTTCTCTTATCACTCACGATAACAGTGTGGGTGAGGATATTAAAGAGCGCCGGGCAGCCAACAGACGTGCTCTGTATCCTCTAAGGCCACTGTTAAAATCTAAACATCTATCAACTGACGTGAAGCTGAAGCTTTACAAAGCGTGTATCGTGCCCGTTGTTATGTTTGGATGTGAAAGTTGGGCGCTGAGAGAAGAATCATGCGTGTGATTTACAGCCCAAAATGCGAAGTAGATGGTACATACCGAGCTCTGTACAATATCGAGATCAGAGATCTGATGAAGATCCCCGATATTGTACATGAAGTAAGATCACAGCGAGTACATTGGCTCGGTCACGTTTCATGTGCTGATCCAGAACGAATTGTGCAGCGATCTCTGAAAGGAAAGCCACCATATGATTAGCGCAGGCGACGATGGCTCTACGATGTAGAGAACGACTTGGCCTCTTCAGATTGTCTTAGACAATATGAAGACCATGTTGAAGATAGAAACCGTTGGAGCCAACTAGTTGACTCAGTTAGAGGCCAGTAATAACCTTTCAAAGCTGATTATTATTATTATTTGGTTGTTTTGCGATTGGACAGTAAAAGACATAAAAAGTTCCGAGCAATTTTGTGAGTTCGCAATATAAGATGTTGCACTGAGGTGTTTCAGTTTTACGAAAGATGTACTCCAACATGAGATTGAAGAGTATCGGGGACTGCAAAAATTAGTTAACTGCAAAAATTGTCGATAGCCTGTTCTCAACTTTAACACAACATTGAGACTGCTTTACTGTCATTACCAATTTTGTTGGAATTCCTAGGTATTCCAGGGCAGACCACAAACTCATTCAGTTGATCGAGTCATAGGCCTGTCGGAAATCCAGGAACACCTGATGTACGGGGATGGATGTCTATAATATATGGGAATGAATGTCTATAGCATGGATGTCATGCTGTCGCTGAAAAGATCCTGATATCGTTTCTTTTGATCTTCATTTATCAGACATTCACATTCGAAACGTCCCATGCGTTTCGCTGTGTTCTCGGACTTGTACGAAAACTTGCATCGTACTTTTGCAGCGACCAAATAATGATCGCTGCCTACGTATTTGGTTGCTGACCGATAAGTTCTCACATCCTGCAAGACACGCGAGCCCACCCTTTTGAAACTAACACATGGTCAATTTTGCAGCGGGAAGTTCCGCAAGGTGTCCAAATCTTTAGATGTATCTGTTTGTGAGGGAAGAACGTGCTTGCTACTCTAAGATCGTGAGCAGTTGCAAAGTACATCATTCCCTCACCATTATAGTATCGGTCGCAGTTTCATGTCGGGAGTAGAGACCTATGCTTTCACACAAGTTGGCCTGATTTCTGTCAGCTCTAGCATTAAAGTCCCCAATTACCATTCTAACATCGTGTTCGGGTATAGATCCCATCAGATCGTTCAAGTCATTGTAAAATTAGTCTTTATCTTGGGGATAGTTTTTTTTTCTTTTTTCTTATTAAAACGGTTGGAACTTGCAGAGGTTCCGCACTCAATGCCACAATGGGCCCATGGTGCAAACCTTGAGGATCTATCCTAACTCGCATAAGCAATAACTGATCTACGTTCAAAGATCCGTACGAGAACACTTTTGGGATCTGGCTACGACAAAGGCCAGACAGCTGGAAAGGTAGTGTAGACAGTCGTCCACTTCCTCCAGACAGTCGTCAGAAAGATCATCCTGAGCAAGTCCAATGCGTTGGAGATGAACCTTGAAACGTCCATGGCCCGTAATAAGTGCAACCAGAATTCTAAGTTGGCCCTTTTTTAAGGATAACACATATTTAGTGACCCTCACGTTGTGTTGAATGATGAACCGTATTGCCTTTCGACAGTTAGGAGTAGAATGCCAGTTCTGTGCCAGTTCAAGTAAAGCGAACTTCCTAATAGCGTCCTGACCACCGTTGAACGATAGAGGAATTGCTGGCTCGAAATCACAAAATTTACTGTGCGATCCAGCTTTTGATAAAAAGTCAGCAACCTCATTTTCCACAACGCCACAATGAGCAGGCACCCATATGACCCTTACTCTCGAATTCGAGCAAAGGATATTAACGAAATGTGTGCACTCTTTGACCAGTTTAGATTTAGTCAAAGTGTTTTTAAGGGTATTGAGCACGGCTTTACTATCCTTCTCTAAATCACTAAACTTAAACGTCTAAGTGCAATTAAGTCAGCTTGAAAAGCCGTGCAGTGTTTACCCAGACTACTCGAGAATCTAAGCCCATGCTTTGGACAAAAGAAAACAAACCCTGCACTGACTATTCTGAACGAGAGCCATCCGCCAAAAAAACTATCGACTCGGACAACTGTCTATATAGAATTCCTGAGAGAGCCACAGTTCTCGAATTGGTATGAAGTTAAATTCGGGCAATAGCCTGTCATTCACCATTTCATCTTCCGGAATATGTGACTTAAAGTTATTAAGAATCTGTCTATGCCCCGTACAAGTACCGAAGGCATGCCAGGCCCCAATGCACCTCAGTCGAAACGCAGCAGAGCGCGTCATACCAAGAATGTAAGACTGCAATTCGGGCAAGCATAGAATAGACTCCATAGCAAGAAGGAGAGTAGACGACATAGCCCCGGTTATAGCTGTACAGGCTGTCTACTGCAGTCCATCCAGCCTTGCTACAGAAGACGTCAGTTTAACAACTGACCACCATACAACTGCTGCATACGACAGTAAAGGTAAAACTAGTGATTACTAGATGAATAACATAATTTTGGGGGTCAGACCCCAGGAATTGTCAAAGGCCCTTCTGTATTGCCCAAAGATAGCAATGGCCTTTTGTAGCGGAAAATAGGCGAATCATTCTTAGCCAGAGTTTTGTTAAGTCTAGCGAGGACAGAAAAGCTATCAATTTCCTCACAGAAGTTTTTCCACGCTGCCCTCTGCGCGGATCTTAGGCTTTTTTTATAGGCTTTTTGAGCTACCAAAAATCGATTCAAATCAAAAATGAGATTCATATTTTTGGCTTTATGTTTAATTTTACGCACACTCTTCCTTAACTTTTTAAGTTCAGAACACCAGAAGGGTTTGTTAACCTTCTGCTGGTTGTAAATAAGAGGACACGACTGTTCAAAAGTTGTCGAAAATACTTTCGTTAGTGCAGTTGTCTGCAAATCGAGATCTGTGATAGATCTAATCTGATTTGGCAAATCTAGTAGTGAAACGAGCTCAGAGGAGAATGAATCCCAATTTGTAAGTTTCCTATTACGATATGGTTTAACCGGTGGTATTTTAAAGTTAATATTAAAAGAGATGCGGATCTGATGGGGATGGCTTACTTTTATGGGCGCGTGTACACAAATTAACGACAGGTTGGCTAACTTCATCCGCACGCGAAGCTTACACAATAGGTTATTGACTGCTTGGAAATCAAGCTCCAAAATTCCCGAGATCATCTCCACGAGTTCCAGCCGATACTCCTTCGTGCATGTGGTTAATCCTTTCAACGCTCCAGGTTTCCTAAGTGACTGAACGTTCCAAGTGCTGATCCTAAATCTTGTGTCCGAGTACTTGAGCGAGGGTCCGGTATTGCTTTGGCGGTATCAATTTTTTCTTTTGTTTATATTGCAAACAGGTTTTTTACGAATACGGGTCGCCAGCCCAACGAGCCAAACGACAAACAATAAAGGATACTATGGTGGAATTCTTGGAAAACATGTTCGTGCAATTTAGATTTATGAGACATGTGAGTGCCCCTCGACCACGGGGGCCAAAACAAACAAACATTAGGAAAATGTTTAATTTTAAATTGAAATGTGCATGGTACAAATGATTGATTATAGCCAATAGTATAGGTATTGATAGATAGTCTACTATACCAATTATATCTACATATAAACTACTTTGTGATTATTCATACCGAGCGCGAATTTCGGATGGGAATATACTTATTCGTACAAATTACAAACTGCGATTGAACTTTACAAACTGTTTATTAAATACCTAAACAATTTTTATAAATAGTTACAACATTACGTTTATTATACATGTATGATTTGCATACAAATTTTCACAAAATTCTGCTGTATACACATCAAGGTAATTTGCACGATTCGCCCATGGATACAAGTAAGGAAGATATTATATTGTGCAGATAGAAATGGCCACCGCAACTGATGCATTCCGTACAGTAAATCTAAAACATATTTATCTATAAAAATAGTTATTAACAAAAAACTTACATTCAGACAAATTAAGATATTATATACAAAACAAACTGTCAATAATTTTAATTAACATGTTTTTGGTTGAGCAAAAATTTGTATTTAGTAGAATAGAGTGTGTAGCCTAGCCAATCAAAGCTCAAAGGCGTTTTTTATTCTTCGTTGGAAGAAACATAGTTTATTCATATTTGTTTGTTGTGAAGGATTCATGGTTTGTAGTTACGACTCAGCTTATATGGAGATGCACAAAGAAGAACGAAAATTATATCGACCCGGTATAATATCTCCATTACTTGTACCATGTGTTCCGCCCGTACCTTCATGCAACTAAAGTGTTTCAGTCGCGTCTTGTGCATTTCTATTTCCGCAACAATATCGAAAATCAACACGTTTACATAACGATCGCACCGTACAAAAGTACAACAATTCCACTAAACTTAAAATTGATCCACCTAAAAATAGTCCAAGCAATCCACCAAAGTTGGAAACTAAATCCGAAATGCCATACAATTCGATCCTTGTGTTACCCAAATATTCAATTCGTTCATAATATATATTGATCTGGGACGCCTCATATAGCGTTGAATTAAAATTGGTAGATATTAAATTATCTTGTGAGTCTTGTAGCATATCGTATGGGGATCGTTCAATTTCCGCTTCATATCGGATCGAATTACATTCGGGCAGGCAGTCACAATCCGCCAGCGTCATTACATCCGGTCCTAATCCCTTTATATTATATTCGGCATTGTATTTTTGCTTGAGTAACATATTTTCAGCGTTAGACCATACAGTTCCGTAACATTTGATTGAGCCAGCACCACAAATCGGAATTTCAGTTCCGCGTGGTATTCCAAATTGGACACATCCACAGTATTGATTTGTTATATTCGAAATGCATTCGAGGCGACAATTCATCTCGTTGTACGACGTAAAATAGCGGAGATGCCGCTCATCCTGGAAATAACATTGCCGTCGATGCGGATGGTATCTACGTAATTTTTCCGATGTTGATATTTTGATAGGCTTAATTTTGATGTCCACATTTTCGCCGTGGCCTATTCGTATGAACGAATTAGATGGCTGTGGATGTTCAGCGGGCGAATGAAGTGTTATTCGATAGCCTTGATCAAATCTACAATTGTAATTTTTATTCCTTTTATCTGTAAACAGTATCGTCTTTAGGCCTTTTAATTTGCCCACATTATTAACTCGGTATGGATATTCTTGATGGTCTTTCGCCCCTGTATAACCTGAATCAAAATCATAATTTACTGCGTTCTTAAAAGACACTCCTTTGGTCATGTTTTTATCGTATCCACGCAAAAGATCTTCGACAAAATTGAATGTATAACACATGCCCATCTCGGTGAATATTCTAGAATAGAGATCGTCACAAAATTCATACCGGGAGAATTTACATTCGACTAGCAGGTCGTTGTACTTTAACGTCAACTGAAAATAAATTAGTGAATAACAATTTATGTACTTTTATAGAAAAGGTGTTAATGTTATACCATACCGCGTGGAATTTTTCGAACACTTTATAATCTGTTAACGTATTGTTTCGGTTGGAACCCCAAATAGCCGGGCCAAATTTTCGTATTTTTTTATAATCACATGCATGCGCTACAGTCTCAAAACACGTTATTTCTTCTTCCGTCCAATTTGGCTTATTTTTACTGTACGGATTCAAATCAATTCTTCCGATCATCCCACTATAACTAAAATTTTGCTGATTGTCAGTGTTCAGTTTGATTTCCGAGCATATGGTAACCGCGGGAAATGGTATTTTATAAACTGGTGATGGTGAATCGTCTACCACTAACAATACCGGACTTTTTTCCCATTTATCCCAAATTGAGTAGATGAACATAAAAAGACACACGACGCAAATTATAAAGCCAAGAATCCACCAAATTTTTTCGAATACTGAACGTTTCTCGCCCAAATATTTTAACCCATGAATGGTTGTATTTTCCGAATAATCTTTAAATGGTTCCCAAAATGAACGGGGATGACAACATAGAAATTTCCGTTTGGCGCCACTTTTTGGTACGGCCGTTGTAACATCGCTAACGCGCACCAATTTATAGGTGTTGCTGCAAAATAAAAATAAAATTTATCGATTTTCCATAATTATTAATGAGTGCATATATTTGACAACATACAAATCAGTTTCATCACCATCATCATCCTTCACACCCATTTCCAATTAGGTGAATTTATGTGTTTACTATTCAGTTACGATAGTCGATCACATAAATGGATCGGCTCTTCTCAAATCTCACACACTCTTGATCAGTTGAGTGTGAGTGAATTTATTACTGTTACTGCAGTAAAACAAAATTTGGATCATCATCATTATTCGAGAGAAGAGTCATGCGCGTGATGAACGTTTTAAAAAACAACGATGTGCGGGCACATTCCGTTAAAATCCAAAATCTAATAATATATAGGGTCACCCCCGTACTAGTCGAGAACTAATGGTGTAACGATCTCTGAGCAATTTTGTGATAAGCCTTCGATGGTTAATCGGTGTAGACAATGAATTGGGATCTTCAAATTAATGAATAGCTCCAATTGTTTTTCAGCATTAGAGTATGTCTTTGTAATGCATATATAATAGGTTTTGGACCACTCTTGAAGTTTGTGAATTTGGTCATTGGGAGGCGAATAATAGCATCCAAAACCATATCTATAAGGTTAAAAGCAATATAGGCTCCAAACCGTATTCAATTCGGAAACTTCTTAATCAATTTTTAAAGGTATCTTCTATATATTAGCAAAGGTATAAAAAAGAAAAGCCTCATCCCCAAAATGTCCGTATGCCTGTGACGTTTAATTTTATTGATAAACCTAAACGACTCAGCCGCTTACCTAGATTCTGTACAGGAATTACAGATATTTGATGGCAATTCCACTCAATACACAATATGGAGAACATCTTGCGCGATTACAACATTCTAAGCAGTAAACCAATATACCAATATTTTCGATGAAGAATGGGTATTCATTAAAAAGTGCCTGTTATTGAATTACGCTGATAAACGAGATCTAACTACACTGCAGCACTAACTCACCACTATACCACAAAAGCACATAACAGTGGATGAGTTGTATGCATCTGTCTGTATCATCAGTTCTCCTTGATCGACAATAAAATCAAGACTGAGGACTATTCGCAGGAAACTATCAACGTTTTGAGCGCTGGACGTATTCATCCGCGGATTGAATGGTGACCTATCAAAGATGCTGATCATCCAAAAACCAACCACATTACCTGAAGCATACGCAACTTGTTTGAAAATTCAGAACCTGAATTTTAGGAACATGGTCATACACAAACGAAATTTGAATAATATACTAATAACGGCTCCGATCAATCAGATCCCATGGACACAACTAGTTCCACCTAAAAATGATACCGTACTATACCACCTCAACGGTGAAATGTGACATCCAATATTCAACATCGGAACAGCAACACCCCATATGTCAATCAGAACACGGGCTATTTACCGTCATCAACACCGAATTATCCCAAACCGCCAACACCAATGGATGTTGATCCGTCCATTCAAACACGGCAAGAAAACTATATCAACCGACTTCATGATACTCCAGCAGTAAAACGAGAACATTCTCATCTTCATGAACCACGGAAACAATAAAGAATTAACCATCTCGAAACGCAAATTGAGGAACCCTATTATAACCAATTGGCATATGATGAACACCTAGAATGAGATATCCAATCTTCATTGGATTTAGAAGATAACTAAAAATAAGTAAATTTTATGACGGAAGCCTCTCTAGCGTATAACCATACATAGAATACCGGCTTAAAAACGGAAATATACTTAAATTCCTCATCGACAGCGGAGTCAATAAGAACTTTATAAACCAACCGAAAGTCAATTTCAAATCAGATCAGTGGGAGGGGATTTCAAAATTAGTCAAAAAATTAGTAGACCATTCTTCAAAAGCATTGGCCGCGAAAATACCATCGATTTTTGCATTCTACCAGGGTTGAAAAGATTTGATGGCATTATAAGGGACGATACATCAAAGGAACTTGGGGCACTTATTGATCGAAAATACAACAAACTGATCTTCACACACAACATACACATTCCATTACAATAAAAACCATCATACCATGTCAATAATATGGAAGTACGAGATGGTCATCTTTCCACTGACATTAAAAAGAAATTGCCTACAGTCATCACGAAATTTACAAAACTGTTCGGGCCCGTCAATAACCTCGCCGCCATTGAAACAGAAGTTCGGACTGAAATAAAAACCACCACAGAAGAACCAATATAATACTAAATCATATCCCTATCCATACGGTATGAGGCAGGAAGTGGACAACCAAATTGCACCACTTCTCGAAGATGGTATATCATATACGACCCTCTAAAAGTACATACAACGCCCCGATTTGGGTTGTAGAGAAAAAAATGGACACCTCGCAAAAAAAAATATCGAATGGTAATAGTTTTTTACCACCATCAACGACGTAACTTCAGGATTTCATCAGATTCGAATGAAGGAGACTGACATCCCGAAAACTTCTTTTTCCACCATGAATAGAAATCATCGTCTTTGGAGGGAGAGACGAAGAGGAACATCTACTTCGTGTCGAGAACGTCTTTTCCAAACTTCAAAAGTCCAACCTACGCGTAAATATCAACAAAACGGAGTTCTTAAACATAGAAACGGAATTTTTGGGCTAGCTTATACCTCATCAAACCGGATCAAAAAAAGGTACTGGCTATTCAGCAAATCTTTCCTGGGATTGGCATCATATTATAGACGGTTCATGCGAGATTTCACCCTTATAGCTTTCCTGCTAACTACCGAAATCGAATGTTTCAAACTGCCAACGTGTTTTTATTTATTCAGAATTGTTTGTCGTTTTATCAGAGAAAGACTGAAATTGTTCAGGTTTATTACGAAAATCAGCGTTCTGTGAGGAATGTGTTTCGTGCGCTTGACAGTATTAGATGATACGTGACTAAATAGACGGTTTGGTGTGGTTTATGCGCCTGTGAAATCATTCGTCCATATTCCTTCAAAAAAGAAAACGGCTGGGACGTACCTGCGAATAGTGCTCGTTATTGCGCAATGATAAAGGAATATTTGCTGCCTGAAATTGAAGCCCGATCTCGACGACATTTGGTTCCAAGAAGTCGGCGCTATTTGCCAGAGCGCGCGAAGCAATGTACTTATTGAAAAATCATATTGGCGACAATTAGATTCACGGTTCCGAAGACTCTTTTCTTTGGGGCTACGCAAAGTCCAAAGTCTAAGTGAATAAACCAGCTCTAGATTTGACGCATTGGAAGCCAACATTACTCGTGTCATTCTCCAAATACCATTCGATATTCTCGAACGCGTCATCAAAAATTGGACTTTGACAAACGACCATTGTATATTTGCGGCCATTATTTGAAAGAAGTAATCTTCAAAAAGTAAATGTTCGAATGATAATAAAGTTTCCATACCATTAAATCGAATTTTTTAAGTTTTTTTTAAGTTTTCCACAAATCACCTCTATATAGATTTCGTTATTACGTATAAAATCACGCACATGTTGTTTGATGCTCCCTGTTTCTGGCATAACTGCCGGTGAGACTTTTGCAATTCAGCACAAAATTTTTCGATACATCGAAAACCTATGGACTCTTTGAGATAACATTGATTTGATTAATCTCGTGCAAATTTATTGCTTCTGTTGAAATTAGAGTCGTGTGAACGAGCTATGTGGCCAAAATTTTACTGCTGGATCGTGTTGAAGAATAAGCGGCAAAATACGTCGTTATGAAAAATGTGACAAAAACCTTGGTCCACAACTGCAAATTGCTGGCCAAATCATACAATTTTTTGCAAATGTATCTAACTTGAAGTGTTTCAAAACCAATTTCATGTACGTTTCGTCATCCATCAAAACACATCCACTAAATTTTGTCATCAGTCTGGCACATATTTTATCGAACAAGTGTTGGTTATCTCAACGATTTGCCTTTTTAATAACTCGGTAGCACTCATAACCTTCCTGAAGTCGAATTCGTTTTACCATGGAGTGGGGTGTGTTAAATTTTATGGCACGTTCATAGTTAAATTTCCCCGGACTATTTTTAATGAAAGTTATAACCTGTTTGTAAAGATTTCTATCAGTTGTGCCATGTAAAGATTTATATCGCTGTTCAGCGGGAATTTTTAATACGCCGATGGCCGAGTAAGCCGAGTCAATGCTCTTGAAATCGTGGACCGGAGTTCAAGACTCGTCAGCCAATATTTTTTTAATCTAATTTCTGCTGTAAAATTGGTTCAACACAGCTTCTGTTGAAATCTACATTCAATTTCTGCAAGAATAAGGTCCATCTCTTATTGTGTATGACCGTAATGCAAATGTTAAAGCCATCTCTTCTGTATGACTGTAATGCAAATGTTAAACCCATCTCTTGTGTATGACTGTAATGAAAATGTAAGACCCATCTCTTGTGTAGGACCGTAATGAATTGTCCATTCATCTTCGAAAATTTTATACAAATTTTAAGTTTAAGTCAGTACACGAATAACGCCCAAATAAAAATTTCCCTATACAAACTGAGAGTATAACAAATAGGTATAGCTCAAAAAAAAATAATTTAATTCAGATTCTGTTAAATTTTCATTTTTCTCTATTCAAATGGTGAGTATAAAAGATGGATTTATCAGTAATGAAATTGTACGCAGTGGTCAAGTAAGCAAAATAATGGGCGTTTGACTAGTGGACGTGAGTTCAAGCGGCATTCGGGTTAGTGTTTTTTTAATTTAATTTCATAACAAATTAGTTCAACTCAGCTTCTATTAAAATTTTCAAATTTTACCAATTGCCAAGTATAAAAGAGGGATGTAGCAGCAATGATATTGTACGGCGATGGTCAAATAAGCAGAGTCCAGAAATACTTTTGGTTATACTAAATATCGATCAAATCATGGACCTGCAGGTATTTTTCCTTTATTAGTTGGCCAATATGTTGGGTTTCCAGTTGAAATTGATTCACATTCATTTTCCATTTACATCCAATACCCCATTATGGGATATATGAAGTCACCACCAGACGCTTCAAGAAATCTGTGTATTGTTTGAATAGAATGTCTTGGTGGACAATACAATTCTGCCACAATAATTGGAAAGTTGTTGGTTTTTAATTTTTATATACATGAACAAGTGTTGGTTATCTGAACGATTTGGCTTTTTAATAACTCGGTAGCACTTATAGCCATCCTGCACTCGAATTCGTTTTACCATGGATTGGGGTGTGTTAAATTTTATGGCAACGGTCATAGTTAAAGTTCCCCGGATTACTTTTATTGAAAATTATATCCTTTATGTCTGATTTTTTGTGAGCGGTTTTTTTTGATTTTTCTGCGAGATGTTCTACACCGTTCCACCGTTATAAAGCGGACCCACTCTATATAACGCTATATATCGTTGTTTTGGGTCAATTTAATAATTTTGTTATGGATAAACATGACGCTGAAGTAGATTCATGGTATTTGAGCACGATTAGTTTTAAATTCTGCTCTTTTTGAAAAGAGATTTAAATGCATTGACGGACATTCTATAAAACTATCATCAATAACGCTTTGTTCCTAAAGAAATTTGTTCGCCCTTTAGTTCAGAACGTTGTCTACGGTGTTGACGTTTTCTACGGGCTGTCGACACATCAATGTATAAAATAATAGATGATGCATAAACGCCCGTCCCTGGGCAGAACGTACTTGCTACTCTAAGATCGTGAGCAATTGCGAATTGCATCATTCTCTCACCATTATCGGTCGCAGTTTCGTGTCGAGAGTACGGACCTATGTTTTCGCACAAGTCGGCCTGGTTTCCGCCGGCTCTAGCATTAAAGTCCCCAATTACCATTGTAACATCGTGTTCGGGTATAGATCCCATCAGATCGTTCAAGTCATTGTGAAATGAGTCTTTATCTTGGGGCTGCCTGACTTCTGTGGGCGCGTGTACACAAATTATCAACAAATTGGCTAACTTCATGCGCAAGCAAAGCATTCACAATCGGCTATTGACTGCTTGGAAATCCTAAACAGCCTTCTTTACCTATGGGGCCCAAGAAGAAATTCAGCTCCAAGATTCCCGAGGTCATCTACACTGTTGAGCAACTTATAGCCCTGGGTCACATGGTGTCCATTTTTAGGCCAGATAGTTTCTTGAAGAGCAACGAGCTCCAGCCGATACTCCTTAATTCATGTGATTAGGCCTTCCAGCGCTCCAGGTTTCCGGGTACTTGAGCGGGGGTCCCATATTGGTGTATCCATTTTTTCTTTTGTTGATATTTCAAACAGTTTCAAACAGTTGAGTTTTTTTACGGATGCGGGTTGTCAGCCCAGCGATCCAACCGTTTAGTAGCAAAGGATACTGTGGTGGTATTCTTGGAAAACATGTTCGTGCAATTTAGGTAAGTGTCCTCAGACCACAGGGGCCAATATATATATATATATATATATATATATATATATATATATATATATATATATATATATATATATATATAAATATATATATATATATATATATATATATATATATATTTATATATATATATACATATATGTATATATATATATATATATATATATATATATATATATATATATATATGTATATATATATATATATATATATATATATATATATATATATATATATATATATATATATATATATATATATATATATATATATATGTATATGTATATATATATGTATATATATATATATATATATATATATATATATATATATATATATATATATATATATATGTATATGTATATATATATGTATATATATATATATATATATATATATATATATATATATATATATATATATATATATATATATATATAAAAGAAAGTCGTGTTAGTTACTTCACTTATAACTCAAGAACGGCTGAACCGATTTAGCTGAAAATTGGCAGGGAGGTAGTTTAGAGCCAGGAGAAGGACATAGGATACTTTTTATCCCGTTCGACATCATTCCCGTGTGACTTGACATGTAACGTCAGTCACTATAAAACGTGGTATAACAAAAAAGAATCAGACTTGGAATAACAAAATTGACGTATAATGACAGCTATGTAATGACGTATGGATGACAATTTGATATTTGTAAGAAATCAATAATAAAACAATTTCTATTAAATAAATAATTAACATTATTGCCCAATTGCCCATTCGTATAAACAGTGAAGTGAACTATAAAACTCGGTATGGTTGAAAATTTAAGTTTTTAGGTGAAGTGAAGTTTAATTAATAATGCCGCGTCCAAGACGATCGAATCTTTCCCGACAAAGCCGTGATGCAAGAAGAATACGAAATACTGCAAATGAAAGGACTGAAGAAGAACTAGAAATTGCACGTGAACAGCGCCGCGATAGTATGGCTCGACTTCGTGCTTCTCAATCACGAGAGCAAAGTGAAGCAGCCCGTGAAACAGCTCGGTTGGCAATGCAAAATCGTCGAGCGAACAACAGAGGTCAACAAATAGATAATTTGCGACGCAGAACAAGATATTTATCAAGTGCTGATTTGAATCGAGCAGCGTTTCAATACGATTGCAGCAATGATTACAGCTTGCATCCTAGCGTTTGCATTGGGCAAATGGACGTAGTTTGCGAGTATTGTGGTGCATTAAAGTTTTCCGGAGAAACGCCTGGATTATGCTGCCTTAATGGTAAAGTGAAATTGCCATTGTTGACTCCGCCACCTGAGCCATTGTATTCATTGCTTTGTGGCGAAACACAAGAATCACGCCACTTTCATGCAAATACTCAAAAATACAATGGTTGTTTCCAGATGACGTCATTTGGGGCAGATATTATCGAAGAACGGGGATTTAATCCGACATTTAAGGTATTTATTTTTGTACTTATATAGAATGTAGTTAAAGAATAACTTACTTTATCTATTGGTACCTATGTAGTATATTTGCTAATTCTGAACTCTACTCTCCCACCGAAAAAAGTGTTTATAACCCAGTTAATACTGTCTGGTTTTTATTTTGTAGATACAAGGACAGATTCATCATCGAATTGGATCATTACTACCTTTCGAAGATACACAGAATAAATTTTTACAAATATATTTCATGGGCAACATGGAAGAACAACTTGATCGACGCCTAGAGATCAATGCAGGAATGAAGCGAGCAATTCTTCAAGACTTGCAGTGTCTGCTTCATGAACATCATGCGTTGGTCAAGTTGTTTAAGAGTGCTTTAGAGCGCATGCCAAGTGATGACTATAAAGTTGTTATCAAAGCAGATAAACGACCATCTGGAACACACGAAAGGACATTTAATGCTCCAACAGTAGACGAAGTTGCCATCCTGATTGTTGGTGAACAATTTGAAAAACGCGATATTGTGCTTACACGTCGCGATACTGGGCAACTGCAACAAATATCTGAAACTCATCGATCATATGACACATTGCAATACCCGCTGATGTTTTGGCAAGGAGAAGATGGATATTATTTTAATATTAAAATGAAAAATCCATTGAATGGTGAGTATCAGTATCATAATTTATTTCATTTATTTGTGAAAGACACTGATTTAAAATAATGCTTATTAAAAAAATGGTTAATGTCTGTATTGTTTGCCTTTAAAATTTGCCTTTGAAATGGTTAATTATCAAATTTTTAATTTCAGGTGAAGAAACTACAAAGAAAGTTAGCTCAATGAATTATTACGCATATCGTTTGATGATTCGTCAAAATGCTGACAACTATTTGCTGCGGTTTCGTCGATTGTTTCAGCAGTATTGCGTTGACATGTATGTAAAAATAGAAACGGAACGTTTAACATTCATTAGGTTGAACCAAGCCAAACTGCGTTCTGAGGAGTACATCCATTTACGTGATGCAGTTAGTACTGAAGGAAATGCAGCTAATATTGGTCGATTAACTATTCTGCCGGCGACATACATTGGTAGTCCACGTCATATGCATGAATATGCACAAGATGCAATGACATATGTTCGTCATTACGGTCGGTCCGATCTCTTTATTACTTTTACCTGTAATCCAAAATGGATAGAAATTACTCAATTGCTGCTTCCCGGACAAACATCAAGTGATAGACACGACATCACAGCACGTATATTCAGGCAAAAAATTCGGTCCCTGATGAACTTTATTGTTAAACAACGCGTCTTTGGAGATACTCGATGCTGGATGTATTCAATCGAATGGCAAAAGCGAGGCCTGCCGCACGCACACATTCTTATTTGGTTAGTGGAAAGAATTCAGCCTGACCAAATAGATGATATCATATGTGCTGAGATTCCTGATTATGAAGTCGATCCAGACCTACATGATGTTGTTACTACTAATATGATTCATGGACCGTGTGGTGCCATCAATCCCCAATCACCTTGCATGGTCGATGGAAAGTGCTCTAAACGATATCCACGGAAATTAACGGCGGAGACTGTCACTGGCAATGATGGTTATCCGCTGTATCGGCGTCGATCACCAGATGACAACGGTCGAACTGTCACAACGAAAGTGAAAAGAATGGATTTCGTTGTCGACAACAGTTGGATTGTTCCATATTCGCCACTTATTTCTAAATCGTTCAAGACACATTGCAACGTTGAATACTGCAATTCAGTTAAGTCCATAAAATATATTTGCAAATATGTCACGAAAGGCAGTGATATGGCGGTTTTTGGATTGCAATCCTCGAATACCAACGATGAAATTTCACGCTATCAAGTTGGTCGTTATGTGAACTGTAATGAAGCGATTTGGCGTATATTCGCATTTCCCATTCACGAACGTCATCCTACTGTTACGCATTTGGCGGTGCACCTGGAGAATGGTCAACGAGTATATTTCACGGCTTCGAATGCTACGCAACGTGCTGAAACACCTCCAGCAACTACATTGACCAGTTTTTTTGCAATCTGCGAAAGCGATCAGTTTGCACGAACTTTGCTTTACTCGGAGATGCCACGTTATTATACTTGGAATGCTTCATCGAAGAATTTTCAAAGACGGAAGCAAGGCGATGCGGTTCCTGGGTATCCAGATGTGCGTTCTACTGATGCTCTTGGTCGTATGTATACAGTTCATCCAAAGAATAATGAATGTTTCTATTTGCGGTTGTTGCTGGTAAATGTGCGTGGGCCAACGTCATTTGAGTCACTACGAACTGTTAATGGTGTAATATTCCCAACATATCGTGCTGCATGTGAAGAATTGAAGTTATTAGAAAACGATAGTCATTGGGATACGACAATCGCTGAAGCCATTATCTCTGCATCTCCAAGTCAGATACGCACATTATTCGCTATCATAATTTCGACATGTTTTCCATCAAAACCATGTAACCTGTGGCACAAATACAAGGATAATATGTCAGAAGATATTTTACATCAAATTCGTGTCAGTACCAGAAATCACGATATTGAGATGAATGAGGAGATACATAATCGTGCTTTACTCTTGATCGAAGATATGTGTTACCTCATGTGCGGTAATTTATTAATCAGGTTAGGAATGCCAGCACCATATCCTGAAATGAATGACGCATTTAATCGAGAATTGGAACGGGAACGTGAATATGATCACCAGGAATTAGATTTAGTAGTTCAAACGAATGTACCCCTGTTGAATTACCAACAAAAGGAAGTTTATGATACTTTAATGAAGGCAATCGATGATGAAAATGGTGGTTTATATTTCCTAGATGCCCCTGGTGGAACTGGTAAGACATTCCTCATGTCATTAGTTTTAGCAACTGTTCGGGCGAGATCTAACATAGCGGTTGCAGTTGCTTCTTCTGGAATAGCAGCCACATTGTTAGAAGGATGCCGTACGGCTCATTCAGCATTCAAATTACCGTTAAATCTTCAAACTATTGAAGAACCAACGTGTAATATTGCAAAACACTCAGCAATGGCCAAAGTTTTAGCGGTATCGAAAATCATCATCTGGGACGAATGCACAATGGCGCATAAACGTGCATTAGAAGCACTTAACCGAACATTAAAAGATTTACGCAATGACTCGAGATGTTTTGGAGGAGCAATGATTTTACTTTCTGGCGATTTCCGCCAAATACTGCCAGTAATTCCAAGATCTACGGCTGCCGACGAAATAAACGCTTGCCTCAAATCGTCAAATCTATGGCGCCATGTGAAGAAACTGCAACTGACAACAAACATGAGAGTTACATTGCTTAATGATACATCTGCTGAAGATTTCTCGGAGCAATTGCTGACTATCGGTAATGGTCAAGTACCTGTCGATGAATCGAGCGGATTAATATCATTTCCAAATAATTTCTGTAATTTTGTCTCATCAAAAGACGAACTTATCAACAATGTATTTCCAGAAATTATTTCTAACTACAAAAATTATGAATGGATGAGTGAGTGAGCAATTTTAGCGGCAAAGAATAAAGATGTAGATGACCTAAACTACATAATTCAAAATAAGATCATTGGAACAATGCATTCATTCAAATCTATTGACTGCGTCACAAATGAAGATGAAGCCACCAACTATCCAATTGAATTTTTAAACTCTTTGGACGTGCCTGGCTTACCACCGCACAATTTACGCCTAAAGGTTGGCTCCGTAGTAATCATGCTTCGAAACATAAACCAACCAAAACTGTGCAACGGTACGCGTTTGGTGGTTAGAAAATTGATGAACAATGTAATTTACGCTACGATAATGATAGGAAAATTCAAAGGTGAGGAAGTTCTCATTCCGAGGATACCGATGATCCCAACCGATATGCCGTTTGAATTTAAAAGACTTCAATTTCCGATACGTCTTGCATTTGCCATGACCATCAACAAATCACAAGGCCAATCCTTAAAAGTTTGTGGTTTAAATCTAGAACATTCATGTTTTTCCCATGGTCAATTATACGTGGCATGTTCACGGGTCGGAAGACCATCTGCGTTGTTTGTTTTTGCGCCTGATAATAAAACAAAAAATGTCGTGTATCACAAGGTACTTAAATGAAGAGCAACCTATGTACTAAAATACAGAAATAATTATGAATGATTGATGTAGAAATTTAATTTTTTTTGTATTTTTTCCAATAAAAAAAAAATCTGCTTATTTATTGACATTATAAGGCGGAACAAAGTTCGCCGGGTCAGCTAGTATATATATAATATATACATATAAGTGTATATTCAAATTATTATGCAACGTTGTCGTTTGTGTGTGTTTGTCATAATATTCCATTGTAACAACACACCGAAGTATATTACATAATACATGCTGTCTTTATTTTTAAATTTGAGGCATGTTTGTACACAACTAACACTAATATAAAAAGGTCGGTTTGTCTCTTTAAATTGTTTATAGTTAGACTTGTATAATAGATAAGTTTTGATAAATATATACATATATGTATACATATATATATATATATATATATATATATATATATATATATATATATATATATATATATATATATATATATATATATATATATATATATATATATATATATATATATATATATATATATATATATATATATATATATATATATATATATATATATATGTATATATATATACATATGTATATATATATATATATATATATATATGTATATATATATATATATATATATATATATATATATATATATATATATTTTTATATATATATATATATATATATATATATATATATATATATATATATATAAATATATATATAATTATATATATATATATATATATATATATATATATATATATATATATATATATATATATATATATATATATATATATATATTTCATGAGTTCTATTTATATATTATATTTTTGGAAATAGTAAAATTTTTTATTTTCTAATGGCGCAAAAGAAAAAAATTTTGTTACACTTCAATAATTTATCACTGTCTATAATGATTACTTCAAAAATTACTAAAAGAAAAAAAAACACTCAAACTAAAAACAAAAATTTACACACACTTTTTGATTAAAAAATTGCTATAAATTATAGCCATAAAGAGTTATAATAAATCACAAAGTCTATGTATGTACATATATATGAATTTATATATCAACCAATAACAAAATTATTTTGTTTTACGTTCTCAAAGACACGAACGTGCACCGCGTAACTTCGCAAGCACTAAAATATTACTGACAAACGCGAGCTCTACCGATTTTTGAATGGTTATTGGTTAATCTTCGCGTTATTTATTTATACGTAACGAACCAACGATAACGTAAATTGGAGTACGCATGCGTGTTTCTACTGTGATTTTGCCCCTTTGGGCGATACAACGGTGTATACATATTAGACTAATAAATGTGCTATGTTATATTATTACTCGCATATCAATATTAGTAACGAAAATAGTTAACCAAAACCACTTAATAATTTTATAATCAGAATGATATTTTATCAGAAACGAGAATAAGTAAGCGATAATGTTTGCTCTAGTTGTGGCATTTTTTATTATTTGATTTGATTTGATTGAAATGTTCGACCAAACATTTAGCAGGATCTCCCGGAGATGGCCGGGCCTCACCGAACACCCGTACTGAATTAAGACAAGTGACCAATGAAATCACTTGATGAATCGGACTATAGTGAGTCACTTGGTGAAGAAACCGAGGAAAGGCTTAATATAGACGAATAGTCCAGCCTCCCAAATCCTTGACAAATACCGCTAATCCCAAACCCTCCGAGAGCAACCACCCCAGTACCAATTCAACCTAATTCATGAGCCGTTCTCCCGCCCCTTCCCATCACTTGCTCGATTCATGCTCATTCAGACGGCTACACCAACCAATACAACTTCCACCACATCTATACAAAATACCACTTCAAACATTAAAACGGTTGCGTTAAAATTAGCCGTTCGTTCGACTACCCACATGGTTGGTGCAACACGTTACAATGGGGACCCGGAGAGTTTCCCTTGAGACACGATAAATGTCTCACGATTAGCCATAGCTTTATTTTACAAAAGGCGATTAGGCCTGATTTAATAGGGGATACCCCTATACCAAAAACGAATTGGAGCCTACCTCTTGGGTAATGGTGAAAACCGTATGATCTATGCTACTTCCCATCACCCACTAAATATTTTTTTACGTCATAAATTAAGCATATTATATCTGTACAAATAGCAAATAACTTATAATACAATAGCATAAGGGAAACTGCTACAGATTTGCGTATCAAGATATATAGTAGCAGTTAAGTTATTTTAACTAGATGGCACCACTGGCAAATAAACGAAAGGTACCTTTTTTTTTTAATGAAATTTTGAAAAATAATGTAAATAAATCTAAAGGAAAATAAAAATTAAATAAACAAAACCAAATTGACAACACACGGCTGAAATAACTTCAAAATAACAAATAACGTAAAAATTCTTGTTAAAAAACGTTTGGTGCGCCATCTGCAGGATATAACTTTATTAATTTTTGTCGATAACATGAAGTCACGCGAGTTTACTATGGAAATCTGCAGTAATCTCCCCTATAGTATTATAAGTAACTTATAATAACAAACGTATAAATATCCTGAAAAATTAGTAATATAAATTATCCACAAACTTGACATAACTCCATTACGTTTGACGTATTACGATCCTCTTTACCATTTCTTTCCATTGGGTTGGTATTGCAGTCCATATATTTTTCGTTCAATAAAATATGGTGGTGAATATGATGGTTTGCGTCTCTGCTGATATACACAATCGTGTATGCATTCTGCATGTATATTTTGTTGTTGTTGTTGTTTTTTTTTTTCACTTATATTTCCCTTATTTCAAAAACGCACATCTGGTCGATATGACAGTTTAATCATCCAGTTGCGGCATTTTTTATTATGTAAACAAAAAATGTCCGCAGTGGTATTGAAACGCACGTTCCGTTTATTAAAAAAATAAAATCTAGATTTCGGGACCCGTGGTAATAAGCTGATGCATCTCGAGAAACGGCGTAATAAGCTACATTCTTTATATAGGCTGTATGGTATGGAGTATTACTCCGATTTTGTTAGAGCCCGTAAAGAATTTAAAAGTTTGATCTGGTTTTTGTACAACCAATATATAGTGCGAATCGAGGAGGAACTGACAACGAGTCCTAAAAAATTTTGGAATTTTATGAATAGCAAGAGAAATGTGGTTGGTTTTTCGTCGTCCATGACTTATCAGAGTTCCACCGCTAATCACCCCTCTGGAATATGTAAATTGTTTGCTAAGTTGTTTGCCTCAGTGTAAGAACCACTATATAGTGACGCCCTATGTCAGTTGATTTCAATCATTTTAAATTTACAGAGCGAGAAGTTAAAGATTGCTTGCTCCAGCTTGACGTCAACAAAGGTGCTGGTCACGACGGAAGTTTATCGATTTTGGTCAGGAATTGTGCGGTTTGTTCCTTCATATTATACTTTTATATTTAATGAAAGCTTACGCAGAGATTTTTTTCCTGATCCTTGGAAAATTTCCTGTATTCACCCAATATCCATGTAGTTTTCTAGAAGTTTCGCCCCTTTTAACATATTTTGCCTGTTGCCAGATGTCATTGAATAAATTTGGCTTAATTTTATGTCAAACGAGTGTATAACGTCAATTGATGTAATTTCTAGGTAATTTATAGTTTGGCGATCAGATAGCCTCATGCATGTCTAAGTTATGCTCCTCCCAAGCCGCGTTGCTGAATCAATTATGATTGAAATTAATTGTTTTGAAATTTCAGCTTTAATAATATTTTTGATTTCGTCTGAGCTTTAGCGCCCTCATTACTTATACTCGTATTCAAAGTTCAGGTTCGGGTTCCAAATGTTCAAAAATGTTTGAACCGGATCGACTTCATATAACTATAGGGAAGATAAAAATTAAAATTAAATATTATAAAATATTATATTATATAATATTAAATTATTATTCATCAATTTCGAACTTTGTTTTGAGCAACTTGCAGAATGTGAGAAATTTCAAAAATATTCTGTTAATGCAACTGGTAAACTAGTTTTTATGGCAAATTATTATAAAAATAGTTAAAAAGAAATCGGGGGCGGATCACAAGTTTCAGTCTAGGTTCGCAATTGTTTGAGTTACAATTATTCAAAGCGTCGTTAAAATCGGTTGCAATAGTAAAAAGAGTAATAGAACTGTGCACAAATACCTTGAAATCCTTTTGCGTTAGGTTTATTGCTAAAACAACGATATGTAGCGTTATAAAACGGTATAAAGAAGGTCTCAGCGCAGAAAGGCGAACATAGCACAACTATATGTTTAAAATCTTAACAAGGAAGTTATAACTAACATTAAAAATACCGTGTCATAAAATTTAATATATTCCGCTCCATATTAAGGCGAATTCCAGTTCAGGAAGGCTATAAGAGCTACCGTGTTATTAAAAAGCCCAATAGTTCAGGTAATTAGAACTTATCCGCTAAAAATCCAGCCACACAAATTCATTGGATGTGTTTTGATGGATGAAAAAACGTTCGTGGATTTCAAACAGTTAGCAGGTGAAAAATGGTATATTACGTTAGATAAATGTGCTGACAGACTTATAATTTGCAATTGTGAACACAAGAGCGAATTTTGTTACATCCTTCCTTCTATGTAAAGGGTGAACAATTTAAAAGTTTAAATTTAAAAATGCAATAAAACAAAAACGGTTTGAAATTTTGCCACAACAAAAAATAATTTGGCAAAATTTCAAACCGTTTTTGTTTTATTGCATTTTTAAATTTAAACTTTTAAATTTTTTTTTCTTTTTTTTTTTTTTAAAACACCTTTATTGGTATAGCTACTACAATCTTAAACTTTATTAATTCGTTTAATTCAACTTTTAAATGGCCCACCCGTTATATAGAATAGATCAAATTTTTCAATTTGACTTGAACTTGTGTTCTGACTCGTGTTTTTTTTAAATTCACATGGAAAAATTGAAACAAAATATTTAATTTAACAAATCGGACCAATAGTCGTTTCATTTCAAAAGAAATCAATGACATTTTGCTATAGAAATATCTAACATACACACAAATTTTTTTACGTGTGTTAAATTCAACTATAATCAATTCAATGTTATCTCAAAGGAGATGAGCCCACCGGTGTTCGAGCTATGCAAAAATATTTGGCAATAATTAAAATAATGTTGATGAAGAATGGCGGATGCGTTAAAGTTCCCGAAAACATGCGTTCTAAATGGAACAATATTGCTGCTTAAGTCACACTGGAAGATGTGCAGAATCTCATGGGGGGATCAAACAAGATGTGCGTTAGGGCCAACTGGCGCATTTTATTTCAAATCGCTAAAGTATCGTAGGTGGTCGACATTGCCTTAATTGTCAACGTTAGCCAATAACCTTGCCAAGTAATCTACGTAATTTTTTACGTGTTGATAATCGCCTAATAGTCCAAATCAGAAGAGTGAAGGTTAAATTCAAATGCAGTTGGAGAATAATTAAGTGGATTATGTTTATAAAGTTTCATGGCACATAGTTGGGTATGTTCCAAGTTTCATGGCACAATTTCGAAAATATCTATTGTGAAATTTTCGAAATTTTAGAAAAATTAATAAGTTATTTTATTCCTGAGCATCCAGTTCTCTTTCTCGCAAATCCAATTCCCCCATCTTCAATTGCAATTCTTAGTTACTAATGTAGCTGTTATGTACATTTTCGGTTGAACTGCCTGGGTTGTATTAGACACCACATAAAGAGCAGTCATAAATTATCGATATTGTCGAAATAAAATCGAAATCGAAAAATTCCATGATAGCTCATTTTCGATAATATCGTTAAAACAACGCGTTCGAAAAATTTCATAATAGGTCACTTTCGATAATATCGAGATAAAAAACGCTATCGAAAATACCCAATTTTTAATGCGGGTATAGAAGACTCTCCGTCATACCCAAGCTCTTTGAATCCGTGGTTCACAATGTTCTGCTCTTCCATATCAAACAATTTATTTCTCCCGCCCAGCATGGTTTTTATCCTATAGCCGGTCAACTGTTACCAATCTGATTTCGTTTTGTGGTAATTTATTTAACAGTTTAAACTCCAGACAGCAACTCGACGGCGTACCTTAAGGCTATCATATTGGCCCATTGTTATTTTCATTGTTTATCAATGATATCGTTGACTGCTTTCAGTTTGCGAACTGCCTGCTTTTTCCCCATGATCTGAAAATGTTCGCCCAAGTCAGTAACATATACAACTGCATGGAACGATTGGATCTGATCGTGAGCAAGTGTAAGATTCTATCATTTTATCGCATTCGACCAGCTATTTTACATCAATACCGTTTATACAACGAAGCGTTGACAGAGTTGAGTTCTTGTCCAATCTAGGTGTAACGTTTTCGTTCGACGCTAGCGTTACTAAAAACATTAACGTTATTATCCAAAAGGCATATATTATGTTAGGCTTCATTAACCGGAATTGTAAAGACTTCTGTGACCCAATTACTCTAATTGCATTGTATGTCTCCTTTGTTCGGTCTTTATTAGATTACGCATGTACAATATGGTCACCGTCTTATCGCAGTCACTCCAAACGAGTTGAAAGTGTCCAAAAGCAGTTCGTTTTGTATGCATTCCGATGTCTACCGTCTTTACGGATACCTAACTATATTCTGCCACCGTACCAGGACCGTTGTAATTTATTAAAACTACAACGATTAGATCATCGGCGAGATATAGCATCCTCAACAATTTGGTAAGTGATATTTTAAATTCTCGCATTGACCGTGCTGAACTTCTCGCACGCCTACATATGTATGCTCCCGAACGTCGTATTCGTCTACGCGACAAATTTTTAATAATCGACTCTTCAACAACAAACTACGGTCTTTCGTAACCAATCGTGAGAGCCTCGTGGATTTTCAATTCAATGTTTGGTATTTTTGGCTTCCACATGTCGGGGGATTCGTTCAGGAATGCTTTATTTAAGTTTGTATGTATAGTAGAAATTAAGTAGTCGGCAATTTCATATTTTTTTAGTTGATTTTTTTCCGGGTTACCGATTGTGACCCTGTAGGTAATACGTATTAATAAATAAATAATTACAATTCATGGCGGATGCCACTTATACTAGCTAGAAAATTTAGAAAATTTTAACGTCTAAACGTATTCAATGATTTATTCAATTTTTTCATTTTGTTACCATAAAAAATGCTTGGGTTGAATATATTTTATGGTAACGTATTCATTTTTATAGTAACGTTTGCTCAAAAAATGCTAAAAATCCTGCAGAATCTTGCATGTTTATATTGTTCCACTCAACATGTTGTAGCTTCCCGAAAGCGATGGGTATTCGGAAATATTCAACTGCTATAATATAATCTAATATGAATATATCTCAATCCAAACAACCTTTCGATAAAATTTCAACTATTATTTCTTATAAAAAATTATATCATTATTGCAATTCAATGAATTTTTTCTCTTGTTGACATTTCAAATAGTCCAGCGCATCCAAACGTTTAGTCGCCTCCAACGACAAGCAAAGGATACTGTGGTGGAAAACATGTTCGTGCAATTTGGATTTACGAAACATAGGCGCCCAGAAGTCGTTGCATGCGACGATGGCTCCGCGGCGTAGAGAAGGATTTGGCTTCTTCAGGTCACATTGTGGATACAATAAGCGGCAAGTAATGGCCTTTAACAACTGTTTATTAATTATAATTCAAAGAAATTCGTTTACATTCTAAATAGAAATGCACTAACATTCCAAAATATATTTGTTTAAATTTTGTAACGGCGTGTGTATGAAACCACAATTTTATCTGCCAACGTTGGCTGTATATACGAAAGCCGTACACACAACATGGTGAACTTATACACCTCACCAACATTTGCCCACATTACAATAAATAATAATTCTTTTGGCTACTTATAATAACAAAACAAAATTTTTCATACATACTTAAATTAATTGAATTATTGACGTAATACAAATAGGATTACTCAAGCAGGCTGTGATCATAATAGAAAATACCTAATTGAATATACGGAATAGCGTGCAATTTTATTCTTGAATAACAATTATATATAAACTTAATGAACACATTAAAGATTAAAAAGATAAAAGTTGTATCGCTTCAACTAAAAAAATTAAAATGAGTGGAAAAAAACACACTCACGCAAATGGATAGAATTTAAAATTTACTTAAAGATCGTTTTAATGACACTTTAAGGTGTTCTTAGAAAATCCAAAGTCCAGAAAGCATTGCTTATTTCGTTCAATTGTTTGGTCATTCGGTTGACAGCGTTATTCTCACCATACACTGTACGATGTTGTTCCAATTGAATTAAATTAATCTGGCGAGTAATCTTGGTTGGAACATTTAAGGTATTTTCCAGAATATATGTTGAGTCAATGTGTCCCATAGCAGCGCGTATCATATCAAGCACCAAGTTGTTTTCTTCGCTCATTCAGTGTTACAATTTTATATTTCTGACATCTTTCAATGTAAGTTGGCAGCCAAGAAATATTTACATGAAATGGTAGTTTGTTGTCATAATTCCAGCCAATTATTCTAGCGATATATAACAAAAACATCTTTTGAATGCTTTCGATGCGACTGTTATAAATTTGGTCATACGGAGACCACATTGAACCAGCGAATTCAATTTGGGATCTGACATAGGTAAAATAGAGTCTGTTAACCGCCATGACCACCGCATAATAAATCCCAACATAGAATTGGCTTTGGGCGATTATTAATCCGATTGTCATGTGTTCTACATAGAATAACATTGTTAATATGATACCCGAATTGAAAAGATTCGATATATTGTTGTCTACCGTTAAGGTACGATGAAACCCATTTCACAAATCAATTGTTCGCAAATGCATTCTTCGATCGACGAAAGCTTTGCTGAAATCTGTATATATACTCTCGACTTGTAGTTGTTGTTCTATAGCTGTTATTGTTTTGCTTGTAAATTCAGTTGGGTTAGGCGTGGTAGATATTCCTGAGAACAAGCCATGTTCAGCGGTTGCTATATGACGTGGAATAATTGGTTTAATTGAGTTACAAATAACTAATCCAAATTGTTTGATAATTGACGACAACGATATTGCATCATCCCCTGTAGTACGAAATGTCAGCTAGTATTTCCTGCTTTATAGATCGGTGTAATTTTGGTGGTTTTCCATTGAGTAAAAAGCTAGCCAGTCTGAAGAGATTAAATAAAGAGTAGACAAAGCGGTTCAACCAGTTCAGGGCCAAAAATTTTCAGAATCGTTGATGATATCATATTAGGGCCTTGTAAAATATCCTCCATTACAATATACGGAATCTGTATATCTGATTGGATACCTAATTCGTTGGTAAACTTTTAGTTGTTGGTTTGGTACACTGATTGAAAAAATTTGGCAAACATATTTACGATACAGTGCTGGTTATGTGCGATTATTTAATTTTGTAATACAGGGAGGTAGCGTAATCTTTATTCTGGTATTTACTATTAAAAAAGTTCCAGAACTCCTTGGGATGATTATTGATGTTATGTAACGTCACAATATAATTTTTGTGCATTAGATCAAAATACCACTCATAAATGACGTTGATCTTTTGGAATGATATTCTGTTGGTTCCTGTATCGTTGTTTTTCATTTTTTGTATGTTTTATTCATGAAGGATGATTCACTTTCGATATTCTGGACTAGGAAGAGTATGATTTTCAAACGATCGGAAATTTAAGTGAAAGAAATTATCGACGTTCTTGTCAAGGTTATTTGAAGACAATTCAACCTGCCAGATGATGTTATTGAAGCCGTTCTTCAAATCAGTTACTTCAGTTTTCTTAGTTGAAGCGAGTTGGTCACGCCAGTGATTGGTAAACATGGCAAGATTTCAGCATTGTTCAAAAAAATATCCATTTCTTTTTTGGTGGTCGTTCAGTTGCATCAAGAATATCCGCATTATAAGAAAGGATAAGGACAAGGTATCTACCGTGTATATTAGGAATTTAGTTCATTTTATTGAGATTCAAATTAAGAATGTAGTCGATGAAATATAATATATATAATTTTGGTCTCCATTCAAATTCTTTATGATCAGCAGCTCAGGTGGCCACAATGTAGAATTCGTGGCATTGGCGAATTGTTATGCAAGCAAACTGATACGAAATGGTTTATAGTTAAACTCCCGCGTCTATCTTCTTGGTTAGGAGGCATTTCAATGCAAACTGCACTATCCAATTTCATTCTAATTGTGATAAAAAATTTCAATTTGCTCGAAGACTGCGTTGATTGTTCCAATGGATCTCTAATTACTGCAAGTCATGTTGTTGTAGATAATATAATATATACATACATTCGTTTGTGTGTTAGCTGGTGTTATTTGAGAAAGTATCGTTGTTACATTTTCCATCGTCGATGCTGGAGGTAATAATTTTGTAGGTGGCACGTAACGCCGGTGTTGGTAGTTAAATTGGCGTTATTAGTAATAAAGTATAAAATATTGCCGATGTTGGTTCTGATAAATTTAATTGACTCGCAGCCTTGGACTGGGATCTTGCGATACGGCGTTCTTCTAATGGCAAAGCAGTTGGTGTAATGGCCTGGATGGCACTCATCAGAGTAACTTTGGCATGGTCAATTCTTTTCAGTACCGTAACTGAATAAGATATAGAATGCATTGCACTCATTGGAGTAATCACTGCTTTTTCAATTCTGTTAAGCGCACAATTCTTTTTGTAATGGGCATCCGTCATTCCAGATATACATTCCGCACAAAACCAACGTAGTACAGGTACACTATCCATAATTATTTTGATGACTTTCTTTACCTCATTTGAGAATATGTTTAGAATTTTTTCGCATTAAGTGCGGCATAGTTGTAACAGATTACTTTACTGTACATAAAAGTAGAAAGCAAAAAACCATTCATCCATGATGATCACACTACACTCTATGCACTTTTTTGTAATCAACATAATCATTGTGGTAGACTCACTGTATGATAGCCGTAGAGACGAAGCGCAAATTCTAGTGAAAAAAAATCAACATATAGGAAAATAATTTTTGTGCAGTAAGTAAACCAGTATGCAACCAAAACTGCTAGATTATGTTTCCACATAACAAAACTATGAAAAATTGGGTCTAAAATATTTAAACATATAGAATCTTAAAACCAAAATCTCAATCACGACACGACATCATCAATCACGACACGACATTGTGATTTTAAGAATTCAGTTCCCTTATGAATTTTTCGAGCACAGGCACTATTAGTAAACTATTTGGAGAATTTTTAAAATAAATTTAGAGTACATACTGCCAAGAAAATATTATTTATTAAGAGAATATCTTAAAAATATACATACTCCTATGAAAATGTTAAATGCTTCCAATGTGTCCATTAGACGATTATGTGAGATTTGTTCAAATAATTATAAAATGTAACTTTTACAATTGTAATTACGTAATGTTATATGCAGTCGTGGCCGAGTGGTTAAGGCGTCTGACTCGAAATCAGATTCCCTCTGGGAGCGTAGGTTCGAATCCTACCGGCTGCGCAATTTATTTTATTTTTTATCATAAAATTTATTTAACAAACCAATATTCTTGCCTACAATTTTGCGAAGGATCTATTCCTTCCTAAATCAATAATAATCAATTTTATTGAACAGGTACGGAAACTTTCATCTCGAATATCATCAGTTCAACCACCTAACATTTTTATTCTAACTCTAATTTGTATGCTAATGAAATATGAGAGTAAAATTATTTATAAATCAATTATTACCATTCAAATTAGGTAATAATAATCAAATTACGCAAAATATTCGTTGTCACCCATTGCCGACTAGCTCAATGAACACAGAATAAATCTGTAAACAAACATAATTTTGTTATATGTCATGCAACTGATAAACCAAACAAAAGAAATAAATTGCGTAGGTACGATTCTCATAGTACATACTTGTTTATTAATTAAATTTTTTTTTATATAATTATTTTGAATAATAAAATTACAATTACCTACATATTATTTGAAAAGATTTTTGTAATATATTATTATGTATGTATATATATATAACTTATAAATAAAAAACAAAGTCAAACATAAGACAAAAAAAACCTTGTTTGCGTAAAAAAAGATGATTACAACAGATACAAAAAGAAATTATTAATATATTTTAATTAAATAATTAAAAACAGATGATGTATGGTGAATTTTGTCCTAACTGCCACTTAAAAATAATTGCGTAATACCATTATCCTGGCCACTGTCAACTAAGTCGAAACGATTAGAGCGCTGCTGTTGGTGGGCGCGTGAAATTTGGGGTAAATTTTCTATATGAACGTCTTGGCTAAATAATTGTCCTACACCTTTTCCGATCAGCTAAAAAACAACAATACTATATTAAACGAATTATCTAGACATTTTATTTCACTTACTTGATTCGTTATTTTCTTGAACAGATCCTTTTTAATTTTATCGATTTTATTCCCCTTCGTCATAGTATTACTGCTTGCCAGCTTCTCGTCTAATTTCTGTAAATCACCAGCATTTATATTCGGTATTTGTTGCATAATTTCTATGACATTCGGATATTTAGGCCGAACAATTTCGTACACCTGCACACCTAACGTTATGAGAGAGGCTTGATTTGATTCATGTTGCCCATGCAATTGAAGTCCTTTGAGTACCGAAATTAGTATGCTAGTCGATAGAGGTGATGTTAAAAGTTGTTCGTTGGCTAGGAATTTAATAATTGGTCCGATTAGTAATGTTGCACGTAGACTTGAATTACTATCATTGCACGACAGGACACTCAATACCGTGAATACTATTGGATTACATGTTACCGAATATCGTAATAGCCGACCGCCTAGTTCACTAATAATTTCAGATGCAAGTGCTGATTGTGCAGCGCGAGTCAAAACGGGAGTCACACCATCCATTGAATGATCATCCTGTTCGATTGCTAAATCGTTTGATTGTTCCCGCTCCGCAGTTATCGTACCACCGATTAACGCCACCTTCAATGCATCCAAATATTCGCGAGTCATAGCCCGAATCAACATATCCGCGATCACTTCATCCGCATCATTTGCATTCTCGGCATAGTTCTCTTGTGCATAGTGCGCCGCCAAATATTGCCACCTCTGGGTTAGGCGGCTTAACATGATCGGTGCCAAGTGAGCAAATATCGGCAACAAAACAATTTCGTAATACGCGGGAGGGCAAGAATACACAAACGGTTTTAGAAAAACTCTCACAATAGTCCGCATTCGATAGTCAGGAATGTGTTCTAAATCACTAAATATACTTTCGATGAGTGCCTCTGAAATTCCGGGTAGCTGATAGAGATCGCGACCCAAAGAAGGTCCAGCTGATCCCATTAAATGGTAGCAATTCTCATATGTTAAATTTAAAAATTTCTTCATTTTATCGAGTGGACTATCCGGTTTAACTTGCGTCAAATCCATCGGATCCTGCCATATGACACAAACGCCCATTAAATTTTTTTTTTCCGAATCTAGCATATCGTACGCTTGACGAAAACCGTCATTTAAACGTAACATCGCTTGAGGATTAAAAATTTGATTTAAAACTTTGCAGAATGATAAAATGTGTGGCAACAGCGGAACTAAATGCGTGGTAGCCGGATTTCGGAATATTGGATTACCCGATTCAGTGAGTGCAACAACAAAACCACCACGTGACGCACGATCCGGATCATCTGGCCACGAGCTTCGCTTAATTATACCTAGCACTAGTGAAAGTGCATATACTAATCGACTACGATTTTGAATATACATATTATTGCTTAAATCTAGCGGATTGATTTCAATTGGAGGTTTATCCAAACCGATAAAATTCATGAAATTCTCGGTTGACTTTAAAACGGGCGCCAATTCCATCCAGCACTGTTGTCCCGAGCGTACAATATCTCCAATAAAATTATTTTGCCGCTCATAATCACAAAAATGGTTTGAAATTAAAATAAGCGCTTCTAACAGGGTAATCTGCTCCATTTTACTCAGTTGGTCAGAACGTTTAATCAGGTCCTGAATAGTTGTGTTAATTTGGTCGAATAGCGGCAATAAGAGCAGCGGATATTTATGCGCAAGCTTAACCATCAATGATGTGGCATGTTGACGTAAATTGCGAACTAATTTTTTGTATGGAATCGATTTCGTTTCTGTCTTTTCCGGATGTATGTACATTAAGGGATAAAAAATTTTCTCAAGTACTTTTGGTAATAGTGTGACACCAGTCATAGCAACACAATTGGCTAAAACAAAATAAGGAACATGAATTTAACTTATTCTAATAATTAGTAGCGTTCAAAACTTACCTGATGTAATTTGGCATGATGACATGCTAAGGAACACAAATAGAGCTGAAATGCATGATAAAACAATGGACAATATCAACGGGTCATGAGTTTCAATTTTCAAGCAGCCTTCCAACAGTCTTAATCCATTTGAAACAGAAGGCCGTTCATTAACTAATAATATTCTACTTAAAACGCTATCCAACACGGACACAATCGCTTCCCATTCGAGATAAATTGTGTCGTGTATTGTGCACGACGTATTCATTTCGTTTAACGATTTTTGTAGCCGTAAATTCAACCAATGTTCACAATATGCGAACGTAACCAAAGGCGAGATTAACGTTGATTGTCGAAATATTTCCAACAGATCGGTCCGACACCTTTGAAAAAATATGTTAAATTCATCTTCACTGTCATAGTCCAGACCGATAAAAATTCTCGTGTCCATTGTGATTTTATTCGACCGCATATTTGGATATGCGATTCTCAATACTTTGGGCCCGATACATTCGATTATTTTTGGAATGTATTCGATAATTAGGGGTTCTTTTGATATTTGATCATGCTTTAATAGCTGGATCCAAATCAGACTAGCACTGTGTGACAATGTTAAACTCGGATGTTGGAAAAATATGAGGATTGTATTCAAAAAGGTTGAAAAATTTGAAGGACATTTCATAATCATAATTTCGTCGTCCTCTTTACCCCACAGACTAGTTAATTGTTGTGTGAGCCCAGATAATACTAAAACCAACTTCTTTAAAAACAAATAATATTTCTCGTATTGGCCTTCGTTCAGGTGCTGTGGGTCGCGATATAAACTGGCCGCTCGATAAATATATCCCATTGCATCTTCTCCGAATAGTAACAAGAGTGGCTTACGATCCTTTAGTTGTCCTTTACGATTCACAATCATTTGTAAACATTCGGAGGCCGGAATTTGGAATGCATCGTCGTTTAATAAAATGCATAGAATCTGGAGTAGTTTGCCGTCCAATGTCATGATATGTTGGATAGAGACCCATTCGGCAAATCCAGTTAAAGTTTGAAGCACAACTTGGACGACTCTGCTATGTGCCAAACCCTTTCGTTGATCGCCGACCACGGCGGCATTACGAAAACTACTGACATGCAGTTCAATCAGTCGTAGAAAGAATTCAAAAATCTCTTTCATATTCTGCGTCAGCGCCTGGTAGATGTCTTTTCGTCGTTGATTTGAGTCCAGCGTTTGGAGCAATGCAACATCTTCAACCAATCGTAAAAAAACTAATAAAACTAGCTCCGTTTGTGATTCACCTTTTGTGCATGCGTCCGATAGCTCCGATAATAGCGTAGTCCATTGCTGTGGCCATTCTCGTTTTATCATTTCGACAACGATTCTTGACAAAGCATCTTTTATATGCGATAACGACTGATCTTCTGCTGGTCCTACGCCTTGATTCAATAATTTCATGGCATTCTCTTTTATATATACCTTTTCCGACTGGGATATATGATTCCATTTGAATTTAACCGTGTGCTCGATGAGCTGAAGGCCGAAATGTTTTACGGTCGCTGAATATGGATTGGTTGTTAGATAAAGGCCGACCTGTACACATAGTGGTGATACATCTTTAAACCTTTCACAAGCAACATATGCTTCCATTCTTTGGGGCTGTGAAACATTTGGATTCATTATCAATTCGACCGCCCGTGCCAATTCGTTACTGAGTCCAGCAACTTCATTATTTATATCAACCATAACTGTATGTTGTGTGCAGTTAATTTACACGGAAGTCAGAATATCAATGAATAATTTAGATAATAATATTATGAGTTTTAAAGGGTTCTCGTATTTCCTGAAAGTACAAAAACAAAAACGAAAAATTAGCTAATTTTCCCAGTGTCAGAATTTCGCCACGCTGCCTACATATTGCACAAAATTTTCATCATACAAAAATTTAATTTAATTCAAAATTGATATGATAATATGTATAAACTACAAAAAAAAATAATAGAAATCGTTACAACTAAAAAAATCGACAAAGAAAACTAAAAAACCACGATTTAAAAAAAAATTCTTCGACCGCTGCTCCAAGTAAAAGAAAATTGTTCATCTTGTGTGCTGTAGACTGTGTGCCTTCTTACCTTGTGTTTGTTTTTTTCTCTTGTCCGTACCAGAAAATACAATAACTACTTTCCTACTCTAAACAAATTATTTTTAAAGATCTAATAATTATTTTATTCATTTGATTTGATCTATATTATTTCATTATTCACAAAAAAAATATTTATTAAATTTCTTAAACAAAAATTACTTTAACACTTCATGAACGAATGCACGACATAACCAAAAAAAAATTAATTTAAATGACATGTCTGACGGATTGTTCGAATTTACTTTCGAATTCGATATCGAACTTAAAACAAAATAATGGAGATAAAAATATAAATCGGTTCTATGGGTTCTTTTTGAGTCAACCTACTGCGATTTTAAATTTTTACTTTAGTTCTTTCGGGTTTAAAAAAAATCAAATTTTCGTTGTCCCGAAAGGACGCGTAACCAAATTGATGATTTTTTGTCTTTGTTTAGTAAAGAGAAAGAGAGGTAATAATGATAGAACGAGAGGGAAATTAATTATTGACATCTTCCGTCGTTTGTTTATGTTTATATTTATGAATTGATAGATGAATACGTGTTGGTGTTAAAATTCAAGAAAAATCGACATTTCCAAAAAAAACTCTAAAAAATGTTGATGTATATTAATTTTTTTGACCCGAAATAATTCGACATTAATTTTATAAACACGTATTTTACGAACAACAAGAGAAACACAAATGACATTTCGCTGTGTTAATTAGTAATAATAATTTAATAAAACTAATATTTTCGAATAGATGCATAATTTTGTATTGGTGTTAGTTAAAATGGCAGAAATAATCAATCGACATTTCCATTTTTTGGTGTATGTACATCAAATTTTTTTAATTTTTTTTGTCCCGAAAGAACCAAAATCGCCTATAGATACACGATACAAGCTGCACATTTTTTATCGATTTGAAATTATTTTAATTTGGAAGGGGAAATTTGTTACGGAATGGCTAGTTTCGATTGGCTTATGTATGGACGTCGAATATTTTGTAATAAGATAGGAATGCATAAACTCGCCTTGAAAATATCTTTAAGGAAGTACTACGTATATGAATAAAATAATTTCCCCAACCGAAATGACATTTCTATTCAATTGGAAATTGACTGTCATATAAATCTTACTACTGGTCTCATGTTCAAATTTTTTCCGTTGCATTGCGCTCGTGTTCGTTCAATCTTCAGTCCTTCGAATTCATACATTCGTTAATTCGAGTACGATCGTACGTACGGTACGAGTAGCATCGAATGAATGGTTATTGTCTACACTAACACAATGCTACATTTATCTCATTTTAATCTAGTACATTCTTGAGACATAAAAATCGCGCATTTTATCTGTCACATTTTGGCATTTTAAATATTTTCCATCTGTATGATTAATTATATGAAACGAAAGAAAAATAAATTAATCAAATGAGTATACCAACTGAATCTAATTTAATTCTAACAGAAAATTTGTTTCAACAAATCGAATGTTTTCAATTATCAAATTATGATTGGTCGTGTAATTTAGTTGGGATATGTTTACCGAAGAAAATCGTTTTGGCTGTGCTTAAGGTACCATGTTTACTCGAAATTTTAACTTTTAACTAATTTTCAATTTTCTCTTCATAGTTTGACGATAAAAACACCGTAGAATTTTTAAAACTAAAGGAAATTCAACACGATATCGTGAGTAATTATATATCATTTGCACCAGAAACATCGCTCACTGTATTACCCGCTAATGTGGTGTTTGCCGTTGCGTACAATGATTTTAACATTCGAATCTATAAAAGTAATCTAGAGATTAATAATACGGTACAAATCTTGTCGGGCCACACAAATTATATAAATGAAATATCATGGCAGCCGGACGGTCGATATATGGCATCGGTTAGTGATGATCATTCATGCATTGTATGGGAATGTCGAAATGATTTTGAAATGAAATCAACGTTTTATTTGACTGCTGCTGGAATATCAGTAAAATGGAATACCGATTTAATCGATAAAATAATGATTGGGCAGAAAAATGGATTGATTCGGTATTATAATGTACATACAGAACAAGCATTACTTTCGATTGATACGAAAAAAATGCCGCTAATGTCGATCGATTGGTCTGAAGTGCTACCACAGCTTGTTGCATCGATATCAGCTGGTGAATTAGCCATATGGGACTTGAAAAAACCTTGCCTACCTATGCACACGAAGCAAATACACGAGAATGGTGGCATGATTGTGAAATTTTCGCCAATGAACGAGCATATTGTGGCCACAATTGGCGGTACAAACATGCTACTTAAAGTATACTGCACGAGAACAAATTCTGTTCTACTGGAGCAACCACTAAAACTTTATGGTGGACTATCATGGCATTTCAATTTGCCGATTTTGGTGGCGGCCCAGGATTCAAAACTAAAATTTTGGTCCATAAGCTAGCACACTTTGTCAAATAAAACATTTCGATTATTCAAAAAAATAAATATTTTTTTTTATTGAAACTATCAAAATAATACAAATGAAAAGTCATTTTTTTAATATCTGTGTTTTTCTAACTCTTTTCAACTTAAAATGGGTTTGGTTTAGTAAAAAAATATTTTGGTTGTGATTTTTGAGAGCTTTGTGTGTATATTTTTTTAACTTACCAGAAAATCGGATTTTTCTTTTTAAATTTAACTGTTGTGCATGTCATTTAGATGGGATCGGTACCTCAGTTGCTGCATTGGTTAAATGTTCATACTGGCATTGCGAATCTTCACATTTCCCGGTCAATTCGAACGGACACAAAACACCATTAGGATTGAGAATACTGAAATGGTATAGAATTAAACATTTAAAAGATTTAAAAAGAGTTTCTAGTAATACGGAACAATTTATTTAAGCAATAAATGCTTAGTATGCAACCAAATTTAACCATACTTCTTTGTCGTTGGCTTCATAAATTCTAGTGGCGAAATGTAATTAATCTTTTTAGTATTATCCTTAGGCGCCTCTTCACCATCCTGTTGCTGCGCCTCATCGTCTTTCCTTTCAATCTCCTGGATCGTTTCAATATTAATCTCCTTAAGTTTTTTATTCTCATCCGATAATTTTTTTATTTTTTCGATAAACATTGATTTCTTGTCGGATGGACTTCTGTAAAAATAATATAATGGATATTAGTTAACCACTTATACCACTGTAATAGCGCCATTATTCTTATTACTTATACTCTTCTCCTTTTACGAGTTTCCCAATTTTTATACAAAATTCATCATAACTTCTACATTTTTTACGATCCTCAATTATTTTTTTATGTGACGTAAATATTTTCGGATAAATTTTTTTTAAACTCGTCTTTTGGCTCGTCAGTTCCGTCTCCATTAATTTTAATTTTTTCCTTATCTCAATAATGTTTTGTTCCAGCTTAACTTGTTTAATTTTCTCTGTTTGTGCATGTCGTATTAATTCAACAAGTTTATCAATATCATCCAAAAATATGGCACTATAATAAATGTAAAATATAAAATCAACATGAATTCGACTCATCCATGTAGTGAAGCCGCCCGCGCATAGCATACCTTTGGTTGGAGTAATTCGCTTCTACCTTAGTCAATATAACTAATCTTTCGTCATCATTCATGCTGATCAAAGATTTTATAAGTTTTTCATTTTCATCCGCAATCACAGAATTACTATTCGTACTACTACAATTAATCGTTGTAGTAGGATTATTAGTGCTAATGATTTTTTTTGGCTTAACAATTATTTTTGTTGTAGTTATTGGAGCAACCGTTGTTTTCGCCGCTATATTATTTGTAATTACTGGCTTTGTTGGTGCTGTTTGCGGCTGTAGTACATTTACAACTCTAGTTTCCTTATTATTATTAACAGCTACAACAGTTTTCTCTGTTTTTTGTTTTTCTAACAATTTCATACGACTTATGAGCCGTTTATATTCTAATTGCGATGATAATGGAAGATGGCGAACAGCCTAAAATGATTAAAGTAGAAAAAGACAGGTAAACCGACCAAAATTCAGATTGTTGCTCATATTCGATATATGTTTGTATAGTACGATATATACTTACCACTGGCGTTGACGCAACACCTCCTAAATTACTATTATTTACTTTAATATTATTAAGATTAATAGTTTTTTTATTATTTAAAGTATTTTGTTTGCCGACATTATCCTTTTTTTTCGGGTCGTTTAACTTACTCCGAACCGTTTTTAGATATTGATCTAATTTCTCTTGGAAATTATGATTACTACTGGTATTCTCTTTTTCATTGGACGCACACTTGCGATTTGTGTTTGAATCTGAATCTGATTCGTGTGATGAATTACCAGCCGACGATGACGTGTCATCATTTGAGTCCGAAGATGACGATGATTGGCCCAGATGGATAATTAGTTGATTTACAATTGGTGCTGTTAATAACGATTTTTCTATGGTAATTGGGTTAGGACTATTACTATTACTGATAGGTTTATTGGTTTGGATTATATTATTTGAAATTTCAGTCAATTTTGGACTATTCTTAGAACTATCACAGTCATTTAGGATTGGGATAAGTATTGGTGATGGAGGTTTTACAGTCGCCGCCTGCATTACTTCCTCTTTCTTTTTAGCAAGCGGTACGGTAACGGTTTTGGTTGGTGCTGGACAAGCATTTTCTTTAGCTCGCTTCGATCGATTCTTATTTAAATTCGATAACAGTAGACTTCGCAAACAATCAGCCTCCAGGCTAATATCTGCCGATGCATCCTCAGACTTCTGAGTTTGAAATTTCGGTGTTATATTGATTGGAGGATTCATTGGTGCATCAACCACCGTTAAAGGACTAATCGGAACATCATTCACGATATGAGGCATTCTCGGTTCATCTTGAACAGGCGATATAAGAGTTGGCATTGAGGATTCAATTATTTCCTCATCTTTGGATTCTGACATCACTTCATCGGTTAAATTATCATTGAACAACGGATCATCGGCAAACAATTGTTGCACATAGCTAATCGGACTATTTGAATTACCGCTAAATTCTAAATCCATATCAACAGGTCGATAATAATCTTCGGGTTCGCGAGGCGGTGTATTAATTGGGCTTATATCCATATTATTGTCGCTATAATCAGTGCTTACGACTAAATTTACTACCGGAATTTCCACCGGTAGATGGATCACGTCATCGGTGGGTGAATATGGACGAGTTTCCATCAATAGCTTTTTCCTCTTTCTAACCTCAAATTTTTTAATGTATGCAGATTTTAACGCTATTAAACGCAACTCCTGTTCTTCAAGTGCCTTTTGTTCTTCATCTTCTTCCATACGCTCCTCTTCTTCTATATGATCATCTTCCACTTCAACTGCCTTTCGTTTAAAATCAACTTTAGAATCTTCACCACTATCCGATTTTATAGCTTCTTTTATTTCGTTCGTCGATTGCAGGGCCTTCAATCGAAGTTCTAGAATTTTTTCATCATCATCCGATATAACAACAGATGAGATTAATTTTTTTTTATCGCCTCGAAATAGAGCAGCCTCTAGTTCTTTACGACTATATAGATGAAATCCGTCTGATTCCTCGGAAGTGGAAGACGAATGTCGAGACCTTTTCCGCTTTTTAAGTCGTCTGCTATCACGCACCGTACGAAAATCTGTTGAACTACTCCGTACTCTTCGATGGTGTTGTTCTCGCTTTGATTGTGACGATGAATTTTTTCGCTTCGATCTACGTCGACGCCTCCGATGTGCAACCGCGGTCGACCCCAGAACTTTGCCATTATTTTTTCCGTAGGAAACTAAAGAACCTTTATTTAAAATATCTAAGTTTTGTTGATCTTTAATTAAAAATTATCATTTAGTTAATGTAATTAAATATTAAGAATAGCCATTTATTTTGTAAAATCACACAACATTATGGACAACAAATATACTATACTAACACATAAACATAATTCACTTACCCCGTGCACATTTCAAATCATATTTTGTATTAGATATAGATGCAATTTTTTCTAATTCTAAATTACGTGCTTCTAATTCAGCGATACGCTCACGTAACTCAAATTCCTCTTCAGATGAGATATCATCGAGCACATTACTATCATTTAAAACTGTGTTTACGCCACCAAAGTCACTTAACTCCACTATTTCACCTTCTTCTCGTTCACTATCGTCGTTACCATTTGTACTATTTTCAACGCTCATTTTTGTTTATTTAATTAACATACCATTTAAAACAAAACACGCGTACTTTTAATATAATTGGATTGATTTAATTTTGAAATGATTTCTGAAATATTCTAAATTTTTTATCTATTTTACCTTTACAAACAAAATGTATGTGTGCAGCTATCTAGCTGTCAAAAATAGCTATGTGAAAACTGAAAAGAGCGAATGTGCTTTTGTGAGAATGGACAATGCGCAAAAGCTCGAAAGTGTGGACGATTTGGCATCGGGTAATAATTATTTTCCGTCATTTTTTATCATAACCAACCTAAATTCGTAGTTTTACTTTTATTTTATTATTTTTCTCTTAAACTTATTAAAAAACCATAAGAAAGATCAACATTTAAGGTTATTAGGTTCTGCGTGATAACATTCATCCAGAATTATAAAATGTTACCTCGAATTTTGAGATTTAGATGTTGGCAAAATCTACAGCACGAATTTTTAGAGAAAATAAAGTTTAAACATAGTAATGATAACCTCTCGTTTGTAATTTTTTCTTCCAAATTCAAAAATAAATATTGACGATTGTAAAAGTAGAGAAACCGCCTCTCGTGGAAAAATTAAAAACAAAACATATGAGCATAATAGTGTGGTAGACTTTGGAGAAAATAATAAATAATTATACATAGTTTTATATATAATCAGTAATTTTGTTCAATACAAAAAACGCACTTTGGTAAAATTTCTTACAGATCTGTTAAGTTTGTCTAAAAATATATAATTAAAGTCAAACTGCTCGTATATTCGCTTCAAAAATTTTCCGCTACGTGGGACCTATTGACGACTGATAATGTCAGATTTATGTGGATTTATATATGTAGTTTACCCGGGGTCTACACTATGCAAATATGCTGATATTTTCTCTCATGAAATTAAATTTACCAATGTATGTGTAAGTATATTATACATATTTTGACATTCTCAGCAAATTATCAGGAGGCTATTTCACGAAAAAATTATCATGAAATTTTCACGATTTTAAAAACCTATTAATTTTCTGACAGTATTCACCGAATTTTATTTGACATTCGAAGAAATTATCATGAGAGTAAAATGCCCAGTTATGATAATTTTTTAACAAATATTTAACAATACATTGAAAAAAAACAGCGCTGGCGATCCAATTTTATACCGTTTAGTTACTTAATATTTGTCCAATAGATGACTCAATTCCAACTTTGGCAGTCATCAGCAGTTAATTTAATTTTTCTAATAGATCAAAGATTAAAAGCTTGATTTTATAAAAAATATTTAAATCGGACAACCCTAATAATACCGATAAAAATACCGAACGCAGTCTAAATAAAAAATAAAAATTCTTGTCTTTGTCTCTTCATCATCATTGTACAAAAATAATTCTTAAAAAGTTGTGTGAAAAGGAGAAAATAAAAATTTATATATATAAAAAAAAATATTTTTTGTTATTATTTTTGTAATTTTAAGTTAAAAAAATATATATATATATATATATATATATATATAGTTTATTGATAAAAACGTAGTAAAAGGAGTTTATTAAAAGAAATATATGTTAACAATTGAAAACAAAATTTAAAATGATTATCTCATGTAAATGTTTAAATATTGCAATAAATATTCCAAATGACAACCATATAAGTAGCACCACCAGCAGCAGGAGTAGCAATGAACAATTTCAAGTCGAGAAATTTAAATTTTTAAATAAATACTTTGCAAATGATGAGGAACAAACTAAATTGGTAAACATTATTATTTTGTATTATTTGTTATTTGATTTTTTATTTTAATTTAATATATAGATATATAAAAAAAACATTATCATTAAATTCAAATATCTATATAATATACCTATAGCTATATACATAATATTATATATTTACATTTTTCCTATATATTATGTATATATAAATATTATAGTTCTTATATTTTTATTATACCAATATTTGCGTATCAGCTGTCTATGTGTATTGTGTGTTGTATGTAGTATATGATTATCTCTTTCTGCCGCGAAGATTTTGTGTATATAGAAAATTCCGTGGTAAACAAAAATAAAATTAAATATAAAAACGAAAAAATAGTCGGCATTTTATATATAATAAAGTTATACACAAAATTTCTCAGAGTATCCACATAATCATTTTTTTCTTCTTTTTATATAACTGACGAAGTTTAATATTAAACAAGAAGATATGTTGTTTTTCTTTTATATAGTCTATACTCCATACATGGATTACTTAAAAAACTAACAATATTTTCATGTCAGTTCATTAATGTTTCAATTAATAATTCGTTCTTATGGCACTAAAAGGCGAAAAAGGATTGCGCATTACTCGATTATTAATTGAACAATGAACACCGGGTATTATTTTTGTTTTATGTGAATTTCTAAATGCGTAGAATATTTGTATGCTAATTCAGTTTACGATAGAATACGCGAATTGCACTTCAAATATCTATTTGATATTTTTATATGTATATTTTTTTGGTTTGTTATATTATGCGTCAGAAAAATTAATTTACGAGTTAATTTAAGTGCAGCACTTCTCTGGTTTTGAGTAAACATTTGATAGAAAATAACACTTATCAGACATCTCAATAAAAACTCACGAAAATTAACCGGTAGATGTATTCCAGTATATAGTTTTGATCATATGTTGCTGTTTAGAATAGGATTCGCAAACCCCTCTAATGACGGTTAAACAGGGATATTTAACTTTATTTATTGAAATCATTACCATATTATAATAATATATAATATATGTCCTTACCTAATCCGAAAATCACGATACAAGAATTTATCAAAGAATACTGTTTGAATGTATATACATATATGTATATAAAATGTACATAACATATATATGTATATAAAATGTACAAAGTTTTGATAATAGTTTACTAATTTTATTTGTTGGGAACTAATTACAAATCTAAAACACTCAATGAGATTTCAATTTAAAGTAACGTAAAAAGGAAATTTTAAAAATGTCAGAATTGATCTTACACTGATGATACTAAAATAGTAAAGGATTTTGATTAAATCAAAGAAATGGAAAAAGTAATAGGCAATAGCGTTAGTTCAATGATATATGATGACAAATTGAAAATTAAGACTTAATTAGCAATTCCATCCAAATCGACATAGTAATATTTAGTATTTAAACAGAGGTGGATAAATGCAAATATGTAATACATATTGGGCATCTCCAGCACATTGTGACAAACCATTTTATAGTGAGATTTTACATGTAACGTTCCTTTGTTTTTAGTGGGACTTCAAAGTGCTGGATACTTCCATTTACTATCACCTTCTACCTGCTAGCAATTCAGGATTAATATCGACAGTTTTCAAAGTAACATCTCTGGTTACTAGAATTTATTATTTAATATGGACGGAACGATTCGATATAAGTGTTGACCTTTTATTTCGTGAGAAGGGAAATTTACAACAAACGGAACGATTCGATATAAGTGTTGACCTTTAATTTTGTGAGAAGGGAAATTTCCAACAAAATAAATTCACTTTTAATACGTGTATCATACAATATTTTTTCTACAAATATAGTTTAAAGGAAAATGAAAGATGTAAAAATGTAATTAACTGCGAAATTAGTAGGTAGCAATTTAAAGAAATTCGTGAATTGCTTAAATGAATTCATTTTTATATAGCATACCTTGCTTTTTCGATTTGGGCATTCAAAAAACCATAGAAATTTTTGTTTAATTCTGTTAAAAGTGATCAAATTAGCACTGATGCCATAAATGACTATTACCATACCATAAACACCATTTTTAGCTGATGGAAACAAGCACAGAAATGCCTACTTTTAATGAATTTGGTTATTTTATAAGGTTTCCTTTTAAGCTTGGTAAAAAACATACTTCTAAGTTGCACTCAAAATTCTAAATTTAAATTGAACTTACAAAAATACTTCTGTCCAATTATCCCAATTTGCTTTCAATATAAATTTAAACATTTGATAGATAGGCTGGTTTAAATTTACTATTTACACCTCAATCTGATTTAAATGTCAGTTTTAAAATTAGAACAATATTCAACTAGCCTAGTTTCCTAAAAAAATAAAAGGGTATAGAAAGTTTTAGAAGTGAACTGATAATAAAATGTGAGGTAAAGGTGTATTATTTTTAATATAAAATATTTTTTTAAAGGGATTTTATAGGTTGACTAGTTTGGGGGTATACAAACGACTGAATAGAAATGATATTTGAGTGGAAGTGTAATCGTTACTTTGTTTTATATGTAAAACGATTGGTTATTGTCAATAGTAAACAAAATACTATGTTACTCATTATACTCGTAAACTAATTGTAATTGTTAGTTTAATAAAAAACAAAGAGATAAAAAAATAATTAAAAACATATAATATTCACGAGTAGGTATATATCGGACAGTAAATTAAAGATAAGATCAATACATGTTCTCCTTTTATTTATTTAATCCAATCAATTTTAGATTAGATAAGATGATTTTTTAGTGATTTGCTGTTTTTTTTTAAATATAGAAACAAAAAAGGTATATCGGCCGTAGATTATTTTCTTATCATGTCTATAGAAGTTAGTGACATTGTGGTTGTGGTACTTTAAAATTGTCTTTTTAAAGTAAAGGTATTCATATTAGCCAGATTGTTTTATTGTGACAATGTACAATTTATCAATTAATCTACATTCTAAGCTAACATTTTTTATGGAAGTACAGCGACACCATAGTTGATAAAGTTAATAAAACAATATATTGAAATCAAGAAAGGTTTTTAAGGTTACTTTTTTGAGAGGGCGAGCTAATTGTATCAAAAGAGGTTGCTTTGTTCGTAAGCTTTTGTGCATTCATGATCCTTTCGATTTTATAATTATATTTATCGCTGTGCTGAAATAACTCGGAAAGTAACAAATAGTTTATCTCATTGATTTTAAAATTGAAACATTAAACAAGTAACTTTGAAAAATGCTATGAAAGCTTTAGTCTTTCAGATTACTTTCCACTTCATATATTGTATATAATATAACCTGTGTAGATTGGCCTGATAAGACAATCAATTGATCTAGCTAGAATATCCTTTTATCTACTGTCAATGACAACAGCTATAATGAGATTTATAATTTAAAAAACCACAAATATTCGTATGTATTCGTACGTAAGCATAAAATTTACCACAAATTTTTACTATACGCCAGTTGTAGCCACAAGCCAAACTTTCTTTTTAACATAACTCAATTCTAATTTTGCGGTATTGTTAGAAGTGAGACACTAGGCCATTGATAATATAGTGAGATATACCACAAAATGACATTCATGGTCCTGGAAACCAAGGCTTATTAAAGTTGACCCATTAGGTATTTAATCGAAATTCCTAGATTTTTGTGTTTATTCTTAAATAACTTTGCCTTTCTGTTGGTGAATTTCGAGATGACAAACTCAAGATGATAAAATAAATATTCGTGATAAAATATTATAAACATGACGGCAATTAGTTTGGGCTCAAAACAGACTATGGACACAATAAAATTCTTGTGGTTTATCTTTAAAAATGAGATCAGGAATTAGCCTGAATTACCTACAATAGTAAGAATGTCATTGAACTGGGAGTGAGCAATCAACATGGCCTTATTTATATGTGTTAGGCCTTATTTATATGTGTACTTATAATCTATTACAAATTATACTATTTTGTCGTGCTGTTTATCAGTTTTTTTTATAAATGGTGGTGATCATAAATAACCACAAATCGTACAAAAAAATTTTGTTTGATTTTGCCCTCATCACTTTTGTGTTTTAACAGAATCTATCAGACAACATTTTTAACATAATATTAATATTTAATTTTTTATTAATTAATTTGTAGCATTTGATTTAAATAATTTCTCTACCTACGTTATCTTGTGTATTAAATAGTCAGATTCATAAATATTCTAATAACTCTACAAATCAAATACAATTCGTTTGTGTTTCAATGTGTATGTATTATAGATAAATTTAAAATATACAAAATAAGCAACCATTAAATATTCACTTTCTGGGTGTGTAATGTTTATTTGTTTAATGGAAACGCCAGTAAAAATGTATTTATCAACTTATTATTTGATGCAACTGCAAAATACCATCATCAAGCAAAAGCTAAGAGTAATTTAACTTTAGCCGTATGATGATTATCTGAAATATTTTGCAGTTGTATCAAATAAATTAGATATTCTTTTCTAACTAATTTTATGCAAATTATAAATAGTTACTCTCTGTTATATAAGTCAAATCAATATTCATCAATTTCATAACGTGGCAGATTTAACAAATAGAAAAACAAGCTGCTAGTTGGTTGTCGTAATGTTCTTCTACGGTGTTCTTCGTATTTTAAATATGTAACGTTATATACGAAATTATGAATGTTTGTATATTTAGATTTTAAAAAATGCAAGTTTTTTTGCATCAAATTTTTATCTATATATACATGATTTTGAAATTCAATAGTTTTAGTTAGTTTAAACATGCTTTTAAAATTTTTATCTTTCCTATTCTCCAACCCGTTAAAATTGAAAATAACTAATAAATTCTGATCAAAATTGGATCTTGATCAATTGTTAATCTATAATCTAGATTTAATTCGCAGTAGCTATGTGTTAATTTTTGACATTTCAATTGTAATTCCTACAAATTGGCATTACTGTGAAGTTTGTTACATTCTAATAAAACCAATTATGTAATTAATTATTAAATTACAAACGTTTATTCAATTTTGTTTTAAATAATCGTAATTTAATCGAATTTTTTCTACAAATATGTGAATATATTTGAAACTTTCGGTAAGAAATCGTTTGTGCGTTCAGCGTTTCTTAATTAAGCAATATCGTAGGAATAGTAATAGATTCTGGCGTACCTTCATCTAGTATGTATCACATTTGATGAATGCTCAAATGCTCTTTTCATAAACCTAACTTTCCAATATTTCATTTAAAGTACGAACCGAAATAAAATTTCTCTACACATTCATTTAAAAATATCTAAAGAGTAGCATTATAAAATTTAGACCTTAGTCGTTCTACTGAACTTAAGTCATATCCACTACGACCGGCTGTGAATAAGAGTGAAAAGGTTTATTCGAAATGAAAATTTGAGATAAATACGATTCCCAGTATATGTAATAAAAACGCTATTTGTACTTGAAGTGCGTATTTACTAATCACCCGGTGTATAATATAAATAGTGTACAATATGTATAGAGATGTTATTTTGAATAAATTATTTAATTCGACCGCACTAATTTTTTTTTCTCTTTTTTCTGTTTTCTTTGCTATGTATGCGGCGTGACTACAGATTTTCATTAGAAAAGTTGATCAAATTGATGGAACGGAAAATATTCGAATGCTAATTGAATTAAACGAGTTAGTTCAAATAAAATTAATAAGAAATAAATGTACAAATAATAATAACAATAACAACAATAATAATTACGATGATGGTGATGAATGGAATATTTATAAATGTTTAAATTGTAATTCAATAACACATGGTTTATGTAACACAACCAGCAACAGTAATGGCAACAACACTCCAGACAACAATTTATTTGTGCTAAACAGCACATATCAAATCGCTGAAACCGATTTCAATACTTTGAAACAATCGAATGGATTTTCACCCGTTTTCAATATCATTATCACAAAGCCAATATTAAATTTGAATATATTTGGTACGGGACGCAATGATAAAATTTTACCGAAATTGGCTGGGCTCAAGGATCGTTATCATAATTTGCTTGTAACGGAAATGAAAGCGACTGAACAAAGAATTTCCGAGTATCGCGAAAAAGAAACGCAGCTATTTAATGAATTTAAATATCGCGGAGAACAAGAATATAATTTACTTGTAAGGTGAGTTAATGATTGGCGATATATTTTTTTTTTTAATTGTAGGTTTTTTTTCAAATTTTTACAGGTTTCTATAAACCACTGGACAAAAAACTTCTTTGATATTTTAAAGGGAATAGAAAACATTCCTTTATCTTATTACCGTATTTACCCTATATCAGCTTCTATCTACGTGACTAAAATCATGTAGCTTGAATACTTTCTGTATTCATTCATTTAAGACATTGTCCGTTGTACTATAAATCAAAAAATTAATTATTTCAACGCCCTATCCAATTATTTGAATAAATCAAACATTTGATAAACAAATTACCTTGATTTACTAGGGAAAAAAACTGGATATCAAAACGTTATTGTTTTTAAATTAAAAACGTAATGACCTTAAATGCCCTAAGTATATTTTGGGAGATAACAAGTAAACATATAAACATATAACTTTTACGTAGAAAAGGTTATTTTTTCAGAGATACCGCTAGTCAAAATAATAAATACGTATTTGGTTGAGTATTACAACCAAATACGTTTCGTAATAATTTCGATATTTTTAGATATCATCAGATTTTTAGAAAAAAGTTCTTAGAAGTCCACTGAGTCGGTTGAGAAATGTGAAAGTTTCAAGATTAATAGGAACTATCAATCGCTGGATTACTCTACAAGTGTTGGAAATGTTTTAAACAAGTACCGTTGAATGTGAATTATGATAACTCTAATCAATCGATTTGAATCAATCATTATTAAAAAAGTATTAAAGAACATTGCCCGTCCTTTGTTAACAATCTGACGCCATCGGTTTCTATTCCGAGCTTGCACGTCATATTGTACACGCTAACCCAAGTTTCATTCGTAAAAAAAAAAAAAAAATTATGTAATAAGTATCCTATTTTTCCGAAAGATCAATAAATTCATCGCGGCTAGATATTAATTTCAAATAATTCAAGACCATGAATTTTCAGGAAAATTAAAAATAAGTCTAGTAGTTTTCTTAACTTCATTAATTCTTAATCCGTTGTAGTAAAATATTAAAACTTTCCACAATAAGATACAAAATTATTTTTATCTAGAGAATAATATTTTATTAAAGCAGAGCATTGACTCCAAGAAATCTACAAAAATTCATCGGCCAAACCAAAATACACCACAGCAAAAAAGAATAAAGTTATGTAGAAAAAATGGAGTTGGCAAAATCAGAAAGTTAATTCGGAAGCTGTAAGAAAAATATCTGCCATCAGCTCTTATAAGTATGTTCTATTGACCACTAAATATGACGCATAATATCCTAGTATCACCACTTATCAGCGCACTGCATACAAATTTAGTTTTTGTGTTAACGATTATATTTTTTATTTATATTTTCAGGTCCGGTTTTTCAATGCAATTTAGCCAAAGTTAAATTCTTAACTCGTTAAGTATTTAACCTTAGTTAAAATAGCATTAAAAATCAGACCTTATTAGGTAAGTAATTTTGAAAATTATTCTTTCTATTTTTTCAAATTTGGTTTTTTAAATTGAGTAACTAGTTACATACTTCTTATTATCGTTTAAAACCTCGATTGCTTTTCCGAATACAACGATTTTATTTAATAAATTAATTATTTAGAAAATACATAACTAATAATTTTCGTTGTTTCCATCTCTTTCCAGTTTAATTAGTAATGCACCTGATGATAATACAAATATTGATAAGTTAACATCTTCACCAAAGATAACCCATTTAGATACACCACCAACAACGCCCGATTCAGTACCAATTGAATGTAGCCCCCCATTTAAGCAACAAAAAACTCAGTGGCCATCATCTGGATTACCACCAACAAGCGCATCAAGCGTTAATAAAACTTCCGCAATCCAGATGCAACAACAAAAACAAATTCCTAAGAACAAACCACCTTCAAGTGTAATTAACGATAGTAATAAGAATACAATGATGTTAAGTTCAATGTTTCAACATCAACCGGATGCCGATTGCCTATTTGATTTAGACGATGATTTAGTGAATGGCATTGATGCCAATCACGATGACAATGATGATTATTTTAATTCTAGTCAGAATAATACGCTAGTCGATTATGATTTGAATTCGATCGACGATATCGATAACGATGATGAAGATATTGATGATTTGGATGATATAAATCCAATCAGACAATATGCAAAACAACAATCACTTAATTTAGCTAAAAGTCTTCCGATTTCAATGCCAATGCTTGCGGGAGGAATGCGTACAAATGATCATGAACTGGACGATGATGATAAAATAACGGAGGATAATATCGATATTGCAGCATCGATAAAGGCGTTAGCTAAAAGTGTTCATGGTGATACTGTATTTGGTGATTTACCACGTCCCCGATTCAGTACCCAAATTTAATTTCTATCTTATTATATCTATATAGTGTATATTCTTAATATACAAGAAACGTTTTTTTCTATTATTTTTTTATTATTAAAAATTTTAATTAAATATATGTTAATTTTTATATAAAAACAAAAAGAAAATACTTAATTGATCAAGAAATAATAAATCAGAGTCAGAGTTTTTCAATTGAGTTTTTTTTCGTTTTTTTTTTTTAAATAAGCTTATTGTAATAAAAGTTAATAAGATAGTTTATTATTTTTTATTCGTTTAAGTTTCTTTTTGGAAAAATAATTGTAAACAAAAATTACGAAAAAAAAAACAAATAAAACACAAAAATGAAAAATATATCAAACAAAAATGATTTTAAATTCTTAATATAATTACCTATACTAAAACTGTATGTACGCCAAATCGCTTGCGAAATAGATTTTTCGGTAATTACAACTCATTCCTAAAAATCAAAGAACAAAGCAGAGATTTCAGAGATAATATTTCCGTTAGGATCAAACATCAAAAACGACCAAACACGTGGGTATTTAGGTTTTTAAAGATTTATAATAAATTAATAACAGAATATAAATCAGGCAACCCGCCTTTAGAGCCCCCCTCCTATCTAGTTACAATTTTTTTATATACTGAGAATGATTCTTTCTAATTAGGGAGCGCAGTGATCCGACTGGTGGTTGTTTATTGCATCATAGCTGTATCAATGATACATGACGTGATGAGCAACCTGCGTGTCGGATCGCGGCGCTCTCGTCGTTCCGCTTTCTATTCGATTTATTATCCTAAACTTAATTCTATCGCATGAAGGAGATCGAATGTCATATTATGAAAGCTCGTTAACTTAAGCGTAATACAACTATGCAGTAAATTGTTAGAAATCTTTATAAGCCAGTGATTTGCTACGAATTATTGATGTTATTTCAGGTTCTACATAAATTCTATATACCTTTATCATAAGCTTGAGCTGGTTGAAAAGTAATTGTTAAATTCTGGATGATCAATATTTCAGTTTATATCTTTGCCAATTTTGGCTCGTTAAAGATTCCAAAACGGTACGTATCATCAATCAAACTGACTGCTTTTACAAGCTGGTTCAAAAATGAATAGCTGGTGCTGATGAGATGACTATGCTTAAGAGAAATATTTGAATTCATAAGATAGGCTTTATAAATACAGCATTATTTATGTTTCGCCTTAGATTGTCTTAGAAATTGTAGGCTTACTAGTCTTGATATCAGGTAGTATTCCTAATTTTCATCCGTTTTCTCCGCTATGATCGTTGATTCTCTTCAGTAAATATTTTCGACGTAATTGCTATGTAATTAATTGGAGCAATTATTATCATAATTTGACAGTTTTTAGTATTATAATTATCCTACATACCCATAATTAATTAGCCTAAATGTATGCTATTTTAATGTTATAGAATTCAATTTTTGATCATATTTAATTTTTTAGTACTATAATTGATTATAGCGGCAAGACATTGTAAATATATCTGTGAATATACCATATAAAATATAATTCAAATATACCATATTCGACAGTTTGAGACATAAGTAAGTAAACATGGCTAAAGCAACGAAAAACAATATTCGATACTTCGATAGAGTAACATTAAGAAAAATGCGCATAATCGAAACATTATAGGTTTAGTATATAGGTATAACGGCAATTTGCCATTATACGTATCAAGCTCAAATCAACGACAGGTTTATTTTCCCCTGGCCCATGTTTGCTGTACAACTTTCATTCCCAAATACTTGAACGACTCTTCCAATACTGTTTAGTAGATATACTAAAAAACTACATCATTCCTAGTCTAAAACTTTAATAAACTCTTCAACCTATTTAATGAAAACGCAATATAACCTGATCAATTAAATCAATAATCATTTCTAGCTTTTAAAATTTATTTAGTCAAACATATTAGGGGTGACGTGTTCTACCATCACTTCGATTCGCTTCGATAGTGAACATCGCATCGAAAAAAGTGATAGTCGGTATGTTGTACCATTTTCGATGGATACTATAAAAGAACATATTTTCGAAAATGAAATGACGTTTGACATCTATTTTTAATAGCTATTTCAACTGTTTAATCTGTCAATTATCTTGTAAACATAATAAATGTAAGTACGTTATTTATAAATCTCTACAATTGTTGACTTTAATTGTTTAATTATAGTAATGATGAATACTAATTTATTTATTGGTGCTATATCGACTTCACACGATGTTGATAGGGAGGATGGAGATAAATATATATACATAATATACAATATTATATTGAATATTTGAAAATTTTTATATGTACTTTCATTATAATATAAAAATAAAAATAAATAATATTATTTTTAACGTAATTTAATTCAAATAAATTCAAATAAAAGTCAGTAATTTTCGCTTATTATGTGTATCACAAGCAAAAAATTCAGTGATAGGTTGTCGAAAATTGTGATGGTCCAAATACCATTTTATCGAAATCAGCGATATTTCATCGAATATCGAAAATTGTGATGGTAGAACATGTCACCCTAGGTAATGAGAAGTAAATGTTAGGCGCTTGCTAAGAATAATGAAATCTAATAAAAAACGAAATTAATGTTGTATATAAAGTTTCTGCAACAACACCGCACTACAAATTATTTCACACTTGGGGATTTCTCTAAATAAATTCATCCAAATACTGCAAAGTACAAAAACTACTTCTATCACTATAATACAAAACTAAAATTCATTCTCTACTTCGATCACTATAACACAAAACTAAAGTTCATTCCTCTAATTCTGCCTAACTTCATTCCATTTTAATCAAACTGAAAGAATGATACCTAACATCTCTTTCATTTCCATGCACATCTTACATAAACATTTTCCGATACCCATCTTACTCACACCCATCGTATATGACATATCAAATAGTTATTTACTTGTTTTTTTAACTGAAGCATTTATACATTTTTTTTTGTATACTCGTCGTCACTCAATTCGACAGTTTTAATTGTAAAATATTTTGATGTAGTTGGGTTCAGTGTGTAGTTTATCGTAGTTTAATGGCTGATGCCTCTTTAAGTTTAAAAATAAAAAGTAAATTATTTATTTAAATAATTATATTAAATAGTGTGACTTTATAATATAAAGCAATAAATGAATAAACCTAATTTATTTACTGTGTATTACTGTTTTAATGATTTTAAATGAATAGTGAATGGCAATAAATAGTAAAAGAGTTAAACATAAGTTAAAAATGTTTTGTTGTAAATTAGTTTTAAAAATATTTATTTATGTTTATTATTAATTAAATAGTGAATATTTACAACAACTATATAATGTGTAAGGTGTATTGTATAATACAGTGCTTTGAATATATATATTTAATTGAAAGTTATGTGTTTTAAATTGTGAATCCTAAACTAAACCCAAAAAACAGTTGACAGTTAAGTAAATTACAACAAGTAAATCTCTGGTAAATTAAATTTATTTTATTTGTGAATTATACAATTAATTAATCTACATCGAATATGTAATGTGTGTATATAATTTTCTTTACGGTGAAAAAGAGAAAAATCTATTTAGAGATATTCGAATTTTTATAAATGCATTTCTCAATATACTACACAAAACATATCCATCTTTATTTTTTTCCCGTCTTCTTCTGGTCATGCCGTGTTGTTGTTTTTATGTGTATTTTACTGTTTAAAAAAACTACTAAATTTGTATACAGACAAATATGGTTTTCTCATTCATCCCCATTCATAATTCCCTTGCAGCATTTTGTAAATTTTTGTATCTACATAATTTAAATAGTAGGTGAGCGAGCAACGAACAAAATCAGAAAAAAAATTCTCTCTTCTCATTTTTGGTTTGTTTTATTTGCAATTTTTGTTTCTTCGATTTTTTTTGAGTGCTTCTACTCACTGTACTGTATGTTAAGGTGGATGGTGTTTGTTTGTCTGTCATGTTATGTTATGTGTGTACTTTCCTTTTGTATTATTTTGTTGTTTATCTCATCTCAACGATTTGTTTGGTTCATGATTCGAATTGGGTTTTGTTTGAATCTCTTTTTCTAATTAATTGATTGAGTGATGCTCTATCTGTTGATTGAATGGTGCATGATTTTGTGGAATTATGAGACGAGACGAGAGAGTTTCATATCAATGACTGAAGTGTGCTTCTATTTAATGAGGATTAACAATAATTTAATGAGTTGTTGTTACAAAGTTTAGAGATGAATGTGAACCGCGTATTCCAGTGAAATACAATTCTATTATTCATGCATAAATCAAAATGGTTTTTATGCAAACCAATGTTGTAAATACATAGAATTATAGACTATACTAGAGAAAAGGGTTTGTATAGCATAGCCATGATCCAACATGATATCAATTCTATTTTACGTTTGCTTGTAATCAACGGCATTGACTACTGAATTTGGATAATACTCATCCGATAGAGTCTTAAGTATAAGAGTAATATCTTTTGATCGAATTAATCAAATTAATTTTGCGATTTGCGTGACAGAATTGAAATGTTCCATTTTACATAAAATAGTGACTAGAACACAGATTCAAATTTAAATAACCACATGAAATTAATCATGCCGATTAGTAAATATTTGGAAATAGTATTCAAGAGAAGATTGACTTGCTCCTTGAATAGATGATAGATGGTATACTTTTATCTGTGCCGGTCCATTGTTGTATCGCTTTGAGGCAACATGAATTTTTGGCGTAACAACAATAATGGTTCTAAAATGGCATAATCTGTGGGTTCTTAAGGAACATACATCTTCCTCTTATGTTTAAATATTGGGCTCCCTAGTTCCTAATTTACCTTTACTTAGCTAGACTAAAACTTTCTGTTACATTTCACATTTATATAATGTGACTGTAAAAATGTACTCCTTAATTAAATCAATAAATAATGGGGATAATCAATGGGTTAAAGACGTTGTCCTCAGTGGTAAAGCCGAGCAAAATATGAACAAAAGCAGCGCAGCGAGTGCCAAAATCGTAACGCGGCCTTTTTGTTCATGTTCATTGATAGTATCATTAAGTAAATAGATATTGGATCGATAAAGTTAATTATCAAACGAGTTTAGCATGTGTTGGTAGTCGCGTGTCACTTTTACGACACATACGTATAAATTGGTTATATAATGTATGTATATACATAAATGTTGAAGTATGAAAGTGTCAAAAGATTCTAAATTTTGATTATAGATTTTTTGCAATGTTGGCTTATCACTATAGGATAGCGAAATTTGTGAATTTTTGAGTTTTGTCTAATTTAACATCTAGCGTTGAAAAAGTTGTGTTGGAAACCTTTTTAACTAAACATAGTTTTGGTGCATTCAAATTACATATTTCATTAAATTTTGTATATTTATTCTCCACACAGCCACCCTCGTTGAGAGTCTCGGGTTCGATTCCCGGTGGTGACCAATAATCACAGTTGATTTTTTTATTTAATGTATAAGTATATTATTTCCCGTATGCCTGTTTGTAGCATTTGAGTGGAGCGCTGGATTTATCCGCACAACAATTATTTTTTACTACCCACACGATCTATTTAATTTTGGTCGCATTGATGTAATATAGGGGCTAAATAAATGTAATAATATACTTATGACAATACATCTAGAAAAAAATTACCATTTCAATTAAATATACCCATCCCTCGATGTACACGAACCTGGTACTGGAATTGATTGTTCCAGAGTTTAGTTTAAGAACATTACCAAAAGGATTCAAAATTGCCAAATAATTGTATTTTTATTTTTTTATTGACAATGATCCTAATATAGATCGCAGCTGTTAATGAGAGAACTCCAGTACTGCTTAACGCCTTACAATAATATTTATAAGGAGCTGGTGCTAGAGAATACTAAGAAGTAAATCTCAATCACTAATTGATTTAATAAACGGCAAAGTGTAGAACTCAGCTCGTCGTAAGAAAGCAAGATTTCGATTTACGTGGCAGTCCCGTGAAGCTATTGAATGTACTTATTTTAATAATACTTTGGAACATAAATATTACTTACAGAGTTTTTGGTTGTGAATTTGTAAACCTTTTGAGATATCTTAAAATAAAAAATTTGTGTTCGAATAATTTATAATTTTCTTAGGTCAAAGCGATGAAGAAGTACTTTGAAACACTTTATTTTAATTTTGTTTTTCCGTTATCAATTAGCAAATTTAATTGTATAGATGGGTTATACATATACATATACCTATGTATACTTTATCATTATTTTACGTTATGTGCAAAATTTAGATTTTAGACCTTAAAATCACTTATTTTGAGGTTAGAAAGTATAGACATTGAAAAACTTTGAAGTAATTTTGCTAAACCGCATATTAAATTATCTGATGTTCTGCGAAAATTATATCTACACTTAAAATTGATTTGAGATTTCACTTTTTCATTTATTACTGACATCAAAATGATATTTATCAGATTAGTAAAAATGAATTACAGATAACATGTTGTTTTTATTGTAAATAGAATCTTAGATTAGTGAATTTCTAGACTAAAGTTAAATACATAATTATGTATATACGTACAGGGTACAGCCAATTTATATTTAATAAGAAACTGGCAGTATTTCGCAAAAACACATTATACTGTGATGTATAAATTTAACGTTAAGTCAGTTAATCACTAAGAAAAATAAAATAATTACAAATTTACTTATAGACATTTTGAATTTATTACTATTATTAATATTAGGGCTGCGAACCAATACTCGGGTATAAATTAACTTTTTCTTTAATTTGCGGTAAATTCATTTACCATATCAAAAAGTAGAGTAAATGTTTGATGATTAAGTTGTTCATTTTGTATTGTTCTACGGATTGAACGAGTTTAAAATAGACAAAAATACTTATTTCTTCAATAAAGCTAAAATATCGACTTTTACTGTAGTAAAAGTTTTACTCGAGATAAATGTAATAATAAAAAATCTGTGTTCAATTAATAAGGAGTTTTGTGCATTGGTTAATCAATTTATTCACGAATAATTGTATAAGTATAAGAAAGAAAAATAATTTAATATCAATTATGATTCCATTTAATGAGATTGACGTTGGTTTTTTTTTTAGTTCTTTTGACATTTCGATTTAATATTTAAAATTGACCGGCTTGTTGTATTATAAATATGCTGTCAAATTTGACAGAATGTCAAGTATGTATATAAAATCACTGTGCATTTTAGTTATGCATTGTATAATGACCCATTACATAAATTATCAAACAATCAACCAATCACCTTAACGGCGCTGCTCATTTTGGTCGTGGTGGATATGTTTGTTTACATAGCTGCAAAATATAGCATGAATCAAATCAATGAGAAATACTGCAGAAATCACTGTATCCCAAAAAAGTTACTGTTTGCTGTGGGTTTTGGGCTAGTGCTGGGTCCTAATTGTTTGGAGAAAGCTGACGATGAGATTTGATTACAAATTTGTTATGGATGAATTGGAAGGTATATTACTTGCAATTCAGCGAATGAAACAATCAATATTTTGAGATTTGGTGACCGAATAATTTCTCGAAGAGGTAACTAACTGGCCACCAGTGATTCAATACGTGAAATATGTATTAGTATGAATATGTACATACATATATGTAATTAAATATATTTCAAGAATAGATATACTAATCCAAATGAATTGCAAACCTTTGTTATATCTCCATTTAATACATCACCACTAACAGACTCAAATAATTGCCAGAATTTTCCTCAAATTTTCGAGACGCGCGACAAAATATATCTTACATAAATGATCAATCAAATTAATGATTTCGAAAATATTAGCTAAATTGTAAATTCTAATTGGAAATTTCACAAATTTCACAAAAAAAAATTTCACAACTCTAAGAACTCAAAGAAAATTATTCGTCAATACAAATCTGTTAAACATATAGAATATATTATAACAAGGGGTGATAATAGTTATGAATATTTAAACCGCATTACCGCACAAATAAACTCCCATTATGAATCGGGTTAATTTGAATACGCATATCACATACGAATAAATTATTTATTAAATAAGTAGGTGTTTGTATTTTAGTAAGAAGCCAACTTCACTCACCCTTTCACTTATGTACGTAAATAATTGTGAATGTAACCAAATTATCCGAAATAGATTATAGAATTCAGTTCACCTATATTATGTTATATATTTACATACATTAGACAATATTATATTTTATATCGAATAAAATTAAAACGCCTCAAAGTTAAAAGGATGTTCATTCTAATTACACAGTACACTACATAATATAATATAGAGAGATAGATGTACATGATATAGACCGAAATAGAGATATAGGTATAAAGAGAATAATATTATTGATTTTATGATAATGATGATGAAATTTTTTTTTTTATAAATACTTACTTATATAAAAAATATAAAAATCTCTTAAGAAGGGTGAATAGTTCAAACATATTAATCTCATTTTATTGAAATACAAATATGTTTGTATGTACATATATAAAACGCATATAACACTCTCTTATTTCGATGTGTCGTCGTCGTCGTTACACCACCATTCATCGACATAATATACAAATACAATGCAACCAACATTGTATTTTGAAATATGTTGTATACGAGTATGTACAATAAACAAAGTACCATTTATAGAATGGAAAGGTAGGTACAGTAGTAAAAGTTGCTGCACCATTTTATTCAATCGGATAGAAATAAACACTGTATATACCAACACTGTATATACCACCACTGTACACCTTTATACATATTATGTAATTTATAGTGGGCCTTAAAAACTTATTTAAAAAAACTTCAAACGAAAAACCAATCTCAACCAAATATAACACACAACATAATCATTATCATCAGCATCGTCGTATAGAGCTACATATTTTTGAGCAGATTGAAATGAAAGTGACACAGCATAACTATCGACTCGTGTGTTCTCTTTTGTTCTATGTGTTATGTGTACGTATTTGTCTCTTCTCTATTGTCAATGGAATTATTATTATCGTATCTGTATATATGTTGTTTAGTTTTGTTTTGAATGAAAAACTATGTTTTATAAAAAAATTCTTTTTTCTAAATTCAACTCAAAACAGGTATCTCTATAAGGTTATACTGCTAAAAGAGAGTTATATCGAAACGAATTAAAAATATCGTTACTCGTTAGATTTAGTTAAAGTTACCCTAAAGTTTTTTAGGTTTAGTTTTATTTTTTTTTTAATATTTGTAATTTATGAATTCGGAAAAACTATATAATGTCGTCTCATTGATTCTATATGCATACATATGTATATTTATTTTAATCAAAACAGATGTTAGTCACGTAGATATGTGTAAATGTTGGAAGTCTAATCAGAAATTACCAGATGTCCTTTTTGTTATTTACTATTTTTAAAAACATAAACTGCATAACAAGTCTCAACAGTATAAGTTGTTGTTTATAATGAGGATGATACTACAAACAACCTTAACAGGGAGCATGTATAACAATTCAGCGTTCAGACAGTTCGTCTATATTCCTTACTATACCAATTTGCAACTGGCCAAAATTAAAAAAATCTTAAATTAAAAATACGATAGATGGGGTTAATGGTACAGTTGCATCCCCATAAGATTAATTTCTGAACGTTATTTCTCTTTGGAATTTGAAAAACGGCATAATCTGCAAAAAATAAAGAAATGTCCAACTTTGCGTTATTGTTATTAATTAAAAACAGTTTTAAAGGCCATTACTGGCCCCTTACTGAGTCAACAATTCGGCTCCAGCGGTTTCGATCCCGAGCATGGTCTTCATACTGTCTAAGACAATCTGAAGAGGCCAAGTCGTTCTTGGAGCCATCGTCGCCTGCAACGACCACTGCGCCTACCATATGGTGGCTCTCCTTTCAGAGATCGCTGCACAATTCGTTCCGGATCAGCACGCAGAACGTGCCCGAGCCAGCGTACTCGCTGAGATCTTATTTCATGTACAATATCGGGGATCTTCATCAGATCTCTGATCTCGATATTGTACAGAGCTCGGTAGGTACCATCTATTTCGCGTTTTGGGCCGTAAATTACACGCATGACTCTTCTCTCAAATGTTAGGAGCCATCTCTCGTACTCATCCGTCAGCGCCCAACTTTCACATCCAAGCATAACAACAGGCCTGATCAACACTTTGTAAAGCTTCAGCTTCACGGCACTTGATAAGTATTTAGATTTTAGCAGTGGCCTTAGAGGATACAAAGAACGACTGCCAGCTGCCAGCCGCACTTTAATATCCTCACCCACACTGTTATCGTGAGTGATAAGAGAACCCAAATATTTGAACCTCCTCACTTCCTCAAACGTGTGGTGGCCACTACTAAAATCTGGTGTGCCATTGTCCCTAAAACCAGAGATCAGGTATTTCGTTTTGGACTCATTGATCTGAAGTCCAACTGAAGCTGAAAACTCTACAAGCGGATCAAGTATTTCTTTCACTCCGTTGCTATTCAGTCCAATCACGCATATGTCATCTGCATATGCAAGCATCTGATTGGACTGGCGATATAAGATGTTACGCTGCGGTGTTTCAGTTTTACGAAAGATGTACTCCAACATGAGATTAAAGAGTATCGGGGACAGAGCATCTCCCTGCCGAACACCCGAATTAACTACAAAACTTGTCGATAGCCTGTTCTCAACTTTAACACAGCATTGGGACTGCGTCATCCTACATAGTCGTACCAGTTTTGGTGGAATTCCTAGGTATTCCAGGGCAGACCATAAACTCTCTCGATTGATCGAGTCGTAGGCCTGCCGGAAATCCAGGAACACTTGATGTAAGGGGATGGATGTCTCATTATATTTAGATAGAAACATCCGCAGCGAAAAGACCTGATCGGTGACTGATCGATTCGGACGAAATCCTCCTTGATAGTCACCAACCAAGCCCTCCGCTAGAGGAGTGGTTCTATCCAATACAATGTACGACAGTAACTTGTATGCTGTGCAAAGGAGAGCTATACCGCGATAATTCTCACACTTCAAGCGGTCTCCCTTCTTGAAGATGGGGCATATCGCGGCCACTTTCCATTCGTCAGGTATAACTTCGGTTCGCCATACTAATCGAATAAGGTCGAAAAGACAGTTCTACAAAGTATCCCCTCCGAATATCAAGAGCTCCGAATTAATGCATTAATCCCGGTCCCGAATGGCGGTTGACGTAGGCCTGAAAGTATGGTGCAGTCCAGTAATTCCTTTAAAAAAATTACGCGAACTACGCTCATTGCTGAGTTGTTGTACTTTCAGAACCTCGGCCTTCCACCATTCTCGCTTCTTCCGTCTACAAATCCGCGTTATTGTTATTTCTTTACTTAATTAATTAATAAAGATGTTAAACCAAAAAATAATAATCTTAGATAGTTCTACATGCATATATAACAAAATTGTATTACATAAGTTATTAACTTACGAATTGTAATTATGTTAATATGGAGAAACGAGAGAAAAACGATTTTCAAAATATATTATAATACGTGCCTTTAGATGACCTAAATACTTACAAAATTTTCATAACAAATCTTCACTGTTTTAATTGCATTGTTTTACTTTCTCAATACATAATTTGAAAGACAATAGATACCGGGAGATAATAAAATATGAAGACTAATAAAATTCTAGATATTTTTTCTACCAAATCATTTGAATAAACAGTTTTCAAAATAGCCCCCCTGGTCATAAATACTATATACTCCGGTAAATCGAAACATTTCTAAAGGCCTCCAAGACTCCCAAACCTTGCCAATGACAGCCCATAACGACTTCAAATTTGTATGTGATATTAGCTAGATAACACAATTATATTTTTGGATTTCGGGAAATCTAACATTTGATGATATTGCATAAAGGTAAGATAACGCTTGGAAGAGTGATTAATGTGGCAGGCGAAAACTTTGAATGATGTATTTTGCCGAATTTCCAGTTTCGTAAGGTACGATAATAATGAGACGACTTTTTTAGACATAATTTTTCAAAAAATAAAATGAATAACTGAATTTATTTTTATTGAAAAAGATTCAGTTAGTCAGGGGTGTTTAAAGATTGCGTTATGTGAATTCAACCATCGAAACAATTCTTTTAAAAACAAACGACAATGCCTTTCAAGAAAAATTAACTATACTTATTATTTTTTAATTAATTATTATTTTTAACAACATTAAAAATTAACAACATATGTATTTTTGTATAAATAAAGGTTCCAGCTACCAGAAATAGGATTTATAACCTTGTTTTTTCTGTATATAGAATACAAATCCGTATCTAGAAATGGATAACGGCGAGAACCATTAACAATGTAGAATTCAGACGCTTAAATTTAAAAAAATAAAGCCTAGTTTTAGTTTTTTTTTTTTTTAAATTTGTTTATGATCTCTACTTGTTCTGGGGCTCAAGGCTCTCCCGGCTATTTCGCAGTTCGCTTATTTGCGCCTTTGCTTTACGCCAAAACATTTTAACCATGTACACCTTGTATAGCTCCATGCCAGCTGTAACGATCGGTACCGTAAGTTGGTCGGAAACGGCATCAGGAAAAATCATCCGATTAAATGTTGGATCGTTAACAGAAAATTTGTTTATTTGCTAAATCTCTTTGAGGGCGGTTGTTGATTGCCAGCTATGACTCAGTGGTGGGGGGTGGGTGATGTTCCCAAAGGTTTAGCAAATCTAGCTTTTTACCGCCGTAAGAAAATAAAAATAAAACTGCAATCTGAAGAGAGAAATTGATGCAGGCAATGACACTTACCTTAATGTTGACCACATACTGATACTGTTACATCCTCGTCTAAAACGGGTAAATTATCTCATTCTGAAACACTTAAAATTTCACTTACGAGAGAGAGAAAACAAAAAATAGAAATCGAACAAATTGTGCTGAAATTGAAATATAGTTAATGGTGATCGGATTGAGGCTTAAAATCATACATAATTTAATAATTAATTTTATTTTAGATCAAGAATAAATTTTGAAAATCGATCTCAATATTAAGTTGAAACAAAAATAATGAAAATTCATATAGCTTATAAATTAAATTATTTGATTAGTGTAGGTTAGTTTAATAATTCTAATTATAATATTTAAGAAATAGAAACATACTAATTCTTAAGACAAAAGAAAATAATAATTTGACTAAGTCACCAAAATATAATATAATCATTATATATAATATAATTATTTATATAAATTGTAGTAAATATAATGTATATAAATTTATAATCAAAATAATAATTAAATTTTACAAAAAAAAATTAAATTGTTACTTGTATATTGATCAGCTGGTCGACGTTGATGAGTAACTGGCGATGACGTTGGACCATGATAATATGGCTCTTATTTTAGTTTATAGTTGGTACGAAAACAAATAAATTAGGTTACGTTCAATTATCGCACTGTACTTTATTTTGTTGTGTAGCATTAGAATCAATATATATGATTTTCTGAATATAACAATTTGAACTTGCACTTGGTTTTGATGGAAAATATTATTTGATTCATATAGTTTTTAGCACACTCGTATTAGAGAATTTAGATATTAATAGGTTTAGATTTTAATTTTTAAATATATAATATATATATATCTTATTTCGATCTTTAGGCCAAGTTTTTATTATTATGACCATTTTCAGTTATATAATATTTAGTTATTCCGTAAAACTACAGTTAATAACGGCCATATAGCTACCGTTCAAATCATTAACCTTCACATACATTATTACTTCATATTAAGGATCACATATAAGTCCATATATTATAATTATTATCTTAATTTAATTAATATTCACAAATTTTTATATAGGTTTAGTTTTAGGTTTATATATATTAATTTTATGTTATATATAGGTTTAATCACAGTCCATTCATTTATTTTTTTAATCACAATATATAATATAAATAAAATTTATTTTTATCTCAACAAAATAAATAATTAAGTTAATTTTATAAACACGTATATATATATATATATATATATATATATATATATATATATATATATATATATATATATATATATATATATATATATATATATATATATATATATATATATAATTTAATTATTAAATAAAAACAAACAAACTAAACATAAAGAATAATTTATAATAACTACATTTTTATTTTTCTGACGAGCACTCAAGCCACACCAGAACTAATCTCCCGCGTGTTGACAAAAATCGTCTTTTATACTTGTCTTTTGCCCGTTAGATATATTTTTATTTTATTTTTATTTTCTCTCTTCCATCCGAAATCGAATGTTTTACCAATTAAGCCTCTCTTTTGTAACCGGTAAGCGCAAGACCGTAGCTACCCTACACATACACTAAGAAAAAATAATTAATGGTCAGGGGTGATCTACCCATGCAACACTTGTAGCGAAGATTCGTTCTTCACTGACATGAAAGATGGCTCGGCCGATATAGTCTGCACTGTCAACAGAGGGTCATAGATGTGTTCATCATCACCCGATCGAAATCAAGGATGAATCTATGGAATAAACGTCACAGCTTTAACCACTGGGCTATTTGCTCAGTTAGTCTAAGGTTATTGTAAGTTTTGAATTGCTAAACTCTATTGTTAAACATTTAAATACTTTGCTTATGTCTATAGCATTAAATAGCATTTCTATAGCATTTTCTATTTAGTTAAATTGTATAGGAGTTTCAATATATTAGTTTATTTTAACTTTATGGAGTTTGAATAGTCTAAATTCTATTTTCAAGTTCAAAGTTCAATTTTCTTTATAATTTCGAATATTGACCTTAAAAATATTATTATGGTTTTTAGAACCCTTCTATTCAATAATTAAGCTTTGTGACACGTTTCACGACATGTTTGTTAGACCAACTGTGGTCTAATTCTGTAAAAACAAGATAATGTGAAAAAACGAAACATTGAAAAAGTTTACACAAAAAAAATTTACACAATTTCTATCTTATTTAGGTTAAATGGTATTCTATAAAACAAAGTAGTCAGCGTGTAAATTTTTTCTTGCTGAATAATTTTATCGTGTCTAAAACCACTTTGACGTTTTGTTAGTGGTTCATTTCATAATATAATATAAAGAGTAACAAGGACAAACATGGTTTTTTTGTTCGGCGCTAGCCCGCCTTCTTCGTGAAATTTTTGTTTTAAATTTTAAATTTTTATCCGTGAAAACGAACTACACAAGATAAATTGTATGTGTAGTTTATTGACGTTTAATATCTTACCGATTTTTTAATTTATCTTGGTGTAAAGTTATAGAATACCATTTTGGTATGAAAACGTGTAAAGTACTCGTTTTCGCGTTTTCACGTTATCTTATTCGTTATAGAATTAGGCTACTGGCCGGATTTACTACTTCTTTCTCAAAATGTATAATTAATTTGAATTTCACAATGCCTACTTTATGAATATCGACTATCGAGTGATAAGAACGATTTTAATTTTTTGAAAGATAACTGGTTCTGAAAACATAAATAACATTTTACATTCCCCAAACTCTACTCAAAAATTGATTGCTCTTCGTGAATTAGAATTATTTTAATATGAACAGCATATTTGAAAAGTGATCATCTTCTGATTAGATTTGACTCAAGTCAATACGTCAGTTAAATAATAAAAAAAATAAAGTAATAACTACTATTCTAGAGTATTCTATCTACAATAAATACCTCACAAAACAACTCAAAATTCCATTGAGCGGAACGAATTGAAACACAATTATTGGTATTAATCTATGTATATAGATGTAGTAGTATTTATTATCTTCATCGTTTTCTGTTTGATTTCTCAAAGTCTATATATATATATATATAAAAAAAAACCTTCATTATACTTATACATATGTATATAAATTTACTTTTAAAGATTTCATTTATTACATAAACGAGTCAGAAAGATACTGGTAAACTGTATTTTATATAAAATGAAAAATGTTAAAAGTTTGATTTACAAATTTGAAATCAAACGATCTGAAAGTACGGTTGAAAACTTTAACAAAAGTGTTCGACATAGTAGTTCAATGTAATTGTTTTATGCAGATATCTATGTAAAAGAACTCACATGTAAATATTTCGTAAATATTTGTATATACATATTTACCCCATACCCTTTTAAATATTGGTTTCAGTACATATAGATGTATTGAAAGTACAAAATTTAAAATGTGATTACAATTTTTCAAAAAGCGAGTAATCTTTGTTAATTACCTCTCGCATTAATTAATTATGGAGAGATGACTAATAAGGGTAATTATTTAATGTTACCGGCAGATTCATACCTTATTACTAGGACAACCAAAAATATGCACTAATAAAATTGGTTTTCAGCGCTTAAAATGTGCAGGCTGGCATGGGGCTATACAAGGTGTAAATGGTAAAAAAAAATCGGACCTGTGGCCGTGCGTCCTACATTTGGCTGACAAAATGGCGTAAGGCAAGGACCCAAATAAGCGAACTGCGAAATAGCCGGGAGAGCCTTGAGCTCCAGAACAAGTAGAGATCATTAAAAAGCAAAAAAAAAAAACAAAGTTAAAGTTTTACAATAAAATGAGAAATACAGAAATACTAAAGAAATACCTAACTAGAGAAGTAGAAGTAATTAAAAATAATTACATGCTCAAATGTTTCTTTTATTTCAAAATGACGCTTAGAAAAATTAGTCTCAAAAATTCCAAGCTCGGTACAATAAATGATGAAAATTTCACTAAGATTTCCAAACAAGAAGCGCTGTCTATTAGATCGAAGAACACTCTTGTACATAGAGAAACTTCTCTTGACATCAACTGAAGTGATTGGTGCATATTTAAATGACAAAGTCTCTGCAATGGTATACTCCTTTGGGCCATTTTGTACTGATGTTCCCGTCAAACTCGCTGAAATGTTAGTTAATGTTGCGTAATTTGTTGTTTTTTTTCTATTACGGCGCTTTAATATTGGCAGCTACCTCGTTTTGTATACTATTTGTATTATTAACAGCGTCAACCACTAATTTAATTTGTACAGCAAGCGGCAGTCCATGAGTCTCTAGTTTTGAAATGGTTGATTCGAGAAATCTGAAGTTAGCTGAAATGTAAAATATTTTAAAATATGCAGTTATATCCAAAATATGACAATATATACGCAGTTTTGGGATGTGAAATATGCAAAAATATCCACTAACAAATAGGGCTTAAAAGGTTTCGATTTTGGTGAAACGGATTCCTATCTTATACTTTTCACAATATGTACACAGGAAAAAAACATGCTAATACATATTTTTGGTTGCCCTACTTATTACTTATTAGGTTCTAGAATCAACAATATTTTCAGTCATATGGAAATCAACACTCGACTGTTTCCAGATGTACCAATTTTAGGATATTATATTACAAATTTGAAAAATACATATCAGAAGATTTGCAAGCTTTGTAAAAGCAATGTCAGGCTGTTTCGGAACTATAGTGCACAACAAATTATGAGAAATTACCTTTTATTCATCTCGAATTTGAGAATTTAATGTTTAACTAGTATTCAATTATATTCTTAGCGTATTATTTAACTTGGTAAAGAATTATGATTTTTTTACCTAAATGAAAAGCTACTTAATTAGTTACAAATCTTTAAAATCTATAATTATTGAGGGCAAACATCTTTTTGAAAGAGAATACGGGGTTGACTATTTAAAATCGATAATATTGAAAAATACATCTAGCAGTTTAACATTACAATTTGATTTACATAATTTTATATTATGTACATACATATGTATATATTTTATAAGTTTATTGTTGTATACTAAAGAAACAGAAGATCAACTACAGTTGTACATATATCTTATAAGGATTTAACTTTATTTCACAAGTATTGTAATAATTATATAACATTTATTATACATATATAAACTATGTATTTTTGATAATTATAATTTAAATTTAATAAAAGATAATAATAGTCTCTTGTAACGATGTTGATTCTATCTGAAATTCTATAGAATCTGAATCGATTTTTTTTTAAATGTAATTATAAATGTAATATTTTTTTACTATTTCTTTCGATTTAGAATTAAAATGCTGTAGAAATCTAGCAATGAGATTAGTGAAATTTGAAATATAATTTTTAAGTTTATAATTTTAATTTGTAATACATATTTTAAGCACAATACTCTAAATTCAACGTATCGGGATTAATTGAAAACAACTATACGCTATAAATTTTTAAAACTGAACAACAGTCTTAATAATTAAACTTTTTTAATTAATTCTAATATCTATGCGTTTTACAAATCACACGATATATAAAGGGTGTTTTTTATAAAGTTACACAAGTTTAAATCATAATAAAACAAAGAAATATATTTTTAATATTAATGAAATAGGCTTAAATGTTGATTTCCAGGTGTTTAATTTTTTATCGTTGTTTATCGACGTAGACAAGTGACTTTACATAACCCCAAAGAAAATAATCCCCAATTGGTGGCCAAAAGTTCTTTCTTTCATCAAAAGTTTCTTTGAGTTAACCAATTGTAGCGCGCGCTGTGTGGCATGTGATTCCGTCCTGTTGGAACCACATGTCAGCAAGATTAATGCCAGCTAATCGAGGTACGAAAAAATGTCTAATCATGTCACTATACCGCTCACCATTGACAGTAACATTCTGACCATCATCGTTTTTGAAGACATGTACCAATGACTCCGCCAGCCCATAAAGCACACCAAACTGTAATTTTCTGTGGATGTAATGGTGTTCGGACAAAAGCTTGTGGATTATCCTCACTCCAAATGCCACAATTCTGCTTATTCAACCAAAAATGGGCTTCATCGGAGAACAAAATTTTGAATGGAATTCAACATCAATATCAATTTGTGATTCAGCCCATTCGCCGAATTGGCGCGCATACGATGGTCGTTTGGCTTTAATTCCTGCACAAGTTGAATCTTGAAAGCTTTTAAACCAAGTTCCTTTCATAAAATATTCCATAAAGTGGAAGGACACAACCCCAGTTGCTGAGAACGGCGATGAATTGATTGATTTGGATCTTCTTCAATGCTTTCCTGTACAGCGGCTACAGCTTCTTCAGTGTGCACTGTTCAGCGTCTCACGGGATGCAAATTATCATTAAGAGTAAACGTGGTCCGAAAAAGATCCCTTGTTATTCGAATTAGCTTCTCTGAAGGACGATTATGTACGCCATAAAATGGACGAAGTGCACGATACGTTTGACGAACAGAACCATTATTTTGATAAAAAAATTCAACAATTTGCAAGCGTTGCTCTGATGTAAGTCTATTCATAATGGAATGTCAAACCAAACTTAAAAAATGTAACTATCAGATATTAAATGGGTTGTCAAATAAAGCAGTGTTGCTAACTCAAAGTTGTGAACCTCTAAGAAAACACTCTTTATTAGAACCAACCATCTATTAATGTATATTGGCCATATTACATTAATATCAAGCGACCAGACACATTCCGATTTTATTTAAAATTTTTATGAAGCTACTGTTCTGAAAGTTGTAAGAAATACTTGCAATGATTTGTTTCGAGCCGGTAAATATAGGTATGAAAGAAGTGTTTTTCCATTTGGTCGTGACGGATGGATAGTGCACGCACTACAATACAAACCATACAACCTATATAATATAATAATAGAAGGTACATTATATTTATTTGTTGTATTAGCGAATTATTTTACTAATCTACCAACTTTTTCTTACAATTCAGTATGTAAAATAAAAATTTTAAATTACAAATTTTTTAAGTTAGTATAAGAATTAGTAATGTTTAATTAATTCTTCATAAATGTTTAAAACAAAATCGAAACAATTTATTCATCTCAATAGAATGTCATCCAGATGTGGTCTTTGGTAGATAAATTTAAATTTATTATTGTGACGTAATTGATTCGTGTAATTGATTTTTGCCGGAAACAATCGTAGTAATTCGTTACAGACATCCGACAGACAGTCCATCATAATTATTATAGGAGTATGTAATGCTGTAATCTACGATATCAATAATGATTTTAAACAATTATTAACTTTTTTTAATATCATCATTGTTGTTATACTTTTAGGTGTTTTACGATGAATAAAGCTAAAAAGGATATGGTATGGTACGTATGCTTACCAAAAATGAAATGCGTTTTTCACTATATTTATCAATTGAACAAAAACTATCCTTCATTTATATCGATTAAGGTTGCCTTCTTGAGGTTTGTGGCCCTCTGCTTCTCGGACAATTAACCAAAGATTACAAAAGAACGATTTGATAACTAACATATATTCATACCTGCAGCCTTCAATACCATTGAACATCCTCAATTTGTAAATCTTGAAGTTTGAATACTATTAACTATTAACTAACTCTAACCCGATGATATTATCAGAAATTAAAATAAAAACTGATGGTCCGTTTTTATTTTAATGTGAGAGGGAGGGTCTACAAATTCTGGGATTTCTGCCAAATTGCTTGTTTAAATTTTATTCATATCGTAATCAAACCTAGCGACATTTAAATATTTTTTAATCATATCTATTCAAATTCCTCGTTAATTATTAATTTCAATAAAGTATCTACATATGTTTATAATGCGAAATTTATATAAACAACACAACAAAATTAAAGACTTGTTATCAGTTATTAAATGAAAATAACCAAGTGGAAATATTAAATTTTTTTATACATAATCAAATAGTTAGCAACAAATCTATTTTTTTAACAAAAGGTTTGAAGTATAATTCAACTGTGTTGTACATATGTATACATATTTGTATCGCGTAAAATTTTTGTATACGCGATACAGGGTCGATAGTTAATCGATTAAATATTTGTGATGTATTAACCATTCGCCACACAAATACTAGTAATAAAAATGTTCACCACACTTTCTCCTTGCAAATTTATTCATATGAGTGAATTGTTAGTTTGTTGTAATGGTATGATTAAATCATTTTGGATCATACATCCAACGTACATACATAGTTCTAGAATTTACAATGATTGGGAATGTTGATAACAAAAAAAATAGTTGTCTCTCCCGTTCTCTTTAAATATAAATACATATATGTACATGTATGTGTTATTATGTATATTTATTTATATGTACATATGTATAATATAAGTCTGTAGTGTAGTACATTATAGATGAGACTGAAATAGGTCAAATAGGAAGTAGATAGATTCGTGGCGTATAGAAAAATTTAAAAAACAATTTTCTCTAAATTCTATAAAGTTTTTTTTTATCAATTTTTATGTTTAAATTAATCTCTATACACTGTACGTAATTATGTATATACACAAACTCGTATATAGAACATTTTTTATTTATGATCTCTAGGGGTCATTACATTTTGGTCATCAATATACTTACATATATACACATGTAAGTATATAAAATTTGCTCAAGTCATGGAATTGTTTTTGGAAAGTTTAACTTTGACGCTGTTTTTGTTTGGACGAATAAAATAATAATTTATAACGTAATAGTTTTATAAATGCGATCGGTATCAATCAATTAGTCGTCTCGCGTATAAATCACAAACATAAAGATGTAGTACATATTATTAACCATATATGTATATACGTATATACTTAATATTTACTTATGTATATAACTAAAATTAAAAATGTGTGAAATTGACGTGATTGAATTCGACCTTCACAAAAATATTATTTTTTGGGCGACTGATTGTCGATGACAAAATAAATAATTTTTGCATGAACGAGTTTTGTTTCATACTGGCAAATTAATCTAAGTATAAGGTGGAGAATTGACCTAAATTAGTGGTTTCATCATGAAAAATTTAAATGAACTGTTGTTATATTTTAAATCCTATACTGTTATATAATTTTCTAGTTCTAAACTTTCCAAATCAACATCGATTTACTAACTCAAATAGTAAAGACAGATAGTAAATCCTCGATGTTTTGTTTGTCGTGAACTATCGGTTGCACTTGAAAGATTAAGAAAACATAACTGGAATCAGTATGCGTCAATCAGTTGAATTTTGTTTCATTAATTTTCAATAAAGTCAGAGTTGTAAACCAATTGTAATTACTAATATAATTAAGTATTCAATTTCGTTTTCAATTCATGTTAATTTATGTTTATCTATATAATTTAATTAACAATACTCCACTCAAATGTCCAAACCTGATGTTATGCCTTTAATTAGATATTGGAGTATTTGAAAACTTTTGCCGAAATGTTATCATCATCCAAACACTGCTTAAATTTCATACAAATTCGCCTTTATTTCCGTTTCAGCGTTAAACTTGACCTTTTCAATTTAACTTTAATTTAATTATAATTTTGGTTAATTTGGTTTTAATTCATTTAATATCAAATTAACTTGAAGTAAAATATGAAGATGATTTGCTGACATAATCAAATTTTTCTGGGTAAAATTTTAGTTTGAGTAATTTTTAAACAGAATTTGAGTGAACTTTAGGAAATATGTATACATAATGTACATATACACACTAAACTTCTCATACTGTACGTAATATTTATAATATTGTCGATATTTATACGCATAGGGTTAATAGATATCCTATATAATAAATAAATGTGGAACCTATGTTGGTGTGGTTATTCAAATACATACTTAAAAATATTTATTTATTTTTTTATTAAAACGGTTCGAACCTACAGAGATTCCGCACTCCATGCCACAATGGGCCCATGGTGGAAAACTTGAGAATCTATCCTAACTCGCATAAGCGCACTGCAGTCTTAGCAAACTGTAAAAGTTTGAACCAATAGATGGATAATAACTGATCTACGTTCAAAGATCCGTACGAGAACACTTTGGATCTGGCATCGACAAAGGCCGGACAGCTGCAAAGGTAGTGTAGACAGTTGTCCACAAAGATCATCCTGAGCTAGTCCAATGCGTTGGAGATGAACCTTGAAACGTCCATGGCCCGTAATAAGTGCAACCAGAATTCTGAGTTGGCTCTTTCTTAATGATAACACATATTTTATAACCTCACGTTGAAGTAAAGTTAAAGTAAAGTGAACTTTTTAATAGCATCCTTACCACCATTGAAGGATAGAGGAATTACTAGCTCGGGACCACAAAAATTTACTGCGCGATTCAGCTTTTGCTACAAAGTCAGCAACCTCATTTTCCACAACGCCACAATGAGCGAGCCCCCACATGACCCTTACTCTCGAATTAGAGCAAAGGAGATTAATGAAGTGTTTGCACTCTTTGACCAGTTTAGATGTAGTCAAAGGGTTTTTAAGAGTATTGAGCAAGGCTTTACTTATATCCTTGCCTAAATCACTAAACTTAACGCTTCAATTGCACTATGGGTTACTGCAATTAATTTAGCTTGAAAAATCCAGACTACTCGAGAATCGGAGCCCATACTTTGGTCAAAATAAACCAAGCCTTGCACTGGCTTCTGAACGAGAGCCATCCGAAAAAAAACTATCGAGTTAGACAACAGTGAGAGTGCCACAGTTCTCTCGAGGGGAAAACGACGGAGAATGAATTGGTGAAGTTAAATTCTTAAATATTTAGTTTATTATGGTTGGATAATATAGTTTATTAACAGTTCTAATTCTCTATAACCTACAGACAATTGAATGATTTACTAATCGGTGAACTATTTGTAGCTGTAAATTTGTATTTTAGTTAGTTTGATTAACTTTAAGTGACTATGTTATCCACGATTATTGTGCGAAATATTAAACAACAATACGTCTAATCCTAAAGTATATTTAGCCAATTAGTTTAAAAGAATGTTGCATAAGAAAACTGGTTGTTTTATCTATTCTTTGTATAGAAGCAGCACAGATTTTAAAGTACCTTTAGTTCCTATGATGTAATCAAGTGATTTCAATTCCTTTGGTTCGAGTCGAAATAGTATAGTATTTCAGTAATATGATTAAATGGAACCAATAGCAGAGCCCTAAAATTAAAGCTTACTGCCATGACTCAATTGGTTTCATTTCACCCAAGTCACGCATTCAAAATCTCCTCAATTGCACAAAACATAGCACAACAACTAAAAATTACCATAAAATGTAAAACTGTAGATTTCCCTTTATTGTTCTCTCTTTTTATATACAACATATATATGTATACAACAATAACAACAGTTTGTGTATGTATTTATTTTATATATACATTTCGTGTAATTAGAGCGATAGTTAAGTACTTAGGTAGTTATTAGCTAACAACAAAAAACAGAAATTGAAACAACGAAAATATTACATTTTTTAAACACTTTCACTTAAAAATTTTTGTTTTGTTTCCCCCGCGCCGCACACCAACTTTTTTGCGTCTTAAAGATTTTTGTGTTTTTCTTTCAAAAAAAAAAAAAAAAAGACGAAAAATAATTTTTTTACTTGAAGTAATTTTTTGTATTAAAATTAAAGATGTTAATTTTTATTGTAGTTTTGTTAACTGAGAAATGCAGATTTTACTTCTTTTTTTTTGTGCATTTCGACGATTGTGTGCAGTTTTTTGAAATATCACATACATACAACATTGTGCAATTGCATAAATATATGTGCTCATAAAATGTCATCGCATAAAGGTTTTGTTTACGATTTACGTTTTTATTTAAGGTTGTTTTTTAAGTTTTGTTAAATTTTATGTGAAATAAATTAACACATGAGAAGTTACATATGTACGAATAATACAAGGTTATAATTAATTAAATAGATGAAAATGATATTTTATTTAATATATATATATAAACATGTATTGTAAAGTTTTTCGTTGTAAACTATCTGTACATAATTATATAATACATATAGAAGAGGCTCTATATCGTTTTTATAATTTTAACGTTTTTTTTTCAACTTTCAGATACACGAAAATAGTGTATGGCACAGTCGAATGTGTGTTTTCAGCAGGTAAGCTACTAATTTTATGAATAGAAGTGTACGATATTAAGGCTAATTTTAATCATCCAAAAAGTATTAGTCAAGCTTTTTCTAAAATTTCGTTAATTTTATTTTATTTTTATCTGACAAAATGGAGTCCAGTCAAGTGGTTGCATATGCAGATGCATATGCGTGATTGGACTGAATAGCAACGGAGTGAAAAAAATACTTGATCGGCTTGTAGAGTTTTCAGGTTCTGCTGGACTCCAGATCAATGAGTCCAAAACGAAATACATGATTTCACGTTATAGGGACAATGGAACACCAGATTTTAGTAGTGGCCACTACACGTTTGAAGGAATGAGGAGGTTGAAATATTTGGGCTCTCTTATCACTCACGATAACAGTGTGGGTGAGGATATTAAAGTGCGGCTGGCAGCTGGCAGCCGTACTTTGTTACCTCTAAGGCCACTACTAAAATCTAAACACCTATCAAGTGAAGCTGAAACTTTACAAAGCGTTGATCAGGCCCGTTGTTATGCTTGGATGTGAAAGTTGGGCGCTGATGGATGAGTGCGAGAGATGGCTCCTAAAATTTGAGAGAAGTCTGAAGAATGCGTGTGATTTACGGCCCAAAAGGCGAAATAGATGGCACATACCGAGCTCTGTACAATTTCGAGATCAGAGATCTGATGAAGATCCCCGATATTGTACATGAAATAAGATCTCTCTCTAAGTACGCTGGCTCGGTCACGTTCTGCGTGCTGATCCGGAACGAATTGTGCCGCGATCTCTGGAAGGAGAGCCACATATAGTAGGCGCAGAGGGCGTTGCAGGCGACGATGGCTCCACGGTGTAGAGAATGACTTGGCTCCTTCTGGTTGTCTAGGACAGTATGAAGCCCTAGCCTAGGATCGAAGCCGGGAGCCATATTGTTGAAGCAGTAAGGGACCAGTAATGGCCTTTAAATACTGAATTATTATTATTATTATGAACAGTTAGAGACTATTCACATCAACTATACGAACAGTAAATTGCGAGTAAACTATTTTTAAAAAATTATGGCAAATTAGACTTAAATACAAAAATGTTCTCTGTTTATAACATTACGTTTGAAATAAATTATCAAAATTAAGTCATAAAATCGTTAAAAATAAGGAAAACCATAAATTCTTGTATATAATATGACGTAACTCGAAAATTTGAGGAGAGAAAAATACGATTTTTGTAATTTGTATACTTTCTGAAACTAAAAATAAATTGGGCTTTGCTGCCAATCGGTTTCATGAATTAAGAAATGCTGATTTAATAAACGTAGAATTCAAAATAGTGTGTCAATATGAAAAACTCGGATTTTTTTTTCATTAATTTGTTTTGACATTAAAATGTGTTTTTTAAGTGTTAAATCCAATGTAATATAAAAAAAATAGATGATTTAAGTCAGAAAACAACAGTTGTTTTAATTCGGTACCTCCAGCCAAAAGTGTGTGAAGTTTTCCCAGGATTCCATCCCAGAAAAATTAAAAGTGTTCATCAGGTAATACTATTCTCATCCCATCCAAGGATTTTAAAAATCATCCCAAAATTTGATATCATCATTTTAAAAATTTGAAATCGACTTGTTAGCTTATATTCTTGTCGTAAGAAGTAATTGGCACAATACGCCCAGAAATTCATATGAATATGGCCCCATACATAAAATTAGAAGTTTAACTACTGGTTCTCGAGAACTTTGATTGCCGGAAAAAGCTTCCTTTGTTTTCGACTAGACATGATGCCCAATTGCTGTGATAAATCTATGATTCTAATATGTATTAGAATCCGTATTTCTTATATGGGGCCATATACATTTGAGCCCATTACGCCAATTACAGCATACGGCTGATGTTCAACGATTTATCACAGCAAGTGATATATTTATCACATCAAAAAGAAACTTTTTCCGGCACTCATGGTTGTCGTGAACCATTAATTAGAAGCCGAATTTCTTATATGGGGCAATATACATATGAGCCCATTGCGCCAATTGCAACATACGGTTGGTGTTCAACGATTTATCACAGCAAGTGGACATCATGTCAAATCGAAAAAAAAGGAAAGTTAAAGTCTTAATTTTATGTATGAGGCCATATTACTATGAATTTCTGAGCCTATTGTGCCAATTACTTCTTACGACAAGAATATATAAGCTAACACGTCGTTTTCAAATTTTTAAAATGATGATATCATATTTTGGGAGGATGATTTTTAAAATCCTGGGATGGGATGAGAATAGTGTTACCTGATGAACATTTTTAATTTTTCTGGGATGAAATCCTGGGATAATTTCACACACTTTCCAGTCAATCATTTAAAATTGCTCGCATTTGGTGTGAGCCTATCTAATTTATTCGCAATTCACTTTTAAGTCTCACCATAATTCAAAATAACCAAAGATTCAAGAAATTAACTTCTTAAAATAGTTGCGAATGCCTGGGTTTATAAACAAATTGTGAAACCTTCAAAATTCAAAAGTTTCAGACCATATGGGCTAAAATTAAAAGAAATTTCTTCGATGCCAAGAAAACCGTTATAAATGTGCAAGTTTTTAAATTGTTCCTGAGTAAACTTTCAAACGTTTCGATTTTTAAGTTTAAATCATAGTATATATCAGTATGTATTTATCACATTATTTTACAATTTAATTGCAAAGAAGTTTAAAAAATGGCATTATCCCGCTACAAGAAAAACCCATTGATGAGAAACAAGGAACAACAACAAGGGTAGAATTGCAAAATATTTTAAAGCGACGAAACAGTTGGCGCTATCATAATCTGGATTAGGCAAAATCTGGAAAATTGGATTTAGTAATATCCCACGAGACAAAATCATTTTGTATATATAGTGGAAGGAAGTATTATTCTACAGTGTGTTGAGAAAAAAAGGATTTCAATAAAAAATAACAAAATAATGGTTTCCCATACAATTAATGTGTAATGGACTGAGGGCCTACAGTAGACCCACGAGGTATTACTGTTTAATTAAAAGTTAAAATATTACTAAATACCAACCAATAATCTCTAGTTAGTAAACATATTAATTTCTAAATTAAGTATTTTTCTATAAATAATGCCAATAATATGTATTAGCTGCATTATCCGTAATAATAACGAACATTGGAATGAAAAATATAATTTTACTAGCGCTTTTTAATCGTTGTAATAATTGTGTTTTGAAGTTTCAAAACATCAAAACTAATTACGATTTACAGTTGCAAAACTGCCGAGATGTACAATTTTAGAACCTTGATAAAGTCATAAACTATTTACAAAAAACTAATACCGCGATATCTAGGTAACAGACTAACAAACAGATGTTTCTTTTTAATAACAAAATAAATTTTATTCTGCGAATTAAATCAGATACTATAACTAAAATAGCAAATTATTATTATTTGCAATCGAATCAATTTCATGTGATGTGTGTTGTGTTGTTGTGTTTATATAGCGAAATCAATGTTCGGCTTAATTAAAAATTTATTAAATCGCTTGTGTTTCGTCGAAGCAAACGTATGTACATAGTACATACATATATATGTACTATACGTATTTCAATATGTATAAATGTACATACATACTTACGAGACGAGTTAATACTGTGATAACGATGTGTAATTAAACGATTCTTAGAAATTCCTCAAATATTATAATATATGTTGCGCGTCTTAACTCGTATATAATATACTCGTATACGTTATAAAATCCCTTAATACTATTAGAATTTCACTTTTTTTAATATCCGTTTTCCCTTTTTTGTGTGCGCACAAATACATGTGCAGTATTATCCTTTTAACATAATAACTAAAATAAAAATTCCCCTTATGTTTTTAGCTCGCTGACTAATGTTCCATAAATATTCTTATATTCTAGTGAAAAATTGATATTCAACCGAAATTTATATATTGATATATAATATATGGATATTTTCTTTGAAATTATTTAAATGGCGTGTGTATCATATATAATATGTGTACATATGTACATATATACGTCCAAAAGATGCTTGCGATGAGTTATTCAAAATTTTCTGTATTTTATTTATAATAACGCACTGTTTAAGGAGTGTTAAGTTAAAGCATTACTATTCATTTGTCTGATGCTTGTATTAAAATAACTTTCATTAATTATTTATTCGCAGCTTTGATATTTATTAATGACTTGTCAATACAATTTTGCAATCTATATATGGGATTAATTGAGAATCGAATTTCATGCTAGGGGATGCGGTAAGCTCTATATGTGCATTTAGTTTGTGTGCAACTCGACAAATAAATATATATGATATCAGCAATTATGTATTGTATTCACTGATTTTTACAGCAAATAATTCTAAAACTAATTCAATTCCTTCCTTAACATACATACTATTAAATTACGGATAAAACGCTAAAATATTCTATTTGATATACGATACTATAGTGAACAACGCGATGTGTGAGTATCTTCTTAATTGCTGTTATTTTATATTATATGTTTGAACATTTGGTTAAAAAGTTCTTAAAATCTAGAAAGTAAATTTAGAAAATCAATTTCAAAATCTATAATAATGTAAGTGGAATTCGGAATTTTGGTCATCAAACTTTGATTACAGAATTCAAGTTTAATTGTTTAACTATAACAAAATAAAAATTTTAACAAAACAAATAATTTTAAAAATTTAGAAGTGTTCTGTTGTTGCCAATCAATAACTTTCTCACATACAACGTACATATGTTCGTAAATTTAAACAATATAACTTTTCCGTTTGATAATTTATAATTTTTTTTTATGTTAGCGTTATTAAATATGACATTCGGAAAATCACATTTAAGTTATAGATGACAGTGAAATTCATACTAAAAAAAATATAATAAAATTACACTGTTAAATTTGGATTTTATTTATACGAATATTTGAATTTGAGGTGTTTTGTAAATTGTATGCTGCCGATGCTTCTAGAAATAATTGCATACTCTCGAATACATATTAAGATAGCTTAGAGCAACTGCCACCTTTGTGTTCATAGGAATTAAATTAGGTTGAGCGGTTAGATTTTCACAGAATTTTGAAGTTTCGTGATTTTAAACCAATTTTAATCATTTTTATCGCCTATCTTAGTGATATCCACGGGAACTCATGTATATTTCCGGATAGCTTAGACCACCTAGGACTTTTGTGGTCAATCATATTAAATTCTGATGAACTTTTCTATTTGTTTATGGAATTTAAAAGTTCTTGATTTTTATTGATTTATAAAATTTTGTACCGCCGATTCCAGAGATGTCTCCAGATACTGACCTATCTTTTCAAATAGTTTTGGCTATTTAAACATTAAATCACGAAACTTCAAAATCCTGTGAAAATCTAACCGCTCAATCTAATTTAATTCCTATGGATACAAAGATGGCAGTTGCTCTAAGCTATCTGAATATGTACTCGAGAGTATGTAATTATTTCTAGAATCGGCAGCATTCAATTTACAAAATACCTCAAATTCAAATATTCGTATAAATAAAATTCCAAAAAAAATCTGCCAAATTTAACAGTGTAATTTTTTGTTATTTTTTTTTAGTATGAATTTCACTGTCATAGTTATAGTTGGTTAAATTAGTGTTGTTTTAATAATTATTATGTTGTTATAATTGTTAGGGATTTTCACGTAAAAAATGTATGGGTGCTGACCCTTAACTTTTTAATATAGATAAATGAATCGTCTTAATCCTCAATGAGATGTAATTTTCTTTCAAAATAAATTTATATCACAAAACCTTTGCAAAAAGTTTCATTAAAATAAAAATTTAAATTTTAAACAGAATGCTTTAAAATTGAATGTGAATAGAATTTTGTTTAAATTTTTTCTTATGCAAAATAAGAGAAAATTTAAACTCAAATTAAATTTCCTTATTAGTGAAATAAAGTAAGAGATAAATAGTAGTAAAATAGTAGTAAAATAAAATTAAGAGATAAATAAACTGTGAATTTGTTCAAGCAATTAAAAAATTTCAGTAATCTAGTAATCATTTATTATTATTAAAAGGAATATCGAATATGTACATATCCATTATATTTATGCATACTCATATGTACGGGTTTGAATATATGTACATATTCGTAGAAGCGATATGAAAAAACCAAAATTATATTTAGATTTTTCAACATAATTTCCTCGAACATCAATTAAAAGTTTTAGTTCGCTTCAAAAAATATTTATTACAATGTTTTGGGAATAGTGTTTGATATTGATTGATCTCGTGGAATTTGAATTCATAGTTGAAGTAGTATTAAAAAGTTAAATTTAAGTAGTGGTCGAATAATGTTAATTTAAATAAAATCATTTTAATCAAACTAATTGTAGAATTTATAAGTTACGCTTACGTTTTGCCAATTAAATTTTAAAAATAATTTAAATCAAGATACTTGTTAAGACTTTTGGTACAGAGCCGTCTTGAGCATTTTATTTTTATCAAATTGTTTAATTTCAATTCTAATTGTATTAAACAAAAATGAATGTGAATTATTTCCTAAACATTCCGAAACCAACAAAAACAATGTGTATGTAGGAATGTATGTTTAAAACTACGTATTATCGGATAAAATACAATAAGGAAAAGTACTGAAGAAAATATAAAGAACCGAAGCAAAAACCAAATTGACAATTTCAAAACCTTATTGCGTGATGACTGAGGAACGTCTTGGATCTAAAGCTAAAAAAAACCACTAACAATTAAAAATATATAGGAAGTGTTTTTAATGCAAATTTCGATGATATATAGGTTAAAACTTCATATGAAGCGAATTTCTTAAATTTTTTCCGACGCTCAGAAATATAGTAACCAAAAACTTAAAGTAGTTTTGAGTTACCATGAAACTAGACTTATAGAAAAACACCACAATTTCAAAAGTTATAGGGGCTGAGGGAGTTTTTTATGCAAATTTCGATGATATAGGTTAAAATTTTTGTTTAGTCCGTCAGTTTAAAAGTCAGTTTAGACTTTTATTATACACTCACACATATTAATATTTATTTGTTGTTGTTGCTTTTAGGACAGGTTTAGGATACATTTCACGTAAATAAACATCTGCCTGGTTGTTACTCACGAACTGGCTTTAGACCATCTGACGTTCGTTTCTTTTATGGCTTCAGTTTACATGAAGCAAGCGGTATCTTTATATTCCGCCTGCTTTGGGTTATTAGACGTGCTGTACCCTTGCGGGCCAACTCATCTGCCATTTCATTCCCTACGATATTGAAATGCCCTGGCACCCACGTCAAGCGGATGTTGAACTGATCAGCCATGTCATTTAAAGATACCAGACAGTTCTGGGCTACCTTCGACGTCAGGGAGTATGATTGTAGCGTTTTAATAGCATCCAGGCTGTCCGTAAAAATGCGAATATTCCTCGTAGATATTACATTATACTTCAACCAGTCCATGACTTCCATTATCGCGGTCAGTTCAGCTTGAAAAACGCTGCAAAAGTCGGGACGACGAAAAGAGAGGTTAACCCCTAGTGCCTCACAGAATACCCCGCAGCCAACCCCTCCATCCCTTTTTGAGCCATCCGTGAAGAACCTTAGGGCCTCATTGTCCATAACCGTTTCGTTCACCCAGTCCTCTCTGGTGGGAAACTCAGTTTGGAATTTAATCTCAACAGATGGCAAAGGGATAGCGTAGTCGGTAGCTTCCGGAATACCCCTGTTGCATAGGATAGATGAGTGCCCTGCATTATTACAGGTCCACATAGATATGGATTTGAGCCGAATCCAAGGGAGTAAGATGAAAGAGAATCTCCAGAGCTTGAGTAGGTGTGCTCCTGAGAGCCCCACTTATACACAAGCAGGCCATAACTTTTAACGCTGGCCACCAGACGACAACCCCATACAGCAGTATAGGTTTGACCACTGAGACGTAGAGCCAGTGTACTATGTGGGGCTCCATACCCCATCTCTTTCCAATGGCATTTTTGCAGGAGTAGAGCGCTATAGTAGCTTTCTTTACTCTCTCTACGATGTTTGGTTTCCAGCTTAGCTTGCTGTCCAAAAGTAGTCCGAGGTATTTTGCTCTATCCGTAAAGATCAAGCGAGTATCATTTAATGTCGGCGGGTCACACTGAGGAAGTTTGTGCTTCCTGGTAAAGAGGACCAGCTCCGTTTTCTGTGGGTTTGCGTTCACTCAGAGAGGTAGCCAAGCGCGCACTGCATGCGCTCACTCAGCGTACTAGGATATTTACCGAAGACCGCAATAGCAACGTCATCCGCGTAAGCAACCACCTTGAAGCCTTGCCCTTCCAGGTTTAGTAACAGGTCATTTATGACCAGGTTCCAAAGAAGGGGGGATAGAACCCCACATTGAGGTGTCCCTCTGCTCACGTATCTGCCGGCAGACGTCCCACCCAGATAAGCTGTCACGATCCTGCTTCTAAGTATATGATCTATCCAGCCCCTGAGTGACACGTCTACCCCCAGACACGCAAGGGCCCGAGTGATTGCCCCCGGTCTGACGTTGCTAAAGGCCCCCTCTATATCCAAGAAGGTCACCATTGAATATTCCTTATATTCAAGTGATTTCTCAATCGGGCCTATAAGGGAGTGGAGAGCTGTTTCCACCGATCGTCCCTTACAGTGCGCATGTTGAGATCTCGACAGCTCGCCCGGCTTTTTTGAGCCTCTAATGTAAGCCTCTATTAGCCTTTCCAGTGTTTTCAACAGAAAAGAAGATAAGCTTATGGGCCTAAAGTCTTTGGGATAGCAATGAGAGCTTTTTCCCGCCTTAGGTATAAATATTACTTTTACTTCAGTCCACTTTCTAGGAATGTGACAAAGTTCTAGGCTGCCTTTGAAGATAACTTACAGCCAGGGTCGGGTTAAGTCAATAGTTCGCTGGATATCCGCTGGGATAATGCCATCAGGTCCTGGCGACTTGTATGGCTTAAAGCTTTTTAGTGCCCATAGGGTATTCCGCCTTTTTACTATATGACTTACGGAGTCTATACCCCTATTTATCATATTTATCATGGGTCTCTCCGGAGCTAGTACCGAGCACTCCAGAAAATGCGTTTCTAGTAATAGCGCCAGGGATTCCTCACTACATGTAGTCCATGAACCATCCGGTCGTTGTAGATAACTCGGGATGGAAGGACTAGAACATAGTACTTTGCGTAGCCTGGCCGCCTCCGAGGACTCCTGTATATTGCCACAGTAGAGCTTCCAGGCCCTCGTTTTGGCTGCTCTCAGCTCGTACTTATAGGTTTTGAGGACTTGTTTATAACAGTCCCAATCTGCAGCAGCATTTGTGTTCCTCGCTTTCTTGAACAGTCTCCTGCATTTCATACGAGTACCTTGGAATTCTTTCGACCACCAGGGTGGCCGAGATTTACCCAAGGGTCTACTGATAGGACATGCACCTAACATGGCCTTGCTAAAAGCATCAGATAGCTTGGTTACTAGAGCATCAAGCTCCTGTGTAGATGCAGGAGGGTTTGGAACCGATACCGGTAATAAGTTACCCAAAATGGTAACAATCCCAATCAGTTTTCCTCCTATTTCTGAAGGGTGGTTTCCTAGTGGGTTTTGTATCCACTTCGTACCTGGAGATAACAATGGTCAGAAAAGGAATGGTCTTCGGACACTTTCCAGTTCAATACCATCTCCTTAATAAAATCCGAGACAAGTATGATGTCCAACACTTCCTGTCTATTTTTAGTAATGAAGGTTGGCTTACACCCGATATTACATATATTTAGGTTAGTACTTAAAATAAAATCAAGGAGTAACTCACCTCGCCTGTTTATGTCTGTACTCCCTCAAATTGAGTGATGCGCATTAGTATCACTACCCATGATGACTCCTATCTTTCGTTTTCGAGCCTCCATTATTGCACTGCCCAACCTACCTGGTGGTATATTTTCCTCCTCGTATGGTAGGTAGGCCGATATTAGCCAGAGATTTTGCCCATCCATCTCGATGCTAGTCACCGCTACATCAGCGTTGCTGTAATTCAGTAGTATAAAAATATTCAGATTATTTCTAGCGAGAATGCAAGAACGTATCTTACCTTCATTTTTCGCATGTAGTATTTTATATTTGGGAGTTCTGAGACCCAGCACCCGGTCACCATTGACCCAAGGTTCCTGGACCAGAACCACATCAATGGACTCAGATTCCATTTTTAGAAGAAGGGCCGCCCAGGCGGCTTTACAGTGATGGAGGTTGATCTGAAGGATCTTAAGCATTAGTTATTGCTTCCCTCCACCACTGTTGAGTCAGATTCCTCTGACATCGATTCGTCCGTTAGGAGCGCACAGCTTAGTCCCAATGATCTCGAAATCTCCGAGTCCAGGGATAGTGTCTCCTGTGCATCCTCCGGGATGCTGCGGACTTCTGGGTCACCAACACCAGGCGGGACACCACAAGTGGTCTCCCCCCTGCTGCAGGCGCCCCAGATCTGTTAGCCTCATCGCGCTTATAAATTTTGAGCGTAATCGCTCCAAATCCATAGCTGATCAGGCCTCCAGATTTTGCCAAAGCACCCGCCACCCACGGATTCTCTGTCGATGATAATGACGGCCGATCTGTGATCTGCTTTCGCCTTTACCTCTTCTAACCTGGCAACCTTCCAGGTGGCCGTTGGTAGATCCGGATTGCTGAGTTTCAACATTTCCAAGATCTCCCTTGGATCACTAGGCTCAGGAGGGATCCAGGCTCGCGCCCTTGGCCTGCAGGGAATTTCTTCCCTAGTCACCACTTCTAATTTGGCCCCCGGCCAGACTTCCCCCAGGCTGCGGATCGCCTTTTTGTAGAGGGTCGCCGACCTTTCATCGGTACAGGCAGTCAGTTTGAAGTGATTCCGGTGCCATCCTCCGTCTCGGCAAGACGGAGCAGGTCCTGGGTTCTCCCTCATAATTTTTAGGAAGATGGCGGCTAAGGCCTTCTCCACCTTCCTCCAGTTAAGGGCCGTAACGCTCCCATCTTCTTGAGCCCTGTCCACGACTGCCATGATCAGGTGCTCCTTTAGCACCTCGTTGAAGGGTCTGGTGACATACGGAACCCGCTTCTTTTTAGCCTCCGTAGGCGGTTTATCATCAGATCTCTGCCTTTTCGGCTGTGAGATCTCGAGACCCTCCTGATGTGGCTCAGTGATACGCCGTGCCCACGCAAGCGTATCCCTGTCCCTATCCGTTCTCTGCTCCAACGGAATGTTGCTGATCTTGGAGATCATGCGCCAGGCTCTCTTCCTGGTCTGATAGTTCGCTGACAGTGGAGGGCCAGCATTGGTGCCTTTGCCCTTTGGTTTCGAGGGGCCAGCCTCATTTGGTCTTAAGCCCCTAATTGCACTTTGGAGACCGGGCCTAAAGGCCGATGTCTCCACAGCACTGGTTTCCGGTTTTTTAAGAGCACCGGTCTCTTTTGTTTTTAAATTTTCTGCCATAATAGGTCCGACGAGTAGCGGAGAAAGGAGGTCCACCTGTGCAGAGATCCGCAATACACAGGTAAGGCTACATGATCCGGAGGGCACCAAGTATCCGGATACACCGTTAGAGGCTGGGCTAGTTTTTATACTGGGCCCCCAGCCTGGCCGGTTATCAGCACGGTACGGTTGACACCTTAACCCGGCCCAGTTGTTTGGCGTCGTTTTTTCGCCTAGTACACCACATAAAAATATGGTGGACTAGTTGCCCGGTGGTCAAGACAGCTTCACACCTAGACCACCAACAGAGGGTCATAGATGTTTTCAATTTAATCACCGATCGTAATCGGGAGATGAAAAATCCCTTTTGCATCCCGCCTTTGTTGTGATTTGAACCCGGTACCTCCCGATCCAAACGTCGCAGCTTCAACCACCGCTATTTGCTCGGTAAATTTTGAAGGGCAATAGATTCAAATTTCTGTCTTAAAACAATGTTCCAGATTTAAAGAGATCAGTTTCGAAAAGTGGATGAGGCGGTTGTTTAAAATAGAGTATCTGCTTCATTTTCGACGAAAAACCAGATTTACAGAGTACTCTGCGCGTGTTTTGAATCTGGGAAACTTAGTTAAATTATGTTAATTTTTACACATTATTTTTCAATTTCGTTAATTTAATTGAAATTAATCTAAATTAATAATAGCCATGGATTTTCAAATTTTTATTTTATTTGAGAAAATTGAAACAAACGTCTCTGTTAAATTCAAATCAAAAAAAAAAACCTGTTTAAGGATGGGTCAAAAAATATGATTTTAATAGATTGCATTAAAAGATATGAATTTATTTATTGTGAAATACAAATTCCGAAAATTAAATTTAAAACGAGTTATAGCCCAGTGGTTAAAGTTGTCGCGTATGGATTGGGAAGTACCGGTTTTATGGGTTTATGTATTGCGCAGATGATCATTAAAAACCGTTCATTACCTAAAATAAATTAAATTCGAAGACGAGATATTTAAGAAAGTTGTAAGCTTAAGAAAGGTTTTGGAAGGAAGCATAATTAATAAATCAATAGCCTTTAATACAAAATATTTGATAATTATTACGAGTTTGTATGTATATGCAATTTATCGTAAACTAGATATTTTTGTAATTATGTACATTGATTTTATTTATAGTTCGATATTGTGAACATATTTTCAACTGATTTTTGGGATACAAATTTTAGTTTTTTTAATGTTAGGCAAATATTTTTCGACAACATATTATCATACGACACGTCTAACAACTTTAAAATACATTTCGTATAATCGCCAACTTAATCTAATAAATATCTCATTTCAACAACATATCGATATAAACAACAACAAAAAACTAATAGTTGACAACAAAAATCAAATCAGAGCAAAAAACTAAATAAATCTACTCCACAACTTACTAATGAAGGCCATGTGAATTTATTTTTCCAATAAGCTAAGAAAAATTGCATAACTGTCAATGACAGCTGTTTATTTTGTATAAGTTTCAACTTTTATATAAAAATGTATGCACAAATCATATACGTATGTATGTATATATTGGAGAGAGATAAATCTCTGATATGTTGGATATATTATTCATATGTAAATAATTATGTATTATTATGAATATTTAATTTCCGCTTGACAATTTTGTATATTCGAAGATTATAATTCTTCATATCACAACGAACAAAGTTAATCCTTTTCCATCGAAATTAAAAAAAAAAAAAAAAAAAAAGAGAAATTGTTTGTGTATAGTAAAAACTATTTTTTTCGGTTCGGATTTGGTTTTGTTCAAGTGATTATCGAATCGTTAACTATATACACTATACTACCGACATATTACAGCAAATAATCAGTGCGCATGAACTTGACATAACAGGTGGCAATGAACCCATATAATTAGTAGTATGGTAGTAGTATGATATGGCTATGTATAGTATAGTATGTATGTATTTATGTATACTATGATGATATTGTTGTAACCGCTTGAAAATTATCGCAAAATAATCGAATATTCAGTGCGATGCGAGATAGAGTTCAAAATGCAAAGAACAGCGTGGGATTTTTTTTTTTTTTTGTGTTTAAATCTGTCTCGTGATGTGACATAGGATAGGTATAATCATATATAATATATACGTGAAAGATAATCATCATTTTATACGTACAAATTTAGTAAAATGCTGACTCATCCACGGAATTTAAAATAACAAAATTAAATTAATGTTCAAGTGCGGTAATAAGAAAACGCCAAGCCATAACATCTCCGTGTCTAAGAATAAATAAAATAAATATTTATTGTTTTTTTTATAGTCTAGTGTTTTTAACAAAACTAATCCATTTATATTGTTCATTTAAGTAAATTTTGAATATGGTTTTTAAAACGAACACATATTTACCGGAAATGCCATCACATATAAAACTAATGGAAGGATAGTCGCGGCACGGTCAAAATAAACCGCATAATTGTGAATAAAATGGAATTGAAATGATTAAAATGAAATTCTTATTAATCATCTCAATTCGCTAAAAACAACGTGAATGATGGTGTACAATGGTCTTAAATTAAACCATCCTACATATTCTATAAATTATGTTCAATATCAATAAATCATTTATCTAATAAGAATTTAAAAAAAACACTCACATAGCTAAAGTTAAATTTAGATTTATAATTTTCCAAATAATTAAAAACCAAAAATGACACAAATTTGTTTCATTTTTATTTTAAATTCATTTTTAAGCATTTTAGTGTTCGACAGCAGTACGGTCATAATAAAATTTATTAAACCATTAAAATTATAATTTAAATGAACACAGCGATCCGTGTATGTGTATATACCCATACACCAATACTGTTATAGAAATTAAAATGATTTTTTTTATGGCTTTGGAGCGAATAAATAAGAATGGGTGGTTGATAAATAAAAAAAGGGTAGGTTTGGTTCTTCGGTTCGGTTCGTATTTTTCGGGTGATTTTTATGATTAAAAAGATGTAAGAACATAAGTATATATTTTTTTGGAGGGCAATCGAGGGATTAGAATTAGATATTAGAATGTTATATCATGTATGTTTTCCGTTTTTATATGCTTTAATTTTATTAGTGCACAACGATATATGTACATACATATATTATGAAAGTATGTATGTATAATGTATATGGATGCCATCATAAATGGTTGATTGGGAAATTTGTTTTTTTATGTGCGTTATATATGGCGCCTTGAAAATTTTCCAGCTATTTAAATTTTATTTGTGTACTAAACTGAGCAGGATTGAGGATAAATAAGGAGATATTGTGTTGTTGTATATAAACATTTATATGAAATTTCATTAAAAGATGATGGGATGAAAGAACGCATACTTGTAAATACACTTGAATAAGCTAAGCTTTATACTCTAATAATATATTATACCATCTCAAGGTGGACTTAAATATTAGCACTTTCATGATAGTAGATCCTAGAACGTCTAGCATGCAAGTAATACACAATATGAAGCAGTTATAATATGATTTCGATTCAATTTTTATCTTTAAGCTGCGGACCAATCCACGGGTAAATCAATTACTAAGGTAAAAGTCGATTTTTAGTATTTTTATTTTATTGAAATACGTGATTTTGTTTATTTTCAGCTTACTCAATCCGTAGATTATTAAAAAATCAACAACCTAAACCATAAATATTTACTTTTGTGTACTCGCTTTACCCTGCTTTTTGATAGGGTAAATGAATTTACCGAAAAGTCGACTTTTACTCGTGAATTGGTCCGCAGCCATAGTATTAAAATTAATTGTCTTGACTTTTTTGGGCCTACTACAATTTGATTGCTATGCTAATTGATCGAGCATCTGAGTAAGTTCATGCCAGTTCATATTTTATATTTGTGCACGCAATACTTGCTGTATACTTGCTTTCTACAAAAATATTCAACATATTCTGGTTCATGAATGAAATATAAACTTGACTGGCAATGTTTGATAAGCCACTAACAAGGTTGCTTTGCAAACACAATATCCGGATTGGTGAGACAAAATAAAAATGATATTAGAAAAATCAAAATTCGTTCATTTTAATTTCAATTGTAACGCGCAGAGTTTAAAGGATACATGACGTTCTGAATTTTACAAATAGTTTTGGTATGCGTTTGTACAAGATATTTTTCTCAGTGCAGCAACAAAATTTAAGCACTTTTTAATATTCTGAAATTTTTCGAATTTAGAATAATAAAAGAGTACTAAGTTCAGCTTGGAAATTTTGAAATTATGAAGTAATATAAAGTTATAAACGTTATAGAATTTAAAAATTACATTGTGCATTTGGGAGTTCCGAAAGAAAAATTTTCAATCAATACCCAAATATAAAAATAAAGACATTTGTAAATTTGCGAATTTATAAATTTTATGAATTAACGAAATTCGCACTATACATAAAAATCGGTCAAGGGTTGCAATATAGAATGGCTTCTTCATATCTGCCATAGATTATTATTTTATTGTATGGCATTCTCGATTTCATTATTAAAAGTATTCTGCAATTACATATACATATAAGAAAATTGTATGTACACAATATGTATGTATTACTAAATGCTAAAGATAATAGTTTATAGTTAATACTACGATAAGCATCATGGATTCAAATCATTGATTAGTACTGCCCGATCAAATAGAACTCTTTTCCTTTGTTCACATTTGATAGATCTGCAATAAAATGAGAATACCGTTATTCTTATTATGTTTTATATATCACAATTAAAAAATATATATTTAACGGTACTCGTATAATATCATAATTCTAACTACACTTTAATTACATCACAAGCAGCACAAACAAAAAAAAATATAAAAATAATGAAAACAATTATTATTAGTTACAATTTATTCTAATTAATTCTAATCATTCATTTAGCAATTTTTTTTTAAGTTCTAATCTCATTCTCATTAGCGTTTTACTTTTTTATTTTTGTGTTCTTTTCTTTATTTCTAAATTTAATTATTACATTGGTTTTATAGTTTAATGCTCACAACAGTCACTATACTGATATACTCTCAATATTTTTGTCGTGTCTCTCTAGACTTTTTTCCGTATACAAAATACAACTTATGCGAGGTATTTTGCTATTTTATGTTTTTGATACAACCTGTTGTTAGTTTTTATAGTTTTTTATGTTGTTAATAATAATAAATCAGTGCTTGTTAACCATTTTCTAAAAATTGAATTTCGAATAGGAAAATAATTAACTTAATAATATTGTTTCTCTGGACGATGCATGCGGCTTTTCATTCTGTTTTGTTCAGCAGCGACAAAATATCGAAAATGCCAATAGTATTGCGACGAAAAAGCAAATTTTAACCAGAGGTCTGATATAAGGAAATTAAATTCGTTTGAATTAATTCAAATTTAATTAAAATTTGATACTAATCGAATGAACATTAAATTTTTGTAGAATTCAGTTTGAGCAGAACTTTAAGCATAAAATATTTGTATTCTCATTCTATTCAAAACTTAATTAATGAATTTGAAACTATTTTGGATCTAATATGACTTAAAGTTCCTTATTAGAATTATTTGATAGAAACTATTAGCACTTGAATTGGAAAAATGAAAAACTTATATAAATTTGAATTAATAATTTTATTAAATATTATTTAATTATGGATAGATTATAATTATTAATTAGGGCTATATGGATTCAAATTTGACAGATTGAATTGAAACTATATTCCAAGTATGTATATTCAAATTTATTTTAATGTAGCAAATTTTAAAATAAATTTAGGTAGAACTTTAATATAATTTAAATTGAAGTTTGATTATGATTTTAATTTTATGTTTTTAAAGGAGATACCAAATAATAGCAAAATTAGAGTTATGTATAAGTAATAGTAGCGGTAAGATTATTTTATAGTTTATTATATGATTTCATTTATTCTTCAATCTATGCTGGTCCAGACTAGAAAGATAGAATTTATAAAATTGTTTTTAAAAGATAAATTCAATTTAGTCAAATGTGAAAATTTGTATTTTAGTGTATTTCGTATTTTAGTTTTATCTCTTTGGACGACTTGGTCTGTTCAAATTTCAAACTGACCGGGTTCAAGCGATTCCTATACAAATTTGGTTACAAAATTTTTGAACTCCTGTCAATAACTTCCTATACTTCCTATAAACTGAAATAACTAAAACAAACTTGATTATAAAATTTAAACTAAAATAAAATTATTTTTTCTGGTAAAAACTAAACTAAGAGAGTCATAGGATAGTTTAAATTCTCATAGGATAATGTGTTATAAAAAGCTTGTACCTAAAAGCGAAGATTTCATGTCCATTTTTTTATTCCAAACTTATTATAAACATTAAATTGTTCGTTGATGTAGGTCTGTTTTGAGTTATGAAAATTTTAAAATTTCAAAACATAATACAAACTTAAGATGGTTTTTTGGAACGATGAAATTTTTTCTTATTTCAATTGGCAGCAGAATTCAAAGGAGTCGTTGATACTTTTAATGTTGAACTTTTTATGATTGCTGATTTATTTTCACATCTTAAATTTAGCGAGTTTACGTTGATATTGAGATTAGGTTGACTTTGAATTTTTGTAAAAGTTTTATTGTATTTTGAATTATTTCTTTATATTGATGCTTTTTAAAGCGCTCATACAATTTCGTAATAGCTCTTCAAAGTTTATGGATTTCAAATTATTTTTAGCTTAACATATTTTAAATAACATTTTAGTGAGTATTTTGTTAAAGCCGAAAATAGATGAACTTTTCACTCACATTTTATATACTACTGATAATAAATTTGGCCACGAATAGGAATTAGAACAATGAGTAATAAGTAATTGTTTTGTAGTGCTCAAGCTTCTTTAAAAATCTGCTTAGTTTTATTTCACAATACATATGCATGTAAGTATTTTTTTAATATTGAAATGTGTGCGACCACTATATAATGTTCCGCGGCCCATCGATTAAGAACCGCTGTATTACAAAGAAATGCAAAAAAACTATAAATATTCTTTAATAGTGGTATAAAAACCAAAACTAAAAAAATAAAAATAACAACAGCAACAACAATCATATCACTACAATAAGAGAAGCAAATAAAAACATTTAAGAAACCCATAACGCGATACAACATAACAACAACAATACAACATAACAACAACAATACGAAAAAAGTGTCGTCCCTGCACCTGGATTTATTTATTTTGTTTAATAAAAATGTATTCTTTTATTATAATACGTTGTCGTCGTCGATCGTCAATGGAAGAGAACTTTTAACCTGATTTCCTGTCAGTCATTTATGAAATTCCGTATATTATTCTTAACTTAATTCTTATTCATTTGTACATAATAATGTAAACTAAACTTAAAAAACAACAATACATTATCGATTTCTTACTGTAATTAATATTTAGTTGTTTATATGATTACAGTTGATTTACTGTAATTTTCGTTATTTGTGTACATAATATGTATAGCAAATACATATATGTACTGATATAAAATACAGATACTGTCTCTGTCGCACGCTTCGTAATATTTTTTTTTATCTATCACACACGCACATTAATAAATACAATCATTGTGTATACATATGTACATGTAAATTTAGTTATATTCGTAAATCAAGTATGGAATTTGTAAATTTTAAATATTTTTTAGCGAAAGGTTTTCTTATCTACTTTTAATACTCGCGCTATGATGACTATTATTGTCTATTATGATGATTTCATTACATATAAACAAATAAGAAAGAGATAGATGATTTTTTTTAATTATATATTTTCTTATGTTTTTCTTTTATTTTATTAAATAAATTCTTGTAATTAGTACACTATTATATGAATTACTTTAAATAAAGTAATTAAATGCAAATGGATTAATTTTGTGTTTTACAAACTAGGTTTCATGGTACATACTTACTTTGAGATAATTTATTCCATTTACTTACAAAAAAAAAGGTCAAAGTGCAATATGCGCGGCGCAGATGTATTTAATTTCGTATAGCAATTTGTGTGCCATATAGTTTAGTGAAAATGTCATTTTAAGGCCGATAACCTCATTATGTGGCGCGTATTTGTCTCATTAGTATGGTTGCTAACATTTTCGTTATCTTTGAATTTTTGCAGAAATGCATCCACTTTGTTAAAACTTTGGTAAATACCGTGATTCATAAAAGAATGCCATAATGTTTACTATACAACTGTACAAGTGAATAAACTCGTTTACATTTAAATTTAGAATTAACGGCAATATACGTACTCAGTTGAAAGAAAATTGAAGAATATTAGATTAGGCACATCAATTCGCCATGCTTTGATGTATGCCTTATATTTTATAACTTCCAGATTTGCTCGCACATGTTAATGATGAAATTGGAAGTTTAAGCTCAATTTATCGTTTTATTATTAATATGATTATGACTTTCGGGACAACTATATTAAAACTGAGCAAAATAAGTCTTTAAAAAGAATTTATTGTTTAGATATGATCTAATTTTCGATTATATATTTTGAACAAAATATAACATCTTATTGTTACTTTGCCACAAAATATTACACTTTTAATTCACGTTAAATGAAACAAAAACAATATTACATTATGATGTTATCAGCCGAAATCTATGGGTTTATCAAGCAGCATTATAAATGTTAATTAATTTTTTTGACGCGTTACATTAAAACAGTAACATCGATTTAAAATATTCGAATATTTTCAGAATTCTTATACTTAAGCGAAATAATCAATGAATTATTATTTTGTTTCAAATGAAACCAAGAAAGGATCGATTTTTTTTAACAAATATTCTCTTAAAATAGTTTCTTTTGCATATGATACCAGATATTCAGGTTATCATTCGGTATATTTACCTTAATAAATAGTCCCTTTTATTAAGAACCTGTACTTAAAATATTCAGTGTTCTGCTAAATATTAATCTTAATGATTCCCGTCTTACATACAAATTTTATGGCTAAATTAAATTTATTTAAAGTCTGAACATTGCTGTTTTTGGTATCAGTTTAGAAATATGATTTGTTTGATATTAGTTTTTTGAAACTTGATTTGTAAACTAAAATACGTTTAAATCATTTTAGGGAAACCTTAATTCTCTAAAATTACGCTTCAATCGAAATCAGCTTTCAAGTAATTTCTGATTTTTGTCATATTTTTTGATTGTACACATCTTTAAAATGAATTTTGATTTTAACCTTTGTACTTTGATTTAGCTTTTGTATGTTTACGGTTACTTTTGGGCTTTATTTAATTTATCTCCATTTTTAGGTTAAAAATTCCTTTCTCAACGTTGTTCATTAAAATTTAGATCAAATCGTATAACCACCTGTTAATTAATTGCTTTACCGAATCATATTTTAAATGCTTTTTGGAGAATTCATCATTTGTGACGGGATCATCGACTTTTTAAATTTTATCAATTAATAATCCAAATTTTTATTTTAACGCGTATTCTTGGTTTAATTTTCTATTAAATGAACTATACTTATGTTTAAAACGGATCATTTCTTTAATCTAAATATGTATGTAGATAATTGTGTTTTAATACGAAATGTTCTGAATTTTAATTGTTTTCTCGATACTGGAAATAACGATTTTTAAAATTACATAATATTATGTTTGAAATGATGGTTCGGTTCATTTCTCTAGTTTTTTCTTCAGAATACGGTTTTATCTTATTTTAGTTAAAATAATTAATTTCCACCCACATAGCATCATAACTTTGATGAAGTATAACAACAAAATATAAAAAATATGATTTAGCTTTTTGCGAGTATCTTTTTGTTGCAGAAATATCTTTCCATCACCACCTCCTCTATACATTTTCTTTCTGTATTTTGTAATGTCGTGTCATTCTATATCTTTATGTGTTATTTAGTTGTTATTTCAATTTTGAATAAAATTTTTTTATTTCGTTATGTGCCCTGTGCCATGTATATAATATATACATGATACCAATATACACTCACTGTATAAGACAGCGGCGGTAAGGTATTGTGTGGTAGAGCGCAGTGCGATGATTTTGTGTACATATACAACAAGAATTCCTGGTATTTTAAAAATGAATTAAAAATTAAAACTAGAAAAAAAACGTTTTAATGGTTAATCGTAAAATGGATTATTGTATTGTCGATGTATTGTACAATAAAATGTATTGTATATATTAGATAATGTTTCGCAATAATTTTAATTACTATAATCCTTACTTTGTTATATTTTAATTTAAAAAACTTTGATATAAATCCTAAATACAAAAATAACAACAATTTGTTGTATTATAATATACAGGTGCGGTCAACATACAGAGTAAGACTAATTAATTTATTTTTGCCACCAGCCAGATAATTGTTATTATTCTATTACTATACTACTACTATTCCATGATAAGAAATTATCAAACTTTAGTTAGATTAAACAATATTTTTGCTTTCAATGATTTTTTTTTTTTATTTTAAATAAAAAAAACCTTGTTTATTTATAAATTATAATTAAATAACCCTGACATTATTGATATTTCAAGTGGTTTTTATGATAAAAATTAAAAAAAAAACAACGAAAAATGCTTACCGTACATTTTGTTAGCTCAGGTAAAAATACAAACAAAAAAGAATCTAATGATTATTTATAATGAGATGTTCAAAGGTAATTGAAACTAATTCTGGCTACTTTGTGTACGAACGTGATCAATTGTTGTTAAGATTACGTAGTCGTCGTTATTAGTTCTCAGCTAAATCCTATGTTTAATAAAATAAAATTTATTTCTGTTTTATTATCATACTTCGTAAGAAATTCAGATTACGATTATGATATTCGCTTTTATACACATGAATGATTATTGACGTTTTATTAAGAAAAGTTTTTGCGCTTTATTTAGCTTTCTGGGAAGTAAATTATGAGTTCTTATTCTGTATATTTATATCCTATTGAGAAACGTGCGGAAAAATGTTTACGATAGTGTTTATTATTGTGGTAGTGATCAATATTTTTGTGTAGGTGATCTTTTAATATTTGTATTATATAATATTATACGCTTGTCAGGTTATTACAAATTTAATTTTTCAGTAAATAAACATTTCAGTACAGCAGCAGACGTGATCATTCAATATTTAAGCTTCCTTTAAGCCGCAGGGCTACTCACTAGATTAACCTTGAATTTAACACAATAAAAACTTATCGGGTTTTACTGGGCCAGCCTGGAAAAAATAGTCATTTTAATGTTAAGAGTTTGATTAAACAATATAGAATTCAACTTAACTTGAATTTTTAAAATTTAAAAAGTATAAAAATTTTAAATATGGTTTTGAGAGAAGTTGATAAAATTTATTTGGATTTACTGTAAAATAAGATGGTGATTCAAGGATTTATTATAAATTATGAGTTCTGATTTTGCATATTTATATCCTATTATTCAAGGATTGATAGAAATTCCATTTATTGATTTATGTTAATTTTAAATGATCAGGTCATATTCAGAAAATCTATAATTTGGGATTTTAAACTTTAAAAAATATTAAAACTTAAATTTTTTTAAATTTAATAAATATTTGAAAGTTAATATTTCAGAGTGTTTAGTATTTCGAATGTCCATAATATTGTTTTCAAATTTAAAATGTTTGTAAAAAAATCACACATTATTTTAAAACCAATTTTTACAAAATTTGATAACTAGTTAAATTTGTTTACAAATTTAATTAAATGTTAAACACTAAATTCGAATTTTAGATTTGAGTATTTAATAATAAATCCGTACATCCGGACATTTGTACATATAAAAAAATAGGAAATGTTTGTTAAATTTATATTATAGAATTGACCTGGTTCCGAAGGCAGCCAACAGTTAGCACTTGCAAGTTTTTATATACTGCTTCCAATATTTTAGCATCCTAAATATATGATCACAACTGAATTAAAATCTGGATGTACTTCTGAAAATCTAAATTAAATTACATTAATCACTTAATCTAGACAATGGTAAAATTTTAATTATGAAATAAGTGAGCTAAATGATGTTGACAGTTGAATCAGATTTATAGAGTCTATAAATTAAAATTAATATTCATTATTAGTTGCCACATGCTACTACTGCTATAAATTAACAATGTATGAATAAAAATGTATAATATATATTACAATAATAAATGGATTGTAAAATTATTATAATAGCAAACAAATGAACAATCCAAAACCACATCGCTTTCTATCCTATCCTAGTGTCTAATCAAAGATGAATTAATACTTCGTTCAATAAAATTTATATTAAATTTTACAAATTTCTTTCAAGTTACCCGCCCCAACATCAATCGGAAGTTTTCCGTCAGTCTCCAATATCTTACAAATATAATTATATATATTTTTTAAGAATATAAAATGAATTTTGCCAACAACACATAGTGTTTCCAAGCGGTCATCCTTCTTAGTACTAACACTGCCCAATGCTTAACTTCGGTGGCCTGACAAGAACCGGTATTATAAACATGTGATCGTTGCCTTCTATTTCAAATTTTGTAAATGCTGTATTAGTTCGCACTATTTTAAATGTTTTAACGTATATTAAAAACATTTTCTTGGCGATATTTTTAAAAATTTAGATCAAGTATTGCCTCAAAAGTTCTTAGTACAGTTACTGAATTTTGCAAATAAATCCAATTTAATAAAATAATAAATTATAATTACATATTTAATTATTTCTATAATAATTCAAATAATCCTATAATGTATATATAAGGACCATACAAGTGACGTCAGCGCAAGCTTTTTGTATCTCGCTTAACGGGAAACAAGTTTTAACATTTACACTTGATTTTCTATTCAGTTTAATTCAAAATTGTATAATTTATTTTGGTAATTCCACATTTTAGTGCTTTTATTTGCTAATAGGTTTGTGTATTCTATAGAGTAAAATTCCAACCACCAAAATCGTTGAATAAAATGGTGGCATAAACTGATTTATTCCGGAAAAATTTCATAAACCGCTACAAAAATGATAATGAAACTGTCAAATAGAATATTAAATTCGTGGCTGTTTGTATTTTCTCGTTATAATGAATATACCATCATCTCCCACTCTTATCACAAATATAACAGAAAAGCAACAAAAATCATAAACTCAGTTTTATGGAATGACATAAAAATATCCAAAATACAAAAAAAAGAAACAAATGATTGAAAGTAATGAGAACAAAAGAATTGGAATATACCCAGTACCCACTAAAAGAAAATATGTACACACAAACACAACAACAGCAAGACAAGCCGAAGAGAAGAATTATCTATTATTTTCGATATTAATCGGTGCGCGGTTATTGGATTGGAAGCAAGAAGCAACAGCAACGCGAAATGAGCAGAAATCTCTCTCTTACTAGTTGTACACGTTTTCTTGTTGTTGATAAAAAGTATTAAATACTTGACGTATTATATTTTATTAGTGTTAAAATGCTTTTTGTTTATTTGTTAACACATTGAAGATAGATATCCAACTGAGAAGATATATGTATGTATATGTATGTACGTAACGTAACGTACACAGGATTTTACGTGTAGATTCTATAATGGCGTTTACGTCAATACGATAATAATTTTTACTGTTTTTCACTGTACTGCTGCTATCAATAAATTCAAAACGCAGCAGATGTTTATTTTTTGCCAATATATTGATAATAAAGCAGCAGCAGCACCTGCAATTTAGCGGCTGAAGTATTGATAAATTTGTTGGTTTTACTAATCATTCGCACACTCATACGAGTTAGGGTTTGAATAGTTCAAAATATGTATATGTATATGCTTATATAAAAAATCCAGGAAGCTATTAATTAGAAATTCGAAATTTTTAAAGTGAAAGACGTAGATTTTTTTTTTCTTAGTAAGAGAATGTCAAGAAATCTAGGTTTTTAGATTGTGTGACATGTATTATAAATTTCCCTTTAACATAATTTTTCATTTATGTTTTTTGTTGGTTTATTTACAGGTATGTGCAAGTTCTATTACATTAATATGGACGGCATTTTTACGTGGCTTCAGTATGCGTTGCTGGTCTTCTAAGAACATTTATCGCTGGTGAGAACAGTTAATTTTTTTTATTCTTCCACATTTGGTAATTTTCCTTAACAAATTCATCTCTTGGATTTTTTGAATAATATTTTAGTTAAATCAGATATACATATCGTTGTATTTATTTTTGATCTCTCGATCAATCAAATCTTTTAAAAACCCCTCCTACTTGATCCATACTTGATTTAAAACAATACTAATTTTTTGATATTTTCTCCCGATGTTATGAACACTACATAGTAAATTTAGAGTAAGGTTTTACAAGAAAATATGTTTAAATTATTTGATACTAAATATCCAATTTTAGGTGAATATCATTACAATGAATAAAACATTTTGCAGGCGTCGTGTTTTTTTATTCAAAAATTATCGATTTCGAATATACTTCTGAATAAGAATTTTCTTTTTCAGTAAAATCCAAATGAATTTAATGAATCCTTTTTTCAGTAAAATTCAAATGAATTTAATTTTTTATCAATAAATATGATTCTTTTAATGGTAAACTACATATTTTAATTCAATATTATCAACATAAAATTTAATTTAACTTTATTTTTCAATGTTCTGGATAAAAGAAAGTTTTTTCAAGTTCTCGATAAAATTATAGTACACGAACTCGAAAGAAAGGGGGAATTTTTAAAGAAAATATTCTAAACAAATATTTTTCACTGTATTTAGCTTAATACCTGTATTATTTGACAATAAACGTCAAAAAATATTGTTAGAAGTTGAATTTATTCATGAAAAATAGAACTTAAACGAAATATATTGGTTAAATTAAATAAAATTTCCAAGTATTATTCCCGATGTACTATAGAGGACTTGAAGTCAGTGTTGCCATTTTAGCACTTTCAGTGCCAGATTTAGCACTACCGAATTTAATTTAGCACCATAAAAACAATTTGCACTAAAGTGCATAAGTTTCATACAATACTGAAGTTTCATACAATACTGCCATCCTGGTCTATATAATATATAATATATGATATATAATATATAATATCTCTCTTTCTTAACAAACCTCTTTGAAGTTATTCTGTAATACCTATAGATGCTCTTTCTGCAGAACGTCCCCCAACCACTTGAACATGGCTAGTAGACTCTTGTTTGGGTCATAATGCTGTTATCTGCAGCCACCACAATAATAATAATGTAGGTAACTTTAATACCAGATTTTTGAATAAAAAAACTAGGCGTCCCTGATTCATACCAATAATTATTCAATTTACCAGTTTTCAAAAATTTCAATGAAGACCATGGATTATAAAGGAGTTTGATTTTAGTATTACACAGTTTTCTTCGCACTATATAAATATTTTTGCACGAAGTGCTAGAACTTTTAAAAAAATTTATAAAATGTAAAGTCATATTATCGAAATTAATTTTTCATTTCTATAGTTTATTCTGTTTTGCTACGAGCATCAATTCGAGGGAATAAACCCACCTTACTCGAAATTCGAATATTTATACTATAAAATCTACTACATTTTTCTACATATCCAACAAATTAACACTTTTACGCGAGCGGAAGTGCCAAATGATCTTAAATATCAACATAATGAGCGCCAATTCATTTTTCGTTTTCTTCTACTCTGTTTTTCGTTTTCACCGAGTAACTTCAATGGTTCAAACGTCAGATTAATATCGGTCATAACTTTCTGATATACAATATGTAGATCCAAAAAAATTGTTCAATAAAGCATTTTAATAGATTCTGGTCCAACACAAATGTTCTATTATGAAAAGATAAGCTTTTTGTAAATAACTATCACCATTGAAAATTACATTTTTGATATTTCTAAATTATCTGCTCCTTTTAAAGTGGAAATATTTTAATTGATCTAACATTAAAGTTATTTTATTAATAGCATTTTGATAAAAAATTGGTCATATACCAATTGGAAATTAAATTTTTGATATTTATAACTAACTGCGACTTTAATTAGAGAATTTTTATTGTAAATATTTTATTTGATGACAAAAATCTCATTTTATGAAAAGTTGAGCTTTTTTTTTAAAAAACTTTCAACTGTTCTTCCAATTGGAAATTAAGTTTTTATTCATCTGGCTTCTGCTATTAAAAAACCAGTGTAAATATTTTATTTGTTTCCAATCCGATATAGATGTTTTACTTACGATAAGATGAACTTTTTAGGAAACGTTTTACAATTGTCCTAAAAGTTTAGGTATTTCATGTGCTTCTATAATTATAAAACGAGTTTTTATAATTATAGAAGCACTCTGATCTGACATAAAAGCTATTTTTTGAAAATTGAGTTCCACAATATTGTTCTTCGAATTGGAAATCAACTTTTAGATTTTTCAATTATCTGTTTGTTTAAAGAGAACAAATATTTGTTTCCGATCCAGCATAAAAATTATTTTATGAATCAATGTGGTTTTTGAAATTAGTTTCATATTTGCCCTTCAAATTGGAAATTAAATGTTTAATATTCATAATGATTTGCTTCTAAATAAAAGAACAAGCGTAATTATTCTAATTGATTAAAACATAAAAATTATTTATTAAAAGCAGAGCTTATTGAAAAAAACTTCCGTCCTTCCATTTCGAAAATTTATACATTTGAAATTTGTGACGGTCGAATTATTTAGTTTAAGTCTTTTTATACAAAAGTTTCACAATTATCCTTCTAATTAGCAATTAATAATTTAATATTTGGTGATTATCTCCTTTTGAAATTAAACAACACGTGTACATTTTTTATCGAAAAAATGAACTTTTTGAAGAAATGTTTCGCAGTCTTTCTATTTTGTAATTATCTGTTTCTCTAAATAAAATAATAATGATTTCAATTCAACATAAATGTTTTTTTTATGAAAATCCAAGCCTTTTGAGAATATAGGCTTCACAGACTCGGCCAATGGCAAACTTTTATTTGTACAATTTTAATTAAATAATAACGGTAAATAATTTAATTGATTCCGTTTCCGACGTGAACGTTCTATTTTGAAAAGATGAGCTTTTTTTTAAATGTTCTTAAAATAAATTTTTGATAATTTTAATTACAAGCTTCTTCTTTTAAAAAACAAATAAAAATAGTTTATTAGATAGATTCCAATCCGACAAGAAAATTAAGTTTTTTGAAAAAAGGTTTTACAGTATTGTTTCACATTTAGAAACTTGTAATCACTTAGTTGGTTCTTTAATTGAAACACAAGTGAAAATATTTTATTTATCCCTGATTTGCTATAAAAGCTATTTTATGAAAAGTTGAGCTTTTTCAAAATAAGTTTCACAATTTGTCATTCGAATTGGAAATTAAATTCGTGGTTTTTGTAATTATCTATAATGTGTTCATAATTAAAAAACAAATATTTACTTCCGACCTGATATAAAACTTCTTTTATGACAAACAGAGCTTTGTGAAAACATTTTCAAATTTCTCGTTGAAAAGATGAGCTTTTTGAAAAATAGTTTCACAATTATCCTTCGAACTGGACATTAAAGTTTTAATATTTGTAATCATTGGCTTCTTTAATTAAAGAACAAATGTTAATTTTTATATGATCTGTATTCGACGTCACATCTGTATTCAACCTCACTTTTGAAAAGTTATTTTTGATGATCCAAAAATTATGAGTTTTACCTTGGCGTGTCATTAAAAATTTAAAATCTAAAAGGCATTACAAAAAGTTTATTGATTGGTGAAAGCTATGCTATATGGACATTTCAACCAATTTTTAAATGGTTTTTCAAGTCAAAAAATACTTTTATGGTACGAGGAGGTATACATATTAAGTACATTTATTCCAAATTCAAATCACAGTTCTTAGAATCATGATAACTAATAAAAAGTAAAACTAAACTGATATAAAAGTTACTTAACTTTAAATACATAGTGATACTACATATTAATGTGTAAGTTTTTGCAATATTTTTCATTGCTTTCATCAAATATAGAGTAATTTCGGTTTTTGCAAAAGGTAATTATAAATATCTGCACAATCTATGTTCATATTATACATACATACTTACATAATTCCAGTAATTGTGTCTATTTTCAAATGATTCCTTTCTTTGATTCACTGGCTAGCCGCTAGTGGCTAGTTATAAGCGAAGAAACCCTTTCTACATTCCCATTGTGACTAAAAATGCAAAGCATTTCATTTACAAAAAATAATAATTGTTGATGAAAAAAGTTATATTCATTCTGAAAAGTCTTATTCTAATTGCAGTGCAAAATATTCAATTTGTAATTACTCTCTAAGAATTTATAAACATAATCGCAATTTAATAAAATTATCAAAAATAAACCGAATGCGAAAACAGTTTCATTCAATTTGAAAATATCTTCACATATTTTTGAAAAATGTGCGTTAAACATGGGAAGATAAGTACAAAGTTACGTTTTCCCCATAAACAATTCCAGTGAAATTAGAGCTATAGAATTTTTACATTTTGTGAACCAGGGCCTAATGGAATTGAAATTATTTAGCTAAATTTAGAGGGAAAAACTTGTGACATCAAAAAGATTAAAAACATTTTGGTGTTTTTCTTTGGGGCTTTGCGTTATTGAAGAAATGTTACAACTAGTTTAATCTAGGAGAAAATATATAATTAATTATAATACAAAATGGTGAACAAAGTATTTTGTTCACCAAGCTTCATCGGAAACAGTTTTCGAATGTGTATTGGCTAAATGTACATTTGAATGAAAAGAACGTTTCTTATCCACCCAGAGATTTCAAACAAAACTTTGGATAATAAGACAAACATATATAATATATGTTATAACATAAGAATTTTGTATAAACATTAAAAATTGTTAAAATATTAAAATTTATCAGTTTTATCACCTTTTCAGAAATTAATACAAACTGTAAAGATAATTTCAGAATTAAAAATTAGAAACCCTACAAATAAAGTTTCCAGAGTCAAAGAATCTTTTCAAATTTGATAAAATTTACTCATATTTCGAGTCTATTCTTACATCATATCTATATAGTAAATAAGTCGAAAAAATAAAAGTGACTTTGCGAAAAACTTTGCTAAATATTCAAAATAATTTCAGATTTTGCACGTTAATTTTTAATAAAACTTTCAAATTCAAAATATCCGAATTTAATAAAAGCAGTTCTAAAATTTTTAGAATTTGATAAACTTTGAAATTTGTTAATTCTTAAGAATATTAAAAACTTAACTTCAAAATTAAAATACTTGATTTTAGTAAAATTTTGTATTTGATGAAACTTTTCCAGTTGTTTTTGGATAATTATGTACATATGTATTTATATAATTTTAGATCTCCCCAAAAATATAGTTTAATATTTCGCAAACTAATCAAATATTTTTTACAACTCAATAACGTCTATTATATGGTGTGATGCTGTTACAACAATTTGAGTAGAGTTTGAAAGTTTAGTATCAAAACTAGTTAGAATTTGACAAGACAATTAGGCACGACCGCAACAATTGCCCAAATTCTATACAGTTTCCAACCAAAGTACTCAAATCAAACATTTCATTCAATTCAAGAAAAATGTCAATTCATCTAAAACGACTATTAACTGAAAATGCATAATTTCAACGATTGTAGCTCTATCAGAAGAAACAATAAGAGCGATTATCTTTTTGATCTGTGTGTCTGGACAGATTAATTCGTTACTAAAAGCATAGTTCCCAAATGACGTATAGTAAAAATGACTTTTCTGTGATTCATTGGTTCCATGATATCTTACATTGTTAAATTTAATAAAGCATATTCTTCATTATATAATTTTGTTATATGAAGTAAAACAGTAAACTTAAAGATACTGTGAAACCATATATCCAGTTGGTGAACTTGACTTTTTAACCAATATTACGAGTTGGTATTATATCCACATGAAACACGTGCCGTATATATCACATCGCGTCATGTCATAAAAAAATGATTACTAACTTGTTAGCATCACAGACTAGTATACATTTAACAGTTTTACAAAAGTTAGATTTAATTATGGAATAGTATAATAATAATAGAGTACATATTTTTAAATTCGTAGCTGCAAATAGCAAAACATGTGATCGTAGAAATAATATTGTTTGTTTTTCACTAAATTTAGAATTAATATAAAATTGTTGTTTTATTTAGATGTATCATAGTAAAACAGATAATAAAGATAGTAAAATAGCTTACTATTAAAAAATTAGCACATTTTACTGCACTTTTTTCAAATCAAGGTTAATTATTGCATGACGTATTTTTATTTGCATAATAGTGCGGAACTTGTAATTTTGAGTTTTGTTATAATTACACACGCTTATTATTTTGTAAACTTCAGAAATCTCTTAACTTAAATAGATATAGAGAAGAAGCTAACTATAATTAAGTATGTGGCAAACTGGATTGGCGCATTCTACTGTCTTTTTGGTCCATGCAGATGGTTAAGGAAAACGTACCTGAAGCAATGGGGCTCCCAATCGGGCGGTAAAGTGGTGTAACGTATGAACGCTAAAAGTTAACTGAAGAGGCCATAATATTGACACAATCCAATTCCGGCTTGACATTTAAAAGAAGTCGAACGATTCTCATACTAAACACAATAATATTCACAATAATTTCTAACAGTCTAATCGTTTTTAAAAATATACACCCACACATGAAATACATAATATGATACACCCAACCATAAAATCTAACCAGACACGAATTCATCCATCAATTCAATCAAAGAAATTTTTTAATTACATTAAATGAATAATCTCTCTCCTCTCGATTGCCCTGTAAAACACAACTACAGCTGTACAAACAACACAATACAACCAACGCAACCTTTACCAACAGAACAGAATATCTTTGGTCAATTCAAAAAAGCAGCAAAAAAGAAAATTGAAAATATTTGAAACAGAAAAACTCTAAGCATCCATCCCATTCCTACAACCAAAATATAAAACAATTCGAGGAAATTAAATGTTTAGTTTAGCTTTTGTTGTGTATTGTGTTACATAAAAACCCAAAGTCAGTACAAGAGCGCACAGCAAGCAAAAAAAAATATTTTCTTTAGGTTTTCTTTTATTTTCACTGTTATTTCCAACCTGTTAGTATCTGGCAAAGTGGTAGTAGTAATTCAACTGAAATATTATATTACATAACCCACAAATGTAATAAAAATAAAAATAAAGATTTTCCAGATTGGGTTTTTGTGTTACGAACAAGTGGTTCCCCAATTTAAATCACACAAAATCTGTATGTGCGTATATATGTACATATATCTCATCTTCTTTCGAACGACACATAACAACAAATGTTTCGGATATAATTTAGCGAAGATCAAGATAAAATCATTATTACAGGATTGTTTTTGGGTTTTGATTCGTCACATCGAGGGTTAACACAATATATAAAACCATTTGGTTTTCTGCTTATTTATTTGATGAATTTAGATATAGAGGTGCTTATGGTATAGTAGAATTAGACATTTTTTTTGAGCTTACAAGTAGTTTTGAATTGGGGTAGTATTATTATAATAGCTATACCGACACGCCTGTTACATAAAATTTTCCATCTTAATTAATTGAACTCGATTAATTTTTTTTTTTTTTGTAGAAATTTTGAAATGTATTAACATACATTCATTGTTTTTCTAGGTTATGTACGATTTAATTTCATAGATTAACCTATTTTGTTTGTGTTTTTTGTCTTTTTGGAAATGATTTTTCATTTTTTCAACGTACATATAAAAAATGAATATAAAAACCATTCCATCGTACTCGGTAAAATATATGTACACATGTATATATTTTAATTTATATAAGAAGGGTGTTTAAGAAATTCTTTTTGGCATAAACTTCGCACAAATATTATATCAATTGGACCTTCATTATATTTATTTTAGTAGAATCGCCGATCGTCATCACACAAGTTAATTTGATCGGTTGTTTGTGATGTGGCCGTTATGTTCGTTCATATGTACCATATAAGGTGCCGTTTGATATATAAATTAGCAGAATTGTGTCATCATTCGATCGTCAGTTTTTTTTTTCAATCGTTCAATCACTCAATTGAGGATTTTAGATACCGAACATTCAAACAGAATAAAAGTTTATCGTGCTTAACTTGGATGCAATATTGCAATAATAGTTCTTAGATAGTTGGAATCTTTTAAATGAAATGCAATATTTAGGGCGTTCGATTTGGTCAGAATTTTTGGAGGATCCAGATTGTGAAGTTTTATCGTTTTAATCAGTCGATCGTTTTATGGTTCGATAATCTGAACACAAAATCTCCTCGATTGTGTTTATTTATAATATTTTTCATATCAGTCAATCAGTCGAGATAGTTTTAATTCATCATATCCTAAATAAACAGAGTTACAAAGATATAGACATATTTTTAATATTTTTATATGGACTATTCAATAAGCAATAAATTAGAAGAATTATGTAAATCTATATATCTGATGTGTTGCTGATCTTATCACATACATACATATTACGTATTTCGAAAATCTAAAAAAAGTTTTTAAAATTTTAAAGTTTTACATCACTTTGATTGTTCGATCATAACTCAGAATTCGGGAATCAAATTGTCTTTATTTCATGTGTACATATTTTTCTTTGGTTATCTTAAAGAATTTTATAAATTTATGTTGCCATCTCATAATCATTTATTTGTCCACTGATTGCATAAAACTCTGATATAAATCAATTAGAAGTGTTATATCGTTATTTTGCCGGTTGCTATAAAACGAAATTTCAAACGAATAATCAGGCATTTTTTCGGCATTATTTAATGTAAGTTAGGCGTGCTTAGTGGTAAATGTATAAATGATAAACAGTAATTTTTAGTTGTAAAATGTTATTTATTGCCTCACAATTGGCCTAAAGCTGAACAATCGGTTAAAAATGTAACTATCAGGTCTAATGCTATATTTGTAATATTGCTTGAACTGTCGAAGGTTATTTGAAAGCTAGTTCCTATAGCAAATTAATTAACCAAAAAGGTTATTATGTTAATGTCGGTCATATACCACTAAAATGGAACTTATATAATTTTTGATCACACGAACTTCTTGAACATTTTTTTTTATTAATGATACCAAAAGTTAAAAAATTTTGATGGCATATTTTAGTAAATTTATTTTGCCCAAAACAACATGGTGAACAATAGTATTCAGGATATACAATAACATCAGCAAGAAAATAAATTATCTGACAAATTTTCAAGTTAAATGTGATGTAAAAATTTCTGGAATTGACGTCAATAACTGTATACTGTAAAATTGTTATCTCTTCATATACCCGAGAAATAATATCTAGGAACGCTATTAAATTCTACTGTAACCATTTTCTATTAAATTTTGTTGATACATTTTCCTAGTTTAGATAGATGGCCAACATTTCATTTACAAAATAAAAAATATATTTTGATTTTACACTTTTCCTGACATATTTTTTAGTTGTTGTTGCGAGGGAGAAAATTCAATTTTAGGTGTATGCCCATTGGCAGAATACCTATTTACAATCGAAATACGTATTTAACATCCTCTATATACCCTCTATGCTACATCGCACATATATATGTGATTTTTTGTTTCGTGTATTGAGTAACAAATTTTGCGGTTACTTCGAAGGTGTGCGGAATATTATGTTAAAATCGATTTATTTTTGGTTGGGTATACAACATCAAAAATATAAATAATTTGTGCTTTCGCAGATTTCCTTTTTTTATCATTTTCACTTTATAATTAAACCCAGTGATAAAAAAAGATGAAGACCAAGAAAAACAAGAAAACAAATTTCCTTACAAATAAAATACAAAATCAACAATAATCGGTTGTGCGTATAGCCCTTAAAAAATGTTGGGCCTTCACAAAGGTAATTTCCTTGCTATCATAATAATACAAAGTTTATTTTTTGTGTACTTTTGATTAAAATGAACCAGCTACATGATGATATCCAGGCCCAGAATACACACATAAATTCGTATTTTCCCAAAAGTGTATTTATAATTTTATTCAATGAATTTTTGATTCCATTTTTTTTATTCTGGAAACGTTAAATTTAAATATTTAAGCAAATGCACGTATGCTATACATGCTTTGTGTATATGTTTTTTTAATGCTGGAAATGATGTAAAAGAAAAAAATTGTAATAAAATTATTAATAATAATCCAACATAAAAAATGTGTACAGCAGAAAATTGTGTATTAAATGTGGAAAATAAAACTTTATGTGTCGTGTATTAATGAGTAAAACTCGTTAATACACGACACATAAAGTTTCCGGTTTTATTCGAATTGAGATGATTAAATGGTGAACTTTGTATAGGGCGCTTGATTGTCGCAATTACGCTTTACAACAAATAAAATCAGGGTTTTGGAATCTAAAACTAAACATATACATATAAAACAGTTGTGGGTTAGTTATTTTTAGTTTTTAGCATTTCGGTGATTTATGGTTTTGGTTTTCTAGCTAAACTAAACGTTTCAATTTAAAAATGGCAAATCCTTATCATTTGGATATTTAGAAAATTACAATACTCCACATTTACAAATTTTAAGACACTACATAATATTAAACTACAGAAATTACTTCCACCTAAAATGTTCGAACAAACTTAACGACTTTCAAAATTCCATATAAAGAGTGTTCTAATAAGATTTTTTTTAAATAGAGTATAAAGTAGTTATTTTAAAAGTTGTTTTAAAAATAAACTGTAGAAGATTGACCATTTAGTAAAATGAGTTCACTTTCGCTTCAAAATTGTATTAAAATAATTAAAAGGCATTATGAAAATGGTGCATCTGTAAAAACAACATTTTGTAAAATTTGCGTTATTTTTGGTAGACAAACTCGCCCATAAAAATTTAGTTCAAAAATTCGAGTCCACTGGTTAGTTATTACGAAAAAATTGCAACAGTGAGAACCCAGGTTTATCGATTTCATCACATTCTCAACAATTAAACTTGTCCACAACGACCACATAACGAATTTTACACAAGGATTTATAGTATACATATTTACATTCTAATGAGGTCCAATTATTTTTTCTGATGAAGTTTATTTTCATTTGTGGCGGCTACGTAACCAATAAAATTGTCACATTTGGGCGTCTGAAAATTCAAAGGCAGTTGCTGAGTAGCATTGCATTCTTCTCGTGGTAATATATGGTATGCGCTCTATAGGCCGGAGGAAGTTGGTAACGCTGTTACTGTCAATGGTGTTTCAGTACAGAGACATGATAACAAATGAAGAAAAATGAAGTTGGTAACGCTGTTACTGTCAATGGTGTTTCAGTACAGAGACATGATAACAAATTTTTTATGGCCAATATTTGATGGTATGAATATTAACGACTTGTGGTTTCAATAGGACGATACCTGTCATACAGCCAATTAAGTAATCGGTTTATTGAAAAACAGATTCGATGGACGAACTAACACCATTTGATTATTTAGGATAATAACCCATGCACAGGTCTCAAAAATCAATATCGAACGCGCCATTTGCGAGATAGAGACCCAATTATGTAGAAATGTGATCGAAAATTTCGACCAAAGGATCATCTTCTGCAATCGTGCTGGACGTGGTGGACATTTGCTAGATACTATTTTACATCAATAAATTGTCAAGTGACCACACTAAAATTTAATAAACATATATTTTTAACAAAACGTGTGTTTAATTGCCAATTTAACAAATAAGTTCTACTTGTCATTAATTCTATTTTTTTTAGTAAATTATCGGCTTTAGGTTTTTACTGTACCTTATAGCAGTAGACAATCGCTCTTAAATATTAGAAAACGCTAATTTTATAACATACAGAATCAAAAATTGAACATTTCTATACAAGATTGTTAAAATAATAAAAACTTACATTTTTTTTATGAGTTGTGGAAATTTAAAACAAAACCTGCATTTTCATTATTTTCCTTAATTTTTCTGATACCCTGAGTATGTATATACTGTGAATGTAATGTAATGTAAAAAAGTTGTAAAATTAAAGTTTGCATTTGAAAGGTTTGTAGCTGACACCAAACCCTTTTAAATACTTCAAGATGTGTTGAGGCAACGTATTCTGTTTTACATGAAGACGAATCTTGTCTTGTGCCGCCCTGAGATAGGTATGATGCTGTGAATTCAGACCTGGTAGCGGAATGAGGACTAAATTAGTACGATAATTAAAGGTTATTCCTGCCCAAATCATTATTAGAACATCCGTACGAAATGACATCGATTTTACCTCACACTTGCATTGGCTTTTTCCATTTTGTTTTAAGCCAACGATTTGCACAGCTTGTAATTTACTAATTATTGGCATTGTTACAAAAACTAATTAAAAAATTACACTGTACAGAATTTTTAAAGAACGCAAGAAAATAAATTCATTTTTGGCGAATTATTGTGATTCCTCATGGCAACGTTTAAATGTTCTTACTATTAAAATATAAAGATCAAAAGTTAGATCTGAAATTGCTAATCAGGAAATGTGGTTTTTTAAATGTAAATATTAAATTATATTTCAAAACAAAATGATATCGGTAATTCGAATAATTCGTACAATTTACAATTTCCCCTAGTAAACATTTCCAATGTTTTTATAAATTATGTTTGCTTAAAGTTTAAAGACTAGAGGTGTCATCCAATCCCCTCAATCATAGATTTTACTTTAAGTTAATCTAATCCTTAAAATAATATTACAGCACCAAGAATAAGTTTTTCATAAGAGCAGAGTGAACTACTGAAATTTAGACGAATAGCGAATATCTCATATATGCTATTTTTTCTTACGATATTCAAAAGAATAAAGCAGATTACAGAATTCGGACACTGTCTGAATTTTATTTTATCTTTGGATCTATTGTTTTTAAAATATTCGTACACAAATTAGTAGGTACAATATAGTATACGACGGAAATTCACTAGCTAGTGCAATAAAGTTACAGTTGCAGTTCACCATAGTGATTCGGAAATATCTAAAACTAGTCTTTAAAATTCTTAAAAATTTTAAGTTAAGTTATATCAAATCTCTCTACACCAAGATCTTCATGGTAATAATTTGAAGATAATTTTATATCGAGATTGTAATTGTCGTTGGATATGTTGCGTTGGACTATAAATTGCCTTCACATAGAGAATCTCTGTTGCACGCTGATAATTATTTTATAAAGTGTGTTGACAATTATATTGAAGTAGTTGAAAGGGCATATCATTTCGAGCATTTATTGCATTAATAAAACTTCCAAATTTCAAAAAACTATCTAGCAATGTAATTTTTTTTAAATAACTTAAAAATTGAAATTTTCAGATAAAAAGTGTTTTAAGCCAAAGTTACTTATTTTTTATGTAGAATACGAATTTGTAAATTAATTTAGATTTCTATTTAAAAAATGAAGTTAATTTACAAATGACCTTGAAATAAAAACTAATAGCACCATTAAATTTATTGTTCTTCTATCTTCTTCTTTTAGCAATAATTATAGCAATATTTACAATCTGCCGATTTTTCAAAATATTTTGTAAATTTGTAATTATTTTTATTTTAGAAAATTCAATAACTGGTTTAAAATTTCAGAATTATTAGGTTTCTGCTAAACATTAATTTTTGCCAACTCTAAAATTGTATGTTCGAAAAACGAATATACGCTCATCGATGTTAGTTTTAGTGAACCTTTATACAACCTTTCGAAGTTATTACGGTTCATCCATCGGACTACTCTGCACTCAAACTCATTGGTTTTTAAAATAATTTGCAATTAAATAACATTTTGAATTTTTTCATGCTTCAGTTTCAATGGCGAATAATAACTCTGCTGCTATGTTCAACAAGAAGCGCTTCTTGCTGAACTTTACAACGTTTAGGTTATAAAATAGTTATTAGAAGGTACATATCACACTTGCCAAGATTCACGTGGCAAATTATCTTTTTTCACAAATAAATTTTTAATTTGTTTCGTTTAATTCAGCTTGTGAAAAAACAATCCAACTTTTTCATTATGAATTGAATTTTCCCAAATGGCAAGCCCAATAATTCCCAGGTAATATATCCCGTCGTAATAACCCAAATGAAAATATAAAATTTGTTTTCAAGTTAGTTTTGCACCTCTTCGTCTTATATTTTTTTTGTATATAAGTAGGACATTATTTTGTTGTTAGCACACCTGTGCGCATTTCTGTAAAAATCACTCGCATAGGATACCAATAAAACTGTTAATTGTCACTTAATTTCTAGATGGTCAATTAATTAATTCACCAACATATTATTATTCGATAAATGGGAAAATCTTTTAAATATTTTCGAGATACGAAAAAAATTAGTTTTGTGTGTTGCTGCTTTCCTGTTAACTTAAAAATAAAATCAATGCGTCCCTTGAGAAGGGAAAAAGATAAGATATGTATAGGAAAGCTATATTATTTTATTTGATATGTTAAAAGTACATGTATTTTATTTTAAATCATGATAGGGTGATTAAAATCCGTTTAATTAAATTACGTGTATAAATCATCAAGCAGCACGAATTGTGCTGGTGACGGCATGTTTTATGTTAATTTCGTCGAGTATTAAATTTGAATTATCCCACCATTCCTAAAGAGAAGATTTATATTTACACCCTGTGTATCCATAATCTATATAAATATTTTGTTGTTGTATTATATATTTGAGATGAACAATATATACATATATAATAATATGTATGTATTATATATTTTATATAGAGAAAAGAAAATGAGCCAAAAAAGGAAAAACGGAAAATTGAAATCCGCGCAAAATCCAAAATCAGTAGTATAACAGAGAAAATGAAAAGCCGAACCGAAGTATTATAAGCAAAAATGTATTTGTGTTTGTATACATATATTGTGGCTGTTTGTTTTCATCTATGCACACTCATTAGATGACTGGTGAGGTGTTTTGGCATACATTATCATCATCGTCATTATTATAAAAAAAAATTGTTCACTACATTTTTATTAGTACACGAACAACAACTATGTTTGCCGCACGTAAAAATGCAGTCGTTCGTATTATTATAACAAAAAAAAAGAAAAACGTAAGAATTCCACTTATTATTGTTGTTTGTCTTATTTTTCTTCTTACATACACTCAACTTGCACTTTGTGTATGACAGAAGGAAATTGATTATTGTTGTGATAGGAAGTTATTCATTTATTTTTGTAAATTTATTTGAAAACATTTTATTTTTCTGTGCACTAATTTTTTTCTATTGTTTTGTTTTACAATTACAGATTAGGCATCAATCAGACAGGACTTTAAAATCCAAAATGTGTCAAATGTCAATTTACAGTTAATTATGTGAACAAAATAAAATATTTATTTATTTATTAAAAATTAAATTAATTTAAATTAAATCAAAAGTAAAAAAAAAATTTAAGTTTTAAGGAAACTGTTAAAAATTGTTAGTGAATACAGTAGTGAGTTTGAAAAAGACTGGTGAACATAAAAAAAAACGTGCAAAAAGTGGATATCCATTATATTGTGAAACGTCATCCTTAATTTAGGAAGTCGTTTCACAATTGTGCCACAATATTTATGGATGCAGGAGGAATTCCGGTATATTCGACGAACGCCAACCAATCGGCCCATCAGCTAAGCAATCAATTACATTTACAACAACAGCAACACATTCAAGCTAACCAATTGGTCGCAAATCAATTTCAAGCCCAACAGCAGCAATCAATCGGTGTTGGTGTACCTGGTGGACCACAACAACAACAAAATTTAGTACAAGGTCTTTCGTCACTATGTCAGCAGCAGCAGCAGCAGCAACAACAACAGCAACAGCAATCCGAAAATTTGCCACCAAAACGACATCAAGCCGTTGTTGATCGATTACGGCGTCGTATTGAAAATTATCGTCGACGGCAAACCGATTGTGTTCCACGATATAATCAGGCATTTAGTAGCGGTTGTGAACAACAAAATATTGAGACGCACGCACTTCAAAAACGTTACCTTGAGCCAAAAGCGAAGAAATCCCAAAAGAAAACGGAGAAGAAACAACAGGAAACAACACTGGCGGGGAATTTACAGAGCAGTGTACACGTGGTAAGTGCTTTTAACTCTATACGTTTTATAAACTGAAAGCTAGATCTGGCGAGAGAGTGATTCGGCGAAAATCAAAGGCGTTATAAAACGGACGAAAAACAAACAAACGGAAACTTTATATAAATAATAGGATATACCAAATTTTTAATTTTCTTATTGCGATTTTCCTGAAAATAAATATACATATATACATTATACATATGTATGTGTGTGTGTGTACAAAATATGCGTAGCGGATAGAGAATAGAGGAATACATAGGATAGTCGTATAATAATTATGTAGGATATTCTTCGGTTTTTTTTTAAGATGCTTCTTGTTTTGTCAAAATTAAACTGCTATTTTGCGTTGTTTGTAAGTTATGTGGTTAATAGATTACATATACATTTAGGGACGTTTGCTTGTGAAAATATAGAGGAATACATTGTAAACATATAGTTTTCATGTTTTCGTCGTTATTATGGGTGACGTAATTACGAAAATTTAAATAACAAATTCTCAATTGATGAAAGGAAAATGAGATATTATTTTTATACTGTCCCTTTATTAATATCCATTCGGACCGCGAAAACCGATCTATAAGTATTTCTTGATATGATTACGGATCAATTTATTACTCTGGCGAATTATATCTTTTTGTGTATTAAAAAAGGATGAAACTTGAAAAATAATGAGCCAGAATTTAATGAAGAGAATTGAGCAGAACGTTAAGTGGATAGAGTGGGTGAGCGTTAAATTTGTAGATGAAATTGACATAGTTGAATGGTTTTTAAAATGTTAAACCTTAAAATATTTAAATTATTTAAAGAATGTAAATATATATATACATATATGTATATATATGTATATATATATATATATATATATATATATATATATATATATATATATATATATATATATATATATATACATATATATATATATATATATATATATATATATATATATATATATATATATATATATATATATTTATGAAAATTTGATAACTGATTATAATAAAACGATAAAGTCAGCAATTTATATAATACATGTTTTTGAATAGTGTTTTCTCAATTATACAAACTGTATGTAGATGTACCAATTTATCATTAAAACATTAATTTTTTGTTTGTTAGTCTTTTGAATTTCTGTTTCTTAATAGTCTACAATGAATCAGATATCAGAACGGAATACAATAAACTATACAATTTGAAATTAATTTTTTTTAACAGATTTTTAGGCAGAATATTTTATTTTAAAATAATACTAGAAAAATTTTGATAATTCCATTTTTGAATTATATTCGGATATTTTGGGACTTTAAATTTTACAAAATTTGTAAAATAATTATTTTTTCAGTTGAAATTTTCTTAATTGATTAAATTTGTATCTAAAGTAAAAAATTTAAATAAATAATGTTTAAGAGCCATTATTTTAGTTTTATTATTTAATTCGAGCTTTTGACTACTTTTTGAAAGTTTAATGTTAACAAAAAGAGATAAGTATACTGCTTTTTGTAATTGCTAAGCAAGTTCAAATTCGACCAATAATATCTTAAGTTCTCGCAATTTTATTTACCAATTAATCAGGAAATATAAGAAACCAAATCAGTTGCAACGTATTTCAAAATTCCAGTATATACGACAGCACAAATTTGGGAAATTTAACAAAGATTATCGCGAGGTCATCAAAACACAATTCATATCATATTCAATATAAAATATTACATATATTATCATTCAAAATTTCTTATGTAATCAAGACAACGACCTCTATATTCCCTATTTTAAATCGAACACCACCATCCAAGTAATCTACACTCATTTTGAGAGATTAGAGATTATTCCGATAAAAATCATATTTTATCATATAAATTGTAATAAATGTGGCTGTGTGTATAATTCTTAAGCATATATAGAACCGTAATAATAAAATCATCGGGAATAGATTATCGCGCATAAGAAGTAATAATAATAATTATGTATTCATAAAAAATGAAACGACAACAAAAAATTCAACTGATAAGATTTATAAAATGTTTTATTGTTACAAAAACAACAAATCGTTTATGTTCCTCGTCTTATCGCTCTCATTCTCCCCCACACATATTTATAGAGACATTCGTTTCATTCATTTCATATTTTCTCTAACGCCGTCGTATAATAATCAGCAGATGTATAAGATTTAAATAATTTGTAACTCAATATCTGTAATATGTATACAAAAATACTCTGTAGTAAATAGTATATGTGTACTAATTATATTACTTAACTACTGTGGAAACAGATTTTTTGAAGACAATAATTTTCGTCGTTATTTGTTTTCAACGGAAAATTTTTCTAATCACCGAACATTTCAATGACAATCGATATAATAAATTGGTGTATGCCTTTGGTTTACTGTACGAAAGATGAATCATTGACAAAATAGTACATACTATTTGATTTAATCAGAATTTTTACGTTGCGCTTCAGTATTCACAACTATCAACAGCAGTGATAAATATAATTAGCTTGAAGCAAATGACACATTATTTAGTCGGATCGTTAACAAACTGGAATTTTTATTAAATATTTCTTCTGGGCTTTTTGGGAACAATATCCGGGTGTATTATGGAAATTTTTATGAATACTACATACATATATGGATTGAATGTATGTACATTGTACATATTTTAAGTAAAATTTAATAATTTCCTATCTATATACAAATCTTATCTTGAACTAGTTCGTTCATAGTTATGTATAGTTCGTTAGTGAGAATAAGTTACAGTACATACTTTCTAATTTCATTAAAATTTTAAACATTTTAAAAATTCGCAAAATGTCTCAAAAGTCTTTCGATTTCTATAATACACACAATAATAGATCGTAAGATATGATTTATTTAACAAAATGTACAACAAAAATATAAAAAATATATCTAAACTATTAAAAAATGAAATAATAATCATATAGCTAGTAATCATACACAAAATATAACAAGAAGCAAGTGGGTGTAAAAATTAAATTGAGAAGAGTATGTTTTGATTATTAATGAAACCGAAAACTATGTGCGCTTCTCTTTTTTGGTGGTGAAATAATAATACTATCGCTTTCACTTACCAACTAGACAACAGAAATATTTTTTTGTTATTCAATAATTTAGTAGATAAAAAAAAAATATAATCATGGTTTTAAGATGTTTTAATTTTAAACTGTTTAATGCATTCATCTTTTATTAAAATAATGATAATAAGTCGTGCCTGCTCTGTGGCATCTTATCTTCTGAGATCACTTGCACTTCTCTCACTATCATTCCTTTTATACTGTTATTAAGTCAGACTTCTAAATGATGATGCGCTTGTTCAGGGAATTAGTATTAAATAAGAAATAATAGAAAAATAGATTAAAAACATAAAACTATTTCTTTGGTATATATGTACCAAAACATAAAATATATGTTCTCGTAGGTTGCCATTCACCTACCGGTCAAAGTTATGCAAAATACCGTCGCAAACTTAGTAAAATACAAGTTGGTAATATTGGCCGCAACTGTAAACATATTTTAAACTAATATTTTTTCTTAAAACTTATATTCTGTTTAAGATTAAATCAAAAATGAGACGAGATACTCGTTAGATTTTTCTTCTTGCGAGATTATGGCACAGCTATACATTTTATTTTGAAATGCTATGCTGGGTCTCTAAACGTTCAATACTTTCTACAAATTCATTGATAATAAAACATTAAATTACGGCTTGTGCAAATCATAAAATTAGGCGTGAGCAAAATCAAATTATGTACTTTGTTCGATAAAAATTTTAGTTTAGTCCATGCGAACAGCATTTTATTGTGACAACAATACAACACTCACTATATGAAATTAAAGAACTAATCGCATATAAACAATTAATTATATTGTACAAATTTGCATGCACCAAATGACTTATGCAAATTATTTGAACATGCAGATGCAGTAATAAATATCGAAGCAATTAAGTGAAATATGTATAATAATAAATACAAAATGACGCCTACTATAATTTGTTTAGAATATTTTAATTTAATCAAGTCAAATTGAAGTAACTATTATTATTTTATACATGGCCTCTGTGGATTATAGGAGAACTTATATAATTTTAATGGTATTTGTTTAAAAACTCGTCTTTAAAGAATAGTTCAATTAATTTTCTATCAAATGGTATATTAACTAGTTCCATGTCAAGACTTTCCTGTTTAGTCAAGTCACTAAAGTTTTTTATTTTCGAGTAAATGTCCTTTGAAAACTAGTTACACTTTGTTCTGTTTTGCCATTAATAATGTCAATTGCAAGGTTTAAGATTGATTTGTTTTTGTTAGTAATTACGTGTTTTAAAACAGAATTAACATCAGGGTAGGGATAAAAAAAAACTATAATACCTAACCCAAATTGACCAATTTTAATTCATATTTAATCTTCCATTGATTTAAATTCCATTCATATAGTAAGGCGACTATTCAATTCCATCTTGATAATTTCATTGTTGATCCGTTCAACCATAGATTCTTCCCAATAGAAGTGCTATGTCGGTATACTTGTTATATTTTATGCGCCCATTCACCATTTATCGAATCGTTTTACTTTGCCATACAAGCAGCTCGAAAAGTCATTTTCGAAATATCTGTATCTTCAATGTGCATATTCGCGGGCTTCGATTTACGAACTTTATCTACATAACAACATATTGAATATTTATAGTAGGTGATTAAAATGTTCATTACAATCAAGTCGAATATCGCACCGATACTTACAGGAAAGTTGCGAATGGTAGTTGATAGCCTTAAAAACAAAACAACATTGTTTTTACTGCGGCTTAATAAGGTTGTAGCGTGCCAAAATTAAACAAAAACAAAACTATAAATCTAAATATAATATTTATTAAAATATAATAAAATTACAATTATATAAAATAAAATAAGAAAAGAATTTAAATTTAATTTATAAAATATAATAATTAAATAACTATACTACTTATAATTATATTTATAAAAAGAATTGTTCTTAAATTTAAAATTATCAATCAAATTTTTGAAATATGGCGTGGTTTCCTGGTCATCCGCAATGAATATCCGTTATAACCAAAAAAAATATCATATAAACAGTCTGCGGATTACGAAACTTCATGTCGGAAAAATCTCTTTAATTTTTAAGGAATTTAAAGATTCGATATTTCGTTGTTCTTCTAAATTTTATTTTATTTTTTTATTTTTAATATTGGGCGCGAGATATCCAGCACGCTTACCGGACAAAGCTCAGCCTGCAGTTCACCCCCGCGTGAGAATAGAGATTAAATTGATCCTTCCGAGATCATAAAAACAATTAGAATCATAATTTTCACCAATTTATAAAGAAAATATTAATAACAAAGCACAAGATTTACTTTAAATTTAAATTTGGATTTTCACTTAGAACGAAAAACAAAATTTATTTAAGGAAAGCGACATGGATAACCCAAAAAAATTACTTCAACTCACCTGATCAATTCAGTTCCATGCACTTCAAATCACTTTGGCATTGCATCCAGAAGATAATCATCGTAAATGCAAGCACACAAGAAAAAAAAGTCGCAATACCCATACACTTGATCTGGTCTATAGTATATTAAAAAAAAATCACAGTTCAGGAGTAAATCACTACTAGTTAGGCATTTATTAATCTATTTATCAATTTATTATCTTATTTTTATTTTTCACGTGTTAATGGCATGCACTCAACTACTTAGTTTTTCATTTATTTTATTTATTTTTTTTTTTTTTCTACAATTTATATTGAAGAAAATTTCTTCTTTAAACAACAATTAGTGTCGTATTTCCAATACTCAAAATAATAATCTCTCCCCGTGTCGCACACGGTTTGGGTTTATATACCCATTTTTGTTGATGATGCCGGATGTCTCTCCATCTGCCATGTTCTTTTCATCCGATTCTCAGTCAAGACGTTGAAGTTTTCTATAATTACCCATGAAGCTTTCCAAAAGTGTTTATTATTTGTTTTTATTAAATAAAAATCTGAACCTTACGAGTTTCTTGTATAGCTACGAGTAATGTTTTATAATCATATTAATGTAATCTATGATAATTTTTCGTAACTCGTGTTGAATTACTCCATTTCGGTTGAGTAAATATTTAGGTTGAGTACCTCTAAAATTTTTCAATTTTTTCAAATTTATTTAATATATCCTTAGATTTTTTAATTAGAAATTCACAATTTTTTTTCAAAGTCATATTTTCGATGAAGCAAATTTTTAGGTTTTTACCATGTTCATGCTAATTCAATCTCATATCCCTTTTCTTGTAAAACTTGTTAACACAATTTTTCAGAAAGGATTTATTAAAAATCATAGGTTTCTGAAAATCTATTAAAATTTATAGATTTTAAGAAACCTATAATTTATTTATTTTAACATGAATTTTACCAGAACTACAATATATTTTCTATTTTTCTTAATTTAATTTGTAAAACGCAGTTAAATTCTAAAAACATTAAAAATTCTAATATTTTTTGTATTTCTAGTCATCAAAATTTCGTAATATACCAAATAGAAATTTTAACACTGTGGTAGTCCAGAACATTCTAATAATTTTTTAAACAAATCTGTTCATTTACACATAATAGTTTAGTATTACATATAGGCATATCAAAGAATAAAAAAATAATATAAAATTCATTTTCTTGATTAAAATGTGTACAGCTTTGAATACAAGTTTGGATATCGATCTCAATAGAATAATATAGTAAAACGTTATTATTACTTCCAACAAATTAACAAACGCAAGTCTCGCTAATAAGAGACATAGGTTATTCCATTAACGTTAAGAATTTTTTTTTCAAATATGCATAAACGCTTAAAAGTACCACTTCCGAGTATAATAATTTAGAAACTGATCTTTCCTAGATTAAAATGTTGAACTTCAAGCATTACTTATAGTCCATCAAACCGCTGCACAATAATTTAATAAATATTTAGGTAACTTTTGTGAGATGAAGATATTGCCCTAAAATTAACACTTCCGGTGGAAATTTTGAAAAAAATATAAGAACAAAATTTATTGCAAATTTAAAAAAACACATTTTTGTACTCAACAGCCTTATATCATAAACACTATACTGTTAGAGACAAGTATTTGCAAAACATAGATAACTTTCCGAATCGAAACTGCTACTTCCTGTTGGTCGGTTTCAACCATAAGGCATCTGTCAATTTATATAAATAGGTTAATTATAAATTTTCAAGCGGACTGGATTCAGCTGGTCTGTAGGGAAAACATAGGCACACAAACAAACAACAGTATTTCTTACTCTAAAACACAGCAAAACAGATATATCCGCAGAATTTTCATGATTACTAAATTTTAATATATTATGTACATATATACTTATATAGTATATACTTTGTATAATAAAGTAAAATTAGCGTTTTACGCTAAAAATAGCAATCGAAAATTATAATATTCAAGTGTTAATATATCGAGCAAATAAAACAAAGTAAAACATTATTACAAGATTAACGATTAGTTAAGCGCCATTTTTTGTTTATTATTATTTTAAAAAAAAAAAGGGCGACCGATTTTTTTTTTTTTCAAATAACCATAAATATTATTTTTATAACGGTATAACAGGATAACGATATCATAAAAAAAATAAATACATTTTATATTATGTGTGTAGTAGCCCTATATTACATATCTCTGACATGAAATATACACAGGAATGTACATGGTACTAAGAAAAACAAAAACAAAATAATTGTCTTGTATTATATAAGATCATCATAATAGTTTAGTGTGTTTAGAAGAAGAGAAACATTTTGGTTTTCTTTGTACAAAAATTAAGAAAAAAAAATATAAAGAAAGAAAAGAGTTTTGTTATAAATTATTGGTCATATAACTCCTTAAGCAAACATTATTGAAACTAGTTTTTTAGATAACAAAATTAAAAAAAAAAAAAAAGAATAAAATTTCAATTATATATATCTTATATACTTCGTCTTATTCTTCGGCGTCTTCTTAACTTTTTTTTTTGTGTATAAATTCTTTTTTAAGCAGTAAGCAAATGCTTATAATAATATAATTTGTGTGTTTAGCAGTTGAGTAAGTGAGTAACTGAGTAGTAGGGGTATATATTATATATATTTTCGTATTTTGATTGTTGTATATTATTCATTTATTTTATAGCAACATACTGGAGTATGTAGCTATACAAACAGATCAAAAAAATTGCGCAACATGTCGCTTGTTTTATGAGATAATTATAAAAGTATATGTTAATTTATATACATATATGTATACATATTATAGACATACTTCTGAATAACGAGAGTGAGAATATAAAATATAATGGGAGAGAGGGAAACACATAGCATACACACAATATCAAAATTATATGCAAATTTTTGATCAATTTGAACCGTGTGTTGGATATTCTGTATATGTGTATAAATGTATATGGTGTGTGCGTGGGGGAAGTTAAAGTTTATAGCATGTTGTATTATAGAAATGAATTTTAATCGAGGGAAATGTAAAAGAGTATAATATACAACAATGTCTCTAATATACATATATATTTGTTCAAGGATTAGATTTATTGTTATTAATCAAGTCAGCAGCAGTTAGCAACACTATAGACAATTTATGTATGTATGTACTACTATACTACTATATGTATATATCAAACTGTGTCTGCGTTTTTATAAGTTGCTTAGCTGTTTTGTTACACAATTTTTGCATTTAGCATGATTAGCACAGTGGGGAAGACGTATCGATATTTTAGTTTAAAATTAAAATCGGCGTGAGCTATTTACAGTCTTCAGTTTATTGATGTAGAGTAAGTTTTGTCTGATGGAATTGTTATTTTATGTTTATTGAAGTTTCTGTTAGTTTTATGAATCACACTTTACGTTATAATTTAATCAAACTAATGATAAGCTTGGCTTCCTTTCTGTTATGCGAATTTGATATACATATGTAGTGCATATCACATTGTGGAAGCCGTGTCACGCATTTCTATGGATTTATAGAATCAATATTCCTATATTGTGTAATTACACATTTTATGTAGTTTTATTAATTCACAAATTTCAATATGTGAAAAGGAAATAAAATTAAATCCTTCATCTTATTCTTCCAATTTTAGCTCAATCTACATTAAAATTTGAAAGGAGGTAATTTTTATATACATATACACGTATATATAAAAGTTTAACTTAGTAAATGGAAATTTCACTATAAACGAGTACCAGTCCAGATAGTAGCTCCTCATGAAAACGCAATTTATCGTGACATATTTAAAATTGCGTCTTTATAAATTACCTTCCTGGACAATGCGGGAGCTTTTAATAGCACTTCGTTTTCCACGATCACAAGTGCATGTACCAATTTTAATATTGATCAAACCATTGTTAAATTCATCGATTCCATGCTTAAGTCTCGGGTAATTGAGACTGAGCTGGATGGTTCATCAGTGTCCGTCAAAGTAAAGTAGCCAAGGGCTGCCCGCAAAGAGGGGTTCTCTCACCCTTGCTGTGGCTTGAACTACTTGATAAATTGCAGCGATCTGGGTTTATCGTGAAAAGCTACGCGGATTATCTTGTTTTGACAGTTTCTGGTAAATACCTGAACGCAGAACGCCCTTAATATGGTAGAAGTTTGGTGTCTTGAAAAGGGATTGTACGTTAATCCCTCAAAGACTGATTTGGTTGTCTTTACGAGACGTAGAGACAGTGCTAATCTGTCTGTTCCCGCTCTCTTTGGTAGAGCGATCAGAAGGACAGAGCACGTTAAGCTTCTAGGTGTCATTCTAGATGGTAAACTCTCCTGGAAGTTTCATCTTGATTATAAGCTGCAAAAGGCCATTGCTATTTTTTAGCAATGCAGAAGGGCCTTTGGCAATTCCTGCGGTCTGACCTCCAAAATGATGTCGTTCATCTATAAATCACTGGTTTTTACCTTACCGTCGTATGCTTCAGTTGTTTGGTGGCCGGTTGCGAAACTGTCGTCTTCGGTAGCAAGGCTGGATGGATTGCAGATGACAGCATGTAGGGCTACAGCCGAGGCTATGTCGTCTTCTCCTCTTCTTGCTATGGGGTCTATTGTACATCTGCCCGAATTACAGTCCCACATTCTTGGTACAGCGTGTTCTGCTGCGTATCGACTAAAGAGCATTGGGGCATGGAATGTCTTCGGGACTTGTACAGATTCTTAATAAGTATAAGTCACATATTTCGGAGCTGGAAATAGTGAATGACAGGCTATTGCCTGAGTTTAACTTCACCAATTCTTTCTTCGTCGTTTTCACTTCGAAAGAATGGTGGCTGTAGGGTTTGGATTTTACTGTCCTAAGTATGAGCTAAGATTCTCGAGTTAGTCTGGGCATTTAGTCTGGGCAAACACTGCACGGTTTTTCAAGCTGAATTAATTGCACTTACCCATAGTGCGATTGAGGGGTTTAAGTTTAGCGATTTAGGGAGGGATATTATTATCTGCACAGATAGTAAAGCCGTGCTTAACACCCTCATTAATCCTTTGACTATGTCCAAACTAGTCAAAGATTGCAAGCACTACATTCATCTCCTTTGCTCTAATACGTGGCGTTGAGGGAAATGAGGTTGCTGACTTTTTAGCGAAAGCTGGTTCGCATACTAAATTTGTTGGCCCTCAACCAGCAATTCCTCTATCCTTCAATGGTGGTAAAGACGCTATTAAGAAGTTCGCTCTACTTGAACTGGGACTATAGTGGCGTTCTACTCCTAGCTGTCGAAAGGCGAAACATTTCATTATTGAACCCAACCTGAGGTTCACTAAATATGTGTTATCCTTAAAAAAGAACCAACTTAGAATTCTGGTCGCACTGGGACTAGCACAGGATGCTCTTTGTGACGACTGCCTAGAGGAAGTGGACGACTGCTTACACTACCCCTGCAGTTATCCGGCCTTTGTCGGAGCTAGATCCCAAGTGTTCTCTTCCGGATCTTTGAACGTAGATCAGTTCATTGGTTGAAACTTTTACAGTTTGCTAAAATTGTAGTACACTCCTGCGATTTAGGATAGATCCTCTTGGTTTGCACCGTGGGCCCATTGTAACATTGGGCGATATCAGGTCTCCCAACATGTTGGCATCTATATTTTACTGATAGAACAAATGACATACGATCTATCACATTGCCATGAAATTTTCGATAAATCGGATGCATTCAAAACTTATCATGTTAAATTTACTCAACATGTTGCCAACTGTTGGCGGATCTGAAAGCGCCCAATGAGTGAGGTACCTCAGTAGGTTCCAACCGTTTTAATAAAAAAAAATAAAAAACCGTCACATTATTTTGTGTGACATTTAAAAAAAGTCACTAGATCAGAATCTGTTTTTAGTACTCATGAGTTTTGTCATTTTTTGTAGCAGAATTTTTAGTACAATGTCACAAAAAAATGTAATTTGTCGTTTGTAACTCGATATTAGAATCTATTGAAATATAAATAAATAAACACTGAAGATATTTAGTTTATATTTTCTTTAACAAAATTAGCATAATAATACTCAACATTGCGGGATCATTCAATTTTATTTAATAATACCAACAAATTTAAAATTTTCAAACTCAAACTTTGGGATCAATATCGAATATCATCCACTTTTGAAATTAATATTTTTGAATTTACTATTCTAGTTACAACTTTGTTATGTTAGTTGTTTGATTACACTAGATCGCAATAGCGTAGGTCAAGGATAGAACGAAATTTTGTTATGAATTTACAGTGCGATTTTTAGTTGTTACATTTTTAATATTTTAAATGATTTTCAAGTCGTCATATTGATAAGACCAATTAGCTATTTCGAATTTTTTGAATTATTATATAGGAAATTCCCAAAACTTAATAATTTTTTTTAATAAAATTAATTCTAAAATACAACGTGATTTTCTTAAAAATATTTTTAACAAAATAGTTTAAGTTATTTTCTATTTTTTATTGTTAAATGAAAATAATAGTTGATCTATTGAAAACAATTAATCACAACAATGTTATCAAATTTGCAAACACCGTTGATTAATACGTTTTAGAAATATTTTAAAATATAAAAATTGTCACGTTTTGGGTTAGGGGCACCTTTAAAAAATGCGTCAACAATTTTTACTATAAGCATGCCCCATTATTTTGTTATGTATCAATGGAAATTCTAATTTATTTTGAAAGATTATGTTAAAGGCTGGTTCGCGTGATCGGATATTTATCTTAGCTATTTACATCCGCTCATAAGATTTACATCCGCTCATAAATTATTTTTTAATTTTGGAACTCCTACAGATAATTATATAAATCGTTAAAATGCAAAAATTCTATTTCTCTAAACTTGACCAATATACATGGTCTCTTAACTTTTCCATCAAGAGATGCATTGTAATGTCACAGACATTGTCTTTATCTCTTTTGGTTTTCAATTATTCATTTTCACTATGTTTTTAGAAGCTTTGTTGTATTTCAATATGTTCCCGCTTATGTACGACCCATTATGATACTGTCGATTTATTGAAAATCACCAATAAAAAAGTTGTTCTGGTTGGTGTGTCCCATTTCGAAAATTTAAGAACACCACATCCTCGAAAATTATAAACATATACATATTTCCAAAATGGGATACTAATGTATTTATTTTTAACTCAACCACATATTATTTAACTTATACGAGTCTACAAATGTTATAATTATTAAACATAACCGATTTTTATTTTAAATTTAGGTAAGTGCCATATATACAATTGACTTCCAAGTAATTATTCATATAAATATGTAAATACAAAATGCATGATCACAGTAAGTGAAAACCCAAAAATATTGTGTTAAATAAACAAATTTTCCGTAAAGATAACTACTATTCCCAAAACCAAATTAATTTTATCACCGCATTGAACTATGAATGAAATTCTATTTTTATTCTATAAAGAATTACAAATAAAACACTACACGTGGACTCGGAAATGTATGTATATGTAAAGTCCTCATTCGATTTTCTAAATTTTCTTTGTAGTTTGGTACCCATATACATAATTATATAACACTGAACATTATCGATTTCATTTAAATAAGATTGCAATTATTTTTCAAGAAAAAACGTATCATAATAAAATACAAGTTGGATATTTCTATATTATTATTTCGGTTCATCTATACAGGGCGATCATTATACTAAGTCTACTCCTTCATATTTCTATATATGATTATTTACAAATAGCCATCTATTAATTGACAACGTTTTGGCAGAGTGTATAGTGATAAATCAATCACCCTGTACAGATACATAATATGTATTTTGTATTGAGTTGTGGTGAGCATATCGCAAAGGTTATCAAAATGTGCTACAAGCACACAAAACAAAATATGTGAGCTTATATTAGTACCTACATACATACATATGTACATATTTTATTACAATTAAAAATAAAAATCAATTGGGATTTTGTGAGAAACACACTAATTTTATGGTTCGATTATATCAATATGCCATAATCTATTGAAAACAATACTCCGCAACACACACACACACACATACATACATACACAGAGCTACAGATACTGGAAAACTATTAAATTATTTATTACATTATGTATTATGTAATCAAGACTAGCTATTTGTGTGGTGGAGAGCGAGAAATAGAAGAATGATGGTCGTTTATTGTTTTAATACCTTATCGAAACATAACGTAATAAGAATAACAATAATAATTGTAACTTTGTATTGTAAAAACCAAAAAAAAAATGTATAATTGTAACACACATAACAATGAAAATCAAAATGCTAATTTATACCTATAATTGTTGTTGGTGTCGTTATGTTGCTCATTCTGTGTTCTCGATTATGATTGTATTAAAAAAATAACCTAACAATATGTACACACTATACTATATGTACTGTGTAGTATCGGTGTATATATGGATGTATAATGAGCTAAAGAAAAACTTTTTTTGTTTGTGGAAATTTTAAGAAGAGAAATACTCGAACCGAAATTTAATCTATACATGTAAGTACAAACATATTTATGCAGGGTGATTTTGGTATACATATACGATGTATAAAAACGATTTTGAGACTTAAGTCGAGTTGAATGAAATGAATGAATGAATTATGACCAATATACATAATAATACTAAAAAAGGGACTTTAATTAGCACCATTTGTTGTATTTTTTTATGTTTAGTTTTAATTTTTATTTTAATAGCGAGCAATATGGCTAATTAGACAGTTTGTTTTGAAAAAAAAAAGAAATTATTTATAGCGGTGGTAAATAAACCAGTTTTGTGTTTTCATTATTTTTGTTGAATTTGTAATGGTGGAAATAATATATTTTATATTGTTATCTGAGCTTATAATTTATATGTACTTATGGAATATTATGAAGATTGTGTAGGGAGACCTAATCAATTGACGGACAATACAATATTCTAAATGGGTTATTGTACTACATTGTACAGTATAACAGATATATGTAGTTACGTTTATTTTCATAAAAGTGATCTGCGAATCTATTTCGATCAGCAGTAATAAGCGATTAATTGATAATCATGTTTTACATTTTACAACCGAAATTCATAAATATTATGTTTTTAGATTGTATGTTAATTTTTTAACTCTATAAATAGATAAAAATCGGTTGATTAACTTTAAGTGGCGATGTTAAATGTATTGTAAAACTGCCCTCCCGGATCCCAATAATTCTACGTCTTAACGATGAGAACTCAAGTTGGCGGGAAGTTATATTTTTTCCATCTTAACCTCTATTGTTCTTCAGGCCAATAAAAATATTATATTACATATATATACATACACAAACATATTAATTAATAATAACAGTGTTAAAGGCCATTACTGGCCCCTTACTGAATCAACAATCTGGCTCCAACGGTTTCGATCCTGAGCTTGGTCTTCATACTGTCTTAGACAATCTGAAGAGGCCAAGTCGTTCTCTACATCGTGGAGCCATCGTCGCCTGCAACGACCTCTGCGCCTACCATATAGTGGCTCTCCTTTCAGAGATCGCTGCACAATTCGTTCCGGATCAGCACGCAGAACGTGACCGAGCCAGCGTACTCGCTGAGATCTAACTTCATGTACAATATCGGGGATCTTCATCAGATCTCTGATCTCGAAATTGTACAGAGCTCGGTATGTACCATCTATTTCGCGTTTAGGGCCGTAAATCACACGCATGATTCTTCTCTCAAATGTAAGGAGCCATCTCTCGTACTCATCCGTCAGCGCCCAACTTTCACATCCAAACATAACAACGGGCCTGATCAACGCTTTGTAAAGCTTCAGCTTCACGGCACTTGATAAGTGTTTAGATTTTAGCAGTGGCCTTAGAGGATACAAAGAACGACTGCCAGCTGCCAGCCGCACTTTAATATCCTCACCCACACTGTTATCGTGAGTGATAAGAGAGCCCAAATATTTGAACCTCCTCACTCCCTCAAACGTGTGGTGGCCACTACTAAAATCTGATGTGCCATTGTCTCTAAAACCAGAGATCAGGTATTTCGTTTTGGACTCATTGATCTGGAGTCCAACAGAAGCTGAAAACTCTACAAGCGGATCAAGTATTTCTTTCACTCCGTTGCTATTCAGTCCAATCACGCATATGTCATCTGCATATGCAAGCACTTGATTGGACTGGCGATATAAGATGTTGCGCTGAGGTGTTTCAGTTTTACGAAAGATGTACTCCAACATGAGATTAAAGAGTATCGGGGACAGAGCATCTCCCTGCCGAACACCCGAGTTAACTGCAAAAATTGTCGATAGCCTGTTCTCAACTTTAACACAGCATTGAGACTGCGTCACTGTCATCCTACACAGTCGTACCAATTTTGTTGGCATTCCTAGGTATTCCAGGGCAGACCACAAACTCTCTCGATTGATCGAGTCGTAGGCCTGCCGGAAATCCAGGAAAACCTGATGTACGGAGATGGATGTCTCATAATATTTAGATAGAATCATCCGCAGCGAAAAGACCTGATCAGTGACTGATCGATTCGGACGAAATCCTCCATGATAGTCACCAACCAAGCCCTCCGCCAGAGGAGTGATTCTATCCAATAAAATGTATGACAGTAACTTGTATGCTGTGCAAAGGAGAGCTATACCGCGATAATTCTCACACTTCAAGCGGTCTCCCTTCTTGAAGATGGGGCATATCGCGGCCACTTTCCATTCACCAGGCATAACTTCGGTTCGCCATACTAATCGAATAAGGTCGAAAAGACAGTTCCACAAAGTATCCCCTCCGAATATCAAGAGCTCCGAATTAATGCAGTCCACTCCAGGTGAGCGGTTTCGTTTCATTCTCTGCATGGCCTTAGTGAATTCCTCATGGGATGGCTCCTCAGTGCAAATCTCCGCAGACTGTTTTAGAGGTGGCTCAACAACAGTCTGTGACGCATGATGAACATCAAGCAGCTCAGTAAAGTGTCCACTCCATGCGTCAAGTACTGCGTCGATGTTGACACAGAGGTTTCCATCCCGGTCCCGAATGGCGGTTGACGAAGGCCTGAAAGTATGGTGCAATCCAGTAATTCCTTTAAAGAAATTACGTGAACTACGCTCATTGCTGAGTTGTTGTACTTTCAGAACCTCGGCCTTCCACCATTCTCGCTTCTTCCGTCTACAAATCCGCTTAGCTGCCCTTCTTGCAAGAGCTGCCTTGTTTTTCCTTGCGATTGTGAGACGTTGTTGCACTTCATTATGGGCTATATTTTGTTGCTCAACTGCAAGACGACACTCGTCATCAAACCAATCATTCTTGGGTCTGACTTTCACTATACCTAAAGTCTGTTGAGCAGCACTGACAACCGAAGTTTTCAGTACCTCCCAGACAGAGTTCACGCAGTCAGACTGGTAATTAGCTCCCTCAATGTTGTCGCTGACAAGATCCTGATATCGTTTCTTTTGATCTTCATTTATCAGACCTTCACAGTCGAAACGTTCCATCCGTTTCGCTGTGTTCCCCGACCTGTACGAAAACTTCCACCGTAGCTTTGCAGCGACCAAATAATGATCGCTGCCTACGTATTTGGTTGCTGACCGATAAGTTCTCACATCCTGCACAACCCGAGCTCGCCCTTTTGAAATTAACACGTGGTCAATTTGGCTCCGGGATGTTTTGCGAGGATGTGTCCATGTCTCTAGGTGTATCTGTTTGTGAGGGAAGAATGTGCTTGCTACTCTAAGATCATGAGCAATTGCAAAGTACATCATTCTCTCACCATTATCGGTCGCAGTTTCGTGTCGGGAGTACGGACCTATGTTTTCACACAAGTCGGCCTGATTTCTGCCAGCTCTAGCATTAAAGTCCCCAATTACCATTCTAACATCGTGTTCGGGTATAGATCCCATCAGATCGTCCAAGTCATTGTAAAATGAGTCTTTATCTTGGGGCTGGCTGACTTCTGTGGGCGCATGTACACAAATTATCGACAGGTTGGCTAACTTCATGCGCAGGCGAAGCATACACAATCGGTTATTGACTGCTTGAAAATCCAAAACAGCCTTCTTTACCTGCGGCCCAAGAAGAAATCCAGCTCCAAGATTTCCGAGGTCATCTCCACTGTAGAACAACGTATAGCCCTGAGACACATGGTCTCCACTTTGAGGCCAGCGAGTTTCTTGAAGAGCAACGAGTTCCAGCCGATACTCTTTCATGCACGTGATTAGACCCTCCAACGCTCCTGGTTTTCTAAGTGATTGCACGTTCCACGTGCCGATCCTAAATCTCGTATCCGGGTACTTGAGCGGGGGTCCGGTGTTGTTTTGGCGGTATCCATTTTTCTTTTTGTTGATTTTATAAACAGTTGATTTTTTTTACGGATGCGGGTCGTCAGCCCAGCGATCCAACCGTTTAGTCGCCTCCTACGACAAGCAAAGGATACTGTGGTGGTATTCTTAGGAAACATGTTCGTGCAATTTAGATTTACGAGACATGTGAGTGCCCCCCGACCACAGGGGCCTAACATATTAATTACTTAACGTAAAAATTACTCCAATTAAAAATTAATTATTTTACAAAATAAATATTTTTTACGTTTAATAATTATTATTTATTAATATATGTAATTGGGTTTGGGAAACAAAATTATATTATTTAGAAGTTCCAACTTGTACTTAATTTAGTGATCATCGCGGGGTTAAAAATATGCCTGCAATTCATTTCTGATTTTATTGCTTTACACATAGAAGGAAAGATAAAACAGATTCGCAAATCATGTAGCAATAACTAGATGTTTGTGAATTTATGAAATTTTGTTAGAGCCATATAAAGGCTAGAAAACAAAATTTGTGGCGTGCGTATTTATATATTTAAATAAGAAATATTCTTTTAAAAATCTGCAGCGGTTATCAGATTGCCTAGTTTACTCGGGATGAAATGAGTTTCGAAAATTCTAAGAAATTCAAATAAATCTGAAATGTACATTAAGTTGAAATCCGCTGTTTAGCAAAAAATAACCTTTTCAAAATGCCCTTAAAACATGCAGTTTTCATTATATGATTTATTCTAAACGTACAAATACATAAAAAATATATTAGGTGTATTAAAGTATGAAAAAGTAAATCTATGTTTTTTTTGAAAAACTAGTTAACTGAATTGATAATTGTAGTTATTGGCATTTAAATTCACATAAGCTTTTTGTTTTAAAAGAACTTCATTAAATTCTGACACCGCAAAATACGGTATCTGACATATTTTCAAATTACAGCATTATAAAACTATTGTTATGTAATATGATATGTAAGGTGATTTCTGTCATGTTCTTAAATGGAAAATTCGACAAAAATCAGTAAATATTTCTATTTAAAAATAATGTTTTTGCAGTTAACAAGTTTCTCAAAAAAAAAAAAAAACACAGAAATATATGAGAACTAAAATAAAAACATGCTAATAACAATAATTGCATTACAATAACATTACATATAAGAAGGGTTAAAAAATCAAATTTTTATTTTTATATTTTGTTCGAAATAAATTATCTTTATAATGGTTAATCTTTAGTATAGCTCTATCCATTTTGCATGATGAACAAATAAGAGTGCATCGCATCCCGCGGAATTATGATTATTGTTTTTTTATAAACATTTAGAGTCTCTAGCATTTGTAGTTTTTGAGTTGAAACAAGGCTTTATCATATTTCTTATAATTCTACAATGTAAAGCTGAGACTGTCTGAAAATTACGATTAAATACGTATTTAAATAATCGAGGTCACCATACAAAGAGCTGCACCTATATAATATTTGGAAGAATTATTTCTTTTACATTGAACTCTAATTTAAAGCATTAAGAAAACATTAGTGTGATTCTCGCTCATAAACCTTAGCTAATTCACACTCTAACAATAGTTACACTCTTTAATTATAGTTAATCGAAAAGTGAGGTTTTTAGTGTATACAAGAGAAATATATAAAATTTTATTTTCACATTGGAGTATTTCGAATGTACATACGTACATATATACATATATACATACTCGAGTATATAGTAAATTCAATGACATAATTTAGAATTATTTTATAAAAAATTGTAATGAATCTACAATTAATTTGTCGAATAAAATCGTTAGCCTTGTGTGATACCATAACTATATAGTAGTAGTATAGTATTAGTAGTAAGCCAAATATAAAAGAAAGGAAAAACAGAACAGAAGATAATAGGTTATAGCGGGTGTAAACGTGCAGTGAGGGGTTGATTTCGTAAAATTGTATATAAATGATTTTTAGTTACAGTTTGGGTGTGTATTTAAACAATATGTAATTAAAATTATTATATGTGTTATGTTAGTTGGGTAACGTGTATAATATAATTATTACTTACAGCAATAAGATATATACCAACTAATGAATAAGAAACGAAACATTCTAAATTTAAATCATATAAATGAATTTTTTTTTTATATTTGGTATTCGTAGGACACCTACTCATAAAAATATTTCTAAATGTGTATGTATGTATGTGAATGAAGTAGGTAATTTTCAGGAGGTCTATTTGGATAAATTTAAATAACATTGTATCCTAAATAGGCAATTGGATCTGCTTCTTGTTCTCGTTTTTACTTCTAATAATGGTGAAGGTCAAGGCTATTTTCGATCATACACATGCGAACGACGACAGTTTCTTCTTATAAAATGAGATTTTTTATTTGTTATTTAAATCAAGACTTCTACATACAATTAATAATTTTTATTTTATTTTTTTATCACAATAATTGAACCCAAAATAAGAATATTAACGCAGAGGAGATAAGAAACCAAACGATTTTTTTTATTCTTATTTATCTCCAATGTATTGTATATACATACATACTGTAAATGTTAGTGTATAACTTATATGAACTGTATAGACGATTTGTCTGAAAGATGAGGAACCGTTATATACCCACTGTATTTAATGTATAACAATGTTGTAATTAAATTTTATACACGCCACTAATTAAATTAAGAGCCAAAATCATTTGAATAATACATTTTCAATCAAATTTTGTTGTTAGTTTATGTGTGTGTGTATATGTGCTCATCACAAAACTTTAAAAGTAACGAATAATAATAATCATAATGATACGATTTTTTTTGGTGTTATACGAACATTTTTATAAAAAATTAAAATATATTTTTTTAAATAAATTGTGTTTGCTGCTTGGCGCATGCTTGTTCTTGTGCTACACTACACTCGTTCGTTCGTGTGTTACTCTTGTGTTTTCCACCACTACTAGTATTTGTTTTTATTTTTTCTGAAGAGAAGTCCAAAAAATATGTATCGTTCTTTGTTGCTTTTTATAATGTATGTATGTATATATGATATGATTATCGACAAGGTGGATTGGAGATTCCATATAGCCACATTAAATATGGTGTAAGTCAAATTTAAAAATTCAAATCTATTTTTATTTAAATTTTAATTTATTAAATAAATATTTTATTATTGTTCTTGATGACCGTGCATTTTGGCATGTCGTCTAGACAAGAAACATATACATATATTCAAAAACAAACTACAAACAAAATACAACTATATATTAGTTTTTGTTTAGAGAAGCTCAAAACTTTTGAGAAACTACATTTTTGTGAGGTAAACGAATTTAGATTTATTGTGGGTCTATTCGACACTAATCGCTCGTATTTCGTGTTCACTTTCATTTTTAATTAAACATTGATTTAGTGTTTTTATATGAGGAAAGAGAACTTATCATAATTGCTAATTTGCTCCTAATGAATTTAGGGTAGGATATTTCAGTGAAGTTTATATTTCCTAATTTTCAAAGAGCATTACTTGGAATGTATAAATACAAACTAAATTGTATTGCTCAAAATATAACATATAGCTTCGTTCAAGTGTGCATCAAACTATTAAAACTCTTTATTTCCTATTCTTGACGAAACGCAATCTGGACGTTCAATTTTGGGCCACTTTTTCAAGCACTGCTGGCCGTATGTCACGAATAACACGAAAAATGCTCGCCTCAAAGGCGTCAATTGGTGCTGATTTATCAGCATAAACCAGTGACTTCACGTAGCCCTACAGGAAATAATCGAGAGGTGTCAAATCGCACGACCTTGGAGGCCAATTGACAGGTCCATTTCTCGAAATCAACTTATCGCCAAATTTTGATTTTAATAAGTCGATGGTTGCGGTCGCCGAATGGCACGTAACACCATCCTGTTGAAACCACATCTCGTCCGGACAAATGTCATCCATATTTTCAAACAAAAAATCAGTGATTGAGCCCCAATTCCTGTGAACAACGACGAATCGATAATCTTAAAATTTGTAATATGTATTATGAAATTACTTCTCAATTTTTTTTGGAAAATATAAATAAATTGGTAAATTTGTAAAATTAGTAATATACTTAAATTCAAAAATAATTTTTATAGGCCTAAATATTAATAAAATATGGATTTAAGATCGAACAACAATTTTTTATAGACAAAATAATATTTACGATCATCAAAATTTCTAATATGTATGTCTGGATTAACGATTTTTAGACAGTTGCAGCAGTTTTTACAGTGTTACGAAATAGAAATACTGAACTATTCCAAAAATGTTCCCTCTAATTGCATATCTGTTAAAGATTACTTGGTCTAAAATATATTCTTTGTAGGGTGTATCAAATAGGCGCCCAACTTGGGACATTTATATTTGAATTTGCATACTTTTCGCTTATTGCTTGATTCGTATTATTGGAAGTATACACAGTAAAAAAATTGGCTGCTTAACTTTTATTATCAAATATACCGTGAGTGGCCATATTATTAGGGACGTACTAAATTTATAGCAAATAATGAATTACTCCTACAATGAAAACAATTTTATGTTTTTGTAACGAAATATATTATTTTGAATTACAAATAATATATTTCGTTACAAAAACATAAAATTGTTTTCATTGTAGGAGTAATTCATTATTTGCTATAAATTTAGTACGTCCCTAATAATATGGCCACTCACGGTATATTTGATAATAAAAATTAAGACATTTAAAAATGCAGACATACTTTTTGCCTAATGCCATGGCACCGAATCATGCATAAATACCTTTTTCTTGCATTTAGGATCGGTTAAATCTGGATTAGAAATTTGGATCTGCCCATTTTTAAATCTTGCAAACATTCTTAACACTGCAAAAATGTTTTATAAAAAAATATTCATAAATACACATGAAATATGCACAATTTTAATAAAAATGTTACCTACCGTAGCAATATTCGCACTCAAACTGAATTAAATAATAATACAGAATACAAATCATCAATACTGTTTATAGATTAACGGGATAACGGTTAAAAAGTATCTGTATATAAAAGTAGTTACTAGACCCAATTTTGAAACAATTGAAACGGTGTTTCAACCCTCTTAGTGACTAATTTAAGAATTTTGTATAAAAATCAACCTGTGTCTCATACTTTAAACACACGAGAATATGCAATAAGAGATTTTTCCTCTGAGAAATACAATAATATTTCATAGTGTCCCTAATAATATGGCCACCCACTGTAATGTAAAATATTGCAAACTTATAAGTTTAATTAATCTTAATTGGCATTGAAATCATGGAAAAATGCATTCATAGAGTTGGTTGGAAAAGAAAGATGAAACATAGAACAAATAAAAAGGAAAACAAGATTAAATAGTTTAATATAACTTGTAATACTTAAACTTAAACTTAATATAACTTGTCTAGAACTTAACCTAATTTTTTCTACACCTATTCCCATCTGTAAAATTGTTTGTAAGATATACGTAACATTTTATTCCTGTAGAACATCCTAGCTGATTTGGATACACGCATTCATACATAAAATAAAGTATAAATACTTTAATTAAATGAATCACGTTACTCTTATATTTTTCCGCGTGCAAGCAAATAAAAATCTGCCATTTGCAACATATAACATTATGTACATATATACATAATACCTTGTGTTATTGGTTTGCTATTTTAACTTTATTTTTAGAAGAAATAATAAAATATGAAATAGACTCTATATATAATATATAGAGTGACATAAGAGGGTAACTAATGTACGAACACAGTAAATGTACAAATTTAAATTTAAAAACGGTTAACTTCAAAATAAAGTTACTACATATATGTATATACATATTATAATATAAGTATGTTGGGGTGTTTTTTCAAATTGACATAACATTCGTTATGTGGCACGTATATGTATGTAAAAAAAATAAGTTCAATTACATTTATAGGAACCACTCCGACATACAATAATAACGATATGTAATAATAATAAAGCAAGTCTAATAAAAGACTTGTTGAAAATAATGTATTATGTATATATGTATACTAGAGAACCGAACCGATCTCCGAAATCAATAAAAATACATTTACTATAATTTCACAACCCCCTCCACACAATATCCATAAAAATACTTTTATTGTATCCATATTTTTGTATATACACTACTCCTAACGATTATCAAATTTATTCACTTAAAAAATGAAAAATATATATTATATCAAACCGTTATTTGATTCCTTTTTGCACACAGCACAAGCGGAGAGACGAAGAACACAAGCACCACCAATATCGTCTAATATTATTATCCTTTCCTCTGGATATACTCGTATACACAAGCACAACATACATATATGTATGTATATATGAATGCTTGGGAAAATCGACACGAAACAACCGAGAATCCATCGTGTTGTACATAATGAAGAATATTAAAAAAAGAAAAGCCAAAGGAGTTTCGTATATCCTTTTTTCTAATAAACTTGAATTTTATATGGATATATGGAATAGATTTTGTTAGAATTATCGATTTGCGTGAAAAAGATAACCATATTATATACTCGAAACACAAAATTAAACATGTGGGTATCCTAAGGAAAATCTACTAAAGAATGTATGTATGTATATCTGTATTTCAAAATTATTATTGGTGCGGTCGTATCGGATAAATAGCATTATTTTCATATGGTGTGATGAATGATTAATAACTTTTCACCATCATCATTAGTAAGTAGAGCAAGAAAGGAAAAGAATATATGAAAAGGGATGAGGTGGAAGAAGTGAATTGGGATTTCTTATCCTTTGACTTTTTCATTATTTTTTTTTAATTAAAATAATAATTTTAATTAGCAATATATACAATATATTTTGTATCTCTTTCTCTTTTATACATTATATATTGATTATTATTTAAAAAGCATTTTTTTTTAATGTACATACATTCTTCCACCACAATATCTCTGTGGGATGACACTGGAACTTTTTTTATTCCGTAGGTATGTGTGTGCGGAAAATTAAAGTTAAATTTGTAGTAAAATTAGTATGGCTTTTTGAATTTCTCCAAAAAATTTTGTTGGGTGCTAAAATGAGAGGGAGTATACACAATATTTTTTCACTGAAAATTTGATTAAATTGTGTACATGAGATAATATTTTTCTCTCACAGATTTTTTTCTGTTGATTATTAAAGAGATTTCGAAAAACATAAAAAAAGGATTTGTTAAACAAATTGTTAAAAATGTAATTGCGTTTAGACGTCAATTATTATTTCGGAGTTGGGGGTTGCGAGGGTTGTGCGATTAATTTAAATGGAAAAATAGTTGGGTTTCATTCATTTTTCGTTTTGCGCCGTTTATTTCTTATCTCTTGAATTCTAATCGATATAATTTTTTTTTGTATTATACATAAGTATCATGTCTATTTGTGTGACAGAACCTGATTCTTGGATATGAAAAATCGATTTTTATTTTTATAGTATTATTTATGCTAATGTAAATGACGATTATTTTTTAATTAATTTTTGGTATTTTAGGGTTGGAGGACGATTTATATTAGGTTTGAGTAATATGTTTACTTTATGTAAGAAATGAATGATGTAACTTAAATTTTTTCTATTTCATTACATAAATAATTTAGTTAAGGCTAAATTTATGTTCGGTTTCATATGCATGTAAATGTAATTAAATTAAAACGTGTTCAATTAAATTCTATCAATGGTTGGCGTATTGCAAAGAACCTACGAGTTTTTTAGAACTTGTTCCCTTTTCTGTGTTGATAATTCAATAAGGACGCACTGTTATTCAAAATAAATAAATCATCAATAAATCACAAGGATGATAAATTAATGTATACTTCTACAGAAGTTTCAAATAGTTTATTACCTGTCTTAATGATCAATAACATGAGGTTTCGAATGATTAAACTTATTCAACACCCGAATGAAAGCAACATGCATATATCAATCAATATACATTGCAATCAGTTATTATTATACACCAGAATTGATAAATTCGTACTGAAAATAAAAATTCGTTAAACTATTTAATTAATAAATTTGTTTAAAATTTTATTAAAATTTCAGTTTAAAATAATTTAAAATTTGATAAAATTATAAGAATTAAACTAATAAATGTTTCTAAATTCTTGTACTATAGCAGAACAATTAAATATTTCAGAGTTAATTTTTTGAAATATTTATAATTAGTTATTTTATGTTAAACTCTATTACATATTTTTCTTTTGATATTTATTCTTTTTAATTAAATGCAATTAATTTAAATTCAGTTTTAGCTTTATTTTTTCAAAATAAATTAAATATCAATATGAAACGCGAAAGGAAATATATATAAATTTGGAAAACTAAATGTTTTAATATTCTGTTAATTTAAAATCTGGACTGAGACAATTCAAAAATAGAGTGAATTAAAATTCTTTATTCTTAATTATATTTACTCATTAACTTTTCGAGTTTAATTAGTTAATTATTATTATTAATTTTTTTAAATTAAAACTTTTCGAAATATGTGCATTTTTCAAAAGTTTATTTAAATCCAAATTTCGAGGGCCTATAACAACTCGGTTCAATGATTATTAGTGATTAAACTACAAGATTCGGTAAATAATTAAAATGTTATCCACAATGTCCTATAAAGCATTCTATACTTAAATAAATTAATAAATTATACCCCAAGCTGGGCGCCAACGAAGTTTAAATTAAGAAAACTTGCTCACATGCGAGTTTAAAAACACGTGGCCCCAATGAATAACTAAAATTCTAGAACACTGCCCATTGTTCAAATTATGAAAAGTAGACCAGAAATGGAAGATGTCAGAATATCTTCTGTTATGCGAAATCCCAGACTGTTCTATAAACTATTAATCCTAGTTATTCCTTTGAAACGAATTTTTTTTCAACCAACTATAGTCTATATATTATATACATATGTACATACTCGTACATACAATATGAACACAGCGGTATATATTCGTACGAAACACCCACATCCTGTTATAATTTTCGATGTCATCTAATTCTGAACCCCAGTAGATCAATATTAAGTCATATTTGTATGCATACATATTATATAAGTAATTAGATATAACAGTACCCATATTATATATAATATACTCCGATAAAAGTAAGAGTTTTTTTTTAAAGAAAAGGTCGCACCATTTAATTAACCAACAAACAATCAAAACCAATAGAAAATCATGATATTGCAAAAATTAATAATTAATTATGCAAAATTCTATTGGCAATCAATCACCTAGCTATATAAGCAGAATACGGCGTTAAAAAATGTATCCGTACTTCCATATCATATTTATATGCCACCTCTCCCCATTGCCATTTTGTTCTGTTTTCTTGTAACAGTCGTTTGTTTGAGTAGTCTATTTACATCTTGACAAAATACAATATACAGCCGGTCAAAAATTCATTACATTACATCATTGGAATTTCATTCTTTCACTTTAAATCCAACAACGATCAAACACGCAGTTATGAAATAAAGACGAAAAACACTAATTTTATGGAACAAAATGTATTTTACGTTGTATACCTCTGGCATGGAAATTAATTTAATGAAATATGTATTATGTACTACAAATACATTTTTCATCGCACACACAACCGACCAGTTTTAATATTTGGATACTCTTTCTTTTTCTGTTTTTACTCGGTCGTTTATAAAGAAAGTGATATCTATATAATGAAATTTTGTTTTAGTTAAAAATCAAAATGTTAGAGCGAACTAAAATGAGATAGATATAACTTGCATATTTTATTGCTGTTCCTTATTGATAAGGATGGCTAGAGCATAACAAAAAATTTCTAGTAAATAATAACAAACAACAAAACTACATAGTGGTTTTTGACGTTTTCTTCTCGATTTTGTTGTGTCCACACAAACAGACACACGCATAGTTTTTTGGCTTGGAATTTTTCTCTATTTCATTCTTTCTTCTACTAATAATATTTTAATATGTACACATAATATGCTACTATGTGATGATTTTAATTAATTAGTAAAATTAATTTTCTTCTTCATTCTACTAGTTCGGGTGTGTGTATTACAATGTACTTAGCTTTGAAAATTGTTCCGGAATTTCAAAATTTGTTGTTCTGTGTGTGTTCATTTTGTTGTTTTATTCTTGCATATTCCGGAAATCTATTTGGTTTTAACAATTTTTACAGTTGTATTGTTGTTGTGTAACGGATTATATAGTATTTTTTCCGTTTTGGGGAGGATGTTGTCACATTTTTATTTTGGTTTCGTTAGGTTGTATAACAAGTTTTATGTTAAGAAGGGGTAAGAGTTTTTCGTTTATTTAGGAAAATTGATTGGGTAGAATATGTCAATAGCATATTTTTCTTCGATCGTTTGTATTTTACGAATATACGAAGCAAATTGTAATTTTTTGTGATTAGATAATTTATCAACATATTTTTATCTATATCGGGGAATAATTGGCATTTCTCAGTTTCTGGATCAGTACCGACTGAAAGATGGTGGGTTTATGCACATCATTGTGATTATTAAATGTACAGACACACCAGACGTACCGTTAAATTGAGAAAATCAGTACACGCATATACATTCTAGAATCTACATAATATAAGTATCTAAGAAATTTTACAGAATTTCACAAGACTATTTCAAGTTTGTTGTACAATTTTGATATTTTAAATTCACATCGTTGCTAAATTATTATTCAAATACATAATCTGTCTGATTCTGAAGTAACGATTAAAATCTGATTTTTTTCAAAGAAATTTAGTTGTATCGAATAATTACTCAGTATAACGGTATAGCTCCTCCTGCAAAAATTGTAGAGGCGTAATTTTGTAATTTTCAAATTTTCTTTATAGAAGCTAATATTATTTCAATTTGTCTACTCGATTAAAAGAAAATTAGGTTTCTTATGGAAAATTCCAAATTTTGAAATTATGCCTTGTAATAATTTTTTTTTCCAAATATTTAAATGGTTGAATGCAAAATTTGAAATTTTTAGTTTAATTGATGGTTGAAGGTAGCCGAGCCGTAACACGATAATTCGAATGGCACGCTTTTCAATATAGTGTTAAATCAAAGTTATTTGATGTCCTGATTGCGCAAATAGTTTATCAATGTATTTGAGAGACACTGTATATTTAGGTAATATGTGCCTACCAATCGCACTAGGGGACTAGCCTTTCAAGTTATATGCGTTTAAACAGAAGCCTTACGTTATAGTCATTGGAGTTGAAGAAACTGCTATACCAGTTAAATCGGTAATTAGAATTTTAAAATATTAAATTCATTTGAAAGCTTATAAAATTTCCTTTCAATCAAATTATAATTACTGCCGTATTGTGAAAAAATAATTTTAAAACAAATGTTGCTTCGGAAGCATTAATTTGTTAAAATCCTTATTAATAAATATGTATATTAATAAGGATTTTAACAAATTAATGCTTCCGAAGCAACATTTGTTTAAAATTATTTTTTCACCTTTTAGAAACAACCTTATTTTGGAGCTTTCAATAATTAATACCTTTTTTAGGAATAAGGATAGGGTTATTTTGTAGCTTACAGAAAAACTATATTTTGTAGATGTGGTAATCGATTTTTCTAAAAAATGTAAATGTTTGAATGTAAATTTCAGTTTTAGAACTGTTTCTGTCGACAATAAACACTCTAAAGTTAGATTCAATATAAAATACTAAATGTAGAAAATTAAACTAAAAATAACTAATTCAAACTTAAAAACTCCCTTTATGCAGAATTTCCACAAATCTATCAGATATGAAAATTTGAATTATAAATTGGTAAATTTTTCGATATGTTATCTGTTTTGGTATAATTCCATTCAATAATATAGCGCCGTCAAATTCTAACTATTTTCTCTTCATAAAATAACATTAAACATACATATCTCCATTTAATATAATATAATAAATTTAGCCGAAATTATTTAAAACGAAGCCTCGACATATTTTGTTTTCATTGCAGGTTGGTTCAAAGATTTCAAAATTTTAGGAATAAGATTGTACATATATGGGATAGGATTATTATGTGACTTGCGAACGTTATGGATTAAATGATACTGTTCTATACCACTTCAATCACTATATAAATACAATCAACCACAACATCGAGGCCAATTGTTTTCTGTTACATAAAAACATTTTCTACTTCAAATTTTTCTTCTATTTATGTTCATTTTAACAGAAGAAAAAAATAGAAACCTGCTAAATATTCAACTCTCAATTACACAATTTTCCTCTTTTTAATATTTTCGTTTAATTATTTCACAATTTCTCACGCATTGAAAATAAAAAGTAAAGCAAACATTTTTGCTATAATATATTATCAATCCTTTCATTTCCTGCCCGCTCTTAAGCTTCAACACAAGAACGTCATGATTTTCAACATAACCAAAAGAGCTTATTAGTCAAACCAATTCATCCATATCACATTACTTTCACACAAAGAGTTTTATATGCCGCAATGGCAAGTTTGATTGAATTTTTTTTAAAGTAAATATATACGAGTATGTACATATGTACTGTGTGTATAAGAATTGCATTTTCTTTTCCTCTTTCTTCAATGACACTAATTTCAAAACAATAAATAACAACAATAATAAAAAATTATATATTATTTAGATTTATAACAAGATTTCACTAAAATAGGTTATGTTTTGATTTTAATTTTTTAATCGTCGTCATTATTTTCTTCTGTTGTTCTATGTACAGTACACATTATATTTGATCTGGTTTTTCATCATTAAAATGGATAAAGAATTGCTTAATTTGTACTAAATTTACAACCGACTACAAAGGTTCAATCAAAATTTATGTACAAACAATTCGAGTGGAACAGTATTCTTTGATCTTCCCCTTCTATATTATTAAAGTATATATGTATAATTTATATAACAAACGTAATTAAATGAGAAACCCTTAACAAATGCCCGTCGTAATTGATCACATACATATATCAGATGCAATTTCAATAGAATTACAAAGTAAATAGTTTGAGTTCGGAATTGGTTCTATTTATATTTGTAAAACTCTTTTAAAGTAATTCTCTTCCAGAATTGATAATATTGGCGCTCAATACAACCCAAATGATTTAATTTTCTTCATAAAATTATGAATTATTGAACTTAACCATCGTTGATAAATTGTGTTCATATATGTATATGACACCCACAATTATGCTTTTTTACATTTTCACTATATGTACATTGATTTGAGGTTAACAATCTGAAACTAGTATATTTTGGGCGCACTTACGGCTCATACAATAACACTATAGTTATGCATATACATACATAAATTTATATATAGGTATGTATATTAGTAAATATACATACAACGAATAATTAAACATTATAAAATGTATATCTAGCAACATTAGTGCTTTAGTTTTAAAGGTTTTCATTGTTATAGATTTGTAAACTAATTGCCAGCATACAAGTAAAAATGTATTCATTTGAGTATACATAAAAATATCAAGATACTTAAAAAATAGACTTACAGTAAGACGCCCACACTACAATAATTTGAGTAATACAATATTAGCTTATCTTGTACGAGACAAACACAATTATGTATTTGTTCTTAAAATCGATGAAATTTGTTAATTTAAACAAAAATTTGGTTGGTTCATGTTTTTGGCCGATTTTAAACATAATTATTACGTGCATTTTATAACTACATCTGTATCTTCCAAAGTTAGGGGTTTATTAAATATTTAGTAGGTGGTCATTTCTTCTAAATTATTTTTTAAAAACTTTGATTGAATGCTATCGCTTACCACTTGTGGCAAATTTTCCAACGTATAGTTTTCATTTTTGAGCATAACTGATATACTAAATATTAATACATAGTTAATTATATACGCCAATAATTAAATATTTGATATTAAGATTGCTTAATTATGAATTAAAATAGTTATATATTGAGCGAAGCAGAGATTTATCTTAATAAATATAGAAATAAATACTAAATGGCTTTGAAAACAGTGTGTAAATGTATTTAATTTTGATGTGGGGTTGTTAAATTTGTAACCACAAATATACATAGATATGTATTTGGTTTTGGTTGTGAAGTTCCAAAACACTTAATATTATTTACATTAAATTAAGGATTAAATTAAAAAAAAATCGATTTGATACGTCCATTTTCAGAGAAGGAAAGAAAGTTGCCTTAATATAACTCTGACTTTGTTGATCCTACATTATTATATTTAGCCAACATTATAACAGTATAACAAAAGAAGCCAAAATTGAGTATGTAATTATTCAAAATAACCCACTGGGTTAAATTTAAAATTCATAGGGCAATACAATTAAATTAAAAATGTACGCCATTGTTAATCAGAAATCTATATCACATGATTCATGCTAATAAACAAAATAAATATGTCCAAATACAGTTTTGCGACAAGTACAACAAGTTTTATGCAAAATTCAACTAAGTAAGTTTTTAAAGTTTTAATCATTTTTCCGTTCAAGCAAACCAGCACGTTCTAAATTCGTTGAAATAATTTTGTTTAATTTAGCAACGTAAATAGCTTTGGAATTATTCCTACATCCAAAAGATTAGAATGACGTACATATATAATAAACTACCAAGAAAAGGTCAGCAAATAATAATTCACGCATATAGTAAACAATAGATATGAAATTTCAAACTTCAGTACCCGCGCACGTCAACAATAAATTTTTTCTGGTATGTATCAACTGATGGACATAAACTTTTATAAATATAGTCGTGTTTACATTCATTCACACGCAATCGCATAACGTTATAAATAGCCCAAGCATAAAAACATAAAATAATAAAAAGTCCTATTATTGGAACTTTGATGATTTTGCCCCATCCAGTCATAAATTGTATGCACATCACATGTTTATACATATAATATATGTATTATGAAAAGTTAATATGGCTTTTACATTGCGCTCGCTTGCAAGCAACAAAGATTGATTAATAATACAAGGTCTTCAAAACAAATTCACAAGTTATTATTGTTTTTTGAAAGCCTTGACAGTTTAAATTTCAATTTGTCAAATAAAATAAGCTGCGAGAACCACTTTTATATAAAAATAAAAATATGTATTAAATTTAAAACTAAATTTTGCTATTATTAACGGTATAAACAAATAAAAATTATGCATTTATTGTTCTGTCTATTTTACTATAAAGTATATATGAACAGTTAGGTCTTAAATCATGTCACACATTATTAGAATTTAGAAGAATAATAAAAAAAATGTGTTAAGTAGATTATACGAACAAGATTATACTCGTAAGGTGAATATAAATTCTTCCAGACAAATCGCGTCTTCAGACTGGATGTGTATATAATTAAGTGCGGCGCGAAATACTATGACATCCATATGCATCACACACAAGTATCAATGTTTATTATAAGAGGGCGTCATCCATGGTGACGGGGAATTACTTAATTGCACACATGTTAATTCTATTCATGAAGAACCAAAAGATAATTATTATGTTGTTTAAATTACAAAAAAAAACTACAACGCTCGTCGAGTTCGATATAGGTGATGGCGATGATATACAAAAAAAAATTAAATTTACACACAACTAATAAATCATAAAAATAATATCCGCCTTCAACTCCACCACTCCCAAATAATGAGTATATAGTTAGTCTTTGATTGTAAAATCCACTTTGTCGTATTGTTGTTGTAGTTGCTGTATAGATCGAGAAATCCATATTGAAAATTACACATTTTTTTTATGCTTTTGCTCATAATTGCAAGGGAATTGTTGTGACATAAAATACAACAACACCAACATTTTTTAATGGTATATTGACTTTGTTTTATTCGTTTCTTGAATATAATATTTATAACGGGTGGTTCATTAAAACACGTGTACATCTATCGATTCAACAGTGCGCTAACCGGAAATCTTCATCTTCTCTTTGTCCATTCTCTATATATACACTGTTGCAGATTAATTACACAATTTTATAAATTCTAATCGAATAACACAATAAGAGTTGAAGCGCGCGAGTTCAAGTAATCAAAAATTCAATTTTATTTCGTTTTTTTTTTGATTGGCAACACATTTAACTGTTTCATCATCGTCTCTCCACAACATAATTCGGCTGAAGAAGAAGAGAGCAACACAGAACTGTATATACGTCATAATACAATATACAAAAAATTACTGAACCTAAAGCTGAACAGGTGTAATTAATTTTTTTTATGTAACACATACACATTTACATTGTATATTTATATAAATTAAATTATTATCAGGTCGCGTGCCTTACCCTGCACCAAGTATATAATGCATGTATGTATGTATGTATATAAAAAAAATTCTGATAGTTGGGAAAAAATTTATACATAGCAATTGTTCATTTAAAACTAGAAACTATATGTATATTATATGATGCATAGTGGAATTTAATATTACTACATTTATTATATTAATGTACACATTGTATATATTGATTTCTCCATTTCCATCGTACATAACTTTAAACACCAATAACATTTTATAAGACGCAAAGATTTGTGTTTTGCTAATTAAAATGCGACAAATTACTTAGAATGTCTTTTTTTTATATATAGAAAATATTATTTTCTAATTGTAAAGTAAAAGTTGGTTTGGGATAAACTTGTAATATAAAGTTGAGTTTTGTATACATATTTATGAAAATAACTATACACTGAAATATTGTTTAGAGCTGTGCGTTCATTTTCTGTACATATACTCACGTGCATCTCCGATAAGATTGTTTTCAAGTTTTACAATTACATCAAACATTTTTCCAGACCAACATTGCCGTGGTATATGTATATGCATGTGGTGATGTATGTATTAAAAATGCAATAATTAATTTTTTTGCGATTTCGCAAATACATACATATATTTCCTATTTGTTCGAGTTTATAACGTGAATTTCTAAGAATTCGATGCCACACCTGTTATAACTGTACAAGTGTAATCATATAATACAATGTATCAAAAATCGATCGAATTAAATATACTTTTCCTCTAATTTGTCGTCTATAAATATAACTAGTTAATTTCTAGAATCAAACACTCTTGTGTACTTGATAATAAATATGTTTTATGCCATTGAAAGCCGAGTTGCTTGGAGAAGTTTAAAATTATATTGAGCAACATTGGTAGCGACATAAATAGTTAAAGATGCGAGAATTTGCATTATTCCAATTTAATTTTAAACTATTCATCTACTCAAAATTATTTTACTATATTGGGCTATGTATTACATACAGTTTTTTACTATCTTGGGCAAAAAATACCGGGAATTTGTTTATAAATCAAAAAATCTTTATTTATTCTTATAAATTCATTACATCCCCTTCAAAGTAGTCCCCCCCGATTGCAATACACTTGTTCCAATGTTTTTTCCAATTTACAAAACAAGCTGCAAAGTCGTCCTCTTCCGGTATAGCCTTCAATTCTTTCTTCGCTTCGGTTTTTATTTCTTCTATCGATTCAAAACGGTGTCCACGCGAATAGCCAGAAGTCATATTGTGCTAAGTCAGGTGAATACGGTGGTTGCGGTATTATATGGGTAGAGTTTCTGGCGAAATGATCACGAATTACGAGTGCAGTGTGAGATGGTGCATTATCGTGATGCAAAAACCAAGAATTGTCTTCCCACAAATCCGGTCTTTTTGACGCACATCATTACGCAAACGACGCATAACACCCAAATAGTATTCCTTGTTGACAGTTTGGCCGGTTGGCAGGAATTCATAATGCACCACACAACGATAATCGAAGAAAACTGTCAGCATAACCTTGATTTTTGAGCGACTTTGGCGCGCTCTTACCCGATTGATCGGCTGTTTCCGTATCGTAAGCGTAGATCCAAGTCTCATCTCTAGTTATGATGCGTTTCATTTCGTCTTGATAGTCGGAAAGCATTGTTTCACACACTTCAACGCGGCGATATTTTTCCATGAAATTGAGCGTTTTTGGCACAAAAATCTCAATCGAGATTTCACTTTTCTGAGGTTCAAATGGTCACTCAAAATGGTTTTCACTGATCCTTCCGATATTCCAACAAGGTCAGTAATGCCTCGGACTGTCAATCGACGATTTTGGAGCACCAATTCTTTGATTTTGTTGACGTGTAGCTCATCAGTTGATGATGGTCTTCAACGCTTCCTCGATTTGTCCCTATCGGAATCCCAAAAAAATTTAAATTCAAATTTCCCGGTATTTTTTGCCCAGAGTAGTATTTTAGCTATTCATAATCATATTCCATGCTTATGTATAAAATTGTAGTGGCACTCGACTTAAGCCTCATTATTTATGTGGCTGGTTGGTAAGACCTTCATTGCAATTATCTATTCGTTTAAGTAATTTTCTATCAGTTCAAAAGTATTGAATTTCAGATATAAACATTTTCTTTAACTTAAACGAAAATCATTTATTTGAATAGATTAATAGCAGCATTTAACCTTGAAATATAATCAATAAGAGCATATATTTCAAGTTTCAGTAACATAATGCTGATTTAATTTAATTCAACTTAATTGCAGTCTTACTTCTAGTTCAATCAATGCATATAATTAAATATCATTGAACATAAATACTGTGTAATAATAAATATGCCGAAATTTGCTCTAATTTCAATAATTAGGTTAATGCGTTGGAAACAATGAGTGCCGGGGCTTTAACAAGTACATATAATTTACTACAACATCTCTCGTATTTTAATTAGACCATAATGTTACTCGGCATTAAAATAATTTTTATTGCGAATACGAGATTTTAATCTTCAATTAATTTTTTTTAATGTTAGTCAAAACATTAGTTTTTATCTACATATGTATGTAGTATACAGAATATTTCTTTCTTGCGCGTTACAGCAAACGGTAAATAGTAATTATGTAATACTCATCTTGCTCGTAATCATAATATGCATGTACATAAATCTCTAAAACTTCGGATATGCTTCTATAACCAACGGTTTATAAACAATATATAATATGTTGTATATAGTATATATACGGCTTAGTTTATAGTTTTTCTTTTTATGGCAAAGATCATAAATTTTATGATTTTTACTCTCGAATCTCGTAATCTTGAGATGAAATCATTGAGGCATGCATAATTATTGTGCAAAAGATTTGTTGTTATGTATTATAAACTGAGTTTAGCTTTCTGTTGTTTTCTACAAAATAAATAATTTCCGAAATTTCGTAACTTACAACAAACAACCAAATCAAAATTTAAAAAAAAAACTTAAATTTGAAAAGGAAGTTAATCAATAGAATAGCACAACAACAACAACACCTTGAATAGTTAAACACAACTATAATTTTTTCTTCTATTTTTGTTTCTTTGCAGCAAAAAACATTCTTAAAACGGCCGTCCGATGATCTTGATAACGGACTCGATTCATATGAGCCACCGGTAAAATTGCAACACAATCAATCGGAAAATTTGACGAAATTTTCCGTCGAAATCGTACAACAGCTTGAATTTACAACGTCAGCAGCTAATTCTCAACCACAACAAATTAGTACAAATGTTACGGTTAAAGCACTTACAAATACATCCGTCAAAAGTGATAATAGTAATAGTAATGGCGGCATTGGTGGAGGAAATGGTGGTGGAGGGAATGTTGGTGTGGCGGTCGGAATGCAACAAACCGCGACAACGAATAATGGTGGATCGAATTGTAACGGAAATAATCAAAATAAATCCAAATCACCACAGCCCAATGATAATGAGCTAGGACATTTGATCGAGTGTAAACAGGAGCCCGATAATGATTTTCCAGATTTGGCACAATGTGCAGTGGCACTGGAAAAAGATGAGGCAAACGGGCATTATATAAGATTTCCGGATCTACTGGGAGATGAACTTATTTCGGAGCTATCCGATTTTAATTATTCAGATTTTGAACAAAAGCCAATGATAGAGATTAAGACGGAGATTGATAGTAAACAAAATCTGCTTGATAATATTGTGCTGAAGTCGGGTAGCCCGATGACACAGTATAATCAAGCATCTAGTTTTAATGAGGACACAATGAAATCACAAGCCGCCCAGATGCAACAACAACAGCAACACCAACAACAGCAGCAGCAGCAACAACAACAACAACAGCAGCGAGTGGGTATGCCGCCAAACTATAATCAAACTAATAATAATGTTCCTAATACTGGGTTACCCGAGCTGATACCAGCCGCTCAAAAACTAAAACACATGGCTGAGCAGCACCAACACAAAAATGCGATGGGAATGAATTTCGTCCGGCCTCCACAGCCACAAGTTAATAATGCTCGATCGCCGTACCGTGAATTTAATCAATTCGGTAGCCCTGATTTTATGAATAATCCACAAGCGCAGATGGGTGGTTTTAATAAAAATACCGTACCAACGGGTCCAGGGAATTTCCCTAGTCCCGATATGATAAAACAAGAAATTTTATACTCACCACAAAACGATTTCGAATCGATGAAACAGCGGATGGGCCAAATGGGCCAACCGACAAAAATTCCTCCTTCTTATAAGCAACAATACTCGCCATATGGATCGCCAATGTCAAATCATGGCAGTCCGGGACAAAATTATATGCCACAACGAGGTGGTGGTCCACAGCAAAGTACAAATGGACCACCACCACGGCCGTCATCGGGGCCGGGAGTGGGTGCACAAAATCAGGGTCCAACGACGCTTCAAATGAAACAAACACAGCAGCTGCATATTACGAATCATGGCGGTTCAGGCCATGGGATTCAGGTAAGAGCATTTTCATTTAATTTTTAATTTTTAACTTAAATATCTATGTAATACTGATCATATCAATACGATTCAGTATTAAGAGGTTGCAATATTAATTGACAAGCAATTGAGTAAAATTTAATGTGCAATAGTATTTGAACTAAATTTGAATTTTTTTTTTTAAATTTTAATGGAATGAAATATTATAGATAATATAAAATTACCAGTATTGTATTTTAAGTTGTATTGAATTTTAAAAATGTCATTCTTAAAGCCACTCCATTGTAAAATTAATTTGACAGCACATAATTTAAATATGATATGATTAGCACTTGATCTGAATTTGAAAATTGATAAATTAATTTCAATTTAATTATAGTTATAGTAGAGTTTCAAAAAATTATTTAAGACTTTAACTACATCTAATTAAGTAATGGTGAACTAAAAAATCACGATATTTAGTTGGGTATAAAACCAGTTTTGCATCGAATACACATATTTATCGATAAGTAACATCTGTCTGTAACACATATCGATATAAAATATTTATTAATTAAATTTGCAATTTTCTCGTTTATTAGATTGAATTTTTATAAAAGCGTCAAATAATCGCTAATGGTGAGTTCGCGAGGCTGGATATTTACCCTCTGAGTATCGAGTTTATGGTAAATTAAGTATAGTATAACCTAAATTCAAATTCATAAGTAAAATAGTATTTATATCAAAGTCGACTCAACCATTCTAGTTTAAGTCATTGGAAAAAATCATTATTTGAAAAATTCAAAAATTAAATTGTAACAAAGTTTGATTTTAAAAAATTAAAATTTGATAAATTAGGTATATGTATACATGAAATTTCAAAACAACCAAAAGGTTTAAAATTACATAATTATATGAAATAAAATATACGAAATTCGATATTCGAAAATATTTGAGAAAATTGAGGAAATTTCAAAATTACAAAATATAAATTAAATTGATAATTAAAATTCTGATTTGCAGAATTAGAAGATTTAAATTCGAAAATTAGTATTTCGATACACTTTCGAATTTAAAGTTTAAATATTCTAAATTCGCAATTTTTTCAAATTATTCAAAAATTTCAAAATTCGCATTGAAATGTTATTTTATTTAGAATGTTAGAGAAGTTTAGGTGAATTTGAAAATTTGCGTATTTAAAAACTATAATTTAAATATGAATTTTGTATTTTTTCGAATTAAGACTTTCGGCACAGACGTAATATATGTATCCAGACAAATTATTGACGAATAAAGACGTAGTTGTATGTACATATACTACAATCGAGGAACCCAATTAGCTATTTCGAAATATATTTGCAATCTACTTACTAGTAGATGACACTGGCTATTATATTATATAATCTATATACATACATACATATAGGCATTGCTATTACATCCAAACCAATATTTCAATTTGTTTTATTTTTGTAATTTGGTTATCAGGTAATTTTTGATGATTATTTGGTTATTTGGTAATTTTTGATGATGTTTCTGCCTTGTATAAAATTTAATATAGATGGCAGTAATGAAAATTTTTAGAAAATATATTGGTTTTCGAAAATATATTGCAATATTCGACCAAACTTTCTTTCCCAATAATTCGTCTGGATATATTACGTTTGTGCTTTCGGGCTTTGAAATTGCTTGTATTTAACAATTTTGAAATTAGTAATTTAGACGTTTAAATTTATGAGTTTTGGAATTAGCCAATTAAAAAATTGCGTAATTTCGTAATAGTACTCGTTTTCGGTTTTCACCTCACCAAAATCTTACGGTTACATTTGAAATTGTGTCTGCATAAGCCATTTCACATAAATATTTGGCATTCTTATTCGTTATCAGCTACTTGATAATTGTATGAATTAATATAATTTTGCAATGGGATTTGAATTTGGGGATACAGCAAGTTTTTGAGAGTTAAGATTATTGAACATAAATTAGAGGTTATATACTTATTGTGGTATTTCTCAACAAGAGTGGAGCGCGCCACATATTAGTCGCAAACGAGTCGCAACTTAACGGGGTTAATTTGTTGCCTCGTTTGTCCATATATTTAAAAAATGTAAAACGTTTTTAGTTGTTGATTATATTATAAGTTATAACATTTGGGATAGAATTTTTGTTTATAACCAATTAAACTGTAGACAATTTTTATTTTGTGAATTAATAATTATTTTATTTGGTGGTGTAATTATATTGTAGCTTGCAATTATGTATGTGCCAAAAATTCCTACTGGAAAAGAAAGCTTTAGCTGAAAAAGTCTTCTTTTTTCAAATGCATCCATACCCATTTTTTTACCTATTGCTAATAACCTTTTATGTAATGCTTATCTTTATGTACGTACCTGACATGCTCTAATCAAGTATAGTTCAAGGCTACAAATATACCAAACCAATAGATTAACGTAAAACTGTATGTATTACCTAACACAACTTCTATACTATTTGTATTCAACCTACTTTTTGCCCTTTTGATAAGACGTGTTTTTACCTTTTCCCTTGTATTTATAGAAATGTAATTGTATTTTATAATAAGTAAGTAGAAAAAACTTCCACCACATAATACTTGGTAGTAAGTACATAAGGCAACTTTCTAAATATATACTATACTAGATTGTTAAATAAGTATGCGATGTTCAATTATTACAAATTATTGAGAATTAATGTAGATACCTCAAGGACTATAAATAGAGTGTGTGTGTGTGTGTTATCCAGTAAAAAATAAAACTAATATATGATTAAATCTCGAATCAAACAATAGTGAGAAAAATTATCAGAATCCCTCTATCAAGTTTTTGTTTTTGCTATCTATGTAAAGTTCAGTTAGTCATATATTCCTGATGAAGCATACATATTTATATAGTCCTATTCAGATCTTAAAAAAAACTTTTTTTTAATTGTTCTGCGCAGCCTTCAGTGATGTAGAAAAAAAAATATAAAAATTTTGATGGGTCGCATTTATTTTAGGTAGTAAACTTAAATAAAATAATAAATAACCAATAAAAAGAATTATATTTCAGTTTTAATACACAAAACATTCAAAATGATTATGTATTTATGTTATTACAATCATATTTCAAGTGAAAATTAATAGGTCAAAAAAAAATTGCACGCCTTTTGGAAACAATGTCAACATTTAATTTTGGTACGGACTAAGGAAAATAAATGACCAAATGACATTCATATCGAACAAAACCACAACAACATAAAAGGCAAAATCAGTTTTCAATTTAATTCTTAATTTATCGAATTAAATATTAATTTCAAAAGTGTCCGTGATTATAAGTTAAATTATAAAAACATTTTGTGATTAAAAACGTTCCTTTTCCATTTAAATACAAATACAACATAAAAATGTAAACAATAAATATGAATTATTGTACTTAATACATCACTGTGTATCCGCCATATTCTTTCTGCGCGATAACTGTCAGAATTCCAGCGAGATTTGAAAACTACTATACGTTTTTATGTTTAACGGTAACATTATTATTTTTTGTTTCTTCTTAATATTCGAAACTATCGTGTAAACTATCTATTAAAATTATAGTTTGTAAACAATTGTATATTATATAAATAAATAGATATGTACATAATATATTCTTTTTATCACAATACCACCACTTTTTAGTTTAGTTGTTAGTTAGTTTTTTAGTTGTATGTATTCGTATTAAATGAAAATTAAAGATAAAAAAACAGAATAATTATCATTTATTGTATATTAGGTTGAGGTTAAAGCGAAAAAAACGTTTTTTTGTTCGTAACGACATTGACTATTATAGAAATGTGTGTGGCGGCGCTGCTCGACATAATATAACGCAAAAACCACAAATTTTAAATTAAATACTTATTAATTATTAATAACTAACAGGATATAAATTAAGTATGTGTATACGTGTGTATATAATCACACATAGACATAGTATTAAACATATATTTCAATATTCTATATTTTTATATATAAAATGTTGCTGTTTGCAGTAACATATCGCTGAAGAGTGTATGTCATGCGCGAAACATATCTTTTTATATATTTTCCTGTTTTTCCTCCTCTGTTCTGTTGTGTGTTCGGTTTCACTACTACTGTACATATTATGTATATACTGGTATGGTGTTGAGATATAGAAGAGCGATACACCGAGGTATATTAGCAATTATATAATTGCCGAGTAGGATATACAACAAATTTTTTTATTGCAAAATTGGTGTGAGATTTTCGTTTTTAATGATATCTTCTCTTCGCCTAGGTCTTATTATAAATTTATGTATAAATGTTGTAAAGGATTTTTTATTTTATACTACTGCTCCTGTTTTTATTGCCTGATGGTGGTTATTTACGACTGTTTTCGGAGAGTATATTGTGTTTTTATGTTGTGGTGTGAGAATGAAACGATGTTTTATTTCGTTTGAAGTGTTGATTATATTATTGACAAATTCTCTGATTGGAGCGACGAGAAGTCAATCGGGATTTGCCATTAACAAATTGTATGTGAATTCATACAATTAAAACGAAAAATTCTCAGAAAATCCGGAAATAGTTTTTTTGGAATTGAAGAAAAGTATGAAGATAAAAAATCAGTTAATTAACAGTAAATTAGTATTATCCAGACACCGAGTTAAACTAAAATATACTGTTAAGAAAATTCATAACGGTTTCAGAAGATGGCGCCAAAAGAGGTTCTATTAATTTTAGTATAATTTATATTTATATTTACCAGTACATTGTTCGATTTTTTGAATGGAAAATAATAAAATGAAATTGCATTGAAGTGATAAACTGGCCTTCAATACATTATGAGGTATTATTATAATGCTGCTGGAGAATTAACCGCACTATCTTAGATTAGGTTAGGTAAGGGTGGCCGTCCTAAAGGACTAGCATAGACATAAAATTGGTCCGTAGCTATACCACATTTGAGTTACCTCCTCTTCACTCGCTAAACCATCCTGAGCTTACCAAGAAGCGTTTAAAGTCTCGGATCTCGATCTTACTAAGATCCGTGAGTTTGTTCAAAGAGGAAGTTCACATAAATTTTGTTCTGCTGTGCGCTAGACAAGGACAGGCGCAGAGCAGATGGAGTACACTTTCCTCCTCCTCCTCATCACCACAGCTGCAACAGAAATCATGGGCTGGGACACACAGTCTGCTCGCATGTATGCCAATGAGAATGTCCCGTTATAGCTCCCACGACCATACCAATATGGTGCCGTTGAAGCGATATCAGTTGGCCTGATCTGGACCGGTCTAACCCAGCATATCTGCCTGGTTATCACACACGAACTGACGTTGGAACATCTGATGTTCGTTTCTTTTATGGCTTCTTCCTGAAGCAGCAGTTTATTATATGAAGCAAGCGGTATCTTTATATCCCGCCTGCATTGGGTTTTTGGGCGTGCTGTGCCCTTGCGGACCAGCTCATCTGTCTTTACATTACCTGTGAAATTGAAGTGCCATGGCACCCACATCAAGCGGATGTTGAACTGATCAGCCATTTAATTTAAAGATGCCAGACAGTTCTGGGCTACCTTCGACGTCAGGGAGTATGATTGTAGCGTTTTAATAGCAGCGAGGCTGTCCGTAAAAATGCGAATATTCTTCGTAGATATTACATTATACTTCAACCGTTCATGTCTTCCATTATCGCGATTAGTTCAGTTTGAAAACCCCTGCAAAAGTCGGGAAGACGAAAAGAAAGGTTGACCACTAGTGCCCCACAGAATACCCCGCAGCCAACCTCTCTATCCCGTTTTGAGCCATCCGTGAAGAAGCTTAACGCCTCATTGTACATAACCGTTTCGTTCACCCAGTGCTCTCTGGTGGGAAACTCAGCTTGGAATCTCACCTCAACAGATGGCAAAGGGATAGCGTAGTCGGTAGCTTCCGGAATACCCCTGTTGCATAGGATACATGAGTGCCCTATATTGTTACAGGTCCACATAGATATGGATTTGAGCCAAATGGCTGTGCAAGAGGCAAGCTGCTCGGCCGCAATATCCAAGGGAGTAAGATGAAAGAGAATCTCCACTTATACACAAGCAACCCGTTCTTTGGACTTTCATCAATAGTTTAAGGTTGGTCATAATTTTTAACGCTGGCCACCAAACGACAACCCCATACAGCAGTATAGGTTTGACCACTGAGACGTAGAGCCAGTCTACTATGTAGGGCTCCATACCCTATCTCTTTCCAATGGCATTTTTAGAGTTTAGGAGTAGAGCCCTATAGTAGCTTTCTTTACTCTCTCTAAGATGTTTGGTTTCCAGTTTAGCTTGCTGTCCAAAAGTAGGCCGAGGTATTTCGCTCTATCCGTAAAGATCTAGCGAGTACCATTTAATGTTGGCGGGTCACACTGAGGAAGTCTGAGCTTCCTGGTAAGGAGGACCAGCTCCGGTTTTTGTGGGTTTGACTTCAGTCGGGAACCGCGTGCCCACTCAGAGAGGTAGCCAAGTGCGCACTGCATGCGCTCACTCATTGTACAAGTATATTTACCGAAGACCGCAATAGCAACATCATCTGCGTAGGCAACCACCTTGAAGCCTTGCCCTTCCAGGTTTAGTAACAGGTCATTAATGACCAAGTTCCAAAGAAGGGGGAATAAAACTCCACCTTGAGGCGTCCCCCTGCTCACGTATATGCCGGCAGACATCCCACCCAGATAAGCTGTCACGATCCTGCCTCTAAGCATTTGATCTATCCAGATTCTGAGTGACCCGTCTACCCCCAGACACGCAAGGGCCCGAGTGATTGCCCCCGGTCTGACGTTGCTAAAGGTCTCCCTCTATATCCAAGAAAGTTACCATTGAATATTCCTTATATTCAAATGATTTCTCAATCGGGCCTATAAGGGAGTGGAGAGCTGTTTCCACCGATCTCCCTTACAGTACGTGTTGAAATCTCGATAGCTAGCCCGGCTTGATTGAGCCTCTAATGTAAGCCTCTATTTGTCTTTCCAGTGATTTTAACAGAAAAGAGGATAAGCTTATAGGCCTAAAGTCTTTGGGATAGTAGTGGATATCCGCAGGGATAATGCCATCAGGTCCTGCCGACTTGTATGGCTTAAAACTGTTTATTGCCCATATGATATTCCGCCTATTTACAATATGACTTACGGAGTCTACACATTTTCTATAGTATCTCAACGATTTATACTGTAACCGCACTATCTTACAGTATAAATCGTTGAGATACTATAGAAAATTTTGAAGCAATTTTAACGCACTCCTCGCATTCATCCTGGCAGCCTGGCATTGTATTTTCCGATTATCATTATCACCTATTCCACTCGTTACAAAATTCTTTAAATGCGCATGTTCTTGTCTAGGAAGATCGCATTTATAAGTTAAATCGTCTATATTTAGGTATTATAAAGCAACATGAAAAAAAAGAACTTGTTATTGATTTTAATTTAAAAGCGGTGCAAACTTAGATTATTCTATGTATCTTTTTTTGTAAATTACGTCAATTAAGTAATAATCTACAATATAAACGAGCACAATTGACTTTTACAGGTGTGTAAATTTGATGCGGTGCCGGTGACTTGAAATTTGCATCCAACATTTTGATCGATTTATTGAATAGTGTGCCGATTGTTTAGCAAATTGTAAAAAAATCGGTCAAGAACTTCATGAAATACGTCTGTTGGAATGTGCGTACTAATCAGTTTGTAAAAAATTATTTGAGCATATGTTGAATTGATCACAAGTGAAATATATTTCTAACACATTTTTCTCAACATCCTTGTAGTTGTATTTTATTGTCGCTATAGTATCTTAAATATTCCAGATTTTTTACAAAATTTTGAACCCGAAACATCGAAGATAAGGGGAGGAGGAGTCGTATACTTTTTACTAACATTCTATCTGTGAATTAAATGACGTCATGTGCATACAAAATTTTTACTCGTTACGAATGTTAGATTAAAAGTTATGAGCCTGTCACAGTAGACAGGCGGATAACGGAGTCGCACCATAAGGGTTCCGTTTTTTTGCTATTTTGTAAAATATTACAATACACTTTAGATTTGTTTTAACTTTGGAAGAGATATAAGCCTGTATCTCTAAGAATTTTCACCTACTCGTCAAACTATGCACAATCGTTTTACACTCTGGCCATGAGTTAAATTCCAATTAATCCAACAATGAATCGACATATTCTGTTTAGTATATGTATATACGTATATAAATCAAATTAAAGTCAAGGAACTAATCTGGGTATATATAGACGAGAATCGCAGTTGTTTATGAATCATCATAAGAATTTCATTAACAAAATTACTCATAGCGATTGACGAAGAATTTAAATGAATCAAAAAGTAAGTCTTTTTCGTCAATCTTAATCACAATGATGATTTTGTTTTTGAAATTATTTTTTTGACAACCAACTTATACTTTGTTCATATACTAAATTAATTGCACAGAATTATATAAAATGAGATGAGCACCAATCTTCATATACCAAAAAATGAAAAAGTGTTGTTTTGTATTCTACAAAAAAAATTATTTCGAACTAAAGAAATTTAGAAGAAAAAACATTAAAATACGAAAAATTACAGATAAAGGTTATTGAACTTTTATTAGACGACTTCACTTGACTTGGGCGGACAAAACAACAAGAGATTTTATGTATATCCATATTACTTTATATAGTTTTGTATTTTAATTCTTTTTGTGTTTCTATATATACACTGTATAGAGAGCTCTGTAACTCTGTACAGCTATATACAATTTTTTTTTATGTATCGACTTAACTCTCTGTTGTAGATATACGAATTACAACAGCAACACAAAATAATAATAAAAAGAAACTAACAACAAAAACATTGATCAGTACGCGATGACGACGTAAGACGACGAAATTGGTCTAAAGAAAACAACAACATCGAACGGACAATAATAATAATAAATCCAAAACAAGCCAACAATATTCTGTACACTTATTCATAATTAAAATTACCGCAACCATACTGTGCGTGTTATCGATGTGGTTGGTATTGATGCTGCTTGTTGAATGATATGCGGAGTCGATTTATATCTTGTCTCGAAAACAGTTATTATTAAGTCAATAAGCGTTATTAACCCTTTTATTGGCATTGCCCCAAACATGAGTGTCTGTATGGGAAATTGCACGTAATCAATTCGATGTATTCTGCGCATAATCCAAATTGTGGGAATAGAATAGGCTTGATATCGGTTGTTGGGGATGATGAGTTAAACATCAAACGAACCTAATATATTTCGTATTAAAGCAGATGTGGGCACTATTTTTATATAATAAAAGTTTCGATTAATGCCGACCCACATTTTATCAAACAAGATACATATTACATTCATAGACTATACTAATGCAAATAACCTAATAAATTTCTTAAACATTTAAAAACGAACAGAACTTCCTTGAACTCCATAATCATTTTGGTATTACTCCATTTATATTCAATAATTTACATTTCTACATTTAACTAATCACAAAAACACAATTAAAAGAATTTGTAAATTAAATAATTCTATCAATATTGTAAATTAATTATACAAAATTCCAATTAAATTCTAAACTGAGAAAATAATTTTCACAATCAATTAATTTCAACCGCATAACAGAATCCATCAAAATAGAATAAGTTAAATTAAACAAATTAGGTTTTTCCCAGCAGAGCAATAAAGTACACGTTGAAGAATGCCATGACGAATACAATATGAACTACTTTAAGCCGTTCTTAAACGAATGATCCTAAGGTTTTTTCGATTCGAACTCATGACGAAGACAACATAACAAAAATAAATTATTGAAATATTTCATAATAACATAATAATTTAACTTTGTTATGTTGCATTCGTCATGAGTTCCGATCGAAAAAACCTTACATTCATTCGTATGGGAGTGGCTTCAAGTTGTCCTCGCAATCATTATCTTGCCCAGCACTGGATTAGATAACATAAAATAACAGTATTATATAGAGAAGAGAATTAAAGATTAAAATTTTTCTAGTTTTCTTAATATAGCGACGAAGATAATAATTATAGGCGCCAATTATCAAATCATTAAAATATATCCGTAAAAGGGTTTCATAGATTTATAAAACTTCTATAAATCTATACACTTTAATTTAATTATCATATAGCGCCTCAACACCAAAATCAAAATGCATGACGTAACCGTGCGTCGTAAATTATTAAAAGACACAGAACATACAATCACAAAATTAAATGAACAACACAACACAATCCTACCAAACAAATGAAATATATGCGACCGGAAGTGATGGTTAAAGTTCAATAAAATTAAAACAATTGAATGCAACGAATGAACAATTCTAGTACATATGTACATAATACATATACTCATAAATTGAAACATGTTTGATTTGCTCGCGTCGTGAGTGTTGATCGATTTTTATTTGTAATCTTATGCGCTTAGAATATTAATTAGCGCGCGTGTAACGCTGATCATGTACATACATATCAACGATTTATATACTTCCTGGATATATTATATTTATAGCGAAATTATCTTTAAAACATACGAGTATTGCTGATAACGCGTTTCGTGTTATCTTTATACTTTCGGCTGTGGTTAAACTGCTATACTATGCCAAACACAAAACAATATCGAATTACACACAAAAAAATTAATTCGATTCAAGTATCAATCAAGAATAAAAACTGCTACTTAAAATGTCATATGGAATGTAAATATGTGTATATTATAGAAATCTTAACGTGGTACTTGAGATTTTCAATTAAATTGTTTATTTATTATTTCAAATATGTATGGGTCTAAGATGGGGCAGAGAGAGGGATTATTGAGATTTCTTAATGTAGGATAGATAAGCAAATCTTTTGTTTTATATATTAAAATCTTTGCAATTTGAAACCACAACTGCTCGCTCGAATTGAACGATATATTCGTGATATGAATTTTGGAGAAGATTTATTGTGGCTAGTTCGAAAGGCTAAATAATCTTTGAGTGCTCACTAATATGCTTGTACGTGAGCTATATATTTCTAGTTTTGAAGCTGAAATGCTCTGTTTATAATTTATCTACTTATTATCAGAGCAAAAAAATGATTATCCTCCCTCTTATTACAGTTTAGGCTAGTAAATAAATGAGTTTATCCTTTATTGATCAGTGGTAATCGGAAAATTTTCTCGTTTCTGGTATCTTAAACGTTAAAAATTTTGAATGAAATTCTCGTACAAGAAAAATATTCAATTAGAAAAGTTAAAAATCAAACTATACGTATAATTTCAAGTTTTAACATTTCTTTTTTATACTTTTTTATTTTTTTAAGGTGTTCAATTGTTCTTTGTAATGACTTGTTTGTGTATGTCTTCAAGTATGCTACAGAAAAATATCTGGCATACTTAACTCAAACTTTGTGAACAGCCATTATCTTGTTGAACATTCAACGATACTGAACCCAGAATAAATCAACAATTAAATTGATAAATTTCTAATTGTGTAAATCGTTCATCTAATCGTCAATTTCTTTCAAATAATAAACATCGCAAAAATTATCAAAGAATAAATTATGAAAACACCAGGATTAAATCTAGCTTTGTGGTTGAAGATTCATTAGACGATCAAAATTGTTAAGATTAGGAAGATAGCCTTAATAACAAATTTTATCTAGATTTATGATGCTACGATTAGGTGGATTCTTAAGACAAAGGTTTAGAAACTATACTTGTTGATAAAAAAAAATGTCAGTTAATTTGTTGTGTAAATTATGAATGGTGTAAGTTAAGTGGAAGGCCGAGGTTCTGTAAGTACAACAATTCAACAATGAGCACAGTTCGTGAAATTTCTTTAAAGGAATTACCGGATTGCACCATGCTTTCAGACTTCGTCTATCGCCATTCGAGACCGGGATGGAAATCTCTGTGTCAACATCGATGTAGTATTCACCCGACACATGGAATGGACACTTTACCGACCTGCTTCATGTGTCACAGACTGTTGTTGAGTCACTTCAAATACTGCGGAGATTTGCATTGAGGATCCATGTCATGCGGAGTTCACTAAGGCCATGCAGAGATTAAAACGAAACCAAAGTTATGCCTGAGGAATGGAAAGCGGCAACTTATAGATATGCCCCATCTTCAAGAACGGAGATCACTTGAAATGTAGGCAAGGAGATCATCTGTCCGTTATATCCTTTAACCTTATGTTGGAGCACATCTTTCGTAAAACTGAAACATCTCAGCGCAATATCTTATGTAAATCGGCAGTCCAATCAAGTACTTCTATATATAAGACATACTTGACATATGCGTGATTGGACTGAATAGCAACGGCGTGAAGAAAAATTTTGTACCGTTTGTAGAGTTTTCAGTTCTGTTGGACAAAAGATCAATGAGTCCAAAACAAAGTAAATGATCTTTCGTTATAGCGACAACGGCATGCCAGAATTTAGTAGTGGTTATTACACGTTTGAGCTAATGAGGAGTTTCAGATACTTGGGCTTTCTGCTTTCTTATCACTCACTGGTGAAATCTAAACACCTAACAAATGCCGTGAGAGATGGCTCCTTACATTTGAGAGAGGAATCATGCGTGTGAGTTACGGCTAGACACACGCAGAAGATGGTTCATCCCGAGTTCAGTACAATATCGATATCAGAGATCTGATAAAGATCCCTAGTATTGTACATGAAGTAAGATTTCAGCGAATGCGCAGTCGGTGACTGTGTGCGGATCCAGATCGAGTTGTGCAGCGATCTCTGAAAGGAGGAGAGCCATCTTATGGTAGGCGCAGAGATGGTTCTAGGCGATGATGGCTCCACGGTGTAGAGAACGACTTGGTTTCTTCAAATTATCTAGGCCAGTAAGAAGACCAAACTCGAGGTTCGAACCGCTGGAGGCAGATTATTGGCACAATAAGGAGCTAGTAAAGTTCTTTAAAAAACTGTTAATAATTATAGTAATAGTAAGGAAATTCAGAAGCTACTAGATGAGAGTTCCAAATTATTGCTGTAAAATCTGTGATTAGATATACCTACGACTACATACATTTAGTTTACTTTTATATACCTCAATGTTTTAATGAGCAAGCAGATCGCATCGGATATTAGTAATCTTTTGAATATAATTCGGGTGTTCACTTTTTCCAAGGCGGCATTTTTCGAATCCAGAAATTATGGTAATTAAATTATTTAAATTGCTTTTCATAAACTATTAAATTAAAATAATGAATAATTTTTAGTATAACATTTAATTGGGTGTTATTTTATAAGTTGTATTGAAATTTATTCTACAACCTATTTTAAAAAAGATGGCCACTAAATTCCGGGTAGAATTGCCTTGTCCTTCTTAATTATTCCAAGTCATTCCACTATTGCTGTACACACGCCACTACTCAAAATCGTATATTTTGGGTTTACAAAAAATTAAAAAATGTATCAGCGTCCTTGTGCGAGCAAACCAAATAAATCTCACACCAAATATAATCATATTATCGCGCTCTAAAACATCACGTTTTGGTCGTTGGATCATTTACATAATTCATTTTTGTTCGACTAAAACTCTCCGTAAATGGTAAGATTTACCAGTTTTGACAATAAAACGAAAATATTTTTCCGTTGATGTCGCACAGTTATGATTATGTTTTTTATCAGCGCTCCATAAATTGATTTATAGACTTGTATTATACTAACATCGATCGCACACATTTGGTTGGTGTGAAAGTTTCAGTAGGAAATTTTAATTATTTTCAATATTTCATTTTGTATTTTAGGTATCTGCTGGCCAGCATATGCATCTATCGGGTGAATTTAAAAATGGTGTATCGGTAGCAGCTCAGCAGCAGAATGTATTTTTCTCGCAACAACACGCACAACAACAGCAACAGGCGTCAAATATAAATCAACAGAATTCAGCGAATCCCAATAGTCGAAACCAACAAAATCCGAATAATCCAAATGTTAATAGTAACCAGAGTAATAATAGTGGGAATAATAGTAACAATAATACAAATCCAATGAATTCTCAAGCAGGTGGTGGAAATAGTGGTGGACTATCGGATGATACGTACAGTGTGACGCAAACACAATCGATAAATTTTACACAGCAAACATTAAGGCAACGAGCTGCAGCAAATCAAACACAATCGCATATGAATCCGGGTGGTGGTGGTGTTGTCGGTGGTAATAGTAATTTACCAGGACAATCGGGACCAATGCCGCAACAAAATCAAAATAATCCGGGAAATGTAAATTTAAATCAAATAAACCCAAATTTAAATCAACAGCAGCAGAATCAAATGGGGGGCGGTGGAAATACTGGCGCAGGTGGTATAGGAGTTGGTGGTGGTGGTAATAATCCGAATGCAAATCTACAAAATAATATTGGGGCAAATCAATTATCACAAAACAATTCAATGACCGCAAATATGGCACAGAATAATGATCCTATGGCTACATTATCTCAGAGCCAGCATATGTCGATTAATACGCTGACAGGTGGAGCGGTTGGTTTAAACGCAAACCTATCGATGAATCCTAATCAAACGATGAATTTCTCTGGTGGTAACGTGAATAACGGCAGCAGTGGGAATGCGAGCGTTAATAATCCGGTTAATCCTAATCTAATGAACGCTGGTGCTGGCAGTGTGGGCGGAATGGGGGCACAAAGTTTCAATCAAAATATAAACCAAAATCTTAGCCAACAAAACGTGATGGGAATGAATCAGGCGATGATAAGTAACGAGATGGGTATGAATATGAGTGGCATGGGTAATGTTCCGATGCAACATATGCGGCAGGATCAAGCTAAATTTGTACAGCAGCAACAACAAATGTTAAGAGCACAGGCGTTGGCGCAGCAGCATATTGGAAATAATCGACCACCGCCACCCGAATACAAAGCGGCGCAATCGCAAATGATTCAAGCACAAATGATGCATTCGGCTCGGTTTCCGAACACAAATACACTGAGGCGAATAGGCACACAACAGCCGATACCTCCATCGGGGCCTCATTTAAGACCGCAGCACACAATGTATATGCATCATTCGAGTATGACTTCAGGACGGGGTGCTATGAATGGGCAGTACTCGTGTGCGATGGGTGGTAATCAACGACCACCAAACGTTCAGGTGGGACCGGAAGGTTTGCCAATTTCATCACAGCAGGAATGGCGTCATTTAATGATGTCACAACAGCAGAATCTACATTTTAATGGTCCAGTCGGGCAAGCTAGCATGAGACCTGGTTTCAACACTAATCAGGGTAAATAAATTCTATGGTTTATGTTAATCGGCAAGTTTTCTGATATTTAATTTTTGTTTTTAGGTTTTATTGGTGGTCCTCAAGGAGTTGGTAATATGAGCGGCATGCAATCAAATCAAATGCAACCACAACAACAGCAACAACACCAACTGATGAGGCAACAAAGCCAATCAAACCCATTGCTTGTGAACGGGATCAATCAGAATGTTCCTATGACGCAGTTAAGTCAACAAACGATGATCAGCCAAATGCAAATGAATACGGTGCACATGTCACAAACACAAACGATGTCAATGCAACAACAACAATCTGTGATGAATTCATTTAATCAACAGCAACAAACCAATCAATCGAATCCATCGTCAAATAATACAAATAATAATTCAAATAATCAACAATCCTCAAACAATAGTAATAATAATAGTAGTAATAATAATAATAATCAAAATAGTAATAATAGTAGTAATAATAACAATAATCAAACATCATCAACATTAAATGTAAATAGTAATGATTTTAATTTAGAATTTTTAGAAAATTTACCTGTTGGTGATGCTGGTAATTTTTCCGCCATCTCCCAAGATTTACTTAATTCACTAGAAAATGATAATTTTAGTTTTGACATACTGCAGTAAATTCCATTTTATTTTGATTTTCGTGTAAATACAAATATAATTACGTATTATATAGATAATATTATTATTATTATGTACATAAAACATATATATATATAAACAATTTTATAAAAAAGAAAAGACATTATATTGAAAAAATTTATTGTTTTTATGAATTATTATTTTTTTATTAAATATATATTATATACACAACAAAACACATACATTTAGGGCATTAAATTAATAAAAACATTCCAAAAGTTTATAAAAAATAACGTTTTTAGGGAAAAACTATTTAATTAACAATCAAAAATTCAAAAACCGCGTGTTAACTATTATTATATTAAACGAACAAAATGAAGGTTATGACTTAACAGGCAAAAACAAAAAAATATATAATTGTAGATGAATTAAAATACTCGAATATTTGTAATTAATACGAAAGAGCAAAAAAACAATTTGGAATATTATATAAATATGTATATCTAACTATACATAAATAATTAAAAAAGAACAAAAAATATACAAAAATAAAATTGAAAACCAAAAAATTTGAAATTTATTTATTTTTCGTTAGACTATTAGAATCGTTTCGCTTTTTTGACGGTTGGCTGCGTATAGTACATCAAACTAATAATTTGTTCCCTCCTTAGTTTCATTATAAATTATTTTATTTTTTTTGTTTTACATATCAACTCGCACATACACAACAAAAAATGTATATAAAATCAAAACTTATATTCTAAATTTAATACATAAATAAATATATATAAATATATATATATATATATATATATATATATATATATATATATATATATATATATATATATATATATATATATATATATATATATATATATATATATATATATATATATATATATATATATATATATGTATATATATATATATATATATATATATATATATATATATATATATATATATATATATATATATATATATATATATATATATATATATATATATATATATATATATATATATATATATATATATATATATATATATATATATATATATATATATATATATATATATATATATATATATATAATATATATATATAGATATAAACAATTAGTATATAAATAAAACAACTATTTTTGACATTATACATAATGTATATGAAACCAAAAAATTCCATCACCAAATTGTGTTCCACAGCGAAACGCGAATCTATAGATAGTTATAACTATGTACTTCCTTATATAAATATTAATTTCGTTTAATTTTGAATTTTCGATTCTGCCACCGTTGCGTTTGTTATTCGTTGAATGTCAAAAATACATATAAAATTAAAAAGAAAAGAAATGAAAAATCGCTTTATACATAATATTTAAAAACAAAAATGAAACTCAAGAAAAATTAATTATTTTGCACAATTAAATAACATATTATAAAGAAATTAAATAAGTGAACAATTTTTTTATAATTTTATAAATAAAAGAAAAAACAAAAAAATTAAAACAATCAATTATTTTGTTTTTACGCCATTTTGTGATTTTAGTTGTAAAAAATATGTTCATTGATTGCTCTATATTGGCTCGATCAATCAGATCCAAACACCAAATTTTATTAATTATGATGGGTATGTTTTTTTTTAAAATATCAGAGGAAGAAATAAGTAAACTATATTTTATTATTCTTCCAGAAATATTATATTTTTTCCATCGTTTTATTACTATGTAATTATTGTATTCTTTGAATAAAAGCACAATTTTTTTTTAAATTTCGACAGTTTGTTACGGCTTGTTCTAAGGTATTAAATGGAGAATCCAGGTAATAAGTAAATCGTTAACAATTAATTGAATGTTTTATTAATGATAATCTAAAATTTATAAAAGTTTAACCATGTTTTTGGTTTGGATAGATCTCTGTATCTGTCCGAACACAAAAATAGAATTAATATCTTACTGCCGTTAATAAAAAAACATACCTTATATATGCGTTATTGATCAGCTTAGTGATCTCTTATATGAAACGTACTCAGTAGGTTTGTATTTAAAAAGTACGTGCTTCCAGATACTTAAAACCACAACCAATTATTTTAGATTGCTAGACGGATCAATTGCATGATCAACATGTCAATTCCATTTTATTTTTGATACGCCATTTTGTTTTCTTTTACTATATTATTTTAAAAATTAAAAATTTCAGTTAACAAAAACAAAACAGTTTGAATCAAAAAGAAAAATTAGTAATATTTATTAATTATATATATTATACAACATATATAAATATTATTACTATTATTATTATATACAACATAAACAAATAACACAGAAAATTAAACAATTTTGTGATGAACAAAAAAAATTATTAATTAAAAATTGAAAAGAATAGAAATTATTATTATTTTAGAAATGAAGAATATTAAGTTATATATATTATATAAACATGAAATTGGAAAAATGATGATTAGTTATTAGAAATTAAATTAATTGATTAATAATTATTATTATATATTATTATTATTATTAAAAAAAAAAGCAAAAATTAAAAAAAAACAACACAAAGTAAATAAATTAATTTGTTTAATATATTTAAATAAAAAAATATCGTTTATTTGATTTATTTTTGATCCTAGGTTGTTGTTAGTTACCCCACTCAGATTGTGCTGCAATAAAATTCAGGAGAGATGGACACAGATTACAAAAAAACCGTGCCAAATCAACACGCTTTGCTTTTTAAAACCTAAAAATGTTACCAAATTTAAGCTAAACAGAACACATGACGCATGAAGCCTTGAAAACTGAATGTGTGGAAAACCAGGTGGTTAGAGGTTGTGTTAAATGTTTTGTAGAATACGAACAGAATGCATTTTAATGCTTAAAAAACAATTGGATATCGATTTTTTTAATATGTTCGTGACCGAGCAATGACTTCGGTTAAAAAAGAATTGAACTATTTAATTAATCAAGACGCTTTCGAGAACTGGTTTAATATAAATAATCTACAAAACAGATATGAACATCAGAATGTTTCAACTTATATAAGAAGGATATAAAAATTTATAGAAAACCTTGCGCATCACTCAACATTCTGGATTACATCATTTTTCGAAAATAAAAAATTGGTGATGTTTTATCGAATGAATTTATAGAAATAGAATCTAGAAGGCCGTGGTTAAAATACAAATTGCTGAATTGAATGCGAAATAACGTATCATTTAGTTCTTGAAAAAAGAGACACAAACGTCTATCGAATATCGAAAATGGTGATGTTACAACATTCCACCCCTGGTGTCTAATGAATTTATATTTTACATTAAATCAACTTATATAAACGTATAAAGTCTACTGGAAGCGAATAACAAAATTAAAATTAAAACAAACATAATAGATTTTTTATTTATTTTGACCAAAGAAGTCACTTCGTTTTAGATACTTTTTTGTTTTGAAATGTAGTTAACTTCATTCTTTGTGGTCAAGGCAAAACCAACATAACGAACAAAATATTTTTTGTTTCTATATAAAATTCATGTAATTCTATAAGTTTTGACTTTTAAAAGCATTTCATTGTGAATGCCTTGTAATACTATTTTGTTCGAAATTGTTTAGTCAAAAGAGTGAATTCTGTTTCATATACAAAGCAACGATTGGCTTTTGTTCCATTGTTTATTAACTGTTTGCAAGCGCCTTGCTAACAGGTCTTGTGAATGTGTTCTAAAACAAACATCTAATGTAAGTTCCATTGGAATATAATTCCCGTTAATGAATTGGAGACGTTTAAAGTTGTCATATAGTGAGAAATGAAGATTACATTTAAATTAAATACAGGTCGCACGAAAATTAAGAACAAATCAGTTATCGGTTTCATGTATAATAAAACTATATAAGAACACTGTAAACGAAATCAAGGAAGAACCATCCACTCCGTAAAACTGATCGGCCCTTTAAACTTCTATACGGCTTCTGCCTCCCATAAATCTTCCCGTTTGCTCACACGCATGCAAATGGGAACAATAATTGTGGGTTACTGTTCTATTTTCGCTAGTCTTGTTCAAGTCAAGACGTTCTACGTAATAAGCACAGAAGGACGGAAGCAATAATTATGGTACGGGAAAAATTCGGGTTCCTAAATTAACCTAAACAAATTGTAGCAAAGCTATTTTTAATATTTACAAACGGGTTTTGAAAAAAAAACTTTCGAAATCTTTTAACATTTGGGATTGAAATATCAGGGATTTCTTTTGATAAAATTACAAACCGCGTTAAACGTCTTTTAACGAATTACTAAATTTAACTTAATTATATAAATATTATATATTTGCATCAAATCAAAATTGCAATCCCCAATATTAACCTCAAATCTAAATTCAATCGGTTCTAACCCATTTCCTCCAAACCTCGATACTTATTCCGAAACCAATCTAACTAAGTAAAATTCGAAATCTAACTTAAATCAAATTTAATTTTTATCGCTTAACGTTAAACATTGATACCAAATTTCGTAATTTCTTACTTTGCCAATGATAAAAATTAATCTGAATAGCATAATTTCAAGAATAACCGACTCTAGAAATTTTGAATTGAAAGATTTGGGCGACCGTTTATTTTCAACGGGATTGACGTACCACAATAAGAAGCATCTTACAATGAAAGATATGTTTAATAACCTAAAGTTGGTTTTTGCAGAAATTAAGCACAAATTGAATAAGGAAACATATACATGAACAAATTTATCTCATAGATAAATTAGTTACTTATAGATTTGGGATGTTTTAAAATTAAATTAAATATGATCGAATTTTCCCGAAATAAACTTACAAAACAAAGACAAGTATTCCAGAAATAGTCAAGTTCTTAATATACTAACATAAGACCAAATATGTACATACTCCTAACTGCACCATAATTAAAAGGTGGATCCCTATATCTTTCCTAAAATTATTGAACCTATAAAGAGCAACACTGAATCTGGTTGGGAGGCAGGCGGAGTCAGAAAGGCAAAGAATCCATAAAACAAGAGGTGAATCTCGTCTAGACTAACGAGCCACGACCATTTGGAATACTTAGCTACAGTTAACAATCTGAATAAACACAAACTAGTCAGCATATACTTTTTGATTGTTGTGACGTGTTGAATAAGTTTCCATAATTGTATTTGCCATATTTGACCAATTTTTTGAAACTTTCGGCAAACAATTATTAATTAATACAATTGTTTTATCCTGCTGCTCTAATATTTGTAACTTACCATGAAGTTGTGTTGGTTTTATTGAGAATAGTCGGATAGTAGAACGGTGATTGCTTGTTTCAGTTGTATGCATATATGTATACATATTTAATTACGATATTTCAAAAATCCTTCACGCAATTTAGACAAGTTTTATTTTATGATCATTGGTTTCGACCAGTGTAAACTGTAAATAGTACCTCAATAAACCTGGAAAAAATGAATATGTAATTGTAACCTATACTATAACCATAATTACTTAAACAAATGATTTTATTCAATTTTAGTGGTTTAAGGGGGCTAAAGAAACATGTATTTTATATGATTACCAGAAAAGAACTCAATAATTCTTCACATGATGCGCTGGTCAGATTTCTAATAAGCGATTATAGTGTGTGCAATCAAATATCGCTGGCTCAATATTTTAAAAATTCAAATAAAATTCAAGTCAAACATAATTTCATAACATAATACACACCGTCCTCATTGCTTCTTACTCTTAAACCACCAATCAACAACATGTCATTCAATCTCAAACATGTGTATACGTGATAACGCGATATTACTTCCATGCTTTATTTTAAATTATAAGCATTTAAATCTTCCAGACATTTCCACAACAAAAATTCTAACCACTTTTTCAAAATCATATATCATTAACTCGCAAAACTAACAGATCAGCTAAAATATGTATATACAAGCCAAGCCAAAAACACCATAAATACTTTATATAGCACGATGAAAAAAAAAACGGAAGATGAGAAGTCTATAGCAACAGCATAAAAAACATTAAATTTGCTGACATCTTAATACATTGCATATAGTGTATTTTATTTCAAATTGTATCGCAAAATAATTTTTTATTTTTTTTTATAATTCATTTGTAAATCATTCTAAGTTTATAGTTTTGTGGTGAAACAACATTCCAGGCGTTCCGAAGAGAATGCAAGTTGAATATATTATCAAAAATAATAAATAATTTAAGATAAGTATAAATCATAAATAGAATAGTTTTATCGTTTTTATCGTATTATTTTGTAAATTTTTAATTATTAATTAAATTATTGATACATAATATATTAAAAACGAATAAACCACGTGCAATTTGAACGGCCATATACTTACATATTATATATATATAAAGTCGGATTCGTGTGTTCAATATAAAAATTGTGTCGGTAATGTAGACACATAAAAAAAACTTAATAATCGGTGTCTCCAATTTTTAATATACATTTAATTTATTTACCATTAAATTATTTAACAAAAAGTTTAACTAGTGCATGTATTTGTTTAATTTATAGGTAAATTTGCAAAATAAAATGCGAATAATTATGATAATGCAGATTAAACGAAAGTTGTGTGATTGTCATCTATCGACGAAATTATATAAATATTTTAAAGAATATGGGAGATCGCCGCTACTTCGCTGTCACTTGGTGTATTTTAATAAAAGTTATTAAATTTGATTTATTTTTGAATAATAACTCCTCACAAACCATGTGATGTGACGTAGTGGAAACCGCCTGTATTCAAATCAACATGATTTATATATATGTACGTATGTGTGATATGATAACGTAGAACTAAACAAAATTCCAATCAGACAATACAGAAATAAATAAATTTTTGAAGTGCAGTTACGAACGGCATCATCGCATTCAAAACATAAAACACAACAATACAGGTAAATAAATACACTAATACTATAATAATAATTCAATATTATTTTAATTTTGCGCAAGCTCACCTTGTATACGTATACAAAATGATACATAAATTTTATAGTGACGGCGTATGTGTGAGTATTGTATGTCCATTTTTTTTTTTATTATGTTCGTAGTGGTGTGGTGTGATTCGCTTTCGCACCAAATTTTTTTCATTTAATATTTTTCACATGAAAAGTAGTAGTAGATGTAATAGAGAAGAAATGGTTGATTATAGTGTTTCGTGTCGTTAAAATTCATTTTTTATTATAAAACAAAAATTGTTTTTTATATTTAAAACTTTAATCCAATTAACTTAATTTTTTTTTGGTTAAACAAAACAGTAAATTAAATATTAAATAAGTGTTTTGCGAATTTTATCCGCCCCCGTGTTATAAAGTGTTTTCTGTGTAAAACAGTTATAGTAAAAAAATCCAGGATCCGATCGGGAGACAAAAACTCGGGTGTGATTTTGATTATATAGTTTTGATTTTATACGAATTAAATAAAAATAGTTTTTTGTGTTTATAAATTAATAAAATATATATTGGTTTTGTTAGTTATCTAATATTGATATAAAATGTTTTTTTTCTTTCATAATTTCTTTTACAAAGTTGTTTTCATGTAAAATGGACATTCTTTTGTTTTAGCTCAGTTAAAAAAAAATTAAAAATCGACAGACAAAAAGTGTGCAGTTTTTACTATAAAGTCCTACTATAAAATTGTTTAGTGTCTAAAAAAAATAAATAAATAAAAGTTTAATTAATAAAATTATTTATATATAGTGTTAAGTGCAGCACCACCACCAACAACAACAGCATATAATGGAAATATAATTTTGTTTATTAACAAACAAAATTACGAATAAACTAAATAAAAAAAATCTGGAAATAAAAATCGCCATCTTCAAGATTTTTTGTTTTTACATTTATTTTATAGCAAGTCTTCAGGAGATTTAATCAAAAATAACAAATCTGCTATAAATTAAGGTTAGTGTCTTCTTATTTATTATTACATCAAATATGTCATGTATGTACTGTTATCGAGTTCATTATGTACATGAATTAGAATTTATCTAATTTTAAATAGGATATCCTAATTTCCGATATTTAATAGATTATTATGAGGGTGATAGAAAAATTAGAAAAAACTAAATACACCGCACTTAAATTATATCAATAAAAGACAGGCGGTGACAGGTTGAGAAGTTAAACATATAAATGTACACATATATACAGTTCGAGACATAACCCGAATTATGATCTCATCTTAAAGGATTTTTTTTGTCTGAAATTTTGTGTTGTTTAATATTTTGCTTAACCCCTTAAGTACGTTGTGAATTTATTAACGGTGCACAGTATTGGAGGAGTATTACATTTATGAACTTAAGTATAATTTTATTTTTTAATACACAAACGTAATTTCCCTCGATGACCTTGAAGGTCAAAATAAGAATTAAGTGTAAGAACCTGTTTTTTATTTTGTACAATAATTGTATATTCATAGATACATATAAATATTATATTTTTGCCTGTCTAAAAGCGATTGAAGTAATTTTTCTTAAATTTTATTGTTGGTACGTTTCAATGTTTCTTCCACTTTATCCAATCCAATACATAATAAATTCTAGTAGTGTAGTATTGATTCAATATAATTGTATCGACTTGTTCTTTTTTTGCTATTTGCTAAAGGTGTGTAACGACGGTTTATTTACCTCTTTGTCTCTTTTTATGCAATTGACTTCAATCGTCTAACTTGTGTAACTTTATCTGTCTTTATGCAATATTGTATAGACTGGAGTTGAAGGTGACCAGATCGGTCATTTTGATTATCAAAATAGCTGCGACTGCGATACTATAATACATATTGATTAAGGATTAAGTTAATCTATCTAGTTCTAGTAACTCTAGATTTTTGAGTAGTATAGTTATATTGAATACGACCATTACGTTTTGATCAAGAACACGAGGGATAATAATGAATATAATGACCGTAATAATGGTTAAACAAAAATTAAAAACTTTTCGAATTAAGTAAGTACTACCTTTATGCTAATTTTGCATTCTCATCGTTTCAATACAAACATTTATTTGCTTCTATTAGTTATGTATTCTTAACGCGGTATTCTTTTATGTTATCGAATAAGCATACATATCTAGTTCTAATTTTGTTTACGAACTATGAACTCCAAATGCAATTCTTAATATGTACCAACGAATTACTTAACACTAGTCCGAAATATAGATTGTTTTAAAATAAAAAAAATTGAGTTTCACGAGCTTTTCTGTTTAAAAAAAATAAGTACTTAGGTTCGAAAACTATTAAGATAACTGTAATATTTCTAAAATTGACCGAAATCTCCAAAAATGTATTTAGCAGCTTAGTCTTTGGCTTTAATTTTAAACTTTAAAAGAGTATTAATTAAGTTATCGCTTATTCGCACATTTTAGTATAACAATTCTTTATTCTTTCTTTATGTACTTAATCCTAATATCTAATATTGTTAACAGCGACCTCACAACCCATAATTTTTGAAAAAAATTGTTTTCGAGGTGACGACATTTTCATACAAATTGTTAAAACCTGTTTCTATCCAATCCTCATCTTTCGAGCTGTGATCTTGGGATTCATCTTACTGATCTAACTACTATTTCTAAAATAGGTAGATTCACTTTTTGTTTAAATATGTATATATGTATATAAAGATGTATATCCAGATCTTAGAATTTTTCAGTCAATATATAAGTATGTATGTATGTATTTATCTATTTAAGTAAAATTTATTTGATCTCTTTAAATTGTTAATATAATGATTAATGTTTCCGTTAAAATAAGCCCTTAAACACTCCATCCCGAGGTGCAAATTTTTATACTAATATTGGTTTGTCTCACCTTCGATCGTAAAGGCCCAGCCCCGCTATATATAACAAATACTTATGACAAGATTGGATGACATTGTTTATTTTAACTGTAACAAGCAAAACGTTATAATTCTTTGTCCGGAAAATAACATTGATATGTGTTATATAGTGGAGACGCGTATTAATAATTATGCTTAAATCACGATGTAGCATAAGTTTTGCTTAATTTTTAATTAAGTATCTAAGTTAAGTTTAGTACATCAATTGTGATTTAATCAAGAATTATGTCACACAAGTCAAATTATAAATAATATAAATGATTGTAACAATACTTATAACCGATAATAGTAAGTTACTTTCGATTTCAAAGAAGACAAAACAATATTAGGATTGATAAAAAATTATTTTGGTAACAACTTTATTGAATTGACATGGAACGGTAGGAATGGTAGATTTGCAATTATACTACATATTAACAATTTCAATTTAGAAACCTATATACCACCTATCTATTTTTTGAACTCTTTGGATACTATTACTCATTCAAATCTATATTCTGAATTATATGGATTTTCTAGTTCGTCTGAATTCATGTGAAGAACTTGGATTCTTGTGATCCCTTGCACTTTTCGTATTTGTTCTAGATGCTTTTGTAAGATTTCTAGACACTGCAGATTATCTGGATTAAATAATTTGTGTGTTCTGAATGTCTAAGACATATTATATATTTGACCTTTGACAGCTCTCCTGATTCTATTGATGTTTGTGTATACATATTTTAAAGAAATTATTCGGATCACGTTTCTTGGACTCTGGACTGTATGGATTACTATTTTAATTTATTAAAATATCGGACTGTTTGGCTGGTTTGGATGCTTTGATCCTTTGAACCATAGGATTCTCTGGAATCATGCGCTCTGAACTATTTATTATGTTGATACAATTCATATTGTTCTTTGGAACCGAATCCTTCTCGACCCGAAATTTTAAATTTTAGAATTTATGATAAATGAATTTGAGGATATTTATATTTATTTTGATTTGATAATTTAGGAGTTTAGAAATAACTTACAAATGAAAGAATTATTTAAATTTGGGAATGTTTCATTGAACTGAATATCTTATAATCAGAGCTCCATGATAAGCCATCAAATTTTCGGCGTATCTTATGTTTGGTGGGAGCTATCATGTGAGGATCAACATTAGTGTAATGTTTCATATTTATAGGTTTGCATATAATTACCAAATTGAGCAATTTACATATCATATAGGTTAGGTTAGGTTAGGTTGAGTGGTTGGTACGGCACACTTAGACCGATGACGGTCCGTTGTGATCCCACAGGATCTTGCCCTTTCTGGTAGCAGTTGGAGAGTTGTACCATATCTAGCTAGTCCGTCCGCCCTGCAGTTCCCCATAACGTCCGAGTGGCCGGTGACCCAGATTATCTGAATGTTGAAATGCTCACTAATCTCATTCAGAGACAAGTGGCAACCCAACGCCACCTACCATATAACACGACTAATTTATATTTCATGATTATTATTAAAGTGGAACATTCAAGAGGTTCTTTAGATATCAATTCTATAATTACATTTACTTTCTATTGTATCACTTGAAAAAAATTATTTAGGCAAGGTTGAATAATTAAATTACATTTTGTACATAATTTAAATAAGAATATATCACTGTACATTCCTCCAAACCCCTTAAACAACTGAAGGGGTTATCGCTTATAAAATTTCAAGTGCAAATATATTTGCTCAATTATAAATATTATTACTATCAATATACATATAACAAGTATATGAGATAATATTTAAACCGTTATATCATAATTACTTTAACATTATCGCGCAGATATACATACTTACAGACATAATATTTTAATTAAAATATTATTATTTAACTAATCGATTGAAGTTAAAGAAAAAGTTGTCACAATCTCGTATTTAAACTACTTTTACGAATGCATATACGTTAACTATATTAACCAAATGTTTTTTCATATTTTATTTCATTATCAAAACGCTTAACTCGCGAGATATATTGCTTAATCGCGCACGATGTCATTAAATTGTTATCTAATATTTAACAGCAATACTTATTATAACATGTGGCCGTGTAAATAATATTTGCGATGTGATAATCCACAAGTTGAATAAAATACGATATAATTATATTGTTTGTTTTACGATTGATCCGCTATATGTGTTTAGCATTTTTTGCTTCTTTCTTAAGCATGATTAAGCTTACAAAAGATGATATAAGTGTATATACATACATGAGCATATAGTTGTTTGTTTCTGGTTGCGAACTGTTAAGATGTTTTTGTGAAGATTACTTATAGAACAATTTAATTTATTCGCTAGGTTCTCATAATGATGTTGAACTTTGAACGAACTGAGTTTAAACGATCGGGCGAGTTATATGATGACTGGAATGCACCTCAAGTTTATGTATTCAATATTTTGTATATCGCTTACTTATTTATTGTTTACATTGATAAGAAAACACAATCAACATTGATTATACATATATCGCCTCCTACTAATTTTGATATAAAGTAAATATACTTTGGACAAAATATGTCTGCGTGTTTATTTAGTTCAGTGTTACCCTCGTAGTCATTATGACGGTCTAGCAATGAGATATAGAAGGTAAATTACTAGTACAAATATATTGCGAGATTTTCTGAAGTGAGTTAACCGAATAGCTGTTTCTCTAGTGTTTGTGTTTGTTTATAGACATTTTATGTGAATATAAAATACCAATATTGATAAGTCGTACTTCTAAAGATTTCAACTAAGTATATATTTTGTCGTTTTTTAGTGACTTAATAAATCTTGATCGCAATCTTATCTCGTGTCGCTGTTTAATAAAATAGTGTACATTCTAGTATGTATGCCATAATCGTTTAAATCTTAATTGAATACTTAATGAGATCATTTTTTAATGAAATTTTGATAATCTTAAAATATAATAAGCGGCCTATAGTAATTTTTATTTAACACATCGATTAAGTTTCGAAAGCCTACTTGTGACAAAGTGTATAATCTAACTAAGTTTTGCAGTTTATTTAAGGCAAAACATAATTTACTTTTACATTTTGTTAACCGTTAGCTTAATTAGCCTATATATCTTTTACATGAACCATTAGCTCTAGTTTAAGGATTACAATTGATTGCTGATTTGCAACAATGGTTGTGCTCCATATGTAATTTAGGCTAACCCATTAAGAAAATCATTAAGTAATTGGCTGATTTATCGTTGTTTGTAAGTATATTTAAATCTGTCTTGAGCATCTGAATGCATTGACTAAATAGCTATGTAGCCCTAACGGTCAACACTTTATTATCCTATTAAATTTCTTATACTTACTATTCGCTCATGTGGTTCGTATTTAACGAAGTGGGCCAACCATTCTGATATTTGCAAATTGAATTTAATTCATGTTGTGCTTTGTTAAGAATAGTGTGAATTTTCCAATCAAGATTTTGTTAATAGGTCAACAGGACTTGTATGATTTTTGCTTTAAATCTTGCACATTTTTTACTACCGCTTGCGTACTTTCGCAATGTTAATGTCTACAGGGTATTGTAATGTTAGCCTGCACTAGTGTTGATAAATATTCGCTAAGGTTGTTTAAAACTGACACTACCAAATCCATTGCCGAATTAACTATTTAGTCGCTGAGAAAAATAAATAAGTGAATCTCTGTTAAAGAATTTTAAAACCTAATATTTAATCTGAAATGCCTAATTGAAACTATCGGTACCGGAATCACGTAAATGTCAACAGATAGTGATGTCATTGACTCGATAAAGTGTTTGTTTGGCCGCAGCTACTGGATCTGTCGTATATTCAAATTAGAATCATCCACGGAGTCAATCATCCACCAAATTGGATATAGGTACCCCTATGTACTCATAATCCATCACTTCCATTAAAAATGCTTCAAATGGCTTTTGACTACAAATTATGGTTGACTTTCATATTATCACGTTGCTTTAGGATGTTTGGTTTCTCCATCGCAATTTAAATAAGCTTTCAACACATCATAAAAAAAATGCTTTCATTGTTTAAATATAGGTAATCTATATAGTTATATTATTCATATGGGCTGTTAATCCATGACTGAAAATTCAAAGACGAGCGTTTCTAGCAAATTGGTTTATCGTATTAACTAAAATGGTATTATGGTGTGAATATGCTGGTATTGTTCGAGTAGACTTCATAAATTAACGTATCTATATGTGGAGACCGGCTGCACAACATACAAATATGCCATTATTGCGTAATTTACTAGATTAACGACTTCAGATTTCTTAGATTGATAATTTAAAATCTGTAACCCAAAAATGCTATATAAATTCTGAGAATTATAGAATATATTTTGCGAATATATATCATTAATAATTACCAAACCCTCAATCGCACTTTCAACTGGAATTCCATATACAAGAATAAATTATTAAGACTGCATTTTTACGGTCTCTCTCTCTCTCTCGAATATAAACCGGTCACGAAATTTATTGACCGACCTTCAAGACAAAATTTTCTAATACTTAACAATACAAAAAATTATTTGTTATCTCATGATCCCAAATCATGGCCATTCTCATAAGAAAATGAGAAACGATAAAAATAATTTTTATGGTATGCAAATCCATTGGTTTACTTAATATAGTATCGAAAAAAATGAACAATTATGTGATATATAGATAACGCTAAAAATAATTTCAGTCGTGACCTAACCACTGAACTAAAATTTATTTTAGCCAACTATCTGAATTAAAAATTGTATATAATTTACGTTCAATAGTGTCTTAAACAAAAACTAAAAAAGATAGAACAAGAAGTTGACCTTCTAACGATTTACTTAAAAGCCCACTCCAAACAGAAAAATTAGAAAATAAATATTTAACGAAGACAAAAAAAAATCGAAATCAAATTGATGATGTAACACTGAGTCTTGAGAATATATGGACCATATTGGTTGACAGCCACTGTGTTATAAATTTATATAAATATGGAAAAGGGTTAATAACGTTGCAGCACTAAATCCACATCTATTCCCCAGATAAATAAAGGTATATCCACTTAATTTGCAATTTATAGTTTGCAATTTTTTTTTATTACTTTACATCAATCATTTCGTTTAAGATCGTAAAAAATACCCTATTTTATAGCTAAGAAGTTGAAATTCTAGATAAGATAGAACAGAAGAAGTATAAAATTCTATAGCAATTCGTCTTTTAAAAAAAATATTGCAAAACTTGTTCGCGAATCGCGATGTTGTTGATATATTTTTTAACTTACATTTATTAAAAATAAAAAATAAGTTTTGTTAACAACAATAGAGATATCGATTTGAAATTTTTTTTTATTATAAATTTTCATTATCAAAATCTCGTTTTTTTATTTTTGCAAGAAGACAGCAATAATATGCGCGCAGCATACAGTGCAATAAGAGAGATATGGGGCTATTTTTCTTCGTGGTGTGATTTACTTTCAAGATTATTTTATTATACGAGTATACAATTTTGTCGAATAGAGTAGAAAGTAACAATTTTATTACATTTTAACAGTGTTATCAGAATCAACAAATCTGAATTTGAATATACATAAAATCCCCATATATACTCGTGTACATATTTTTTTTATATATGAAAGGCAATGCTAGATTAGAAGGAAAATAATTGTAGTGTATGTCGCCGTATATATATTTTGTGTACAGGGAAGTGTTATTCAACTCTATTGTCTCGACTGGAGTGTCTCGTGCGATGTCGAGGAAACGTACAATATGGCATATTGTTTATATCTACGTTATGTATATGTAAGTATAATGGAAGCATTTCTATATATTGCCTATAAACCCATTAAAATAATTAACAAAAATCATCGTAAGTGAATGTGCCACCTACTCGTAGGGTCCCCCAACACAAGAATTCCAATTCTAGAATAATGAAATTTCTAAGAATTGTTCGTGTGCAGAAAAATGAAAATTTATAATTTGATACCCGCCTTCTGTTTTGTGTGTTCTGCGTACATAACATATACATTCTAAGTATATATACCTTTTTGTAAAATAAATTGTTCTCAAGTAACAACCTTCGACTTTGCACATGGACTGACATTGATTAAGATTAATACAAAATTTGATTTTAACAACTTCTTCTTTTATGTATACGTTTACACCGATTATCGAGTATACTAAGCATATAATTTCATGAGTTAATAAATTAAGATTAGCCTGAAACTACAATTTTTCAACTACAATTTTTATAGTTTAAAACTTATTTGCCAATATATATATATATATATATATCAATAGAAAAATATAGAAAAGTTCTAATATTGCTTATAGTTTTTGAACAGGTAAACATTTATTTGAGAGATAAATATTTCGGTTTTTGCCATAAATAGTGGAAGTGAGATATTCCAGATAATAGTATGAAACTGAGTTCATGAGTACTTGAACTTCAGTTTCCTCATTTATGAACCGATGTTGAGAATATATAATAAAAAATAAAGGTCATGTTCAATATCTCTAAGTGGATTTTACAAGTAAATTATGAATAACATAATAAGTATATTCTAGGTACTTACATTTACATTTTATCATTTTTATTATCAATCAATTTTATATTTTTGATTTGAATTTCAAGCCAACAACGTCGATTCACGTTAGATAATGATGGATAACTAAGCAATTAGCTTAATTTTTTATGTTTGTTCGAACTACAAATAGTTAAATTAATTATAGGCAGTAGTTTTAACATGAAGATAACCTAGCAGGTGAAATTTGAAGTAATACCAAATATTTACGACGCCGATGGAAAATAAGTGACAAGCTATTATTTGGTACGTACTGGTCAAATTTGTAACAAAAAACGCGATTTTATTATTTAATTTGTTCGCGAAACGTTAATGATATTGTAAATTATCGAACAAGTTATCAAAACGGCAAGTGTTATGACGTTATTCACATTAAAATTATATTAATTTTTATGATTAAATATTAGGGAAATCACAAACATAAATTATTCAAAATAGACGATTTCTATTCTGGGAGATCTGTTAACATTTCAGCAAGATATTTTTGTATCTATACAAATCAATAGACCAGCAAATTTAATTCTGCAGAATTATCCATTTCTGAAATTTTAGAATTCTGTATTTTGATCAAATTTTTTATTTTTGTCGAAGACACTGCTTGAAACTTTGAAATTCAGATTATGAAATTTTGAAATATTCATTGAAATTATGTACATGTATTTGGATAGTTATCAACTTTTGATTTTTTTTTCTAGTATTTTACTTTATAATTCCAATATTTTTGTTTGTCATGTACTCTACATATGTACATATGTATGTTGAGTTTTCATAGTAGGATTTTAATAAAATTAAAGATAATTTCAAATCAATTTCGACTTTTCGATTTCGGAGCACTTATTTTAAAATAAATCGGTAATAGGTTTTTAGAAATATTATGGACACTAACTATAAAAGCTCTAACTAAATGCATGATGCGTGGCTGAATCTCTAAATTCGTGATATGCATCATTTGATGCAATAGCATATATATAGTCTTTTAAAACTTCAAAACTATAATAAAAATAACATCCGATTGCCACCATAATTAATTCAAATTTATAAAAATAATGTCAAATAATACATATTATACATAGATACATCCATAATAACAACATACAATTTTATCACTGACTTGATTACAACAATTTGTAAAATATTCATTTCCGTTTATGTTACTATGCATTTTTTTACTATAACACTATTATATAATTATATTTTTCTTGATGCTGCGCTATATTCATGCTATATTTACAATACATATTCTGTATCATACGTATAATATTCCTCTATATTATGCTGCAAAACACCACAAGCGCTGTATATGGTATGTACCCATACACATAATGTTATTGTTTACAATAGTTAAAATTTTGTTGTTGCTGTGTATTCTGTCTCAAGGTTTAGAAATATAGTGAGTAATTTTGTCTTGTGTTTTTATATTTTACTTGGACGTTTAAAAGGTAAAACTAAAAAAACTAACAACAATATGATGATTCAAAGAAATGAGAAGAAAATTGCAAGTTGCACATTATTTTGCATTTAGTACTTTATATAAAAATGTGGACAAGGAAATAGAAAATACTAACTGTAATCTAGGGAAGAACGGTTAGATATATGTTTGTACTTATACATTATAAAACCAATAATTTAGTTAAAGTTTTGTTGTTTAACATTTTGTTATTCTTTGTAAAGTGACGTGATAAAGCAATCAAGACGTTTTATTTTTTTCATTTCTTTAAAATTGTCTTTAAAACCGGGAAAATAATTTTCATATCTCCACTTAAAGAAGGAAGTCATTGGTGTTTGTTAAATAAAATAAATAAAATTTATATTTGTTTTTTTCTACACCATAGGCTGAAATGTTAAACCAATTAGCCGTGGTACGCGATATTTTTGTAATTTTTTTAGTGTGTCATGAAAAGGTTCATTAAACAAGAAATCACGTGTCACACATTTTTTTTTTGTTGCACGTGAATAATATTTATATACGACATGTTTAATTATTCACTTATGTCATTTGCAATTATCTATAATGATTATATATACTTCAAAAGCGGTGCTGCGACTTTGTAAACTAGCTGAAGTGGTTTGAATATTTTTTTCATTTATTAAATTACGTAAACCGTAATACGTAGTATGTAGGTCAATTAATCTTAGATTCTTTAATTAATGTAATACACGTTATCACAAGAAGTGCACTTTATTACGAGTATAATCTAACTAATTTTAAAGTAATTATTTGTTTGCTAAGATGTTATGGTATTCGTGAATGTAAGATCTTCCTGTTTACACAATTTTATCAAATCTTCTAAACCGCTTTGTTTGTTTTATACCAACACAAGCGTCCTGAGAATAAGTGTAAGTCTTTTATCATTATTATTATTATTAAAATTGGCTTCCGCCAACGAGGATTCCGCACTAAATACCACAAAGGCCCATGGTGCAAACGTATAATTCTATCCCAATTCGCAAACGCGCACTGTTGCCTTTGCAAACTGAACAAGTTTAGACCAAGGCAGTGAGAACAACTGATCTAAATTTAAAGAACTAAAGTTGAATACCTTAATTCGTATAGAACTGAAAGCGGGACAACTGCTCACGAAGTGAAGGCAGTCCTCGCAAATAACATCATGAGCTAAACACATACGATGTAGATGATTTATAAAACGGCCATGTCCTGTAAGAATCGTACTTCTAAAAAGCATACTTCGTTGACCTCAAATTGGGCCCCTTAATGAAGTACTTCGCATTACGACAACTAAAAGTCTCAAGCCACTGAGACCTAACGTCTTTCAAGGCTTAGTCCTTTATAACTTTCTTCCCGTAGTTAAAAGAATCAGGAACCGCTGGTTCAGGACCAACAAAAGTCAATTGAAAGCTAGTTTTGGCTAAACAATCCGCGATCTCATTGCCTACGACGTCACAATGAGCCTGTACCGACATGACCGTAACTTTATTGTTAGAACAAAGAAGGTTCATAAAATGTTTACATTCCTTGACGAGTTTAGAAATAGTCAAGGGATTTCTTACAGAGTTAAGTACAGCTTTCTATCTAATTTGTTAAGAAAATCCTGCGAACCCCACAAATTTCTCGAAGGATAAACCATCGAGAAAAGATTTGAGAGATGAAATTCGGGTAGTAGTCTTTCATTAACCATATCGATTTCTGGTAAACATTAAGAATAATTTTTAAAAATTTGTCGATGACCCACGATAGACCCGAAAACATTCCATGCCCCAATGCTCCTCAGACGATATGCTGTAGAACAGGTTGAGCCTAAAATAAAAGTGCGTATCTGAGGCAAAGAATGGATTCCATGGCAAGAAGTGGGGTCGAGGACATAGCCCCAGTTATGGCTCTGCACGCAAGATTTTGTTAAGCTTGGCTATAAAAGCCTTTAGGTCAACCACTGGCCACCACACAATAGAAGCGTACGATAGTAGTGGTAGCACCAGTGATTAATAAATGAAAGAAAGCATCCTAAGGCTTAAACCCCAGGATTTTCCAAAAGCTCTTCTACATTGCCAAAAAATGGCAGTTACTTTTTGAAGTTTGTAATCCAGGTGATTCTTCCAGGAAAGTTTACTATCCAGGACAGTACCAAGGTGGCTGATGTGGTCACATTTAGTGATCGTTCTCCCAAAAAGAGAGGGAACAGATAGTTCAAGAGTATTCCTCTTCCTTGTAAAGACAATTATATCAGTTTTAGAAGGGTTGACGTGAAGACCCTTTTCAACACACCATGCCTCCACAATAAGTTAAGGCATGGTGAGTTAGTCGGATAAGACACTGAGATGTTTGCCTGAGACTGTCAAAACGAGATCATCAGCATAGCTCTGTGCAATGTAGCTAGATTGTTGCAGCTTTACAAGTACGTCAATGACCAAAAGCCACAGCAGAGGTGAGAGCACACCTCCCTGAGGACACCTTAACAGAAACTAACACCCCATCCAGCTCCGCCTCCACAGTGCGAGACTTGAGCATGGATTCAATCCATAAGATAATGGTGCGGAGGCAGTAGTGATCGTAGCAAACGAAGTGCTATCGAAAGCTCCCGCAATATCCAGGAAAGTACTCACAAGAAACTCCATATTATTTAGAGATTTTTCAATCCTGGTTACAAGTTCATGTAGGTCGGTTTCACAGGACTTACCGATTCTGTAAGCATGTTGCATGCTACTGAGTGGGGAGTTGATTAGAAAATGATCTCTAATGAATCTATCATCAATTCTTTCCAGAGCTTTAAGGAAAGTTGAGGATAGACTAATAAGCCGAAAGGACTTAGGATCCGTATAATCAGACTTACCAGCTTTCGGGATAAAAACAACTCTACTTCTGCTCCAAGAATTTGGAACAGTGCTAAAAGCAATACACGCTTGAAAAAGGTGGATCAAATGATCCTGAATTAGAAGAAAGCCCTGCTGTAGTTCAGCAGGAAAAATACCATCAGGGCCGCCAGCCTTATAAGATGCAAAGGAAAATAGGCTCCATCGCAAGACATCACGATTGATCATCTTGTGAGTCAAACTCCAATCGGGACTTGCAACAGACGATCTAGTGAACATGCTGTTCTTAGCTAAAGCTTTATTGAGTCCAGCGACAGCAGATAGGCTGTTGATTTCCTCGCAGAAGTTCAACCACAGTGCTCTTAGAGCGGATCTTAAACTTCTTTTATATTCCATTTGTGTTAACAAGAAGTTATCCCAATCAATCTGTTGCTTAGACCCCTTTGCTTTGTTCTTCAGTTTCCTAGTAGATTTCCTTAATTTTTTAAGGTTAGAGTTCCAGAAAGGTTTGTTCCGAATCTTTTGATTAGTTATAAGAGGACACGAGTTTTCGAAGGCTATCGTAATTGCCAATGCAAGTGACGATGCTTGATCTTCAATGTCCTTCCTCGACCGAATAACCTTCGGAGGCGCAAGTAAAGAACCTAGCTCGAGAGATAAAATACCACAATCGGTTAATTGCCGATTGCGGGAAGGTTTAAGAGGCGGTCGTTTAAGGTTAATATTAAACGAGATACACCTGTGATTAGAGGTGAGGATGTCATCCGTCATCCTCCAGTCTAAAATTAAATCAATAATGGACATGGAGCATATACTAATGTCAATCATTTCCCGTAGAGTTGACAAGAATTGGCTGGCAACCAGTATTGAGAATTTCAAGCTCAGAGTAGCTTATTTAGTTAAGCAGAGAAGAACCCCTGTGGTTAATGTTGTGCAGGAGTTAGCGGATACCAGAATAATGAGAACATCCGTAACATCGGCCGAGCTACACTCGTGAATAAGAACTACATTGATATTATTGCCAATAAAAATGCACGCTCGAGTTTTATTGACAGAATTCTTACAGAAGATTCTGCCATTAAATAAGTTCAATCCAGAGACAGCATTATCAAGAAGATATGGTTCCTGGAGTAATAAAATATCTGTATGCAAATATCTGTATGCATTACAGAAAGCAACTTCTTCAATTCAAATGAAGCAGACTTACTGTGTTGCAAGTTGATCTGTTTTATTCTAATCATGGACGACATTATAAAATCGGGCAAAAAGGAGAATAAAAGTTGTCACGGACCAGAGATAATTGTAATAGGTGGATTCATCACCTTGATATTGGTGGTTACTACACATGGATCCTCAGGCGGACCAAGAATCCATGTTAGTAAAAGAAATGGTTTTGGGGAGTTGCCAACCGATAGTTGACAACCACTCCAAACATCTTTCATTTTGGAGATTACCTCACAAAACCATTTGTAGGTCTCGTCATTATTGCACCTGCAAATGAAGACACCATCAGAAAGATAGTACCTAGATAGTTCGATATGTTAATTTAAATCATGAAATTCATACACCCATCAATTAATATTATTACTTATTACATGCAACCACTAACATGATTAAATCTAAACCAAAAAATATTCTTACTTAATATCATTCCTTATACTATTATATTATTGGTGCGCGGATTAAATTCTCATCTATACGTATACCGTATAGTTTATGGTTTCTCGACAATATTTTATAGTGTTGTGTCTTGTACACAGTTTATTTTATGTGTGTAAGACGTACTATGTAAATAGAAATTGGATCGTAATTTCTATAATTTTATATCGCTATAGCTTAGACAAAGAAACTGTTTTTATTTTTTAAGGAATTTATATAATAGAGGAATAATAAAAATCTGTATAATTTTTTCTTGCATTTTGTATTTTATAATATTCTTATTGTTGTTGAAGGTTGAAGATTATTTATATATGATATAAAGACTATATACAAAAACACAACGAAATAATATGGTGGTTGTTTGTTGATGTTAATCCTTTATATGTCTGGTAGATTTGTTTGAAGTGTGAACATGTAAAATATGGGTTTTATGCGTGAGTTTTACAACTGGGTGATAACTAAAATAATTTAATGACACATTTTTAATCGAGTTATTTTAAGTCATTTTATTCTATACTGCTTCATTATGGCATTTTGTATCTTGCAGCATTTTGAAATGTTCCTAAATTAATTATGTATACTAACAATGATCGCAGCTCGATCGGACATTCCATGAATTGAGTTCTCTTTTTTGTCAGTTTTTACTTTATTCAAATAAATAATAGCAAAATATTGAAGTATCTGAATATGATAGATTATACTTAAGCTCTGCAGTACATAATCAGTTAATGAATCAATTTTAAGAAATGCATCGAATATCTTTGGACTATAATTGCTTAAATGTTAACGGGTTTTTTAATACACGAATTATCAATTTATTTTTATTTGTTAATCCCGAACGACAATTAAGCAAACAAATTCAAACTAAATTCACAATATTTTGCCAAAGTGTATGGTAACGTGTTTCAGTAAAAACGTACAAGCGAGTAAAAACGTACAGGGAAGTTCCCATAAATTTTGTTCTGCTGTACGCTAGACTAGGACAGGTTCAGAGCAGATGAAGCACACTTTCCTCCTCCTCCTCATCACCGCAGCTGCGGCAGAAGTCATGGGCAGGGGCACTTAGCCCGCTCGCATGTATCCCAATAAGACAATGTCCCGTTGTAGCTCCCACGACCATACCAATATGGTGCCTGGTTATTACACACGAACTGGCGTTAGACCATCTGACGTTCGTTTCTTTTATGGCATCTTCCTGAAGCAGCAGTTTACATGAAGCAAGCGGTATCTTTATATCCCGCCTGCTTTGAATTATTAGGCGTTGTGTGCCCTTGCCGGCCAACTCATCTGCCTTTACATTCCCTGCAATATTGAAGTGCTATGGCACCCACGTCAAGCGGATGTTGAACTGATCAGCCATCTCATTTAAAGATATGAGACAGTTCTGGGCTACCTTCGACGTCAGGGAGTATGATTGTAGCGTTTTAATAGCAGTCAGGCTGTCCGTAAAAATGCGAATATCCCCTAATAGATATTACATTATATATATACTTGAACGAGTCCATGACTTCCATTATCGCGATAAGTTCAGCATGAAAAACACTGCAGAAGTCGGGAAGACGAAAAGAGAGGTTTCTCCTAGTGCCTCACAGAATACCCCGCATAGATATGGATTTAAGCCGAATGGCTGTGCAAAGATGCAAGCTGCTCGGCCGCAATATCCAAGGGAGTAAGATGAAAGAGAATCTCCAGAGCTTGAGTAGGTGTGCTCCTGAGAGCCCCACTTATACAAGCAGGCCGTTCTTTGGACTTTCATCAATAGTTTAAGGTTGGCCATAATTTTTAACGCTGGCCACCAAATTTATTTTTTTTAATTGTAACTGCTTTTCACTATAGATTTTTTAAAATAGTTTTTTAATATTAGAAAATATTAAATTTCAACCAAAAAGTTGTAAATTTAATTAAGATTTGAAAATTCTGTCAAATTCAAATGTTTTATTCATTTTAAGCAACACTAAAAAAAGTTTAAGCTATTTAAAATTCAATTTAAATATTGAATACCATGTGCGGAATTTTACTGATCACCCGGTTAAAGATAGACACATAAACTTATTTCAAAGAATACATCCGTTTCTTGAATTTATTATCAAATAAATAAATCATCTGCCCGTCTAATATATTCATCTAATCGTTTATTATATTCATTTAAAAATATAAATAAATTTTACAACATTTTTACAACACACACACATGATTTGTTTACAATGCATTCCTTCGAGTAACAATTATATATACAACAAGGATCTCTTTGTAATTTGAATATATCGTTAATTGTGTGTTGTGTTGTGTTGTGTATATGCTGAATGTACCGGCATGTTAACAAATGTTGTGAATATGTATACGTACATATATAATTTGGTTCATGTAGTTGGAAATATATTCATAGTCATAATAATAATAGAGTTGAATGCTAATTGAAAAACAATGAATTCTGTTGAATATTTTTACTTACATATGTACTTTGGGAAATTTTGAAATTTTAATTATGTGTTGGAGATTTATTTATTACCATAATAAAATTATAGGATTATTATTACTTGCTTGACAATAGTACACGAGTTGGCACGTATCGGATGAAGTACAGTCGTTAAAATTTGATTGATGCTTATGTTTTTCACTTTTACTCTTCTTGAAAATGTCTTTTGCATACTCATATAAATACAATGCGCAACCTTCTATCAATCTTGAATATTGTCTTATTATATGTCAACGACAGCTATACAATGTCAATATAGTTTACTTTGGTGAATAGTGGCCATTTTGTGTACTTGCTGGTATTTATGTTTGTTTTATCTTAAATATGAATCATGTTTTATGTTATAAAGGGGGGTTGTTGTATATGTTTCAGCTGATAATAATTTTCCATACTAGAGGAAAATTTTTAAGGGGTGGAAAATGAATTTATTTGTATAAAACAGGCTTATGTGTTTAATAAGCGATATGGTAAATTTTGGGTTAGTTTTTGACATATGTACCTACCTCGATCGATATATATATTTATATATATATATATGTATATATATATATATATATATATATATATATATATATATATATATATATATATATATATATATATATTTACAAAATTTTGAAAGAATATTCCATTAACATTTAATATATTTTTATTACTAAGTTTACTGGAATATGAACACATTTTTAACATTTTTTGTGTTTTTTCTTTCCAGGTGAATAGTTTAGGAGATATAACGTAGCGACAATATCTCTAACCGGCAAGTAAAATCAAAAACATAACAGACTTTCATATCGTTGAACATGCAGTTTTTCATGAGGAAATTTTCCTATGTCCACTACACATAATCTGAATTACAAAATATATACAATTTCAAAAACCAATAATACAAAAAGATTAATTAATCTCTGATCAACCAAATTCAAATTCACCATGCAAATCGAGGCTTACACTCTATGTCTAATTCTCTTATACATATATGCGTATACAAATGATCGCGTATATTATTTTAGTAAACACATTTTATTATTTTAGTTTTCTCGTTTAAGATTTTTTTTTGATTTCTTTAAAATCAAAATCAAATCTTTTGTATTTAGTAATAAATTAACAAAAAAAATTCTTAAAAACACATTCTCTATACATTGAATAGGAATAACAGTAACCGATATTTATCTAATTCTGCCGTAATACTTTATTAAAACTAAAAAATTTAAACTAAAAATTTGTGTTTTGACCAATTGAATATTTTTAGTGTAGTTTAGTTCAGAAACTTTTTAAAGTGAAAATTCACTCATCCAAAAAGACAAAAATTATTATGTAAAAGAAATATAAAATGTTTATGTATTATTAACTTAAATTGTTGTTAATTTTATTTCCATTTCAAGGGGGCTCGTATACAGCTAATTTTGTTGTAAAAAATAATTTTTGGAGGTTACACTCCAGCGCTAATTTAATAATAATACGATGTATATTCTTAAGTCTCTCTATATATAATTAGATAAACAATTTTCTCTTTATTTAATTTGAAGGACATTCACCTTAAATGGGTATACAATACAATATAAAACGATACTAAATTATATTTTGTTAGTATGCTAAATTATTTATTTTTATGATAGTAATCAAATTTAAAAATCATTTATTTAAATTGATTTTGTAATTTATATCCATACAAACCGATTGAATAGTTATACATTCGCGCGTTCGTATTTTATAATGTAACGCCTAAAATATGCTGATTTTGAAAATTGTATGTATCAGTGGTGTTCACAAATTTAATTTTAAACTTTAAATCTATAAGCGATTTTCTTAATTTTTGGTCGTTTTACATACATACTTTTATAGTCTAGTAGATGGATTAATAATAATAATAATAACAGTGTTAAAGGCCATTACTGGCCCCTTACTGAATCAACAATCTGGCTCCAACGGTTTCGATCCTGAGCTTGGTCTTCATACTGTCTTAGACAATCTGAAGAGGCCAAGTCGTTCTCTACATCGTGGAGCCATCGTCGCCTGCAACGACCTCTGCGCCTACCATATGGTGGCTCTCCTTTCAGAGATCGCTGCACAATTCGTTCCGGATCAGCACGCAGAACGTGACCGAGCCAGCGTACTCGCTGAGATCTAACTTCATGTACAATATCGGGGATCTTCATCAGATCTCTGATCTCGAAATTGTACAGAGCTCGGTATGTACCATCTATTTCGCGTTTAGGGCCGTAAATCACACGCATGATTCTTCTCTCAAATGTAAGGAGCCATCTCTCGTACTCATCCGTCAGCGCCCAACTTTCACATCCAAACATAACAACGGGCCTGATCAACGCTTTGTAAAGCTTCAGCTTCACGGCACTTGATAAGTGTTTAGATTTTAGCAGTGGCCTTAGAGGATACAAAGAACGACTGCCAGCTGCCAGCCGCACTTTAATATCCTCACCCACACTGTTATCGTGAGTGATAAGAGAGCCCAAATATTTGAACCTCCTCACTCCCTCAAACGTGTGGTGGCCACTACTAAAATCTGGTGTGCCATTGTCTCTAAAACCAGAGATCAGGTATTTCGTTTTGGACTCATTGATCTGGAGTCCAACAGAAGCTGAAAACTCTACAAGCGGATCAAGTATTTCTTTCACTCCGTTGTTATTCAGTCCAATCACGCATATGTCATCTGCATATGCAAGCACTTGATTGGACTGGCGATATAAGATGTTACGCTGAGGTGTTTCAGTTTTACGAAAGATGTACTCCAACATGAGATTAAAGAGTATCGGGGACAGAGCATCTCCCTGCCGAACACCCGAGTTAACTGCAAAAATTGTCGATAGCCTGTTCTCAACTTTAACACAGCATTGAGACTGCGTCACTGTCATCCTACACAGTCGTACCAATTTTGTTGGCATTCCTAGGTATTCCAGGGCAGACCACAAACTCTCTCGATTGATCGAGTCGTAGGCCTGCCGGAAATCCAGGAAAACCTGATGTACGGAGATGGATGTCTCATAATATTTAGATAGAATCATCCGCAGCGAAAAGACCTGATCAGTGACTGATCGATTCGGACGAAATCCTCCCTGATAGTCACCAACCAAGCCTTCCGCCAGAGGAGTGATTCTATCCAATAAAATGTATGACAGTAACTTGTATGCTGTGCAAAGGAGAGCTATACCGCGATAATTCTCACACTTCAAGCGGTCTCCCTTCTTGAAGATGGGGCATATCGCGGCCACTTTCCATTCATCAGGCATAACTTCGGTTCGCCATACTAATCGAATAAGGTCGAAAAGACAGTTCCACAAAGTATCCCCTCCGAATATCAAGAGCTCCGAATTAATGCAGTCCACTCCAGGTGAGCGGTTTCGTTTCATTCTCTGCATGGCCTTAGTGAATTCCTCATGGGATGGCTCCTCAGTGCAAATCTCCGCAGACTGTTCTAGAGGTGGCTCAACAACAGTCTGTGATGCATGATGAACATCAAGCAGCTCAGTAAAGTGTCCACTCCATGCGTCAAGTACTGCGTCGATGTTGACACAGAGGTTTCCATCCCGGTCCCGAATGGCGGTTGACGAAGGCCTGAAAGTATGGTGCAATCCAGTAATTCCTTTAAAGAAATTACGTGAACTACGCTCATTGCTGAGTTGTTGTACTTTCAGAACCTCGGCCTTCCACCATTCTCGCTTCTTCCGTCTACAAATCCGCTTAGCTGCCCTTCTTGCAAGAGCTGCCTTGTTTTTTCTTGCGATTGTGAGACGTTGTTGCACTTCATTATGGGCTATATTTTGTTGCTCAACTGCAAGACGACACTCGTCATCAAACCAATCATTCTTGGGTCTGACTTTCACTATACCTAAAGTCTGTTGAGCAGCACTGACAACCGAAGTTTTCAGTACCTCCCAGACAGAGTTCACGCAGTCAGACTGGTAAATAGCTCCTTCAATGTTGTCACTGACAAGATCCTGATATCGTTTCTTTTGATCTTCATTTATCAGACCTTCACAGTCGAAACGTTCCATCCGTTTCGCTGTGTTCCCCGACCTGTACGAAAACTTCCACCGTAGCTTTGCAGCGACCAAATAATGATCGCTGCCTACGTATTTGGTTGCTGACCGATAAGTTCTCACATCCTGCACAACCCGAGCTCGCCCTTTTGAAATTAACACGTGGTCAATTTGGCTCCGGGATGTTTTGCGAGGATGTGTCCATGTCTCTAGGTGTATCTGTTTGTGAGGGAAGAATGTGCTTGCTACTCTAAGATCATGAGCAATTGCAAAGTACATCATTCTCTCACCATTATCGGTCGCAGTTTCGTGTCGGGAGTACGGACCTATGTTTTCACACAAGTCGGCCTGATTTCTGCCAGCTCTAGCATTAAAGTCCCCAATTACCATTATAACATCGTGTTCGGGTATAGATCCCATCAGATCGTCCAAGTCATTGTAAAATGAGTCTTTATCTTGGGGCTGGCTTACTTCTGTGGGCGCATGTACACAAATTATCGACAGGTTGGCTAACTTCATGCGCAGGCGAAGCATACACAATCGGTTATTGACTGCTTGAAAATCCAAAACAGCCTTCTTTACCTGCGGCCCAAGAAGAAATCCAGCTCCAAGATTTCCGAGGTCATCTCCACTGTAGAACAACGTATAGCCCTGGGACACATGGTCTCCACTTTGAGGCCAGCGAGTTTCTTGAAGAGCAACGAGTTCCAGCCGATACTCTTTCATGCACGTGATTAGACCCTCCAACGCTCCTGGTTTTCTAAGTGATTGCACGTTCCACGTGCCGATCCTAAATCTCGTATCCGGGTACTTGAGCGGGGGTCCGGTGTTGTTTTGGCGGTATCCATTTTTCTTTTTGTTGATTTTATAAACAGTTGATTTTTTTACGGATGCGGGTCGTCAGCCCAGCGATCCAACCGTTTAGTCGCCTCCTACGACAAGCAAAGGATACTGTGGTGGTATTCTTAGGAAACATGTTCGTGCAATTTAGATTTACGAGACATGTGAGTGCCCCCCGACCACAGGGGCCAAGTAGATGGATTAGTCATTCTAAATTTGATTCAAAATTAGACTTTTACATAAATTACACAATTAAATGTGCTACGTGCTACGTGTTTCAGGCTACGAAGATTAGGTTAGGTTAGGTAGCCGTTCTAGAGGACTACTATAGAGAAATAGTTGGTCCATCGCTATACCACATTTGAGCTGCATTCTCTTCACTCGTTAAACCATCCATGAGCTTACCAAGAAGCGTTTAAAGTCCCGGACCCCGATCTTACAAGATCCGTGAGATCGTTCAATGGGGAAGTTCCCATAAACTTTGTTCTGTTGTACGCTAGACTAGGACAGGTGCAGAGCAGATGGAGCACACTTTCCTCCTCCTTCTCATCACCTCAGCAGCGGCTGAAGTCATGGGCAGGGATACCCAGTCTGCTCGCATGTATCCCAATGAGGCAATGTCCCGTTATAGCTCCCACGACCATACCAATATGGTGCCGTCGAAGCGATATTGGTTGGCCTGAGTTTGACCCCTAATGCCTCACAGAACACCCTGCAGCCAACCCCTCTATCCCTTTTTGAGCCATCCGTGAAGAAGCTTAGCGCCCATTGTCCATAACTGTTTCGTTAGGTTAGGTTAGGTAAGGGTGGCCGTCCTAAAGGACTAGCATAGACACAAAATTGGTCCGTAGCTGTACCACATTTGAGTTTCCTCCTTCACTCGCTAAACCATCCTGAGCTCACCAAGAAGCGTTTAAAGTCACGGATTTCGATCTTACTAAGATCCGTGAGGTCATTCAATGGGGAAGTTCCCATAAATTTTGTTCTGCTGTACGCTAGACTAGGACAGGTGCAGAGCAGATGGAGTACGTTTTCCTCCTCCTCATCACCACAGCTGCGGCAGAAATCGTGGGCTGGGACACCCAGTCTGCTCGCATGTATCCCAATGAGACAATGTCCCGTTATAGCTCCTACGACCATACCAATATGGTGTCGTCGAAGCGATATCAGTTGGTCTGATCTAGACCGGTCAAGACCAGGCCAGATCTGCCTGGTTATTACATACGAACTGGCGTTAGACCATCTGACGTTCGTTTCTTTTATAGCTTCTTTCAGAAGCAGCAGTTTACATGAAGCAAGCGGTATTTTTATATCCTGCTTGCTTTGGTTTATTAGGCGTGCTGTACCCTTGCGGGCCAACTCATCTGCCATTACATTCCCTGCGATATTGAAATGCCCTGGCACCCACGTCAAGCGGATGTTGAACTGATCAGCCATCTCATTTAAAGATGCCAGACAGTTCTGGGCTACCTTCGACGTCAGGGAGTATGATTGTAGCGTTTTAATAGCAGCCATGCTGTCCGTAAAAATGCGAATATCCCTCGTAGATATTACATTATACTTCAACCAGTCCATGACTTCCATTATCGCGATCAGTTCAGCTTGAAAAACGCTGCAAAAGTCGGGAAGACGAAAAGAGAGGTTAACCCCTAGTGCCTCACAGAATACCCCGCAGCGAACCCCTCTATCCCTTTTTGAGCCATCCGTGAAGAAGCTTAGCGCCTCATTGTCCATAACCGTTTCGTTCACCTATTCCTCTCTGGTGGGAAACTCAGTTTGGAATTTCATCTCAACAGATGGCAAAGGAATAGCATAGTCGGTAGCTTCCGGAATACCCCTGTTGCATAGGATAGATGAGTGCCCTGCATTATTACAGGTCCACATAGATATGGATTTGAGCCGAATGGCTGTGCAAGATGCAAGCTGCTCGGCCGCAATATCCAAGGGAGTAAGATGAAAGAGAATCTCCAGAGCTTGAGTAGGTGTGCTCCTGAGAGCTCCACTTATACACAAGCAGGCCGTTCTTTGGACTTTCATCAATAGTTTAAGGTTGGCCATAATTTTTAACGCTGGCCACCAGACAACAACCCCATACAGCAGTATAGGTTTGACCACTGAGACGTAGAGCCAGTGTACTATGTGGGGCTCCATACCCCATCTCTTTCCAATGGCATTTTTGCAGAAGTAGAGCGCTATAGTAGCTTTCTTTACTCTCTCTACGATGTTTGGTTTCCAGCTTAGCTTGCTGTCCAAAATTAGTCCGAGGTATTTTGCTCTATCCGTAAAGATCAAGCGAGTACCATTTAATATTGGCGGGTCACACTGAGGAAGTTTGTGCTTCCTGGTAAAGAGGACCAGCTCTGTTTTCTGTGGGTTTGCGTTCAATCCGCAGCCGCGTGCCCACTCAGAGAGATAGCCAAGCGCGCACTGCATGCGCTCACTCAGCGTACTAGGATATTTGCCGAAGACCGCAATAGCAACGTCATCCGCGTAAGCAACCACCTTGAAGCCTTGTCCTTCCAGGTTTAGTAACAGGTCATTTATGACCAAGTTCCAAAGAAGGGGGGATAAAACCCCACCTTGAGATGTCCCTCTGCTCACGTATCTGGCGGCAGACGTCCCCCCAGATAAGCTGTCACGATCCTGCCTCTAAGCATATGATCTATCCAGCCTCTGAGTGACCCGTCTACCCCCAGACACGCAAGGGCCCGAGTGATTGCCCCCGGTCTGACGTTGCTAAAGGCCCCCTCTATATCCAAGAAGGTTACCATTGAATATTCCTTATATTCAAGTGATTTCTCAATCGGGCCTATAAGGGAGTGGAGAGCTGTTTCCACCGATCGTCCCTTATAGTATGCGTGTTGAGATCCCGACAGCTCGCCCGGCTTGATTGAGCCTCTAATATGAGCCTCTATTAGTCTTTCCAGTGTTTTCAACAGAAAAGAAGATAAGCTTATAGGCCTAAAGTCTTTGGGATAGCAGTGAGAGCTCTTTCCCGCCTTAGGTATAAATATTACTTTTACTTCAGTCCACTTTCTAGGAATGTGACAGAGTTCTAGGCTGCCTTTGAAGATAACTTCCAGCCAGGGTAGGGTTAAGTCAATAGTTCGCTGAATATCCGCAGGGATAACGCCATCAGGTCCTGCCGACTTGTATGGCTTAAAGCTGTTTATTGCCCATAGGATATTCCGCCTTTTTACTATATGACTTACGGAGTCTATACCCCTATTTATCATGGGTCTCTCCTGAGCTAGTACCGAGCACTCCGGGAAATGCGTTTCTAGTAATAGCTCCAGGGATTCCTCACTACATGTAGTCCATGAACCATCCGGTCGTTGTAAATAGCCCGGAATGGAAGGACTAGAACATAGTACTTTGCGTAGCCTGGCCGCCTCGGAGGACTCCTGTATATTGCCACAGTAGAGCCTCCAGGCTCTCGTTTTGGCTGCTCTCAGGTCGTACTTATAGGTTTTCAGGACTTCCTTATAACAGTCCCAATCCGCAGCAGCATTTGTGTGCCTTGCTCTCTTGAACAATCTTCTGCATTTCATACGAGTACCTTGGAGCTCTCTCGACCACCAGGGTGGCCGAGATTTACCCAAGGGCCTACTGATAGGACATGCACCTAACATGGCCTTATTAAAAGCATCAGATAGCCTGATTACTAGAGCATCAAGCTCCTGTGTAGATGCAGGAGGGTTTGGAACCGATACCGGTAATAAGTTACCCAGAATGGTTCTGAAACACTCCCAATCAGTTTTCCTCCTATTTCTGAAGGGTGGTTTGCTAGTGGGTTTTGTATCCACTTCGTACTGGAGATAACAATGGTCAGAAAAGGAATGGTCTTCGGACACTTTCCTGTTCAGTACCCTCTCCTTAATAAAATCCGAGACAAGTGTGATGTCCAACACTTCCTGTCTATTTTTAGTAATAAAGGTTGGTTTGCAACCGATATTACATATATTTAGGTTAGTACTTAAAATAAAATCAAGGAGTAACTCACCTCGCCTGTTTATATCTGTACTTCCCCAGATTGAGTGATGCGCATTAGCATCACTGCCCATGATGACTCCTACCTTTCGTTTTCGAGCCTCCATTATTGCACTGCGCAACCTACCTGGTGGTATATCCTCCTCCTCGTATGGTAGGTAGGCTGATATTAGCCAGAGATTTTGCCCACCCATCTCAATGCTAGCCACCACTACATCAGCGTTGCTGTAATTTAGTAGAATAAAAATATTCAGATTATTTCTAGCGAGAATGCAGGAACGTATCTTACCTTCATTTTTCGCGTGTAGTAATTTATATTTGGGAGTTCTGAGGCCAAGCACCCGGTCACCATTGACCCAAGGCTCCTGGACCAGAACCACATCAATGGACTCAGATTCCATTTTTAGCAGAAGGGCCGCCGAGGCGGCTTTACAGTGATGGAGGTTGATCTGAAGGATCTTAAGCATTAGATATTGCTTCCCTCCACCACTGTTGAGTCAGACTCCTCTGACGTCGATTCGTCCGTTTGGAGCGCACAGCTTAGTCTCAATGATCTCGAAATCTCCGAGTCCAGGGATAGTGTCTCCTGAGCGTCCTCCGGGATGCCGCGGACTTCTGGGTCACCAACACCGGGCGGGACACCACAAGTGGTTTCCCCCCCTGCTGCAGGTGCCCCAGCTCTGTCAGCCTCATCACGCTTATAGATTTTGAGCGTAATCGCTCCAAAACCATAGCTGATTTGGCCTCCAGTTTTTGCCAAAGCACCCACGGATTCTCTGTCGATGATAATGACGGCCGATCTGTGATCTGCTACCGCCTTTACCTCTTCTAACCTGGCAATCCTCCAGGTGGTCGTTGGCAGATCCGGATTGCTGATTTTCAACATTTCCAAGATCTCCCTTGGATCACTAGGCTCCGCAGGTATCCAGGCTCGCGCCCTTGGCCTGCAGGGAATTTCTTCCCTCGTCACCACTTCTAATTACGCCCCCGGCCAGACTTCGCCCAGGCTGCCGATCGCCTTTTTATAGAGGGCCACCGACCTTTCATCGGCACAGGCAGTCAGTTTGACGTGACCCCGATGCCACCCTCCGTCTCGGCAGGACGGAGCAGGTCCTGGGTTCTCCCTCATGATTTTTAGGAAGATGGCGGCTAAGGCCTTCTCCACCTTCCTCCAGTTAAGGGCCGTAATGCTCCCATCTTCTTGAGCCCTGTCAACGACTGCCATGAGCAGGTGCTCCTTTAGCACCTCGTTGAAGGGCTTGGTAACATTTCCTGGAACCCGTTTCTTTTTAGCCTCCGTAGGCGGTTCATCATCGGATCTCTGCCTTTTCGGCTGTGAGATCTCGGAACCCTCCTGCTTTGGCTCAGTGATACGCCTTGCCCACGCAAGCGTATCCCTATCCCTATCCGTTCTCTGCACCAACGGAATGTTGCTGATCTTGGAGATCATACGCCAGGCCCTCTTCCTGGTCTGGTAGTTGACTGACGCTGGAGGGCCAGCATTCGTGCCTCTGCACTTTGGTTTCGAGGGGCCAGCCTCATTTGGTCCTATGCTCCTTTTTGCACTTTGGAGACCGGGCCTAAAGGCCGATGTCTCCATAGCACTGGTTTCCGGTTTTTTAAGAGCACCGGTCTCTTTTTGTTCACTATTTTGACTTTCCATAATAGTTCCCACGAGTAGCGGAGAAAGGAGGTCCACCTGTGCAGAGATCCGCAATGCACAGGTAAGGCTGCATGATCCGGAGGGCGCCAAGTATCCGGATACACCGTTAGAGACTGTGCTAGTTTTTAGACTGGGCCCCCAGCCTGGCCGGTTATCAGCACGGTACGGTTGACACCTTAACCCGGCCCAGTTGTTTAGCGCCGTGTTTTCGCCTAATACACCACATAAGAACATGGTGTATTAGTTGCCCGGTGGTCACCACGGGGAGGTAACACGCGCACTTGTGGAAGCTGCAAGATACGGAGCTGGCAACAAGTACCAACTTGATTCCCCCAAGACAGCTTCACACCAGACCACCCAACTGTTTCGTTACCCAGTCCTCTCTGGTGGGAAACTCAGTTTGGAATCTCACCTTAACAGATGGCAAAGGGATAGCGTAGTCGGTAGCTTCCGGAATACTCCTGTTGCATAGGATAGATGAGTGCAATATATTGTTACAGGTCCACATAGATATGGATTTGAGTCGAATAGGGAGTAATCCAAGGGAGTAAGATGAAAGAGTATCTCCAGAGCTTGAGTAGGTGTGCTCCTAAGAGCCCCACTTATACACAAGCAGGCCGTTCTTTGGACTCTCATCAATAGTTTAAGATTGGCCATAACTTTTAACGCAGGCCACTAAACGACAACCCCATACAGCAGTATAGGTTTAACCTCTGAGACGTAGAGCCAGTGTACTATGTGGGGCTCCATACCCCATCACTTTCCAATGGCATTTTTGCAGGAGTAGAGCGCTATAGTAGGTTTCTTTACTCCCTCTCTACGATATTTGGTTTCCAGCTTAGCTTGCTGTCCAAAAGTAGTCCGAGGTATTTCGCTCTATCCGTAAAGATCAAGCGAGTGCCATTTAATGTTGGCGGAACGTACTGAGGAAGTTTATGCTTCCTAGTAAAGAGGACCAGCTCCGTGTTTTGTGAGTTTGCGTTCAGTTCCCAGCCGCGTGCCTACTCAGAGAGGTAGCCAAGTGCGCACTGCATGCGCTCACTCAGCCTACCAGGATATTTACCGAAGACCGCAATAGCAACATCATCCGCGTAAGCAACCATCTTGAAGATTTGCCTTCCAGGTTTAGTAACAGGTCCAAGTTCCAAAGAAGGGGGGATAGAAGATGAGATATCCCCCACCTTGAGATGTCCCTCTGCTCACGTATCTGCCGGCAGGCGTCCCACCCAGATAAGCTGTCTACGAAAAAGATTAGAAATAATTTTCATCAAATTTCAAAATTGATATAAACTTTTCTCGTTTTTTTGAAACTTCAATATGCATTTGATTTACAGTTTAGGGCTCTTTATTTTAAACAAATCCAGAAATTGATATACATATGTATGTAAGTAATTTTAAAGATGCAATTAAATTAAAATTTAGTAAACATTACAGAATAGAATACAAAATTAGAATGGATATTGTAAAATTTTAGAGTGTTGAAAATGATATGACATGCCAACATCAGATAATTAAATTGAATTTATAATGTATTAAAAATACCAAATTTATCAGAATGCTCTATGATATATGTATGTAGAGGTACATATGAATATGGCACAAACAAATTAAATTTGTTGAAATAAAATAAAATACAATGAAATGAAAATTTATTAATCGGTTAGGAATCAAAAATCAAAACTTAAAAGTCAAGAGTAAAAAGTTGATTAGAGATAGCCAAAATTATTTTATCTATCTCGAAACAAAATAAACTTGAATACATACGACTTGATTACATCTTTTCTTACTTGATTAAAAAAGGAAATTTATCAACTTGATTTCCTTAAAATACCTCATGGGAAATAGAAAATTTAATAAAGAAACATTTTTTAAAAAACAATTTCCAAATATTTAAATCTCAATTTGCAATATTCATATACATAAATCTATATATCTTCTTACATATATAACATAAGTATATATATATATATATATAAATATATATATATATATATATATATATATATATATATATATATATATATATATATATATATATATATATATATATAATATATATATATATATATATATATATATATATATATATATATATATATATATATATATATATATATATATATATATATATATATATATATATATATATATATTATATCAATTGAAGATTAATTTTTATTTCTATTCTAAACAGCACGAGAGATTTCTTTCGATTTTTTGTTGTTATTAATTTTCCTTTCCCGCACCAATTGAGTAATCACCACCGCATCATATCCTCATCAACATTGAAATCATCGACATAAAATACCACCCAAATACATCATTTTTATTATTATTATTATGTACAATTATGTGATACCGCACAAATATTTAATTTTTTTTTATTTATTATGCGATTACACACCGCGATGAGAGTTAGGAAATATATAGATGTCAATGTCGTTGCGTTGGTGTACTCTATTGTAGACAGTTGTGGATTCAACTGCGTTTTATACAAATACACAAATTTCATATTAAAAAATCATTAAAACGCGAGTTGATTGTGTATTGTGTATGAAACAATACATTAAACAATGGCAAACACTTTTAATTTAGCATTAAGATATTGCTTGAATTGACTTCTGTACTGTGCAATAGCGTACGTCGGCAGCCAACTTGTTTTTTTCTGTTCTTCCCATTAAACATCCAAATTAAAATCAAATTATACTACATATATAGTATTTTGAGTAGAGGCGGAAGATGTACAGACAGACTACATATACAGATATGTATATGAAAATGAATTATTAAGTCGTTTTTTTTTAAGTTTTTGTGTAACGAAAGAAAGTGAAAATTATTAAAGTAAAAAATACTAACAACTCTATATATATGCAGCACAAGTCACAATACAAAAAATTCTTGATGATAAATTATAAATAAAGAGATATTCCTGTATTTCTTATTCGTATATTCTTCTGTCTGGTAGATTACGACGTTTTTGTTAGTATTTTTCTAATATAATTTATTATGATGTTCTTGTGGGTGCAAAAGTAAAAAGCCATAAAAAAAAACTACAGAGATGAAAAAAATATTTTCATTTTCATCGCGCACATAATATACTTTTACGTAAACATAGAACATCTCTATAAATTTTCGTTAAATTAAAGACGATGATGATTTAATAATAAATACATTTTATAGGAATTTGATGGGAAATGAAAATGTTACATCACAAAATGAATGTAAAATTACCGGATATTATGAGGAAATGATAGAAAAGCAACACAGATATTTCGTCTCCCGAATTATATTTGATTCGAACGAAAAATAAAATAAGAAATTGATGTAAATACCTCGTCCTAAATAGTATTAAAAATAATAATAATTATGTGATTGATGAGGAAGTGTTTAGGGTTGAAAGAAAGCATCGCAATGATTTATAATATGCTTTTCTATACTACAAGCATAAGGAATCAAATGACATTAACGATTTTCGATTTCCTCTTCTATTAATTCAGAGTATTGTATGTCTAGATATGTACATACATATACATATTATAATTTACTTAAGAAATTTTAGAATTGCTACATAAAATTTATTTTAGTTGAAAAATTGTGAGTGTGTAAGCACGAGTTTTATATACATAGAAGAACAACTTATTATTTTTGGATTGGATTTAATTTTATTGGGGTATAGAATTATAGAATTTTTGGTAATTATGTATAAATGTATCGACTCTATGAGATATTGTCATATCCATTTATGGGCTTGAATAATTGTTTAGTTACTTATTCATATATAACGTACATTTATGTTCTTAGATGGTCATAATTTATAGTTACATATAATCATTCAGTATATAGACATATATATTTTAGATCACTACTTTTAATTAAAATTATTGATCTAAAGGTGACCTTTAAGATTTTATGATAACTCAATTAGAAACGATATACTTATTTAAAAAAAATTATCTAAAGTTTCTTTGAATAATAAGTTACTAATGATAGAAAATTTAAATCAGTTTATCGAATTTTACAACCGATTTTCAGAATTTGTTGATTGACTTGTTCATAATTTGAAATAATTTCTAAATTTTGTGTCACTCCTATACAACTGCTCAACTCTCTTTGAACATATCAAAATTGTTAATAATTTTTAGTAATTTTTGAAGCTGGGTGAAATGGAAGCTATTCTATCTAATAGTTTTGTATTCGATATACTAAAGACTAAGCAATGCTATTAAGAAAGACTTTTCAATCTGTTACAATTATGAAATAAATCGATTTTAGTTTATGTTATAATTTAGCTAACAATTATTATTTGTTGGCTTCAATCTGTAACCACGCATCGATAATCGATCATTCATAGTCAGGAATTCTAAAGATCATTGAACAGTTTGGCGCCATTTTGTTTATTAACCTAAATACAATTATTAAATTTAAAATGATCTATTAACAGAATATCAACACTGTTAGTAGCGATCGACTACGTAATTAACTCAAATTTATTAAAACTGTTGATCATCAATATTTAATACATATAACGGTCCATTGTGATACCACAGGATCTCACTTCTATTTCATCGCTAGTGGAACCAGCCACAGTTACTTATGTATGTAGCGTGCGATATGTCGAACTTTACAGTTTTGGAGATTCGGGAGGCTGTTTATTATGTACCTATCCATATGTTTTTGCCTTCTGTGTGTCAAAGCTGGACATGAGCATAGATGATTCAGATTTGTTTTCAGACCTAGCCTCCTCGCATGTTCTCCATGGTCGTTCTTAATTCACGTCTTCGGAGATTAGGTATTAATACAAGAAAATACTATGTTTAGTAATTAATTAATTTACATAAGTTCGATAGGATTAAAAGTTGGTAACAGATGGTAATTTGGCTAAGAATAAAATATCAACGACAGCTATTTAATTTTCTCCAGAAATTAATTTTTTTATTTTATTCCAGCTAAGAATCTTCTATGTATATGAATCCTTTTCGTATTTTGAATAAATTTATGCTAATTTTTATGTTAATTAGGATAATCTTCAAATCCTTTTCTTTGATACCAACGAAGAAAAATAATTTTCGGCTAATGAATCGAATCGAAAATAGGAAATGCTCAAAATTACGGTATCGGAATCCGTATAATAACCATTAAAATTTATTTTATTACTATTTTATTCCTAATCCTAAATTTGTTATTAGTTCTTATCTGAATCTTTCCACAAATCCAAAGATTTATATAATTTTGTCTTAATCTATTGGTACATAAATTTCGTATTCGAGAAGCATGTAAATGCGTCTAATTCACTAGAAAACTACCAAACAATAATTCAAAATTAAACATCGTAAATCGTAATTTAAAAAAATTAGAAAATAATTTAACGATAACATTAAATTTGTAGATTTCAAACGTAGAATTCAGCCCATCTAGAAAGGTACTTCACTTCTGCATATTGTGAAATGTAATTTTCTGTATAGACTTCTTGTCGACCAAGGAGTGGCGCAAATCGTATTATTAAAAATATATATTTTACAAAAAAAAAGGAAATACGATATAAAAGGATAGTCGTAGATTAATTTTCATTATACATTTCAATACTAAAACTAGTCGAGTAATTCAATTTAACCAAATTGTATAAAGTTTACCACTGTATTTTATGAATCCATTGAGATGAATACCCTGAGTATGTGTTGCAATATTATGTACATCTTCTTTATGTAATCCCAAACAGGAAATTGACGTAAACTATACAAAACAATTTTCAGAAAAACCAAAAAAATACAGTTTTTGTGGTACACATAACATACATATATGTATATATCTACATACATACATACAATATGTACACAACATACAATTGTGTTACATTTCAGTCTTTTAAGATTTCACACTACAAATTAATTTAATTTTCTATATATACATACATAAAAGAAATAAAAGAGCAAAAAATTAAGTAAAATTACGGAAAAATAGAAATTTTTTTTTTATTTATTCAGTCAGATAATTTTATTTGTGTTTGTATATAGGCCAAAACATAGTACTACTAACTACGATACACATCAGAATAAAGTACATTAGTTTTATTTTCATTTCTGGTTTAAGTTAATTAATAGTATAAACAAAATGTATAGAATGGACTGGACGTATGTATAGTGGATGAATAAAGTAGTGAGACTACAATAAATTAAGAGACTACTATAATCTACGTATTTTGATCATAGTCTGAATATTGTTCAAATACTGATTTTAAATCAAATTTTAAAGAAGATTCCTATTTTTTTTGTTCAAAATCTTAAAATATTTTGATTTGTTAATAAAAAAAAAATCATAATTTCAAAACGATAGTTGGCCAAAATTTGATTTAATATATTCGTAATTTTGTCAGAATTTATTAAAATTTAAAAATTACTTACAACAGAATTACATAACATACAAATAATGCTATGTAATTCTGTTGTAAGTATAGTTCTTCAATTTTAGGAAATTCTGACAATTTTACGAATATATTAATCGAATTTTGTCAACTATCGTTTTGAAATTTTTATTTTGTTTTTTTTATTAACAAATATGGTAATTAGTTGAAATTTCAACAATTGTATTGTATAAATAGTGAAGTTTGAAACTATTAAATTTATTAGTATGTCTTTATATTTAAGTAGTAGTGGTTGATACTATGGTGTTTCGGCTGTGTAATTTTTGATGCTAAATGAAGTTACAATTCATACCTTATTCATACCATGCGCTATGATCCTTCGTTTGAGTGCAAAACATATTTGATATTTTTAGATTATCGAAACGTGTAAGCGTGTCAGATGTTATAAGTGCTCTGCTTAATAATTTTTTTTTCAATCAAGGGCAATAGCTAGTTTTTCTGACGTTATTTTACGAAATTTTTATAGTTTATCAATCTTGACAGTTTTATTAAATTCTCAAAATTTATCAAACTTTAATTTTTAAAATTTACTGATTAGATTAGATTGACAATGATGAAATTGAGAAAGTATAATAAATTTTTTTTTGCATAATTTCTGTTAAATACTTAATTCGGATATTGTATTCATTTATGCGATTTTATCAATATACATATGTATAAAGTTTTCAAATTTGCATCGAATTCTGTAATTTTTAAAAACCTTAAAATTTCATAACATACTAAAATCGGTTTAAGTTAAAAACATAAATAGTATTTCAAATTTATTCGCCTTTTAACGTAAATGCGCCTGACGCCTGGATAAATAATTAAATATTTAGAGCTACAGCATCGCATAAAATCACCGGAAAAATAGTTTATGCATTATAATTTTTTTGAAATAAGCAAGCATGTCCGCAATGTGTCTTTATAGACATACCGATCCATCGTTCCGTTAATTCGATGCAATGGTCCAATCGAGTTTCGCGAGACGCATCCCCATACCATAACACTCCTACCGCCGTGTTTTACCGGTGGAACTTGGTATTTTATGTCGCTTCTTTTATTTACTGGGCGACGAACATACTGTATTCCATCCGATAAAAACATGTTAAACTTGCTTTAGTCGCTCCATAAAATTTTGGACCATTGTTCCGTTGTCCAATTTAAATGCTCTTTGGCAAATTTTAGACGGGTGGTGCGTTTTTATTTAAATCAGCGGTTTCTTGCTGCGGCGTCTTCCATGAAGTCCAGCATTTGTAAGACGATTTTTTACAGTACTCACTGATGAAGTTTTGCCATGGTTCATTTTAAAATCGTGCATAATCGCGGGAGACATTCTCGGATTTGCCAGTAACTGTCTAAAGATGATCGAATCCTCCCTTTCCGTAGGTTTACGAGGTCGTCCACTTCTCGGCTGGCGTTCTAAGGTACCACGAACTGTAGAATTTGAAATACCAGACTGACGACTAAATGCCGACTGAGAAGTTCCATTGGCAATTAATTTCAAAAGCGCCGATTATATCTCAATAGAGTATTCCTTCCTTTTCCCCAAAGTTAGACTTATTATTTAATTATTTTATTATTATTATTTATTTAGAAAAAAAAAATATATGTATCAGAAAAACTGAAATTTAAACTTTTAAAGAATGTTACCACTTGTATTAAAACAATCCGTCCTACGGTAATTGTGATAACAAATGAACTAACCAATATATTTTTCAATTGTTTCAATCAAAATATTCATGTTCAATCATGTTACCATGAAAAACAATAAATTATGTAAACAAATATTAACGGGACGCAAATATTAAAAAAAAATCTTAACTTCCGATGGTTTTTTATAGAGGTGCTGTATGTAAAAGGTGATCAAGCCATTAAAACTAATTTCCTAGGCAATTTCACATATAAACAAATGTTGATCACCTTTGACTCGTATGCATTACTAGTGTTCACTAGCGGTTCTTATAAGGCAAACAACAGTTACCAGTTTTGTAATCTTAACGACTAACTATTTTACTCAACTTTCTTTATTAAGGATCTAAATTATTGATTAAGTATAACTTCTGCATATCATATATAATTCCACTTAGCTGCGTGAAATTTTAGCCGAAAGGGCTATTATATAATCTTTCTAGTTCATTTTGTTTTCCTAGTAAAATCCGATAATAAAATGAAAAATCGAAATCGAAAATTTGAAAAACAAATATCAATTACCGATTCCTATTTAGATAATGGATATCATAAAATACGTAACAGCTAAGTATATGTTTATTTTGTTAACACAACCTTCATTCCTTTAATTTGGTAATTTGATTTAATATTTCTTAATAGTATCTATCGGTGGAGTATTGAATTTTACAATATTGGAATATATTCATAAAAGACCCTTAGAATTTAGATGTGTAAAGTACACGGTTTTTAAACATTTTAATAAATTTTGGGAATTTGTGGATATATAGTGGATTAACATTCTAATTTAAAAAAAATTCTCAAATTTGGTTCATTTAAATTCGCAATATATGTACTTTAAATTTGTCAAATATGTACATATTGTAGTTATGTAGTATTGGGCGCTTCCAGATCGGCCAACAGTTGGCAACATGTTGAGTAAATTTAACATGATAAGTTTTGAATGCATCCGATTTATCGAAAATTTCATGGCAATGTGGATAGATCGTATGTCATTTGTTCCATCAGTAAATTTTCGATGCCATCATGTTGGGAGACCTGAAAGCGCCCATTGATGTTTGTATATGTGCAAATAACGGTTTGAGTGCCAAGTAGCATATTGATTAAGGTTAAGGCGTTTGGATCAAATTGCGGAGTGCAAATCCCAATTGGGATTCGAAAACTGAGAATATATAGTATGGATAGAAAACAAAAATCATCATGCGGATTCTATTCATTTTAAGAAAATATACCTTCATTACATACCAATTGCTTGATATAACTTTGCGATAATTGTAAGTAGGGTAAAATACAACCATTGGCATTTAATCAAAAAAGAGTCTAAATTACAACTTCCTTTACCAAAACAGAACCCATTAATTCTACTATAACTAAATTATCCATTCTATGTGGGTATATCATTTATTTTATAAATGGCCTGTAATAAACAATATGTTTTATATCTCACACTTTGTGACATGGACACTTTACTGACCTGCTTGATGTCCATCATGCGTCACAGACTGTTGTTGAGCCACCTCTAATACAGACTGCGGAGATTTGCACTGAGGACCCATCCCATGAGGAATTCACTAAAGCCATGCAGAGATTGAAACGAAACCGTGCACCTGGAGTGGACTGCATTAATTCGGAGTTCTTGATATTCGGAGGGGATACTTTGTTGAACTGTCTTTTCGACCTTATTCGATTAGTATGGCGAACCGAAGTTATGCCTGACGAATGGAAAGTGGCCGCGATATGCCCCATCTTCAAGAAGGGAGACCGCTTGAAGTGTGAGAATTATCGCGGTATAGCTCTCCTTTGCACAGCTTACAAGTTACTGTCATACATTGTATTGGATAGAATCACTCCTCTAGCGGAGGGCTTGGTTGGTGACTATCAAGGAGGATTTCGTCCGAATCGATCAGTCATCGATCAGGTCTTTTCGCTGCGGATGATTCTATCTAAATATTATGAGACATCCATCCCCGTACATCAGGTGTTCCTGGATTTCCGGCAGGCCTATGACTCGATCAATCGAGAGAGTTTATGGTCTGCCCTGGAATACCTAGGAATGCCAACAAAACTGGTACGACTATGTAGGATGACAGTGACGCAGTCTCAATGCTGTGTTAAAGTTGAGAACAGGCTATCGACAAGTTTTGTAGTTAACTCGGGTGTTCGGCAGGGAGATGCTCTGTCCCCGATACTCTTTAATCTCATGTTGGAGTACATCTTTCGTAAAACTGAAACACCGCAGCGTAACATCTTATATCGCCAGTCCAATCAGGTGCTTGCATATGCAGATGACATATGCGTGATTGGTCTGAATAGCAACGGAGTGAAAGAAATACTTGATCCGCTTGTAGAGTTTTCAGCTTCAGTTGGACTTCAGATCAATGAGTCCAAAACGAAATACCTGATCTCTGGTTTTAGGGACAGTGGCACACCAGATTTTAGTAGTGGCCACCACACGTTTGAGGGAGTGAGGAGGTTCAAATATTTGGGTTCTCTTATCACTCACGATAATAGTGTGGGTGAGGATATTAAAGTGCGGCTGGCAGCTGGCAGCCGTTCTTTGTATCCTCTAAGGCCACTGCTAAAATCTAAACACTTATCAAGTGCCGTGAAGCTGAAGCTTTACAAAGCGTTGATCAGGCCCGTTGTTATGTTTGGATGTGAAAGTTGGGCGCTGACGGATGAATACGAGAGATGGCTCCTAACATTTGAGAGAAGAGTCATGCGTGTGATCTACGGCCCAAAACGCGAAATAGATGGTACCTACCGAGCTCTGTACAATATCGAGATCAGAGATCTGATGAAGATCCCCGATATTGATCTCAGCGAGTACGCTGGCTCGGTCACGTTCTGCGTGCTGATCCGGAACGAATTGTGCAGCGAACACTGAAAGGAGAGCCACCATATGGTAGGCGCAGAGGTCGTTGCAGGCGACGATGGCTCCACGATGTAGAGAACGACTTGGCCTCTTCAGATTGTCTTAGACAGTATGAAGACCATGCTCAGGATCGAAACCGTTGGAGCCAGGTTGTTGACTCAGTAAGGGGCCAGTAATGGCCTTTAATACTGTTTATTAATACTGTTTATTATTATTTATATCTCCATCTGATAGTGAATTATAATGATAATTATCTAATTACACGCGTGCCATTGTATCCACATACGTTACACAAAATCAAATAAAAACAATGAAATGGGAAATTATGTACTATAAAAAATAAAATTTCACACAAAACTATAATAACGAAAAAAAGAAAGGATGTAAACTATTAACCACCCATTAAACCCCTTTATATATTATAATATTATATTGTACAGAGCAACATTCAATTATCATCACTTTGACAGCGTAAAGTGAAAATGAAAATACCGACCAACGACCAAACTATAATATAGTGTATGTAGTAATAATAAAAATACAACAAAAAAAAAATTCACAACCGACGTTTAAATTCACTTTCAATTTACTATAAACTAAAAACTCTACAATATTTATTATAATAAACTATATGCACATACCATATATGTATATATTTATATGCATATAAATATAAAAATTGAAATTAAATAATTTTTTGGTCATTTGGTTTTATAACACACAACACAAAATATATATATAATGTACTCTCTCTCTGTTAGCCGTGCCGCGTCAGACCACGATCCGCGCGATTTTTGTATTGTACATATACATTTTTTCGGTGTTGTGTGCACAATATTCGATTGTGTATATACAGTATACACATATAGCGTTTCCGATAGATTAATTTAAATAAAACTTTGGTTAAAAATATTAATGAATAAAACTATCTTGCATATTTGTTTATATATATATATATATATATATATATATATATATATATATATATATATATATATATATATATATATATATATACATATATATATATATATATATATATATATATGTATATATATATATATATATATATATATATATATATATATATATATATATACATATATATATATACATATATATATATACATATATATATACGAGTATATGTATATACATATATATGAGTATACTCGTATATGGCTATATAGGTATCGAGATTTAGTAATTATTGTATATATTATGTGGTATAAGCATGCATGTATGCAATCGCGCGGTATTGGTTTATGACCTAGTAAATATGTACATAAGTTGTGTAGAAATACTTTTGACGAATATTCTTTATACACAACGACGACGGTCGACGATGTATTTATGGAAAAATCAATATTCAGAAAAAATTTCTGCATACATATTTAATATGGAAAATAAGCCATTTTTCATTTTACATGCGGCAATTGGAATTAAAGGATGAACAACCAAATACAATTTGTTAAGATCCGAAGACGCTTTAAGTATGTGTGAAAACATAAATGTAACATATTACAATTTTATACCGTGTTCTTTACGAATCGGAGATAGAATACTAAAACCGGTTTACTCCAATTGTAGCTGAACTGTCCAGCAATGCGAACGTCTGCGGACTAATGGGAGCCAATCGAGAAAACTAAAATTACTTAATTCGTTCATGATTGTAAAATGCCATACAGATATTTCATTGTTTGGTAGAATTTCTGTTGACTTATATACACAAATCTTATTCAAATTTTACAATGAACTGATTTTTAAGTACCTAATTATTAGTATGGCGTCTCAACCCCTTGATAATTCTTATACATACTCGTATAACTTTTCATTGAACTCGCATTTGTATATTGTATGTATAAGTAAATACGTATTCGTATATACATATGTTATACTATGTATATATATATATATATATATATATATATATATATATATATATATATATATATATATATATATATGCATTTACATATAAATTATGATGAAAGCTTTTGAATTAATAAAGCTTGCTGACATTGCTGTTTTATACTCTTCACAATATATACAATGAATTAAATCAATAATTTTTTTTGTATAACGGCGACGAAATGGCATTTCAAGTTTATTGAGCTTTTTTAAAGTTTTATAATATCGTCTGCCTGACTGTGTATAAATGGTAATTTACTGTACAATACTTATAATATAGGATATGATTAAATTTATATATATATATATACACTCAGAAAAAAATCCTTTAGAAAGAATAGGAATTCTTATTGAATTAATTATTTTTTACTATTAAAAATGGTCAATGCGATTTTTCCTATTATTCTTATAGTTTAAAAACTATTAAATTTATAGGGTCTTTATAATATTGTTTTCAATAGTGCATACCATAGAAAGTTAATGGGATATCTCATTATTTTGATTTTTTATCTAAACATACTATTGAAACTATTATATTTCCTATTCATTTAATATGAATGATCCTATTAAATCAATGTGACAAATTTATAAATTTAATACTGCAGACTAATGATTTGATTATTTTGCAAAGTTGAAACAATAGTTCAGACCATTGAAACTAAGTAGTATATCCCATTATTTTCAAACAACATACTATTGAAACTAGTATATTTCCTATTAATTTAATTTGAATGATACTATTAAATCAATAGGACTATTGTCCTAAATTATTACATACTTACATTTTTATTAAAACAAATTCTCGATTCATTGCTGAAAATTAAATGTAGCTCAAAAAGTGAAATCAAATCTTCACAGCTGGCACTACCCCATTTTTGTTTAATTCCACAGAAAAACTTTGTAAATAAAAGATTTAATTTCTTCAAATTTTGTATTTTATTATACTTAAAGATTTTCACAAAATTATAAAAAAATTATATTATACATCCAAATATGTATATATCGTATATGTATACATACAATAAAGTCCGCAACCCGAGTGGTATCGTCTCATCACGACATGATTAGCAGGATTTCAAAATTATGGATACTGTTCTCCTCATATTCTGTAGCGCTTTAAAATGTATGAAGAATAAATAATTTACTAAATACACTAATAAAATATGTGTCAAATAAAAACAATACGATAAATAAATATTCTCTAATTATTAGAGTCTAATACATACCTTTAAGTAATGGTTCATAATTGCTTGGGTTGCAATTACAGTTAAAATGATCCAAAAAAAATGTTTCGTTTGCTGGAGAATCAAACGATAATTTTATTTTCAACTAAATGTTAATAAAACTGTTTCCACTAAACGACGTACATATAGACATAAATCAAGAAATCACTTTTATTTCAAATTGTTTGGTTATTTAATTTAAATGAAAATTAACAATTTATTACCATTAATTAGTTTTAATAGCAGAAAAACCAGGTCCAAATTTCACAAAACTTGGCATACTAATAAGCCTGTACAACAAGAACACGTTCAGCGTTATTTCGAAAAAAATTAGCATTCAATAGTTATGTCCTATTGAAGCAAACCGAAAATCTTATGAAAGCAATACCATGGATACTTTAAATAAGCATTTTATAGGATGTCCCATTAAATTAATAAGATAATATTATGGAAGTAATAGTGTCTTATCTTATTAATAATCAATAGTACTGTACTGTTAATTCTAATACTAAAATACTATTGAAAATATAGAAAAATTACTTTTAAATCAATAGTTTGTCTTGTTGATTTAGCATTGATACATTTTTTAACAATTAATAGTATAAAAACTTTGAAAACTATTGAATTAAAAGGAAAAACATATTATTTCATGTACCATAAAATGAATAGGCGTACTATTGAATTTTTATACGGTGTTTTTCTCTGAGTGTATATATATATATATATATATATATATATATATATATATATATATATATATATATATATATATATATATATAAATAATAAACAATAGCTTAATAAATTTGATGATTATGACAATATGTTAATAAAAAATTAACAAACAAAAAAAATGGAAAGTGATAAATCGTATAGCGCGCATATAATATAGAAATGGGTAAACAATTTCGCTATATAAACGTCAAAGACATTGAACTTAAAATAAAAATATTTATATAATTTATATATACTTAAATGACTAATTTTTAACAGATACTATAAATTTTTCTCACCATATATAGTGAAACGTCAAAAAACTTTCAAATATTATATTTAATATGTTTAAACCTATATTTAAAGCTATTGATCGATACAGAAGAACAATTATGGCGTAATTGTAATTCTAAAATTTTATTTTAAATTATTTTTAAATTAGTTTAGGTGAAAGGAAATTTGGTATTGTAAGTGGACTGAACACAATTAGAGTAATAAAAATTAAAGTTGGGTGGATTACTCCAGCACTCAATGCCACTAATGGAACCCGGACAAACACACATTAAAAACACTCAACCACGAGTTTTGGTCACCGCATCGGGAATTGAACCCGAGACCGTCGATTACCAAAGCAAGCACACCATACTAATAGATACATTCATAATGGCTACAATTGCACACTAATATACTAAAAGTACAAATCCTTTAACATAATTATAAAAGTAAGAAAATTCGCAGGAATTTTTAATTTGAGTGTCTAGGAATTTCACAATGTACATATACGTATGTATAATATACTTAATTGATAAATTCCAATTTTTTTTTTATTGTTGTTTTTTATTATGTCTCATTTATTTCTGAAAAAATAAATAAAATTTTAGAGGTCACGTTATAGAGTTTTGTTTAAATATTAAATCTGAATATAATTTTGTATAGCACGTTAAAAATAGTTTCACACATTAGGTGCGGAGATATTATGTACCGGAAATGAATTATTTTCTTTATTTTATTAAGTACAGGGTTTTTCAGTAAGAGCCTTAATTTTAAATGATTAAATTCTGAGATTCTTAGTGGGTCTTTAGAAAATTTTGCTTCACGTTTTCGGCTCAATTTTACCAATACTAATCCACAGGTCAAATAGTACTAAATCGGTTAATCTAGGTGTCCCTTGAGATAAAACAAGAATATTTTTCAAGCAGCAATGCAATGGTTTAGGTGCATAATTCAGGCCAACATAATTCAAGCAGAGTGCTGTTTAAATACGGTTTGATGACACCATCTATCCAGAAACGCCACAAAACTTGTTTAGGAATAGAGAGGTTTCTCGAAAATAATTGTTCTATTTTCTATAAGAGTTCTATTTTCTTAAATTGTCATGTTTTCACTTGACAGTTCTCAAACAAGTATGTATTTATATTCTTTCGATAGTTTCAGATTAAATTTTATCAAATCTTAATGTAGTTTGAGATGATTAGTTCAGTTTAACTAACAGTTTGTACCAACTTTTTGTATTCAGATTAGATATATTTCAAATTCGGTTTAATGAAATTCTGATATAGTTTTCAAGATACATATTTTGATATTTTAAAAAAACGAGTATTTTTTAAGAGAAATCAATGAATGTTTATTTCATTGTAAAGAGGAAGGTATGCCATTAACATTTGAAAACCATATCAGCCAAATGGCCGCCACGGCTACGCTTGCAGCACCATATCCTTTTCATTAAATTTTCCATGACTAATTCGCACATTTCCGGCTGTATGTTCTCGATAACTTCACGAATTCCATCTTTAATGTCTTGAATCGAGTGCGGAGCATTGGCATAGACCTAATCTTTCACGTGGCCCCAAAGAAAAAGGCTAAAGGAGTTAAATCACAAGATCTCGGTGGCCAATTGTGATCACCTCTTCGAGAAATAACACGGCCAGGAAACTTTTCTTGCAAAATTGCGATTTTTTCGTTCCTTGTGTGGCACGTAGCGCGGTCTTGATGAAAATAAACGTCGTCCACATCAATATCTTTCAAATTCGGCCATAAAAAATCGTCAATCATCGCTCGGCAGTGCAATCCATTCACCGTAACAGTTGCACCAGCCTCATTTTCTAAAAGTAAGGTCCAATCACACCGCCAGCCCAAAAACCGCACCAAACAGTGACACGTTGAGGATGGAGAGGCTTTTCAACAATCATTCTTGGATTTTCTGAGCCCCAAATGCGACAATTCTGCTTATTAACGTAGCATCCGGGGATAAAATAGGCCTCATCACTGAAGATGATTTTTCAATGAAAATCCGGATCATATTGATGAATTTTAAGGATTCAATCAGCGAAGATACGACGTTTATGGTGATCAACCGGCTTAAGTTCTTGTGTTAACTGAATTTTAAAAGCCTTAATACCTAAGTCTTTATGCAAAATACGGTGTAATGTCGTTTGTGGAATGTCTAATTCTAAAGATCGACGAGGAATCGACAAACCTGGGTTTTCTTCAACACTACGGGCTACAGCAGCAATATTCTCAGTTGTTCTTGAGCGACGCACACGGTTTCGATTCTTCACATCACTAACTTGTGCCAACAGCTCAAATTTTTCCACCAGTTTCACTATTGCCGGCCGAAAAGGTGCTTCACGACAAACAAAAAGTGCTTTAGTTTTGCGAACTGTGACTGCAAAATTTTTATCATTTTTGTAATGAATTTTAACAATTTCAATGCGTTGTTGAAGCATGTATCGTACCATTTTTAGTAATGGCGTAGTTTTTACTTGTCAAATGTCAAAAGATGACAGCTTCAAAATGGACAGCTGCCCAAATAGCAGGCTTTTCAAAATGAAACCTCTTATTGGAAAACCCTTTATTTCATTCAATTTTAAAAACTTGAGGCTAATTGCATTTAAATTGTAAGATTACTAAGGATTTGTGAGCAAAATTATGTTTGAATATTATTTGTTTGTATTTTATTATTTTAAATATATGTTGACGTCTACAGAACATATAAAGTTTCCAATTTATTCTATAGGGAATATAGTTGGTAAATTTCACAATAATTCTAGTTAGTAATTTTAATTCTTAGAAGCATATAAATCTTGTTTGATGGGAATATTTGCAATTCGACGAAAACACAATTAGAATCGCCAATTATATATCCACGCTAAATATGTATTATATATCCAGATACATAATTATCCAATTATCAATATCGATATAAAAAAAACAAAAACAATAAAAAATGTCATAGATCATATAGGATTCTCAGTCATCCAAGCAGAAGAAATATTATCCATCTTTTTTTCATAAAACCGGTAAGAGTGAAGAACGAATGAACACCAACCATAACAAAAAAAACTTGTTCTTGATGATTTTATATTTTCAGAGTAATTTGGTTTTTTTGTAATATTATATAGGTATATTCTGTACATAATTTTCCAATATAGGGATTTCCATCATATGTACATTATATTGTGGAAGCAATAACCTTTTCCACGCGCAATAGAAAATACTTGTACTTTAGTTAAAATAATATAAAAGCAATAACCAGTCTTTGGTTTTCAGTTTTGATTAATAATTTTGTATTTTTAAATTGTTGTATATATATTTATTTACTTATAGTAAAATTACATACTTATTTATTTATGCAACAAAGTAATTCCTTAGTCGCGCACGCCACACAAAGTATTTATGCATCTTAATCAGACAAAATTCCATCGAAAAATGTACAATATACCACAACAATTTAAAATTCCGTACTTTGCAGCGACGGTAGCAGCAGCCGTATTTCTAATGAATAATCAATTAGTAATATGATGTTGAATATTTACTATTACTTTCTTCATAATTCATCTTAAATTGTACCACCATGAACAAAATTATTAAACGCCAATTGACGTCATTTAAATTAAATGAGAATGCAAATTTTGTGACATTTAGCGTTTTTCTGTTTGGGTAAATAAGTATATGTGATTCATTAAAGATTTTGCCAATTAAACGTGATTTTTTTTTAACAACGATCTCCTCCACCACATTTTATGTGACGATTGATTCATTATCATAAGTTTTCTTTAGATGTTTTCATTAATTCGTTTGTTGATTCATTTGGGCGAATAAATCATCTCGGCCTTAATGAGAGATAAAAGTAAAATTATTTATTACATTAAAGTGTTTGTGTTTATTCGGATTATTATTAAACGGCCCATCTATTTAAATGGTTTATCTTAGTAATATTTCGATCACCAAAACTATTAATTAAAAAACCGTATATATGTGGCGTAAAATTATTCTGAACCTATACAAAATTTCATCTAAAACCCCTCAATTTCAAGGTTTGAGAAATATTTATTTTTCTTATTAGGAAAATCGAACTAAATTAAAGTTAAACCTCACTTAGATTTTTTTTTAAGCCAAAGTTGATCAAAGTTTTTAATCTTTAAATTAAAAATATAGTCTAGGCTAGATAGTGCCATTTAAATTCTAAATCCGATATTTTTTCATTCGAATATTGTGATTGCATTTTTGTAAAGAAATGTTTGATTGGCAAGTTCCGCACAAGCTTGGTTGGTTAAATGAACGAAAATTTAACGAATTAGAAAAAAATCAATTACGTATTTGAATAATCCAACAACGACATTACAAAACACACAGTAAAAAGATTTCCTATATACACGCATGATTAGGTTATGATAATAAGTCATTGTCTTATTATTATATCAATCAATCGTTAATAAATCACACTGAGCTAACATATTTTCGTAAGTGTTTGTAAATGTTTAAATTGTTCTAAAAAAACGAAAGTTTTATTTCGTTCGGATAATTAGAGCTAAATAATGCACGCACAGTATGGTCCATTCATCCATGAAAATTGCTTTCATTCTATACATACTGCATATACCTCTAAATCTGATTTATAATTTACAGACATTCTAAAGAAATTTATTTTATTATCACGCAACCTATCACTGGAAATTTTTTACATATGCGGGAAATTACACTTTCATTACACAAATTCTATGATTTATCTCGATTTTTTATTATTACATTTGATTAATTTTTTTTTGCTACCACCCTAATACCGCGCAAACCACGAATATGCACTTGAAAGTTTATAAGAAAAATAATAAAAGAAATGTGTGCGGTTTAATTTTGATCGAAATCTAATTAAGAAAAATATAATTAAATCCTCTCGTCTTCTATACTATATTGCGTACTGTTGCTTTCATAAAATTTCACTTTTTTGTGTGGTTCAAAATGTTCTTAATACAGATAGTCTACATAAATATTTTGCCTGTAGTTGTGTAAGGTATCGTTTACCAAACAGGAAAGATGATAATATATACCCGGTATTCTTTTTTTAATGTGTCTGTACGCGATATAATCAAAATAAAATCAGTACAAAAGTTCAACCTACTTAATAAATATTCTGCGTGTAATTAAATTTTTATTTTTATTTAAATTAAATCAAAACAAAACAATTAAAGTTAACCTTCTCCTAACAAATACCAAAACCCAATGTTTTTTTTTAAATTTATGAAGATTTTATCGTTATGTGTGGCCAGCTTGAGATAAATGTTACACAATCTAATGAATGTTAGATAGATTCTGGGTTGTAGTATATATATACATATAGATATAATTGCATCGCCTCGCTCGGACGCGTGGAATTTTATTGTAGTTGTTGATTATATATCATAAAAATAAGATCGATCGATTTTTCTTTATAACTATCACAATTTTATATCGTTCTTCACCTCTCTTCTCTCGTGTACATATGTATGTATATATCAATAATAATGATTAAAAAATAATATAAAATCTATTTATTGTAAAAGAATTCTTAAGAAGCGAAGTTCAATAAGAATAACACAAATAAGAATAAGAATAATTCTTATATCGTATATATAACATATATATAGAAGATTTAGAGATAACATGGTATTCAAGCTCTTATTATTATTATATCAATGACGATTAAAATTAATCTAAATATTCTAAATGAAATTAAAAAAAATCTTACGGTTTTATAACGAGCCGGCCTTTCACAGTAACAAAAGTAAATTTTATGTGATGGGTGGATAGAGTTTTGAATCTCTTTAAAAATTAAAAAAAAACACGTTTAACGGTGTATGCGCTCGAGTCTGCGACTTTAAATGTTTTCCAAAAAATTTACATTGATCGTGTGTTTGTTGTTTGAGCGACCAAAGTATCGACTTAATCAGAAATGTCAATCAGTGTTTTATATAGAACACTATATGCCTCAATTATTTTATCGAATATATGAATAGATAGTGTTGGACTGCTGGATTGACGGGTTTATTCGTAGAGATAAGAACGGAATGCTAAGTTTAATGCTTCATGATCATTTGTTCCACTTATAGTGTCAACCATCAAACCTGCCAAGATTTAAATATTTTTTCGATTAAAATGTGATGACATGCGTTTCAGCACGTACACACATATACACTAGCTCTGAGAAGAATTTTATCAGAGCATAGTATCTAAACCAGATTGTTCAATGAATAGATTAAAATGATTAAAATTTGGCCTTAATTAATATTATTACTGAATTTCATGTGTGCTCCACGTGGTTCTGAAAATTATTGCTCTAGTACATATAACGGGTGATCCAATAAGAGCTTCCGGAAGTTTTTTTTTAAATAAAGCAATTAAAATGAATTTAATAATCAAAAATTGTATTTGTGACGTAAGTTTGGTTTATGACATTTAATGTTTGAAAATAATTTCTTTTAAATGTTGTTCGCGACTGGCTCTTAGATGATGGGTCCAATTTTCAAATATTTAGGCCGATATTCACCTGAATCACTTCTGGCTGTTCATCAGCCCAAATACGACAATTTTGTTTGTTGACGTATCCATTCAGCCAAAAATCAGCTTCATCGCTGAACACAAATTTTCGATAAAAAAACAATCAATTGGAGCTGATTTTTGAAATAAATTTCTACAATTTGTAAACGTTGTTCTCGCGTAAGTCTATTCATGGTGAAATGTCAATGAATAACTGAACACAATTGGAAAAAGTACCTCCTATTGGATCACTCTTTATTAGTAATCCTGAAAAATAATTACTGCAGTATTCCTTCAATTCACTAATACATATGCACCAAAAGTGTTGATATCATTGATGGATTGAACAGCTCAAATCAAAGCAACAGCGGGCAGAAGATTAGCGGACCACTTGTGTCGGAGTAAAAAAACTTTGTCAAAGGACCCCATTCAAATTTAGTATTATTTCGCTTTTATTGAGTTTTTTCTTAAATCATAGAAAATAACAACGCAAATCAGGAGTGGGTAAAACCTAAGGTACTTCATGCTCCCAAATTAATAAAAACATTTTTATTATAAATTAGATTTTGGTCCACGGACTTTTAAAATACTAGACTTTGTATAATTCTCAGATTAGTTAAATGTTAATAACCATTTCGAAATGTGCTGCAATTAAAAATTGTATTTGTGAATGCTACATTGAATTATGAAATTAAAATTTAACAGTGTTTGAATTAATATGTCGGGAACATTGAATATAGACGAAGATTATAAATCAACCAAATTACACATTACTTTTGATGAATTCACTTGTAAAATTAGATAATTAATTTTGTATAATATTGTTAAGGTCATTCGTTCTAAATGTTCAAGTCTTGCGTAATTAAGACCGAGCTGGATGGCTGGGGCCAACGGCTGCCTACAAGATGGAGTACTCTCATCCTTGCTGTGGCTCTTGGTTATTAACGAAATACTTGTTAAATTGCGGCGATCTGGGTTTATCGTGCAAAGCTACACGGATGATCTCGTTTTGACAGTTTCTGGTAGCTACTCGTACCTGAATGTCTTGTCTAATCTGACGCAGAACGCCCTTAATATGGTAAAAGTTTAATGTCTTGAAAAAAGGGATTTACGCCAACCCCTCTACGACTGATCAACTTATAACTATAGGCGTAGAGAAACAGTACTAATTTGTCTGTCACTTTCTTTGGGAGACAAAGCACGTCAAGCATCTAGGTAACATTCTAGATGGGTATAATTCTCCTGGACATTTCATCTTGATTATAAACTGCTATTTTTTGGTATTGTAGAATGGCCTTTGGCAATTCTTGGGGAACAAATCATTGGTTTTTCCTTTTCCTGTTCTAAGCATCAGTTGTATGGTGGCGGTTGTGACATTAACGTCTTCTGTAGTAAAGCTGGATGGTTTGCAGATGACAGTCTGTATGAAATCCATGCGGAGGTTGAAATGGTAAATGACATGCTGTTGGCTGAGTTTAATTTCACCAATTAATTCTCCGTCGTTTTTCCATCGAAAGAATTGTGGCTCTCAGGATTTCTATAGACAGTTGTCTGAGTCGATAGTCTTTTGCGGAAGGCTATAGTTCAAAAATCAGTGCGCTGTTTGGATTCTATTGTTTTAAGTATGAAGTTGTTCACTTGTTTATTCTGGTATAGGATGTGTATGTACTGGAACTCTAGTAAAATCCATTTTTTGGAGCAGATAATTATACATATAATATACAATCTAAATACGTAGAGTTTTGATCTGCTACATAAAATTAAAACACGTATTAACATCATGAAAAGTCGATGCCACACATTGAGTTTAATGGTTTCAGCAATGAAAGATCAATGATTCGCCACTTTTAAATGTTTTTCTCATAACATAATTTTATTGTATTGTGTTTGTCTATTTGCATAATTTTTGTGAACACTTTCACGGTTAATAATTTTTATCGCTTTATAAACATTAAAATAATAATATAAACAAACAAAAAATAAATAAAATTTGACAATAAAATAAAACTTTAAATTTGGAAATGACACTTTATATATTGTCTTAACTCTTTAACTACATAATAATAGTGTAATATACTTTATATAGTTATGTGGATCAAATTGATTTAGTCTGCGGCTATTGATTTTGCCAGGAAAAACGGATTATTTATTATATATTATCAACAATATGTAATCCGCCATTCTTAATTCGTTTTGGGAAATTGTATTAATTATTTTTGTTAGGAAATTACAATAAAATCAATATTCTTCAGTCTTGAAAGAAATATTGTACGACAGACGACTGCGTTTAGAGAGGAAATACATTGTGTTACGTGACGGAATTTTGTAGTACGATGTAAACAGGATGAAACATATTACTAAAATATATATATGACACAACAGCCGTGCAACTATATACATATGTACATATATAGTTGAATTGTGTGGAAGGCTATTTATTACAACGAACTTCGTATATCCATTTAAATCCCAATCTGATCTCATCCTATCTATCTTTATATAAACAATTTTATGGTTCGTGATTTTTTCAATAAATTTCAAGCACGTTTAAAAACTATATTCTCAAACGTGATAAAAAAAAATCGTTCTGATGATGGTAATACCACAGTAAAAAAAACTAGTATAGTAATAATTTTATTAAACTTAGCTCTTAATTTTTACGTGTTCTAACACAATCTTATATAATAAATCGCGCGCTGTTTTTATATTTGTATAGTAAAAAATCTTAATCAAAAATAGTCATTCGGTCGTTCCGCTTCACGCGTATATCGAACTAACATGTTAGAACCATATGTAGAAACATACTCCTGTAATGATGTGAAATTAACCTAACGGACGATATAATCAAAACGGATTTTGGCAATTTCTCTACACGTTCGTATAAAGTGGTTATACGTGACTTAGCGTTATATAATATGACAACAACGCTATATTCATTGAACTCCAGTGCTACCTACCTATTTCTATATACCTTCAAAAACCATAATAATATTGATCATAAAAATTTATAATTTAATTTTATCTCATTCACAGTCAGATACCACATGATTATTAAATGCTAAAGCAAAAATTCAGCAAGCAAAAATCATTTCAATAAAATGAATCGATTTCAAACCAAACATCGAGCGCGCACATACAAGCACTCAAAATAAATCTTTACAGCAAAAACGAATTTCAAACATTCCAAAAAATAAAACTAGCTAATAATAAAAACTATAGATTTTTCTACAAATCATTTTTACCTGTGTGTGTGTGTGTAGTATATTATTGCACGAATCGAACATGAATAAATAAAGCAAAAAAAAAAAAACGAATATTTCTGTTACATAAAAAACTAAAACTCTGTATACAGCAGGAAAAAAAACTATATTACTATTATTAGCACATGGTATTTGGGTGGTTACCTTTATACAACAACAACAACATAACTATTTCCAATATCTATCTCTATATAATAAAGTTGTTAGTCTGAAAATACATAAAGTATTATATCTTATAATACATGCTATAATATGTAGAGAGACTAATTTCCATATATATTTCAATCGGAAAACTATAAAAAATTTTTTGGGTTTAAGATGAAATACTTCACATCAACCACATGTTATCAAAAACTATACACAACAATTTGTATGTTGTTTGAAAATTGTTGATTTAAATGTATTCTGAAGAACAAAATTATAATAAATTATCATTAAAACAGTTTTAGAATTTCTTGAAATGCAATTATAACAGTTTTTCTTTTATATAATAGATTTTTCGAAGTTGTATTACAAGAATATTCTGAATGTGGAGACGCACACATAAGAATATGGGTGATAAGAAAATAACTGACCAATGTTGTACGGAATGTGTAGTAGAAAGTAGAAAGGTAAATCTTGATAAGAATTTTAGTTTTTCTTCTTGGCAAAGATATATGTACATATATTATTTAACACATATGGTCTTTAAAATATTTTTTTCACGTTGTAATATATAGATTTGAATGAAGATTTATAAATTTAGAAAATTTCACAAGCATTTTAAGCTTACATAATTTGGTAATCTCTTGTGAGTTATAAGTACATACTTTATGACTAATCAATGAATTATACAAAAAATTATCACACGATATAAGTTGTTTTCTTTCAAATAAGTTTGTGTGTATATTTTTTTTCTGTCGGACAGTTCTTTCATATTCAGTCAAGTTAGTCATTGAGATGCATATTCCATTTTAGTTACATGTTATTCATGAAATAAATGTACTTGACCTCTAAATCGATTAAAACAATAGTTCCATTGCCATTATTTAATCTCAATTATTTGTAATGAATTAAAACACCTTAATCAGCTTCTGGTTTCAGTTAATTCCTATCAAAGCTCATAATTTTTATTATTAGTATGAGCTAGGATGAAAGCCATAAAACTTGGAAAACAGAAGCTGATCATCAAGCTATACATTTGTCAATCATTCGAGAATACTAATTATGCAGGACCGAAAAAATGTAACTAGACCGTATTTCTTGTGATTGACGGAAACTCAATGTTATAATCAAAAAGAGCCTATTAAAAGACAAGCAAAATTACAAATAATTTTAAATTAATTAATTTTTAACTTACCAAGAAGACAGAAAAATACGCGGAATAATATTTTATTGGAACGAGGCGAAACTGAAATGGAAACATTGTAACTTTAGTTTAATGAAAGCATGATTATTGATGTGATTCACAAAAATATAACAATTAAAGATCAACTTAAACCGTTCTTAATAAACTTGGGGATTAATTAATGCTTAACATTCTATACTCCATAATTCTAAACTGATCAATTCTTGAAGTTAGGATACAATTTGAAAATATTGAATTTAAATGTTTTTTTCGGTCGGATTATTATTCACATATTTGTGGATCGCTATTTTCAAATTAAGCATTTGATGGCTTTTAACTTTTATAAAACTTATAACAATCGGAAATAAACAAATATTTTGATTTTTAAATAGATTTATACATTTTTTCAAAATAAAAGCCTTCAAAACCTACATTTTGCAATAGTAAATGCCAATTATTTGCAAAAATGTGAATTTACTTCACGGGCCGCTTTTTTAAATTACATGTGGCTAAAACGGATCGTTTCATGTAGTTTTTAATGTAGATCTCAGCGTAGATTAGCTGTTTAAATTAAATCAATAATTTTAGTTATTATTATCATAAGAAACAGTTCTCTATTTCATAAAAATTGTAAGTAAATAAATGATTAAACAATAATAAAACTTCATGTTTTTAATAAGAAAATAATAATTTAACAAATTAAATATTTAAATATAAAGTATTGCATAAAAGTTTATGCATATCACATCAAATTTCAAAACTATTTGTACATAATTACTTATGTTTGTATTTTATGCTGTATCTAATAAAGGTTTATTCAATTATTTATACGGCGCAACACGTTTACTTTTTGGACGGTATAAACTCCTCGTGCGTTGATCAACACTGGTTCCATCATTTTTTGAATAATATCCAACTTGCTATACCAACATTCATCATCTTTATCCGGACATACACATCACCCTCACATAATATTTTTATAACATTTTTTACATTCTGTATTATTCCTGGAAACAACTCGCCTTTATATTTTACTATAACATATTGTTGAACTTTAAGTTCTTCAATTTTTTCCAGCCTTTGTCCAGCTTCTTTTCGTGTTTTTTTTCTTCTTCTATTTTATTTTTCGAATATAAAATTCATTGTTGGGATGAAATCACTGCTGGTAACTTTTCTCGTCTACATGACATTGATTCCAGCTTTGGTGTTGGCCAAATTAGATTTTGCTTGAGCGGTGTTGGTACGTGTACGTCGGTATTTAATCTTTGGTCTAATTTTTTGGGAGTCAGTTCATTTTCGACTGTTACCGAGCCATCGAATTGTATATTTAGAGTTAGAGCTGAGTTCTCTCCTAAAATACCATCTAGATCAACGTCCATACCATCGATATCTAATAAACTGTTGTCTAACGTTTCTCCAATATTAAGGTAAGAAGGCTCACCGTTACAATCGCGTTCTTGTTCACTATTATTAATTGCACAAATTTTAATTTTTAGATTTTTCCAATATTCGTATAAACTTGTATCCTCCTTGGATCCAGTCCAGGAATTGTATAGAAGAGCCATTTCAAATGGCTAAATAACAATCAAGATGCTCTAAGTGGTGATCCCTTAATATATTTAAATCAATATTGCTTTGTTGGCCATTATTTTGCCTGTCATTTTGTATAAATGGTTTCAATTCATTGGTAATAAATTTCTCATAATTTATAGCATTGGCATTGAGAAATCAATCAAAATCAAAATGAATGATAACAAAGGTCCAAAATCTTCATTCCGAATCCGCGAGCCATTGTGGTCCATACGTCAGTTTTTTACAGCATTCCTCCAGCTTTGTTTTAAGAGATGAAAGTACGCAACATCCATTGGTTGCAATATAGATGTTGCGTTAGGTATAGCAGCGAAATCAAAATAATTTCTTTGGCGTTGCAAACTTTACTAAGGGTTAAGGTCATATGTGAAGCATGTCCATCTATGAAAAGGACAACAGGAAATTGTATCTGTTCTCTAACTAGCCATGGGTAGAATATATTCGAAGAATAATTCGCCGGTCATCCAGCCGGAGTTTATTCCGATTCCCCAACTATTTAGCATGCTCTTAGCGTAATTAAGAGGGAATCTCTTGTAAGGAAATACTACCATTGGTGGACCATGTGTTCCTTTTGCGTTTCCCACTATGAGTGTCGTTACATTTTCTTTTTCGTCATTTGCTACAAACGAATAAACTGATTTTTGCCCTTTTTTTACCAAAACGGAACTTAAACAGAACGCCGTTTCATCACAATTGAAAATTCGTTCGGCATGATCAAAAATAGGTAGATATCGTTTGTTTCTATATATATAATGTTATTTCCTTGAACCAGCTTCTAATTTTTACTTCTTTGACTTGCGCACGATTTTTTGTTAAATACTCTGAAACACGTTTAGAAATTGAACGGTTTCTCTTCAAAAATCCATTATACCAATGGCGACCTAATAAAACAAATTCGTGCTTAGACAAATTGGAATACAAACTGGAAAAGACAGCTGAAAATAGTTTACCTGGTTTGCCACCTCGAAAATTGTTTGACATTTTTTAATTTTTTACGATCAATTGAACTGAATCCAACAACATTTCTTTAGAAATAGGGAACCCAATTTTTGCCATCTGCTCAATCCAGGTGCATAAATATCTTTCCTGATCTTTCGATAAAATGCTCGTAGCACCTTGTTCTATATCGGCGCTCAGATTCTTTATATAATGGTTATATAAAGTGGTTTTTGGAAATTTAACAGTTCTGCTGGCAGTATGAACAGTTATACCTCACTTCACTGCTTCCAGAGCATTTTGTAATCCATCCCTTGTAACTTGTACAGCTGTACTGGATTTATTAGGAACCATTTTAGTTGTCTAACTATGAATGATTTACAATTAATGACCATTAATAAATAAATAAATTAATAATTAAACTAATTCGGATCGCGCGGTCTGCTTTTGAGCCAGTAATATGATGTTTAAAACTTAAAATTAGGTGTAGGCTATTATCAATAAAAATAATTTAGAAATATCAGTTGGTATAAATTGGCTCTAGGATTTTTTTCTCTAATTAATTAGTAATTAAACATATTATATTCTCGTTTTATACTCTAATTATTTATAATTTTACAAATAATTTTAAATTAATTAATTTTTAACTTACCGAGAAGACAGAAAAATTCGCGGAATAATACATATTTTATTGGGACGAGGCGTAACTAAAATGGAAACATTGTGACTTAAGTTTAATGAAAGCATGATTATTGATGTGTTTCACAAAAATATAACAATTAAAGATTCTTATCCGTTCTTAATAAACTTGGGGATTAATTAATGCTTAAAATTCTATACTCCATAATTCTAAACCGATCAAATTTTGAAATTAGGATACAATTTTGAAAATATTGAATTTAGATGTTTTTCGGTCGGGTTGTTTATCGTGTGGGCACTGATAATGGCCCAATCAAATAACACTTGTTGAGCTGTAGTTATTACTGGAAGCTGCAGCTATCTCGTAGATTTAAATGAAAATAATACTAGCGTTCTGAAAATTTTGTTAATGACGGCAATAGTCGTAAAATTACTACTTAAATTCCCAAAATATCCCATTTTTTTTTTTAAATCTAGTCAATTTCTAAAAATGTGTAAAATTTTGTGAATTCGTAGAGTTATTAAATTAAAATACACTATATTCAATTTAAAGGGATCTTCTGCATTTTTCTAAATTCTAAAGTTAACGCTTATCAAACGTAAAATTATTAATTAATTCTTAAAACAAGTTCTTGTAATATGTATTCTATTTTCATCTGCTAAACTTAGAAATTCCTAGAATACGGCATTAAAAAACGAATTCTTGCCTCAAACCAAAATGTTTCTATTTTGGCGCGCACATATTATTAACTAACGTCACTTGTAAAATAACTACAGACATGTTACAGCTTACAGCACACAAAAAACAAAACATGATGATGATGACATAAACCTTTCCTGAAGAATTCATACAATTATAGATTTGTTATACATATTACGAACAGTATAAATTTTAATTCTTCATACTATCATCACCGCATCATCGTCTTATTATTGTGAAATATTATGACCGCCCGTTATTTAAATTGCATAATTTAACAAACATACTCGCACATATGTACATATTATCATATCAGCTATGTATGTTGTTAAATTCATTCAATTCATATTTAAAGAATTGATAACAAATTATCATAATTTAACAAAAGTCTTTAAGTATTTTAATACCTTTAGTACCGTTACTATATTATATTTATTATCTATATGGCAAAGAAACCATTGAGAAGAAAAGAATCCATCGTTTTTATATTAAAAGCATCGCGCGCTCGCTAACTAAGTACATATATACGAACTGATTGGTAGAGGCTATCCGCTATTTAAGAAAAGAAAAACTATTATTTAAATATGAAAAACACACACAAAATCTTGGTATACACATAAAAGAAGAATGCATTTTTATGTTTCTCTGTATGTACATATTTTGAATAGATAATAGGCGTGTTTTTTTTAAATCTGAGAACTAAATTTATGTTGAATCATTTTTAATGTTTCGAATCATTTTTTTCCTTCCAATTCTTATATTTCTACATAGACAAAACAAACAATGTAATTTTAATTACGTGTGTAATTTTTAAGAAAATATTTTTTTAGTTTTGTATTACAACTATGTATGTAAGTATAAGTACACTATCAACTATTATTTTGTAATGTGATTTGGAGTGATGCAATTAATCTTATTATTAGAAGGTATAGTGTAATGCGTTTCTGGTGCAATGTGATAATTAAGTGGCAAAATTATGTATAAATATTGCACGAATATGCAATTAAAAGTAGTTTGTATTTAGGGTATGTCGATTTATATGTTGACTATTTGGTGCTTTAAAATGGATTCATTTTTATAAAAATTTGCTATACATATTTATTTTTATAATTAGTACGTATATGCTGATATAATAAAATTCGTATTAATTTTGAGCGTGAAATTTCACTGGAATTTTATATTTAGCATTGACAAATTTTTATTATGGATAGTGTTGTCTGGCAATTTAATAATGTTGACGAGGGTTCAATGTTACGCTAGTGGAAGGAGCGTTTTATAAATGTATGTTAAAATGTTGCAGAATATGCTAATATTTTTGTTTTATTTCTATATTTTCAGGTGAGTTTTTGGCTTTGGAACAATTGACAACCATCACAAATTGGCAAGTAATCTAATCTATATTTCGGTTACATTAAACAGATTGTTGTTAATTTCATAACAAAATCAGTTGTTTAAAATAGTTTAATATCATCTAAACTTATTTATAACCAATTACAATTATCTGCATTTTCATTCAAGAAAAAGGTTTATAGTGTGTGGAGAATGTCTGTTGATCTATGAATGTAAAATGAAAATATTTATATATATGTACATACATATATGATTTATGTATATGTAGATATTCGTGAAAAGACAATCGGCCGTCTTGAATGATATGGCTATGTTATTATTAGATGAAAATATATTTATAAGTTTAAATACATAAATACAGAAAATGTCAAAATCAGAATCTCGGTTTATTTAAAATCGAAATATTCTAATAGATTTGTATTTATTTATAATAAGCACTTTATTACCAAATAGTACAAAATAGTAGAAACACAATATTTATTATATTCTATCAATATTTCAATGGTTCCAAGCGAATTAGAGCATGGTGCTTGGCATATCAGACTAGAACCCAATCAAGGAAATAATTTGAAAATAATTTATGATCTCTAATGATATTTTTTTACATCTCTCGTATTAATGTAAGTTTAAAACTTAATATGTTTTAAAATATAGAGAATTCAGTACAACATTTCGAAAATTTTATGAATTTTAAACAAATAAATTACATGAATTAGATTAGAATGGAGGAATTAAGAATACTCTATAGTTAACTTAAGAATTTTAGAAGTTGTCGGCCTATAGTATGACTAATCCCAATTGAAATAAAATTTAAAACATCAGTCAGAATGTGCACTAATGTTTCGGAGTATGATGGAAGTTGTACAGGTATGATTTGGGTGCATTAATACTCTATAACTAATGGTAAATATTAATTTTAATATGTAATACGAAACTTATTGGTCTCGTTTTCATTGTGCATATATGTATGTATATATAAGTTTTCTAAAATCTCACAATTTATCTATGGTATTTTTTTTTTCAAATTAATTAATCGCCTTTCAAAGCTCCGAGCGATTTAGCAATTTTATGGTTTAAACTTTATGACCTAATGAGTTTCACTGCATAATATACAACATCTGTAATAAGCGCATGAATAATCAAGCCCTAAACTACTACATCGAGCACACCAGGAAACAGCAAAAAAAGAAAAGTCGGAGGATGAAATATTCTTAACTTTTACTTGGGAAAAAATATAACATATTTCATAATGTCGTGTGACTGTGGGTGAAAATGTGTGTGAGAGATGTGAAATTAGTCATAATTATATGAAAGAAAAAATGTTTGCAATGAATTGTGATGTCTCTATAAATATCGCGCGATTATAAACAATCGCGTAACGTCTTATCATTTTTATAATCGCAACATTCCTAACAGTCATACACATGCTATAAAGGGCCGGTAAATATATAATTTTTTTTTTTTAAACAAGTGGGTGATACATTCATTATTATTGTACATATTTTATTGTCTTCAAAGTAAAAATTTAAAATATGTAACGTAACAATTGTCTTAAATATTTCTTATTGTTTTGTGGATATTTTATATGAGCGCATATATAAAGATAGATAAATGTATTATAAAAATTACATTATAAAATAAAAACATAAATTATTTAAGATTTAAAAAAAAAACAAATGAACATCTACTTTCTATTTATATAAAATATAAATATATTAATAGTGCAAGTCATATAAAAAAAACAATTTATTACTTTACTTATACTTGAATGAAATGCGAGTGATGTAAAACTAAAAAATAATGAATGATTACTAGACGTACCAAACAAAAAATCTCATCACAAAACTAATTTTTTTTTTTGGAAGTAATCGAAAAACAATTTTTTTTCAATTTCATTTTCTGTTTTAAGTACGTACATACATATATCTGGCTTGAGAATGGTTCAGCACAGTTAAGAATGTTATCATAGAAAAAAAACAGTAAGTTGTTTTTAAAAAATATTGAGTAATAAATTGTGTTGGACATAATATATACAATATACATAACATAAACTATATACAAAACGTATTTCCTAGTTTCCCCGTGGACAATTAGTCATAATATTGTTGGAAATGTTAATTAATTTTTTTTTCCTTGCGACTAATTATGATGTAGCTCGGTAGAATGTCAATGATAAACATGATAATTAACCACCAAATGCCATAATTTTATTTGGCGAAATTGACCTTAAAACCTTGCACTATTATTAGTATTAGTGCTGTTGTTTATGAGTGAGCCGCGAAATAATAAAATTATTTCATGGAAAGTTTAAAGAGACTGTCTTTGTATACAAAGTATAGTTTACCTACCAAACTATAAGAGAACAATGTCTTTTTATGTAAAAATTGGTAAGGTGTGGGCAGACGGTTGTCTAATAAAATTAGAAAAAAATTTATTTAAAATAGACAAAATTATTGTGATTTTTTTGCTTTTCAAGTAAAACAACAAGGAAAGGTAGTCGTCATAATAGGTAATGAGGGCGATCGACAATGAAAGTAAGGCAAATATATTGGCGAACGAAGAAAGCGGTTCTCATGTATACATTTTTTAAGGCGAGACCAAAAATAGTTTTGAATAATTTGTCAAATTGGATTAAATGTTCGTTGGTTTAACTAGTTATTTGATAACTGATTGAATGAGTATCTTGCGATTTAAATTAAGATGATACTAGGATATTTTTTTTAATTTTAAAATTTATATTATTGTAGAAAGAAAGTCTCGTTTCAAAGCTGTAGAAACTGAGCAAATTTTGTAAGTTCGATTAAGATCGACTAATCTAAACACTTATGATCAAACTGATCTCAATTGAATGAAATACAAGTTTGTTGAAAAATTAGTGTAGTTTTTATAAATTAATTAATTAAAACAGTTTTAAAGGCCATTACTGGCCCCTTACTGAGTCAACAATTCGGCTCCAGCGGTTTCGATCCCGAGCATGGTCTTCATACTGTCTAAGACAATCTGAAGAGGCCAAGTCGTTCTCTACACCGTGGAGCCATCGTCGCCTGCAACGACCTCTGCGCCTACCATATGGTGGCTCTCCTTTCAGAGATCGCTGCACAATTCGTTCCGGATCAGCACGCAGAACGTGCCCGAGCCAGCGTACTCGCTGAGATCTTATTTCATGTACAATATCGGGGATCTTCATCAGATCTCTGATCTCGATATTGTACAGAGCTCGGTAGGTACCATCTATTTCGCGTTTTGGGCCGTAAATCACACGCATGACTCTTCTCTCAAATGTTAGGAGCCATCTCTCGTACTCATCCGTCAGCGCCCAACTTTCACATTCAAACATAACAACGGGCCTGATCAACGCTTTGTAAAGCTTCAGCTTCACGGCACTTGATAAGTGTTTAGATTTTAGCAGTGGCCTTAGAGGATACAAAGAACGACTGCCAGCTGCCAGCCGCACTTTAATATCCTCACCCACACTGTTATCGTGAGTGATTAGAGAACCCAAATATTTGAACCTCCTCACTCCCTCAAACGTGTGGTGGCCACTACTAAAATCTGGTGTGCCATTGTCCCTAAAACCAGAGATCAGGTATTTCGTTTTGGCCTCATTGATCTGAAGTCCAACTGAAGCTGAAAACTCTACAAGCGGATCAAGTATTTCTTTCACTCCGTTGCTATTCAGTCCAATCACGCATATGTCATCTGCATATGCAAGCACCTGATTGGACTGGCGATATAAGATGTTACGCTGCGGTGTTTCAGTTTTACGAAAGATGTACTCTAACATGAGATTAAAGAGTATCGGGGACAGAGCATCTCCCTGCCGAACACCCGAGTTAACTACAAAACTTGTCGATAGCCTGTTCTCAACTTTAACACAGCATTGGGACTGCGTCACTGTCATCCGACATAGTCGTACCAGTTTTGTTGGCATTCCTAGGTATTCCAGGGCAGACCATAAACTCTCTCGATTGATCGAGTCATAGGCCTGCCGGAAATCCAGGAACACCTGATGTACGGGGATGGATGTCTCATAATATTTAGATAGAATCATCCGCAGCGAAAAGACCTGATCGGTGACTGATCGATTCGGACGAAATCCTCCTTGATAGTCACCAACCAAGCCCTCCGCTAGAGGAGTGATTCTATCCAATACAATGTATGACAGTAACTTGTACGCTGTGCAAAGGAGAGCTATACCGCGATAATTCTCACACTTCAAGCGGTCTCCCTTCTTGAAGATGGGGCATATCGCGGCCACTTTCCATTCGTCAGGCATAACTTCGGTTCGCCATACTAATCGAATAAGGTCGAAAAGACAGTTCAACAAAGTATCCCCTCCGAATATCAAGAGCTCCGAATTAATGCAGTCCACTCCAGGTGCACGGTTTCGTTTCAATCTCTGCATGGCTTTAGTGAAATCCTCATGGGATGGCTCCTCAGTGCAAATCTCCGCAGTCTGTATTAGAGGTGGCTCAACAACAGTCTGTGACGCATGATGGACATCAAGCAGGTCAGTAAAGTGTCCACTCCATGCGTCAAGTACTGCGTCGATGTTGACACAGAGGTTTCCATCCCGGTCCCGAATGGCGGTTGACGTAGGCCTGAAAGTATGGTGTAGTCCAGTAATTCCTTTAAAGAAATTACGCGAACTGCGCTCATTGCTGAGTTGTTGTACTTTCAGAACCTCGGCCTTCCACCATTCTCGCTTCTTCCGTCTACAAATCCGCTTAGCTGCCCTTCTTGCAAGAGCAGCTTTGTTTTTCCTCGCGATTGTGAGACGTTGTTGCACTTCATTATGGGCTATATTTTGTTGCTCAACTGCAAGACGACACTCGTCATCAAACCAATCATTCTTGGGTCTGACTTTCACTATACCTAAAGTCTGTTGAGCAGCACTGACAACCGAAGTTTTCAGTACCTCCCAGACAGAGTTCACGCAGTTTTTATAAAGTTTTGGAATTTTAACTTCACCCATAAATTACTGTAAAATATTTAGATTTTTTACTTAAAATTTGATTCAAACTTAGAATTTTCAATTTTAAAATTTCCAGTAGCTTTAGCCGTCCATACAACTTTATAAAAACAAAAAAAATCAAACTTTGCAGTTAAAAGAAAAAAGACATTTGATGAAATATATATAATCCCATAGCTTTACATCTATACTGTTCCAACAAGAGGAACTTAACCGATTTATTATTATAATAATTCGAGACGAGGCATATAAAGCGTTTCTGGGTTCAAAGACATTTAAGTCATAATTAGGTTTCTATTCCTAGGATGTCTTAACTAGTCGGGTTGTCTTCTTATATCGTTGCGGTTATGTATATTGCACTATCAGGCTAAAATCAAGTGGAAAAGGAGTATAAACATCTTTGGATACGTAATTCTAAAATTTTCATGAGGAAAATTGATGGGGGTGAGAGACTAGAAATCGAGGACAAAGAAGACTTGCTCAATTTATAAATTAAATAAGTTAAATACGATTAAATGGTAAATCTCTCATCAATAAAAAATTCCTCTATATCCAAAGATGAAAGTACCTTGTGGATAATCCACCAAAATTCCCGTAGCTTACGAAAAAATAGTGATAAAATATTTACACATCTTAATTCATATTACAACGTGCCGGATATTATATTTTGGATTGGAAGTAATGAGGTTTCTAGTTATAAAATTCCTAATTTTAATTTGGTTGATTGCTGTAACAATTCTTACTCATCTGGAGGTATAATTGGCCATGTGAAGTCTGGTCTAAATTTCAATTTTGTTACTAAAACATTAAAAACCGCTGACGTATTGAGGTGAAATATTTTAATCGACTCTGAGAGTTTTTGTGTGGTTTGCGTATACCGTTTTCACTTTTATTCAATCTTGGAGTTTGTTGATGAATTTTTTCTGTAGAACTAATGTTAACTTCAATGTGGTTACAAATGCGGAGGTTTTAGATTATAAATTATCTGACCATTATTTGTTGTCGCTTGAAATCATAAAAAATAACCTTAAAAAATCGAATAGACAAAGTAATATTCATTCTAGGCAAGTGATTAATCAGTCTAAGTTAAATGACCTTTTGAGTAGGGAAAATTGGTCTCATGTTTTTATGCAAAAAAATCCAAATGAACCGTACAACAGTTTTCTTCATATTTTGTCAACTCACATTACACACTGTTCTATATCTATAGTTCAACGTTCTCACAAGCAAAAAACTAAAAAAATTCGTCCTTGGATTTCGATTTCTTTGTCCAAAACGATTAATTTGAAAAATAAATTCCTGAAAACTCCACGTAAACATCCTAGAAATATTAAATTAATTTATAGAATAAAGAAGTTAGAGAGTAAAATAAGTGAAGCAATCCCTATAGAAAAAGAATTTTATTATTACCAACGTTTTAATAACTGTAAAAACGATGTGAAATCTCAATGGCGACTTGTAAATGAACTTTTAAATGGAAATAGTGAGAAAGCTATTATTGAAACCATCATCTCAGAATAATAATATTTTAAACGATGAAGTAAATATTGCAAATGAATTTAATATCTATTTTGCCAACATTGCTGAATATCTTAAAGATACTATTTCGTGTGCAAATCCAGTGGCATTAGAGAAATCCCAGTATTTATTCAAAAAGATACAAGAAGAAACTTTATTTATTAATCCAACTGATAGCAGTGAGGTACTTGATACCATTAATTCGTTAAATATATCATTAGCATGCGAATATGATAAAATAAATAAATCTCTGATCAAATATGTTGGACCGCTTATTTCATCTGTTCTTAGTTATATTTTTCATCTTAGTATGTCAACCAGTATTTTTCCGGATGTTTTAAAGAAAGCAGTGGTCATACCACTAACTATTTGAAAAATTATGAAGAAAATATGTCTTTCCTTTTTGGCAAAATTCAATTTTTTTTCAAATAGTCAATTTGGTTACAGAGTTGGTAAAAGCACTGAAGATGCTCTGCTAGAGCTCACAAACAAAATTATATTTTCTTTAAATAACGATGAATCTGCTGCAGTAAATTTTATAGATGTTACAAAAGCGTTCGACATACTGTTGATCACAATTTATTATTATTGAAGCTAGATAAAGCAGGGATACGCAGCATTGCAAACGAATGGTTTCTGTCTTACGTTTCTGATAGACAGTAGGCGGTAAAAATTGGGAATTGTATTGGTGAATTTAGAAAAATTAAGTGTGGAGTGAGACAAGGATCAGTCTTAATACCTATCTTATTCTTGATCTACATATATTAATTCTTTTTTCGAACTAAAGTTAGACGGGCATTCGGTTGGCTTTGCTGATGATGTAGGTATGGTATATAGCTCCAGGGATAGTGATACTAATGTCCAGTAGATTAATAACGATCTTCGAATTCTGAGACGCTGGTTTGACCTACACTACATGGTTCTCAGTTCTAAAACGAATATTCTATATATTGAATTATCTGGAGTCGTGTCTAATCCAACTGACCTTGTATATCATTCCTCAGACTGTTTAAATAATAGTGTTACATGTTCAGATTATTGTAAAGATTTGGATATGTAGTTGAGTCGTTTAAATACTTAGGAGTCACGATCGATAAGCGTTTTAGTTTTAAGAGTCATGTTAAGTCGTTACAAAATTATTTGTTAGCATGTAATAGAAAATTATACCTTCTACGTGATATTTATTCTGAACCCGTACTTAGATCAGTATATTTTGCCATTGTGCAGTCAAAACTTCAGTATGGCTTAACTTGTTGAGGTGGAATTTACTGTTCCAATTTGAAGGCCCTAATATAGTTGAACAAAATTTTATAATGAGAACGATATGTTGCAAACCACGATTAACTTCTACCCTACCTTTATTTAGAAATTGAAAACATTCTTCCGGTAAGACATTTATACATATATGTTTATAAAGTTCTAAAAATTTTCTTTTTACGAAGTGGCCACAGGAATTTAAAAGTAACTAACTATACATTACATTACGTAATGCAAACCACGGTAATTGCCCACCACCAAGAAAGGAGCATTTTAAACATTTTTTTAGCTCTGTGACTGTTTATTTGGCCTTTTTGAAGGTTGTTAAATCATGGCTAATGGAAGTAACTGATATTGAAACTCTCTTTCACACATTGAAGTACATTTTATTGATTGAAATTCAAAACTGAATTATTTTAAATTCTGTCGATTTTAGAATTGTATTTGTAAATTGTTTTTTATAGAAGCTTCTCCACTGATTCTGATCCTTTGTGATCACAGCAGATATTTCCTAATTCTCTTTAATTTTTTAAGCATATAGAAACAAAAGTTTTACCGGATAAGAAACTGATAAGATGATTTCACCACAGCATGTCATAATATTTGTATTTAAACCATAAGCTTGTTTTATTGTTTAATTTTTATTTTAAAACATTTAAATACTTTTTATATCTTAGTTTTAATCCTGTATGTAAAAAATCAAAAAAGAGAAGATACAATAAATAAATATACACTTGGCAGTAAATAAATCGAGCCATTACTGTTCTTTTAGTTTGAAATTAAATATTTTCCAATCTACATATATGCAACGAGAGAAGACAACAAGTTTATCGGCGCTATGGTGATCGATTTGCCTACAGTGTTTCATAAATTAAACTGTTAGATTTGTCGGTGGTGATTCATGTATGGTGTGGGGAGAGATTTCGTAAGAAGTTAGAACCGAACTTTTCTTCATTCTATAATCAGCAAAACCTGACAGCGGTGCGGTACATCAATGCAACTTGCTGATCACGTGACGCCTTTTCTATGCATAACAAATTGACAATATAAAACCGCATAGTGCCGGAGTCGTCAGAGAAGATCTAAGGGAGGTCGGAATTCGGCAAATCGAGTCCCGCAAGAAGCGTTGATCTTAATCCGCTAGAACACTTGTGGGATCAAATGGAAAATAGGATTCGGGCCGTTGATTTATTTGCTATCAGGTGTAGTTTAGTCATACAATATTTTCGTTAAGTAGATCCAAACGAAAAAGTTTAACCAGGTTAGGAGCAAGATCTTGAGCGACCAATCCTTTTCAGGTAATTTTGAAGGAGATTATGTGCTCGAAACTTGTGAAGCTTGTGTTTGACTATAGAAAAACTCGTTAGATTTCACCACATGCAATTTTTCTTCGACCAACAGCGGAGACATCATACTTTTTCAATTTTTAATGCAATTGAAAGAATTGATTATTTTAAATTCGAAGGGTTTATACTTTTCTATCTATTTATTTTCAGGACAAATATCTATAGTTAGTAAGTAAAAATTAGCGTAAAGATGAATCGAATCAGATTGTTTGTTGCCTTTGCCACATTGAACGGCACCATTTCAATTTCCGAACACCACTTTCGCTTACGAAGTCGATTGCTATCAATTATAATGTCGATCACATGACATAAGTTTAATTTTAAAAACTATCGATTTACGGTGTCGTTCCAATTTTAATCCATATTTCTTTCTCAATTTACCTCAAACAAACAAAAATTGAGTAGGTTACATACCTATTTTTGCCTACAATATTTATTATAAAAATTCGACATACTTAAATAACGACAAAACACAATCAATTTTATTGATTGAATCCTAAAAATATATATAATTTTTTTAACTCACGGTAATATATTGATTGCTGTTTCTCTGAAATATAAATAATATTTTGACTGATATGACCGAAAAAACAATCGAAAATGTTAATTTGCATAATTAAAATCCCATTCTATTCAACTATGATATGTATGTATATGGGATATTAATTAGTAAATAAAATCAAAGAATTTTGTTAGCATTTCGTATAAGAGAACCGTATAAAAAGTATTAATATTTTAAAACCGTTTGATTTAGTATTGATTCTAATAATTATTGATTTTCATGATGACCCATATCCGCACCGTGACAAACTGTAATGCGTACCTACAGAATTGAGTAATCGAATAAATTTTATTTCACATCAAGCAAATAATCATCTAATATTCTAAAACATGCGTGTATTGACGTAGGTACCCGAGTCTAAATATACACAAGTTTATAATAAATAACACGCATTTGTTATTTCTTATCTGACCCTCGATTTAGACGGTGAGCACGAAGGACTCATGATTATTCAATTAGTATGACAATTTGATTTCATTTTAATCAAACATGCACACACACGGCAGGAAGTCTCTCACTTTGATCTTCATTTTGATCTTCTTCATTTGCGCTTCGTAGTTGTCGTCTTATGTATATTATGTTGTTTGGTATGTATATATCTCGCTACAGTACAAAACAGGTGAACAACCGCTAATTGTGAGTTAACACTAATCAAGTGTAAAATGGAAAACAAAAAAATTAAATTTTTAAAAATAGTTTTTTTTTATAGGTTTCTGAATATATAGTTTATAATTTGTTGTTATATTAAAAAAGCATCTCAATTTACTCACCATTATATTGATTCACAAAATCACAATGCACATTTTGTATTTGTGGTTTTCATCTTGCAAAAGGCGTTAATTTAAGGTATTGTCATTGTGATCTTTTTCGGGGAAATTTAAACGTTAGCTTCAAAGATAAAAACGCGATCAAATAAGTAAATCATTTTAATTTGTATTAAGTTGTCAACCTATGAATGAGTGAGTGATCGTGGTTAAATTGTAACTTTCTCAAAATACCTTCTCGTTTAATAAAATCTAATCGTATTTGACACTGTCACACGAACATTTCACACGAACATTCTAACTAGTAATTGATTTGATACTGTTTCTGTTAGTTGCCACATTTTAATAGTTTACATTATTCGGTCAGATGTGTAAAATATTACTCTTTTGATTCTCGTTGCAATAATTCCTAGTCACCTTTCGGTCTAATAATAAAAATTTGGTTTGACAAAATAATAAACCAAATCTGGTCAATTGTGCTTTTATGTTTGTATCTATTTATATGAAAAGCAAAGCAACAACAGCATCATCAAAGGATTTTCATATTTCATTAAATGCTTGAAACATTTCCATTTTAGAGAAATATAAAAAAATGGAAAAATTTAAAATTTAACCCCAACCACATACACACACAAATTACATACAAATATGACATCCCATTTTATGTTTTTAATTTTACATGGAACATCATAAAATTTAAATTTTCCTCCATTCCGATAGTTAGGGTTCCACCCGTATTGATGAGCAGATCAAACGACAATTTTTATGGGTTGTTACTTTTGCTATATTTTATAACAATATATAAACTTTTTATGTGGTACTACTATATATGTACGAGTATATACATACATATGTGGTAAAAACTAATTACAAAAAATTGGTTTTATCTATATGTATGTATATGTACATATGTAAAATGGAACAATTAAATCGAAATACTTTAAAAAATAACTTCTTACCTTGAATTGACAATTAGTCAAGTTTTGCGTCTTACAATAAATAATGATACTATGCATGTCAAATGTCTGTATACGTAAAACCGTAAAACGAGTATGATGTATATAATTTTGAATTGCGCGTGACATGTTAAGATTTAAGATATTATCTATTTCATTATTTGTGCTATAGTTGATATAATTTTTTTGTATGATGGCCAAGTGACGGACTTTGATGGACAGTATGATAAACGAATGAAATATGAAAATGTTTTTTTAATAGTTTGGTGTTGTTTTATGTAAGGTTAGATATAGATTTCATGCGAAAGAATTTATTGAAATTATAGTAAATTTACAAACCAATAGTTCTAATTGTGGCTATATATCCTCATCATATTCTAATGACATAGTCGAGTCAATGAATTTAAAAATTTATAATTTAGAATTAAAGTTTGATGTAAGAGGAATCTATAGGGATAAATTAGTATCCGGTGTCTGGACCATGATAATAATATTCATCTTAATGATAATACAACTTCTTGAAGAAATTCAGCTCCAAGATTTCCGAGGTCATGTCCACTGTAAGCAACGTATAACCCTAGGAAACATGGTCTCCAATTTAGGGCCAGCGAGTTTCTTAAAAGGCAACAAGTGCTAGCCGATAGTCATTCCACACGTGATTAGGCCTTCCAACGCTCCTGGTTTCTTAAATGACTTACATTCCACGTACCGATCGTTAATCTCGTGTCCAGATACTTGAGCGGGGGTCTGGTGTGTTTTTGGCGGTGTCCATTTTATCCTTTTGTTGACATTATAAACAAATCGTTTTTGACGGATTCGGGTCGCCGATCAAGCAAAGGATTCTGTGGTGGTCCTCTTGGAAAACATGTCCGTGCAATTTAGGTTTACGAGACATGTGAGTGCCCCCGGACCACAGGGGCCCAGAAACATATATACAACGTGTAATATATCTGAAAAGAATTACGAATTATTTGGTAAATCTTTTGTTGACAGTTTTTGATTATACATGAACTCATATTTATATCTTGGCAGCAAGAAAGTTTGAAACTTTCAATCAGAGAACATACAGCGGTGAATGCATGTTTCCAACAGAATATTATGATAAATACAAAACAGATCAATTTTAAGTAAAATATTGGATAAATTCCCTGAAAATTGCAATCATTTCCAATGTTATGTTAATTATGGAATTCAAAAAAATCTTTGATGATATTCAAACTGTCAACATGGCTAAATATCGTAAGTTATCGCTCTCCGTTATAAATATATATGATAATACATAATTTAAACTTGATATACAAAAAATTGTATCCAATTTTAATATCGCAACTGGGTGTGAATAATCGAGACACTATCACCTAAAGTATTATGTCAGCTAGATAGTAATAAATCTGGCAACCTGTACCGGTACAGAACTCTTACGTATATATTGATTTATATGTAAGTATTTTTCCTTTTTAAAACTTTCAACTATAAAAATAAAATTCGATCGTTTAGATAAAATGAAGTAATCGCATATTACATAACCCTCCACTCTATAGACACACAGGTATATTTCAAGTACATATTATATATTATAGTTTATAGTACATGTATTCAATACAAGAAAATTAATTTAAAAATAAAAATTGGGCTAATCTCGTCCCTCGCTCGGAAACCAAAAAAATTCTAATTACCATTAAGAAATGTTTTAAGTTGATTACCAAAAAACTAATATAAAACAACTACTATAATAATTCTAGTTCTATTAAAATTGTTTTAGATTCAAACAATTTACTTTCTTTACTCGAACCATTCAACACTTGTTGTTCATTGAACTTAACAACAATTTACATTTCTTTAACCTTTCTCTCTTATACGAATTGGTTGCTTTCTTGGTATACATGTATTATAAGAAGGTAAATATTAATAAGGAATTAATAATAACTTAATTTTATGATCGAATATCTAAAATATTCGTTGGCATTATGGGTTATTTTATTTCATACACAATAAAAACATATTTTTTGGTATGCTATTGAATCTAATTTAGTTCTTAACAGAACCAATACGTATATATATAAGAAATTATCATATTTATTGATTAACACCGAATAATAATTTTGGAATGAATGCAACAAGTTTTATATTCGATTTAGGTGTAGTCAATCACCTTTCCATATGTATTGGTATCTGAATTTAAAAAAGGTTTCGTTTTTGCTTGTTGCCTCGCTTGTTCTATATTCTACCAATTTATTGTATGTTCTACCAAATTGTTCGTAAATGAAAGATGAGTTATTTTTGGCTTTAAATTAACATTTAAATTGGCATAGTAGTTCCAAATGAAATTATTTAACTTTTATAATTTTATTCTTTCTTCTCTTTTCTTTCTTTTCTTCTTCTTCGAGCTTACTTGCAATTTTGCAAGCGAATCGGACAAACAAAAACAAAGAACAAAACGAACGAAAAAAAGAGAAACGAAAAATTCGGCTAACAAGCAAAAACAAACAATTATTTTTTTATTTTTTTCAAAACGAAACGAACACAAAAAAATTCAACAAAATTTTCGATTACACTCGAGTTCGCTTGTTCTATTCTCTGATAGCTATCATAATTGATTCTAGTTGTTCTATTGATAAGTTTGTGGCTTTCTTTCAGATCTTACAGAATTTAGAAAATCAGCAAAAATACTTTATAATCCAGTACCATCTGATGCGAAGTACCCCGTTTAATAAAATACTAAATGGTAATGAATTTTCCAATTTATTTCAAAAATATAACATCAATATTTTATGGCACCACTATATTGTGAGCAACATTACTGGCTCAAGTAACGACATACCACTGTATTAAGAGCACCATGACTGATTCAAGTAACGTCATTTTTAGAGATTTTAAAATAATTGTTTAGTGAAGTTCTGGAATATTGACCAACAGGAACTGGGAATACGAACTAGGTCATTTCTTGACTGATAATGATAAAATTCTCCATGGTGGATGGAAAAAGGAAAAGGAATTGTTTTCCGATAACGTTCTGGAATATGATCAACTTGAACGGTACTAGGCTGTTGCTTGACAATAATCGGTCCTTCACTTAATATAATAAAATATGTGCTCCGTTAAAACAAACGGATTTGTCTCCAAGTGAAATCAGTTTCTAAATACGTAATTTGAATAATTTGCGTAAAGCATAATTTGCTTGTTAAAGACCATTTCCAATGTACCTATTTGAATATTCTCTATATTGGAAAGTATACAATCTATACTGGTCAAAAACTTCTAAATTTTTGAATTTATTGGTTTTAACATTTCTAACTGTTTATGTTTTAATTCCTAAATTATCATTCAATTTATTAACTTAACTAATGAATTTCTGGAGCTTTGAATTTAAATTCCTTTATTCTTTAAAATATCGGGTTCGAGCTATTCAAGAGCCCATATACTAGAACGGTGACGGCTTCGATTTTTGCATGAGTTGAATAGTGTAGGCTTTCAAACCAAAACCCGTAATATTTGCCGTATGGGAATGCTGTGAGAATCGGTGCCGAATCGATTCATCACGGTCGTTGGGTAAAATAAATATTTCGTATAGTCGTCTCGACATGCCAATTATGTCGACCATACCTGAGGGTCTAAGCGCACAAAACACATTCCTCACAGATCGCAGATTGTGTCGGGCTCAGCCTTTCCGTGATGAACAATACTGAATAAAATTCACATAATAGTTTGACACTACTCATGCATCATCTATCAAAAAGGAACAATTGAAAAAATCACCTCTTGATTAATCACCCTTTATACAGTCACTAAGCGAGTACATCTCTAAGATTTGGAATAATTAACTTAGTATAACAGTACTTCTCATACATTTGCAAAATGTTATTGAAGTTTTGAATTTTGCTGTTAAAAACAAAAGTATTCTACTGTGTACAGATAGAAAAGCTGTATTTAACTCTTTAAGAAATCCCTTGACTCTTTCCAAACTCGTTATGAAATGCCAACATTTCATAAACGTGGTATCAAATTTTAAAAAACACTAAATTTTATAGTAAGTATTTCAATTTATTAAAGTTTTTATAAAATTTTAATATGTATCACTATTAATATGTACTTAATTTCAGAAAAGTTTCGGAAATTCGAATTTGGAGCTTGGAGATAGTATATAGCTGATAATTTGGAAGCTTTTGTAGTCTATAGAAAATCATTTCTCAGTAAATTAAATGTCAGAATTTTGAGACTATATAGCTGAAGTTCAGAGATTGAAATATTATGTATGGAGAATATTGGTGAATACTAGAATTTGGATTCTAGATCGAATTTGATATGGAAAAGGTTAAATTTGTATTTGTAAAACTCCTAAAAAATTTAATGAAATCTTTAACATTTGTAAGCTCAACAAAATGGGTTGATTAAAGACTAATACAAGACAATTGGCCATTTATTAAAAAAATCAACCGATTTAAATTGCATGACCAATTTGGGTCATATATATTTATACCTATTTGCATGATGAATTTGGTAACATACAATTGACCAAAAGGTGATTTGTTAAATTAAGCTTAAGTTAAAGTTTTTAAGTAGTCCTAATGCTTTATTTTAAAATATCATTATTCTGTGATTCACCTTTTTAACCTTTTTAAATTTATTACAATCGAATCATTTTCATATTAAATGTTTAAATATTTATTATTTACAAATTATAGATTCTAATGGTAATACATTTTGGAGTATGGTTTAAATCACTAACTAATAACGTTGCAGACTGGAGAATGTCGCATAGTAATGTGAATGTCATTCAAATAAAATAAATTCTTTAGTATAATATTTGGTGATAGTAGCGATTAAATTATATCAATTATCTAAATTAGACTAATATCGTATAGTAAGTATGTATTAAACTTTCGAATTTGGCTGATTACCAAATTAACCAAATAGTTTTATTACATTACTCCGTAAAAAAATCTTAATCTACGAGTATATGTTCATATAATTTAAACGAATTAAGATATGAACCATTGTGAACCCCATTATTTAATGCTTGTGTATTTGAATTTGCACTGCTGAGAAACAATAGTTTAATGAACTTTCGTTCATATATAATCCACATTACTGAATATGGACATATGGATTGTGAAAAACATATAAATTCGTATACACCCATACAAGTAATCTCAAATTCTCAAAATTCTTGTGAATATTAATTAGAGCATATTGATAAATTATTTTGCATAGTGTATGATAAAAATTCTATGCCTCCCACCCCTGTAATTTCAGTACATTTATATAATGCATTGTTCAAATTAGCATTCATGTGTTCTAACCTGAATTTAACATAAATACAATGTTATTGTACTACATTCAATTTTTGAATTTCACTGTACATTTATGTACATATGTATATTAAAAACAAAACACAATTGTCACCAAATTGTATTTATACCATGATCGCCCACATTTGAATCAATTTTATATATCCAAACCAAGTTTTAGTTGTTATATAAGAAAGCCAAATAGAAGACTTTAGATATAAGAAGTTAATAATAATTCTCTCAATGTCATATACACGAAATAATTCATTGACAAATGTTATGATTGTGTGTTATGTCGTTATGTGTTATCCGTATCACAATATTAAAAATAAACTTCAATTAGGAATGGATGGAAGCTTAAAATACAGAGGAAAGAAATATATCGTAACATTCGAACCGGATTTATTTAATTTCTTTCAAAATATTTTCTATACGCTTAGAGAGATACATATTTTTTATATACATACTCGTACAAGTAAAATGAAATTAATTGAAATAAATATTTAAGTTTATCAGCTGGATTTAATATCTGTTGTTAATAATAAAAGTTTTTCTTTAATTTTGTTTTGTCTTTCGTTTTGGTGGTACGAGTAAGTACATACATATATCTAAAATTAGGCGACACAAAACTCTGAATTTATTTAATATTGTGAGTTGTGTTTGTGTAATTATATATTAAAAATATATAATAACAATAATATTATTATAATTTTGATTTCAAAATTTTGATAAACAAAACCACACCACTCAAAATCTATCTCCACTCGTAATACCAACCCAAACTCTAAATCTATACTTATAACTCTATATAACTAACCAGTAGTAGTATTTTTTGGTAAAATGCTTCGAGCGCTAAATATCATTCTATTTTTTGTTTATTATATTTGCTTTGCAAAATTTGCATACAGAGCAGCTACTAAATCTTTAAAACAAATAAAAAATCGAAAGACAAAAAAAAGGAATTTAAATGAGTTGGAATAATCAAATTTGGAATTTTTAAAGTTTTGCAGAAAAATATAATTTATAATAATTGTGCTAATGGTATGTAATGGGTTAGACAAGTTCTGTTGATGAATGTCATCTAATTTAGTGTTTCTAAATACATGTCTAATTACATGTTTGGTTAATTTAAAACTGTCGATTTTCGATTAAAAATTTATTATTGTAAACAAAAAATAAAAATATCACAATTGAAATTTATTATTGAAATTTTTAGAAATCCTGAATACTTTTTTTGATCTAAATAAACTCTACCTGGAATTTTAAAACCAGCATTATTACGATGAAATCTGAACAATTTCCCAAATTAAGTTAAATTTTTTCAATATTCGAAATTGTTGAATTGATTGAAAATTAAAACTTGAAGTTGGGACATTTTAAATTAAAAGATGCTAATAGAAATAGAGGCTATGTAGACATTAGGATGAATAAAATTGAATTACAAACATTTATAATTTTTTTAAATTCTACGTAATAAATCACCAAATGTCTATAATAATTTAAAAACCTTTTTAAATTTAAGAAACGCTTAAACTAAGTTAGTTAAACCACGACGCCATCACTTCGGTTGAAAACCTGTACAGTTTGTCTAAGAGAATGGTCGTTGATATTTTTGTAGGTGTTACTGACATTTTATTTAACTTTTACCCTTTCACCAGTCTAGTTTTCCATAGAAATATCATATAAATATAGTATGTAGTAATATTAATAGAACGATACATCTTACTCTGGAATGCTGCTATTACAGCTGCATTTTTCACGTAAAGTTTATTAATTTGATAAGCCGAAAATGATACCTAGATAATTTTATACCTTTGCGGTGTCAATAGGTGTCATTATTCTATAAAATTAAAAAATTTCTAAGATCTGTACTGCTCTACATTTGCAATTCTCACAAACGTAAACGGTTCAAAATTGTGATTAATAAACAATTTCTCTAATCAGCCGCATTCGACATAAAATTTGTTGCGTAATTAATTATTATTACTTAGAAAATTTTCCCATGAGAAAGTCCAAAAACTATTCAAAACTATTATGTACAATAAAGCACAAATTAATTCATCAATTAAATTCACTAAAAAGTAAAATAATAAAAAATACTTTTATTCTGTAAACCAATTGATCGTGCAAAGTTATGCAGATCACCTGTTACATTTGAACAGAAAGACAACAATTAAATAATTTGAAACTTAATGACTTTTAATCGATAGAATTGCAATTTTTCGTCTATTTTACCGCAAAAAATACTTTTCCCCAAAAAATCCCATTAACTGAACTACGTCTTACGTTTATGTATTGTACATACATATATAAAATAAAACTAATGTTTTTTAATTAAAACTATCGAGTACCTCACGTTACGTTACTATAGAATTTTTTTTTAAATAATCACTTAAAATATAAATTTACCGCTATTTAACAATTGATCATGACTTGCTTTTATATCTTATGTTCCTTTTCATCCATTTTAAAATAGTTTAATGAAAGATCTCTGGCGTTTGTACCAACAATTCTCGTGCACGTACTTTACAAATATGTACATAAGAAACTTGTTTGTTTCAATAATTTACAAATATTTATTATGTAGTAGTGAGATGTCAAAGTTTAAATAAATTCGTCAAGGTCACTTGAGAAAACTATGTGCACATAAGAATAAGAATAAAGAATAAAACTATTAACTACCTTAACATTACAAATACAAATTAATATTAGCAATAATTATTTTTAATAGTTTTAGCTAAGTTATATATTATCTTAACCGAAGATAATTTATAAGAATCCAGCATTTCGCTCGATCTATCTAAGAAGGAAATTGTGTTTCGCGTATAAAACTTTATAATAATAAAAATCAGGTCGTTTACCTTCAACAAGACAAGACGTACGCGCGCGATTACATACATGAACATACACATGCAATAAACAAATACGCGATCGTAAATACACGGAACAAGTATTTTTTTATATACATATGTCTCTTATTTTCAGCGCAAATTGAGTGGGCCTACAATTTATTCTAGATCACAAAAATATTAATCATTTATGTATATGGATGTATGACCTTTATGTGTTGTAAAGCAATTTTATTAAATAGCTTTTAAACTTAAAAGACAATGAGAAATTTTTTCAAGCATCTTTTAACCTCTAACAATAATTTAGAAACTAAAAAAAAAAACTAATTTGAGGTTTATCTATATAATACGAAACGAAATAGAAACTTACACTTAAAATTGTCTTAAAATTCAACAAATTCAATTTATCAAACTAATTTTGCTTTTTGTTGTTAGTTTTGTGTGTCAGTGGTGGACAAACTATGTTTTATTTATTTAATTTTTAGTAAATATTATGTGCGTATGTTTTAGTGGAAACGTTGGTGTAAGTTTACTTTATTTGGTCTGTTTGTTCTATACAAGAAATAATCGATCAAAATTCTCACTGGTCGACCGACAGGTTGCCAAACCTTGATTTAATTAATCAAATACACGTTTTGCAAATATTAGTCGGATGCGATTCACGTCAATATTTGGTGTGGTTATGTAATACTAGATTTATTTTTGGGTAGAACGTCGTGGCGTGAGATATATAGTTGGTTGGAAATCATAAGTAAAATTTGTTTTAAATAATAAAAATAGAATTACTATGCTAACAATGATTTAAACTTCTAAATTATTTAGATTATAGCTAAGTATGCGAATGATTACTTTCACTATAATATGTATATGTATACCTAAATCGCAAAATAAAAAATTCTTCAAAATTCTTATGGTTATAATTACAAAGATGGCCAATCTAACCAATTGATATAGGCCAGTGCGCCCACCGGTGTCTTTCCATTTTATTTGTTGAACATGGTTTATAAGAGGAATACAGAAAAATTCGATGTAACTAAGGAGTTTAAGTTCACGTCTATTTCTGAGAATATTTTTGTTATTTTGAACCAATCTTACTAATTCCAACTGAAATAATCAAATTATAGTTTGACTTGTATAATTCCGAATTTTAATTTGATAATAAAATAGTTTAAGTTTATAGAAATTTCGGTCAAATAGTTCAAATTCTATAAAGCATTTTTATCAATAGTTTTAACATGTTTGTTTATATGCTATTTTAAAGTTTTATCTGGTCCTAAATACCCCGAAATTGTAATTTCAAACTACATATTTTGAAGTTTATGAAGATTTTTTTTAAATTATGACGTATGCTAAAAATCTGATGTTTCGAAAACCAATGTGAAAATAATAAATTTTTATCGAAATACATATGTATATGTATTTATATTATGACAATTTAACATCTGTCTAAGTCATTCTCAGCAGCATATAAATACATTAGAGATACTATATGTGATTGATAGAAGTTTGAATCTTCTGAACTTTTTCAAGACTACTTAACCTTTTCGCGATTCTATACTTTTAAATTAAAAAGCAATTTATTTTTTATTTTTTTATTAAGTACATACACTTATACCTAAGATCATGTGAAATCCAAGAAATTTATTCGTTAACTTATTTTCTTTTTCATAAGTCTTGTAGTTGCATCGTACTTGCTTGGCGAAACTTAACTAGACAATGATCAGACCGAGCAAATAGCGCAGTGGTTAAAGCTGCGACGTTTGAATCGGGAGGTACCGGGTTCGAATCCCAACAGAGGCGGGATGCAAAAGGGATTTTTCATCTCCCGATTACGATCGGTGATTAAATTGAAAACATCTATGACCCTCTGTTGGAATGTAGAACTCATTGGCCGACCCATCTTCTATGTCACTGTACAGGGTGACATGGAGCTATGCAATGCGCAGGTGGTATACTGTACTTGTGTGAATGGGATGAATGAATGGATTGAATGAATGTGTTGTGTGAATGTAAGGTAAGGCTATGGACCGTAAAAGTGTCTATGCCAAGTCCTTTAAAAAAAAAAAAAAAAAAAAAAAAATGATCAGAAACCTTTCATGATATTTTTTGGATAAAATAAGTTTAGTCTGGAAATTATGTCTTAATAATAATCTGAAGACAACAAATTTTTCAAACCATAGTATGAAAAGATAATGTCATTTGTTCAAAGAAAATTGTAACATATATTTTATTGAATGGTTGAATTAAGCCGATTAAACGAAAATACACGCACTGAACAACAACCTTGGTATATTAAAAACAAATTATTAAGATGAATGATTGTAACCTTCAACTTTATATAAGTCATAGATAATAGTCATAGTGACAGTTTTTATTTCTGTTGTATAATTCAGTGGTTCTAAATCTATATACTATTTAAAATAAAAAAAATTATTAAAACTACTGTTAGGCTTAGCTTTTTTTCTAGGTTAACTTATCAAAAACTAGTAATACCATTTCTTTTTTCAGTCTATTGTATAAGCCGTGGATATAAACAATCAGAATCCTATCACTGTAAAACATAGTAGCGGTGCCGTAAAACAGTACTAAAAATAAAATGTTGGGCTTGTTTACAATAACTAATGTTTACAATGGTTATGTTTTCAATATAATGTGTGGCTCTGTTTGGTTCTGATACACACTACAATGCCGATTCGTACTGCGTTGTAATCTATTGATATATTCTTAAGTTAAATTAGGTTATTCTAATTTAATGGCTCCAATTAAAGCCAGTATCGAAAAGGTGTTGGTCCTGCACGCATTAACAGTATCGTGAATGAAACTGAATCCCGGGCCATACTTCTCTTTACTATTATGTAGTCATCACATCGATCACTAACTTACCTGTAACTATACCTATACTCAAAATTATAGAAAATGAACATAATTTCCTAAATGCATGTAAAATTCAAAAATGCAAGTTTCAGAAGAATGTATTTATTAAAAAATTTGACAACAGAAGTTTTGTATTTCAGAATATATGTAAATCGAGTATAATGGGCTGATTTGAATCTATGGTATAGTATGCATTATTTAAATTTGGATACAATTTCACTGGGTTTGGCATGTTACGAAATTTTAGAGAAACTCCTAAATTGAGAAAGTGTGGTTTTAAAGAAAATATTAAAACTTGAATCTATAATTGCACTCAATGAACCCAACCTCTAACAATTTTTATTTAATTTTGTTATAGAATTGGTACATAAATCATCTTACCGAAATCAAAATAAATAATAAATCCGCCCGCACCAATATTTTTTTATAATTCTTTTAAAAAGCTATTAAACTGTTTAGATGATGTTGTGTTACTTACGTATACGCTTCCAAGAAATTGTAATCCGTGCGCATACAACACTCGAATGTCAATTACCTGCAAATAAATTAATATATGTATGTACGTAGATGTATACAGAAAGTGACTAATGGAGTAATGTCATTTTGTCTGTATGTGTATGTATCTTTAAAATTATAAATAAATCGATATTTTTTGGGTAGACATTTTTATTAAATAACCAACTCAATTTATTATCAACCTAATAAATCCGTCAAGATTAGTTAAACCATAAAGTATAGAGACAGTGAAATTACACAAGAAAAATCTCTTAATCAAATTGCACTCAGTCATTATGGAATTTTACCTCGGGCCATATTTCGTCTTGAAAAAATAAATTAGATACGTCACACTTTGTAACACACTCACACACAATATTTTCGTAAACACATTCAAATGTCCTTGTGTATTCTAAAGTAGTTCTCTATACTTCTATAGAATTGTATCCGCTGTTAAAGCGCATATACAAATCTGAAAAATATTCAAAAGGTTAATGATGTGAACATGTTAATAGTGAGAAACAACCTCAACAAACCTCTCGAGGCTGTATAGCAATCGCATCGATAAAATTGTATAAGTATATAGTATAGTGTTGCACACCGAGCAAGCACGTATTGTATTATTCAGCAGACTCTCAAATCCAACTATTTTGAATATTATTATTATTTATAAAAATTCAATTTTCCTCTCCTACTAAAACGAAACTTAACACACCCAACCACAATCTTCGATTAATCGACAACAACAATATGCTCTGAAATAACATAATGTTAGGCATAACACAACATACAAACATTTTTTTTATTTTGATTATAAGTATTTTAGTTATTACGACACAATCGATTAATTTCTCAAAACGATGATTAATAATAGCGAATCTCACAATAGCGTGTAAAAACGTATTGTTTCCTACAAAAAAGCGAACAGATTTAAGAAATCGGATTTTTTTTTTGTTTTGCATATTAATTAGAAATTTATCGTCATTATTTTCTAATTGTATTCTTGTCGCTCGTTACATTGTACGGTGGATGGTGGGTAAAAAAAAATTGTGATTGAAATGTAGGTTGGGGAGCAGTTGTTGTATTGTAATTTTGTAAGCTAATTTTTTGCTTATTTATACATATAAAGTACTTGACACCTTCACTAGTAAGTTAAAAGACAGAACTGCTATTTTCGAGTTAATGTTATCTATGTATCATAAATTCTATGAACAAATTGGCCTTATAGTAAGACAAACATGAACGTGTTTATTAATAATTTATTATATTCAGATTAGTTATCACAATAGGCGCAATTGTGAGTTTGCCTTCATAAATTCTGCTTGGAATTTCACTTTAATTTGTTCATTAATGTTTTCGATATGGTGTGAAGTAACGGGCTCAAATATTATTTAGAATACGATGTATTTAGTTCGACTAATCAAAAATTGGTAACGATAAAGAACTGATAAATGTGAGTTTGGGAAATTTAATTCGTCTATTAATTTTTATTTAGAATATTATATTTATTTTATTTATCTATCGAATATCTTTTATATTTATAATTACTAACATTTTTGTATTTATTTTTCAGGTATGTACAACTTAACTTACTCTAATTAAAAACCACAGTTAGCGATCAATAGGAAATCTTGGTTAGAGTAAGTATTGAAGATTTGATAATTTTTTTACCAAAATAAGACACCTATAATCACCGTAACAAAATTGTGCAATTAAATGCTGTGATATTTCGCATTATATCTTGGCCAAGCAATAGCAAGTGATGAGCCATAGATAAGGAATAAAATGTTATTATTTGATTAGTTCTCCATCAGATATAGATATACATTTGAATCAATAGCACTAAATGGATATATTACATGGAGGGCTCATAGCTGAACTGAACCAAGTCATGAAACCTAGATTACGAAACAAAGATAAGAAGTTCGTGGCATATTTCTAGTTTATAAAAATTTTTAGCGATAGACTTATGGTTAGTGTGGAATAATGAAGTGAAACGAAAATTTGGTTCGTTTTTACTCTGAACTTTTTTTTCAATTTTGCCTTTAGAATATAAAAATCAAATTTAAACAAATTAAAAATGTATTTCATTGTATGAATTTTTTGGAAATTCAAATTTTTAAAAAGAAAATTTAAAATCTATACATTTTATGAATTTTTTTAATAGGTTTTCAAAGTTAGTTTGTGTCATACAAAATCTCATCATTAGCCTCATTGTTATTTTCATCATAAGCTACATCATTAGCCAGTAATGGTGCCTCTTGTCTAGTCAATACTAAATTTGGCACTGGCAAATTTTTATAAAAGCTATGGTAAACTGGGGGTATGTACTTGAGCAAATCCATCATGTCCCTTTTTTCTCTATATTTGCTTCGCGACGCATTGGATATACATAGTTCAATCTGTCCCAACATCGGAAATGACTTAAAAGATTTTCCTGCCGTTTCCTCAAATTAATTTCACAAAATTCAACTTCACCACTGAGCGTTTCTTTAAATTTTATGGAAAGTGGTGACTTTCGGTCAAACCGGAGCCACTTAATGCTAAGCCATGAAAATTGATGACCATCAACAGACTTTTTTCTGTTGGTAATGTTCTCTTCCAGAATTTTTGTCGAAAATAAAAATTCACTTCTCTGCGTTTGTATCACTGTATAAGTTGGCGGTTTTATTTTCGAATTCTTTACGATTTCCATCCATTCATCTGGGGAGTAAATAAACGTTGTGTTTTGCTCCAATTTTCATTAACACCAAAATCGGCATCGCTTGGTAAAAATGAGTGCTCAGAGGCCATAAATTTGATATCAATAATATCGGCATTTGTAGCAGTTGAGCTTTTAAATTTTAGGAATGAAGGGCTGAGCTTTTTGTTTCTAGTTTGTCCTCCACAGGCATTGCTGTACATTGTAATGTGCTTACAATCAGGTAGCACATTAGCTGTTAAATGCTTAATAATGCAAGCTGCGATTTCCTAAGATCCCCTATCCCGTTCGGTTTCATCCGACATGTACATAAAAGCTGTTTTGGTATTGATTACATGTATGCCAAAATTATAAATATACATGTTGCGTTTGTAATATGCCACCGCTGTTTTGAGCGTTTTTTGCAGATCGAAAGTACAAACGTAATGCTCATTTGACATGACTTCATTTTTAAGTGAGTCTCTGGCTTGTTGTGCTTTTCCTATGTGCAGCTCTTGTTGTACCACCAGTGCACAAAACTTAATTTTCATTTATCAGCTCATTGTCAGCTCATTTATTTCTGCAGGTATTTTTATTAGGAGGTTTAAAATGAAAATTAAATTGGCGCTGAATACATTGTAGTAAAATTTTTGTTTAACCGGGGTAATCTTTTCGGAAATACACTTTTCAACATACATACATGTCATAAAATATACGAATGTTTAATTCTGGGTTTAAATATTTACGTTCAGGATTATCTTTCCTAGTATTTATAATGGCTCTGCCAGGTTCGAAAAGATTTGATATGCGATATGACAACAGAGTCATCGATTTTATTATTTTTAGAATTACGTCCTCGGCCATCAACAACAGCAAATACTTCTTGTTTTACCAAGCACCGATAAACTCTATCCCAAGAAATTTGCAGAGTTTTCAGAAAAAATGTCTTACATACCTTAACATTTTTCCCTTGCGCTAGCATTGAATATTCAAAAGTATTATTTTTATGACCTCGAGTGCCATCGCGAGTATGGGTTACCTTGGTTCTATTTGATTTTATTAGCCCTCTTAAAAACGAATTTTGTTTTGAATAATCTGCAAGTCTCCAAAATGATGTAAAAAATAATTCTCTATCTTACTACACCCGCAATCAAGATCACTGATAAAGATTTTTGCTGCAATTTTACGACCGTTTTGCGTAATGTATTCCGTTGCACTATTACAATTGAGCTTACGTACATTTTTTCCAACGTAATGTGCTTTTTAACCTTTTTCTTCCACATTTTTGTACACATCCGGTCGGGTAAAGATGTTTCTGTCGTAGTTTCATCTGTTGGTGAATTCATAAAGTCTTTTTCTTAAAACTAAAGTAATTACAGTGCGGTGTGCAATAAAATCAGTAATTATGTGGCTTTGACGAACGTTTTCAATTTAAACCGAACTAATAAGGGAATTCCGTTAAATTTTATAATCAGTATTATTTTACTTTTATTTTTAATCATTAATTAAAAATTTGCTAAATTACCTATGTTATACACAAGCTATTGATAAAAAAAATTAGGGGAATTCCCTTAGTATGTCGGTTCAAATTGAAAACGTTTGTCAATGCAATGTAATTACCTATTTAATTGCAAGCCACTGTATATCATTGTTACTTACCTTTTAAATTAGGAATATTCTCACTATCTGAAGGTTCCGAAATCGGCAGATACTCTTCATCTTCATCTGTAGAAAAATCCAAATCACATTCACTATCCATAATAATAAAACACGTCTATTCATTCATGAAAAAAACTATTAAAAATGAATAAAACGTAAATGAGCAAATTGCAAAAGTAACGGTGTTGACTTGATTTTTTTACGATTATCTCCCGAACTAAAAATCGGATTACTTAGTTTTATACAGCACTGAAAAATTTCGAAAAATTTCGATGGTAAAAGTACCGAATATGGAAAAAAGAAAAAAGTGACTTGGTTCACTTCAGCTTTGAGCCCTCCACATATTAAATAAGGTAGTAGCTCATTGCAGTTACCATGGAATTAGACCTGTTCAATTATATAAAATATTTGGAACAAGATATATTGTATTTCTCGTCCTGAAATTATAAGAAATCTGATACATAGATTATTTATTAATGAATATTCCGATAATAACATCGATCATTAATTGAAAAGCATAATATGTCAGAGTTTATTGGAATCATTTAGCAAATTCTATTCAAATCTTTGTTTGAAGACAGAATTTCAAAATTAATAAGTCTTTATTTTAAATGAAACCAAAATGTGTTTGTTTTGTTTAAATTGTAAAAATAACCTAAACTTCGTTAAATCAGTTGATAGCCAATATTTTAAAGATGGCTAAAATCATATAACTAATCAATACATATGTAAATTTTAACATTAGAAATATTTTAGCATAATTGTAAATATGTATTTATGAAATTCCAAATATTGGTAGGATTGTCCATAAGGATAGATAAACTAGATCTAGAATGATCAGATTGCCGTAATCAAGTTTTTCAAAAATAATGATAATTTTCAAAATTATTCCCAATTTAAGTATATTTGAAAGCATATTTTAATTTTATGAAGCTAAATAGATTATTTAAGTTGGTTAGTTTAAAAATGTTCAACATGATTAGTGCAAATGTTAAAAAAATATACGTATCTTATATTCTTCAAGCTATATAGACAACTAGAATTCAGGAATCAGCAGATGAGATTCACATCTTCAACTAGATGCTTTTGTATCTACAGTTTTTGGTCTGAAATTAGTGAACTTGATTCATGATTTAAGATTTATAAATTTAGAGTTTTGAATAAAATATTTAAATTTAAAGATTTCCGAGATTTCATATCCATATCCATATAGTTCAAATTTTGTATGAACTGTAGGGTTTGATATCTTGAATCTAATATTTGTAATCATATTTTTGAGTTTGAAAACAACCACATTCATTACTATAGTATTTTGTATTTCAGAATTTTGAATTTATATACGAGATGTATAATATTGTTATACATATAAGAAATTTATTTAGACAATCAAATTATTATAAATGAACAAATATTATTATAAAATTTAATACTAAAGCTTGTTATATTTAATATCTTACGTTTTTTCAGTATATACTTTAAGATCTAGAATTTAAATGTGAAAATTTCTAATCATTAATTTAAAACTATAATTTATAATATGTAGTAACTTACTCGAAAAACTGAGAGGTTCGATCGATTTTTTTAAATCAAATACAATCTACGTCTATATACTATATACAGAAGTTTCTATCGGATTTCTAATTATTTGGATGAATTCTGAATCTGTGATTTGGATTAATTTAATTTAATAACTAATCTATATTACTAAGCCAAAAGTTTTGGTTTGCACCATGGGCCTTTGTGGCATTGAGTGCGGAATCCTCGTGGGTTCCAGCCAATTTTAATAATAAGCCAAAAGTTAACATTTCACTCATTCCACGCGAAATCAGATACCCATCCGTAGGCAAGGTGTCCAATTATTTTGAAATTCTTGGAGATGGTTAGTCTCGATAAAACAAAAATATAAATTGTAAAAACTCGGTGGGGTCAAAATACGCGGAGTTCCGTTATAATCTTTTTTGTCGGAAACTCGAAAGTTGACATCTTTAAATTCGTGTATCTTAAGTATTTCTTGTTAGATTTACACGTAATGCTGAACTATCGAACTACTCCCCGTTTTATGTTTATTTTTTATATTCATTGCAAAGTCCGTGAAAATACCTTTTCAACAAGCGATCTTACATGATGGAGACAAGACGCGTTCGATTTTTATATAATAAAACGTCATAATAAGTTAGGGTGGAATTTAGCATTTCAGTACAACTACCAATTACAATGTATAATTTTCCTTTAAGGTGAGTTCGCGAGGTCGGATATTTACCCAAGCTATTTACATCCAACCATAAGATAAAAATATTTTAACTTGAAAGTGGGCAAATGAATGAATTTTTTTTGGTTATGTAATGGATGAACTTTGTTGGTGATCTTATTGGTTTAGAGCTCGGATGTAAATAGCTAGGGTATATATCCGACCTTGCAAACTAACCTTTAGTGATATTTCATGGTGTTATATGTTTGCTCAAAATAGTTCAAGCGTTCCATATAAAAATCTGATAAAGCCAGTGATGAAAAGGTGATGAACTATGAGAAATGCATGTCCTAGTTCGGCTGGAAGTTACCTACTGATTGTAATAAAAAAGTTTCAAATTAACCACAAAATTATATAGGCTAAGATGCATCCAGTCGAATATACAACAAACTTTACTCTTTTCGAATGTTTCCATACGTGATGTTTATGTATTATTAATAATCGAATTATAGGAACGGAAAACGTATGATTCGATATTTTTCCCAGCCAAAAACTCTTTATTTTTGACTTTCCTGTATCAAATTTAAAATTCGATTATGGAACTGAGAAATGTATAATTAGCTCATTTCGGGATTGACCAAATATACAAAACAAAAACAGTACAAAAACGAAAAGAACTTCTACCAACTGTGTCAATACAAGGTAAGTCATGGTTTGTACAAATCAAGAGTACAGAAGAATGGCACGATCACTAGCAAAAAAATTTGATTCAGTAAAAGCCATCAAGGGAACTCACGATTATCATTGCTTTGTCCCCATTTGTAACAACCAAACCGCAGCCCGTCAATTTTAAATTAAAATAACTTGTAAATTAATTAACTTTTATTGAATAAAACTACACGAAACAGGAAAACTTGAATTTTTTAGTTTGGAATTAATAGTTGTACTGAAATGTTGCATATCGCCCTTTAATTTGTTATGACGTTTTGTTCTATAAAACTCAAACGTGTCGAGTCTCCATCATGTAAGATGGCTTGTTGGAAAGGTGTTTTCAAGTGATTTACGATGAAAATAAAAAAATAAAAATAAAACGGGGAATAGTTCGATTTTTCAGCAAAAGACTATTTAAAACTGAAATAGCTATATTACACGTGTAAATCTGACAAGAAATACTTAAGATACACAAATTCAAAGATGTCAACTCCCCGAATTTCAAAATAATTGGACACCTTGCACCTTCCGTAAATGTCTATTTTTTGTTTGATTTTTTTTGGAATGGCTGATTTATATAAAGTGTTTGGATCAAAACCATATAAGATTTTACACATTCATATAAGTAGAAAATGTAGAATTTTCTACTTATGTATACAATGTGCATTATATGTTTTTAATTTCCATTCTACTCAACTTTATTAGAAACATAAACAACCAATTGATGAATTTTGTTTAAAACCATTTTCTGGATATTATATTAATTCTAAGAAAGCGAATACAAACTGTTTGCATCGATGGCATCGAGAAGTATGGCCTAACTTGAATAGACAATAATCACTTTTATATTGCAATTAAGTATCTTATCGTACGTCTACATACTTACTTTCCGTATAATTTTTCAATTAGAACTGATTCATGTGAAGTTATTTTCTTAAATAATTAAACTGTTGATAATGATACAATCGTACTAAAATTAATGTTCGAAACACCATTTTTCACTAGAAATAAACAATTTAAAAATAAACAACCCACGTATTAGACTCGACCTAAAGAGATAACGAAGGATCGAATAGGATAAATCTTATACTTTTATCACTCGGGTCAAATCTTTAAAATGATTTTGATTTTCCTTAACTAAATTAATTGTATGCTACCCCTTTTTTAGATTTTAATTAAAATACCCAAAAAAATGGTTTTACTTTCTCAATTTCTAACATCGTACATAATTAAAATTAAACAAAAAGGGTTAAACTAAACAAGATATATAGTCTCAACAGGTAGATGATTTCAAATAAGATAATCTATTGCGCCACATTCGTTTAATTACTACGCTGCTGTAAGAATGAAGTGTGGGCGGTTTTGCGATACAATCGATATAGGAAGCTAATTAAACTTCTGTTTAATAAAAAAAAATCTTACTATTATCCGAAAATGTTGTGTTGAATTTTTATAAACAAAGCTCGCGCAGTTGTAAACAAAATTGATTGAAAATTATTTCAAGGTTGTAAATTTCAAGAAATTCATCTTAACTTAAATTTAATCACGTTTGCAATAGACAAAAAAAAATGGACAAACAAAATATTGCGCGATGAATATTTGTTTGCAAGATGATTTCTATTTGAAATGCTTAATATGTAGTAACATAAATCATTGCATAAATTCCAGCTTGGTTAATTTATGCCATTTTTTGTATATCTGAAATTTTCATTTAACTTATAATTAATATGTCTTATAAGACAAACAAATTCATCATATTTATATTATACTCCAAGATATATGTAAGCACCGTAGGTAATGTATACGAACGAGATATAGAAACCCATTGTAACTTCATCTCCCCTTTTGTATATGACATGCATACATTTATACATATGTACATGGTATACTTACTAACACAAACAAACGATGAATTTAAAAATACATATTTATAAAATGTACTAAAATGATAATCATATGCACTGTCAACAGTTTTACATTTAAAAGAAAAATGTGAATTGTATATTATGTATTATGTACCTCGCTCGATTTATGCATTACATATTATAAACATATATGTATATACATATTATAAATTCTATTTCATTTAAATACAACTACATAATGTTGAATGAAAATGGAATATTAATAATAAATCACATAATTTTTACTTTCCTTTTTAGCACAAAAGGCAAAAAGAAAATATATAAGAAAATCATTTTTCTTTTGCGTTCTCTGTGGGTACTTTACTTCAATACATCTTTCTGTTGTATTACCTCTCTATAATATTACATTCCTATCTGTGTATATATTATATAAAGATGAAAAAATCTATATGACGTATTACACGTCTCGTACATCATCTTTCGTTTTATGTACGAGTATATAAAATTTATGTGTCAAAATTAAAAAGAAATAAAAATGTCGCCCGCCTCCCTCTGCGGATGATAACGATTTCTTTTTAGCTGTATTTTTTTTTTACCTCTATTACCTTCCAAGAATTTATATTATAACGTAGAACTGGAGCCAAATGGCAAAAGAAAATTTTACCCTCAGCAATTGTATATATGTATGTACATATGTGCATATATGTACATATGTATTTATATAAATCTGTGTGGTGTGGAGATGGTGGCGGTGTGGTTGATTATTAATAATAATAATATTTGTATCTTATATTAGTATGGCGAACCGAAGTAATGCCTGACGAATGAAAAGTGGCCGCGATATGCCCCAGTTTCAAGAAGGGAGACCGCTTGAAGTGTGAGGATTATCGCGGTATAGCTCTCCTTTGCAAGCATACAAGTTACTGTCCTACATTATATTGGATAGAATCACCCCTCTAGTGGAGGGCTTGGTTGGTGACTAGAGGATTTCGTCCGAATCGATTAGTCATTGATCAGGTCTTTTCACTGCGGATGATTCTATCTAAATACAGGCCGATGACTCGATCAATCAAGAGAGGTTGTTGTCTGCCCTGGAATACTTAGGAATGCCTACAAAATTAGTACGACTGTGTAGGATGACCGTGACCCAGTCTCTATGCTGTGTTAAAGTTGAGAACAGGCTATCGACAATTTTTGCAGTTAACTCGGGTGTTCGGCAGGGAGATGCTCTGTCCCCGATACTCTTTAATCTCATGTTGGAGTACATCTTTCGTAAAACTGAAACACCTCATCGTGTAGCGTGCCAAAAATAAAGATAATTGAACAAAAAAAATAAGTATTTTTTCTTTAACACAATTTTGAATTTATTATAACAATTTCTTTTAAACAAAAAAACACCATTTCTAAATTAAATAATTACTAAATTTTTAATCAAAAAAAAACATATTATTTATATTGAGTAATATTAAGAATTAGATTTCATTCCATTTGCGGTTTCCTGGCCATCCACTGAACAATACAATCAATAAACCCTATAAAAGAAAAAAAATTAAAGAAGAAAAAAAAAATTATCAGCAGCTCTTGCCACTACAATTCAAACAATTCAATTTTAACTTAAACACACATAACTATACATACATGCACATATAGGTGTTTTTATATTTGCATGTAAGTATATTTCCTTATATTATTTGGGCGCCAGATATCCAATAGCACCCTTACCGGTCTAACTCAGTCCACAATCCACTCCAGCGTGAGTTCGCACAAAAAAAAATCCGTCTTTCCCGAGATGAAAATTGTTAAGATTAATATATCAAAAAAACTAGGCACATGCATATATTTATTTCAACATGCATGTGTATAGATAAAAATAAGACAATTATAAAAATGGAAAAATAAAAATAAATACCACATAACAAATGCAATCGTGAAATAACTTACCAGTAGCCGCCTCTGCGATTGACTCCCAGAGATCTCCTACTCGCATCTCAAAACGCTATCCAAAAGAACGCGATTGCCGCGATTCGATTCCACGGATCAATGAGATAGTGTTTCTGCTATTCTTATTGGATTTTATCCACAAAAATCCCCTGGGAATCCCACGTGTTGATTTAAGCATCCAAAAAAAATATGTACATATATGTATATTTCCTCGCGGAACTAATGTATTATTTCAGCATCAGTACATATAAGATTAAATCCACTTAAAACACAAGTAATAGGTTTAGCAACCATTACCACAAAAAAAATAAAGCATTCCCTCTTGGAATAAAGCCTTTGTCATAGCCTCAGCATATTTAACAACAAAAAAAAATTATATAATTCCTCTTGGAATTATAGTTTTTTGATTTAGCCTCAGCATACACAAATCAAAAAAATTATAATTATAATTTCACTTGGAATCAAAGTACTGATTTCCATACCAAATAAACATAAATGAACACGATCCGTTGTCCGTTCCCCAAAATTCAATCCAAAGAAAAGGTCCTTTTTTCTCAAACCAATGCGGTTGTCGTTTATATACCCATCTCAAAACGATAAAGCCGGATGTCTTCCAATCTCCATCTCCAAAAATCTGAGCCATGGCGTCGGCTAACTACTGAAGCTTAATTGTAATTGCAACTATTGTCGAAAATAATAAAACAAATAATTAACTGGTTAAGAACTCGGACTGAGCTTCAACCGTTTTGAAACTAGCGCAAATAACAATACAAAAAAAAAACACAACGACATCTCGACTTTAAAAGATCGTAAAAAAAAATTGTATTTAATTTAGCACATAAATAAATTCAACTACCAAAAAAAAACCTTACACGCGTAAAATCTTATATTGCCAATCCAGCAGATGACATATACGTGATTGGACTGAATAGCAATGGAGTGAATGAAATACTTGATCCGCTTGTAGAGTTTTCAGCTTCTGTTGGACTACAGATCAATGAAGATCAACAAAATACATGATCTCTGGTTATAGGGACAATGGCACACCACATTTTAGTATTGGCCACTACACGTTTGAGGGAGTGAGGAGGTTCAAATATTTGGGTTTTGTTATCACTCATGATAACAGTGTGGGTGAGGATATTAAAGTGCAGCTGGCAGTCGTGCTTTGTATTTTCTAAGGCCTTTACTAAAATCTAAACAAATATCAAGTGCCGTGAAGCTGAAGCTTTACAAAGCGTTGATCAGGCCCGAGGTTATGTTTGGATGTGAAAGTTGGGCGCTGACGGATGAGTACGAGAGATGGCTCCTTACATTTGAGGAAAGAATCATGCGGGTGATTTACGGCCCAAAACTTGAAATAGATGGTACATATACCGAGTTCTGTACAAAGCCGAGATCAAAGATGAAGATCCCACATATTGTACATGAAATAAAATCGCAGCGAGTACGCTGTCTCGGTCACGTTCTGCGTGCTGATCCGGAACGAATTGTGCAACGATTTCTGAAAGGAGAGCCACCATACGGTAGGCGCAGAGGTCGTTGCAGGCGACGATGGCTCCACGATGTAGAGAACGACTTGGCCTCTTCTGATTGTCTGAGACAGTATGAGCTAGACCATGCTCAGGATCAAAACCGTTGGAGCCAAATAGATGACCCAGTAAGGGGCCAGTAATGGCCTTTTGAAAATTGATTATTATTTATGCGTCCGAAATTTCAGATCAAATTCTTAAATATTGGCCGAATTTGATCGGAAATTGATTTGAGTTGCGTCAAATGATGTGAGTTTCAAATTTCTTTGTAATTTCGACGTAGAGATTGATTAAATAGTTGAAAAAAGTGTATTCTGATTTTCATTTTTCTTAGAATTGTAAAAGAAAGTTGACTTGAAATTTTACTTTATACTTGAAAAAAAAAAACATTTTTTGGTTGTGGTTTTATTCGGAGAAATAAAATTTAAATTTTATTTTATTTTACATAAATAATGCATCCATTAATCAAATGAATTGTTTAGATACTTTCGGGGTTGAATTCTCAAATCCCTGTATTACTTGTAAAGAACAATAGTTAAGCCATACCATATTATACGTCGTTCCATTACCATAATTGTATATAATTAGATTTGAATACTTTTGATCTCGACTGTTTTTATAATTAACACTCCGAATATATCAAAACGGTCAAGGAAATTCCCAGAAAAACATATATAACTAATACCACTTCATAACAGTATATAATCAAACATCATATAAATCGTCACGTACAGCAAAAAGTTATTGTATAAATAAAAGTAAAATTTATGATGTGTTTGTTGTATTCTTTTTTAAATTCACTATTCAGTTTTTTTTATGTTTTCAAAAGTATGCTCGAATCTATAGATAAATCGTGATTGAAGTGTCAGTTACTATCGAATATGCGGTGTAGTAAATTTTGATGAGGGATTTTTTTTTCATATGTTTGCATTTATTACACATCACCTATTGAAATGTCGTTAATTTCCGCTCAAATCTAGTATCTTCTTAAATTAATATAAAAGTTGCGCTTATGTAAATAAGATGATATGTACTTACTTTTATACGCAGGTTCTTTAAAAATTTAATTAATCGACTATCGAAATATAATATAATATGTATGTATAAAATTAGATACTACGACATTAAAAGTAGTTCAATTTTATTTTGTAGGAACCTGTAGGTATTAACGAAGTCACGACATTATGTGACAGGTTCATTAAAATATAGGTATTTTTTTGTTAAATAAACTACATCAATCGTTTTCTCAAGTATGGGAGATATAAGGATTGTATATTTTAATTTTAGTACAGCCAAGTGTCTACACCAAAGTGTAAATTCTGAAGCAGTTATGTAAAGCACGAAGTTATCAAATCTTTTCTTAATCTAGTTATGGACGAACTTTACCGGTATTAAATACAAGAGTGTTATAAGCTACCAAAACTATACTAAAGATATAGGTTGACTACCATTTTTAAACGCCATATTAGTTTTCCAGGTATAATTCGATTATATTTCATTTTGTCTAGAAAAAAATAAAAAATCTACATAGTTCTGTGTTATTGTGTCATTAGGATTAAAGTCAAATATTATTAACACTAAAATATATAAGTAAATTTGGATTATATTTTGCTTTCTTATGTACACGGGTACGAGTAGTACGAGTAGTACATTATTATATATTTCATTAGGCCATGGTGGTTTATTATACAAGTGTAGATGAACATAAAACGAACAAGTACAAATATTTTATGTAGTTTTTAATATAATTTTGGTGTTAACTAGGAATATTATTAATAACATTATAATTAATAAATTCAACTAGGATTAATTAGAAAAGTACAACAAAATATATTAAAATGAACTTACGAAAATTTTACTACTCGTACATATGTATGTGTACCGTACATATGGGGATTTTTGTTCTTGAAAAATGGATTTGTATACATAATGTATATATGTACATATGTATCCATATTCCGTACGTAAGTTTTGTTAATGAATGTTTTTAAATTAATTCGTGTATATATATGATGTCTAGTACGTTTGGGAACTAAGTGTATATTTTTTGGAGTATTTATCATAATGGGATATTAAAGTGCGGCTGGCAGCTGGCAGTCGTTCTTTATATCCTCTAAGGCCACTGCTAAAATCTAAACACTTATCAAGTGCCGTGAAGCTGAAGCTTTACAAAGCGTTGATCAGGCCCGTTGTTATGTTTGGATGTGAAAGTTGGGCGCTGACGGATGAGTACGAGAGATGGCTCCTTACATTTGAGAGAAGAATCATGCGTGTGATTTACGGCCCTAAACGCGAAATAGATGGTACATACCGAGCTCTGTACAATTTCGAGATCAGAGATCTGATGAAGATCCCCGATATTGTACATGAAGTTAGATCTCAGCGAGTACGCTGGCTCGGTCACGTTCTGCGTGCTGATCCGGAACGAATTGTGCAGCGATCTCTGAAAGGAGAGCCACCATATGGTAGGCGCAGAGGTCGTTGCAGGCGACGATGGCTCCACGATGTAGAGAACGACTTGGCCTCTTCAGATTGTCTAAGACAGTATGAAGACCAAGCTCAGGATCGAAACCGTTGGAGCCAGATTGTTGATTCAGTAAGGGGCCAGTAATGGCCTTTAACACTGTTATTATTATTTATCATAATATCTGATGTATAAAATTATGTAATTATTAAAGTTATATAATTTGACTTTTAACTTTCGTTTATACTGGAGGTTTATGTACTATGGTAGTCGTTTAATTTCAATATATGTATTACGTATTTTGGTTAATAACTTATAATTCAAATTTTCTTTATAAAACATTTTGTTTATTAGAATAAGTAATATTGGGATCCGGGAATATCAAAATATTTATGATGGAAATTAAGAGATATTCTGAAGGTCTGTAAAAGGACTAGGTATAGCGGCCGCATATATTACGAAAACCCAACACGAAAAATAAGTAAAACACGCCTTTTAAATGTTTAGTATGTTTAGTATGTATAGTTATACTTAATCAAAAGTAAAATTAGAATTAAAATTAGTTTGACGGGGAAAATATAGGAGAAGTGCTAAGCGAATTTTTTAATTTGTAATGTTCAGTTATTTTCAAAATTATTTATTTGCTTATCTTATTATTCTCTAATCAACTGGATCGTAGTTAATGTTATTAATTGATAAATTTTTTGGGCAGGTTGTTTGGCGCCACAAACAGTAACAAAACTATCGATTCAATTGGTGGAAATCATATGCGAACTACGATTACAACGGTTAAAATCCAACTTCGTAGAACTTTATCGTATTACATTTCATTAGATAGCAATATAACAGATGATATGAAACCAATAATTAACTATATATCGGTAATATTCACAACGAGGCAAACGAAATTTACTTCAACTGCTTCGTTTCAAAAATAGAACTGAGTATTTGAAAAAAAAAACTCACATTTAAAAAATGTATTCTCTAATAACATCAAACATTTTCAAGTCTACTCAATAGTAATTTTGGAAAAATTGGAGTGAAAAATTGTTCTCTAGCTAGATTTAAATTTAAATTAATGTTGCTTATTCTTATTCGATTTAATGTAGTTTTAGGCAGTCTGCATTTTTCTGTATAGTGAATTGGTTTTAGTTGGGTCATATTCGGTTATGAATATGGCCGTTTAATGTTATTTAAGTTTATGGTCAATTCGTAATATTCTACTACATATTATTATTTGAAACATTGACACATAATAAATAATACAAATTTAACCCATTTCTTTGCTACTTTTTTAAAGGTAATAATGCTAATAAATATTAGCTCATAAATAGTTTATTTATAACTTTTCTAACATTTTTTATTTTATGCAAAATACATATAGTCGGCTTTTTGGTTTGCCAATAATAACACATATAAGAATAATAAAAAAAAGTTATATGAAACCATAAAAATTAAGAAAAGTACTTTAATTTTTTTTTTGCAGTCGTTAATTAAGGTACATATATGCATATTACATATACACCGAAGAGAAAAAAGCATAAATATATTATGCATAATTACATTTAGCACAAATTTTATTTGAAATGTATATTTTTAAAAATTTTGTAATTTAATTAAAAAACAAACAAAATCATGTTTTTTTTTAAAAAAATAAATTTTATTACAAAAAGAAAAATTCCGCACAACAACAAATAAAAAGTAATTTAATTATTTAATTTTAATTATTTTCGGTATATAAGACAAATTATTATGATATGTATGTACATATTATGGAACAGGGTGTAATATAAAAAATATATAGACGCCTGAATGTATGTCCTGAATGTAGATCCTGTTAATGTTCTCATTGTAGTCTCAAAAGGATTGTGCACACATTTTATGTAAATTAGTTGAAATAAAATTTTTTTTTAACAAAAAGCGGGTGGGTAAGCAGCAAAGTGGTAGAAAAGAATACTTTTAGGCTTTTCGGATTATAAATCACTTACCACCCGAAAAAAATTTGTAAAAACAAAAAAATTTTAATTTAAATAATTTAAATTATGGAATTAAAAGGATGAAGTGGGGTCATAATGTATAAAATATGCGGGTAAATTATGTATGCAAGAGATGTGTTTAATTGGAATATGTTGTTTGTTTATGTATTTTCGGGACAAGAATTTTAATGGTGTTAATTTTTATTTGTATGTTGGCATGGTAATTACATATCTAGACATCAAATGATTTTTTTTTTTGCTCAAAGAGACTGTGTGTAACTAGATATCTTCCAAACGCAAAACAAACTTTTACTTCAGTCTATGGCCTTGTCACCTTAATTTACTCTTATTCCACTTGTATGTTTGTGTATGTAAACCAATTAATTTAATATAAAACATAAATTTTCCCAAACTTTTACCGGTTTGTTTTGTCTACTTCATTAGATTTTTCGTCTAATGTCACAACGTGTTAACCCCTCTCTATGTTCGTACAGCTAAGTAGAACGCACGCTTGATACAAAGTTAATCGAACGAATAGTAACTTAGAATAATAACATTTTAGTGTTCCGTTGATAAAACAAATAAATTTATTATTAGATTAATAATTTTTAATTTGCGTGTGTGTCATAATTGTTATAGGCTAACCTTATCTCAAAAAATATGAAATTAAAATTATTACGATAGTTCATAGCCAAATAGCACAAAGCAATTTCAAATTAAATGTTTACGACTATTTGAATGGTTTTGCGATAATCGTTTTTTTGTTACCTTACATTATGTTATGACTATATTTTGATGGTTGTTCTTAGAAAGTTTGTCGACTGAATTTAATTGAAAGTTATACATATGTACGTATTGAGATTTAAAAAAAATTAATATCTATTCATACTGAATATTATTTATTGACTCGTTTTGTTTTGTGTAATTTCCTAGAAAAGCGGTTGATTTTGATAAATTTAAATCAATTGCACTTTACGCGGTTTGATTATTGTATGTGTGATGTATAGAATATCAATATTACTTATTAAAATGGGAATTTCATATTGAACTTTAGCATGCAGGTGGTTATATTTTATTTTAATATTTGTGCGTTGTCATCGCATCAGTCTCAACAAATTATGAATCAAGTAAATGTCTATTCTTATAAATGATGATGGAGTTAATAGTAGATTAACTGGGATTTAAATAAACCCAAATCATTCACAGAGGTAATCTCACTTCAAATGATTTTTTCGCAGGCATTACAATTAATTTTTATTAGTATTGGTTACAATTACTTAAAACTTTTTTCAAAACTTGTAATTTGAAGTTTATAAATAAACTTAAGCTATCAAATCTCTGTATCGAACATCTATTGTTTCCGAGTATTGTGCAATACTGGCATATTTGGTATTTTTGCATCTCAACCACGATATTTGGGAAATTTGATTTGATTTTTATCTAAATTTTCATAATATGGTTTTATCACGAAATTTACACAAAACTCAGATTCCTGTCAAATTCAAGAATTTCTATGACAACAAAGAATTTCTATGGTAACAAATCAACATACTAATGTTTCCAAGAATTGATAGTACATGGCTAGTTTAAATTTGTTCAAATTTCAGGTTTTTGTCAAATTATTCGACGACTTTAGTTAATTAAATTTAGTATTTATGTATCTAATTTTTTGAATTTAATGCACAATTAAAAATAAAACTCAAATTGTATGTAAATAATATTTAGGGTCTATAAGCTAAAGTTAAAAAAAAGACTGAACAAGGAGATCTAGATCTAACTGCTAAAGTGCTAAACTCAATTTTAAATTATATCACATCATTACCCACCCACTGGATCAAAAATAAAATAAATTGGCGATAAATTGCAATAAATTTCAAACTCGCATAAACCTATTAGAGCAATTAATGAGGTATAATTAGCTTCATGCAATGTATACATATATACACCATAAAGAGGCAATATTATGTATGTACATAATTATATCTTTGTTTAATTTTATTGTTACAAAATACAATTGAATACAAATATTGTGCACTTGTAAACAATTTATAAGTGCAATTTATATAATTATTTTATTAACTGATAGATGATAAGTAAGTTATATCACATGGCGCGCATCAATGCGCCATCATAACAAAGTTGTTTGCAAATTAACGCTCGATGAATTCCTGACTAATTTAACGATTTTTTTAATATTTATTTTCAGAAGATACATTTAGGCAGCTGTAGCACATTTTTTTATACAAGAGATTTGGGGTCGCGTGCAGTTAGGATGCAATCCAAGGAATATTAACCTGTGACATTAGTTCATAGTGAAACAAGTAAGTTAAATTTAAATTTATTATATCTCTCCGCTCTGCACGCTTTTGTTAACTTTTTTGGTTTATATTTCTATATATGTACATACTCGTATGCACATTACGTTTAGGGTCAGTATATCGGTAACCCAAGTGTGTGTTGCTACAATTTTCTCATTATATTAATAAATTATTTTTATTCCAATTATATTGCATAAACATTATAAAAGCAACATAAAACTAAACTACTATAGAATAAAATATGTTATATTTACATACATAAAACTATAACAACAACGAAATGAACAAGATATTTGTAAAAAAACGAGATAAGTAGATTTTCTTTTGTAACGATTTGGATATACATAACTACACAGTATATGTTTTATTAGCAATCGGCGATATATGCTCGGCTCGTAATTTTATCCAAAGCGTGAAATTATAATTGTCGATTACGATTCTAGACACAACTTTTTTTATAGTCGTTACTCGTTGACATATTACTACATGGTTTTTTGTTAGGGCTAACTTAACTCTAAAAAATATCACAATGTATACGGCCGAGTAATTTTTCGACTGCTCGCGACGTTTTGAAATTGATTGAAATCAATCAAAATTAAATCGTCATCGGAATATGGTAATAGATGGAGAAATAGATTATCACTTGAGCCGGTATAATCGATTCAATTTTTTTCGACGTCGGTTGTTGGTGTGTTCTACATATTTATTTACAATAAGAACCATTACGAATGATCCGCGTGGTGTAGTATTTTTTATATATTGATTGTATTTTATATTAATTGACAAATTTTAGAAATTACAATAATTCCCGTTAGACTTAAATTTAAATGTATTTAAGTAAATAATACTGTCAGCAAGACAATGGCATGCGTACCTATCGTTTGGCAACCCAACTTAAATGAAAATGCAAGCACTTTTAGTGCTGTCTTGATTTCTAAAATTTTCTATTGATAAAAATTTACATATGTGAAGTAGTCGTCATATATTGCCCCATTTGTTTAAGCTAAACCAATTTATGTGCTATATAAAGGGTTTTCTAATAAGAGATTTCATTTTGATATTTAAAAAAAACGAGTATTTTTTAAGAGAAATCAATGAATGTTTATTTCATTGTAAAGAGGAAGGTATGCCATTAACATTTGAAAACGATATCAGCTAAATGGCCGCCACGGCTACGCTTGCAGCACCATATCCTTTTCATGAAATTTTCCATGACCAATTCGCACATTTGGTGCAGTATGCCCTCGATAACTTCACGAATTCCTTCCTTAAGGTCTTGAATCGATTGTGGAACATTGGCATAGACCTTAACTTTCACGTGGACCCAAAGAAAAAAGTTTCTATTCGAGAAAGAACACGGAAGCTTTTCTTGCAAAATTGCGATTGTCTCATTGCTTGTGTGGCACGTAGCGCCGTCTTGCTGAAAATAAACGTCGTCCACATCAATATCTTCCAATTCCGGCCACAAAAAATCATTAATCATAGCTCGGTTGCGCAATCCATTCACCGTAACAGTTGCACCAGCCTCATTTTCGAAAAAGTAAGGTCCAATCACACCGACAGCCCAAAAACCGCACCAAACAGTGGCACGTTGAGGATGGAGTGGCTTTTCAACAATCATTCTTGGATTAGCTGCGCCCCAAATGCGACAATTCTGCTTATTAACGTAGCCTGCGAGGTGAAAATGGGCCTCATCACTGAAGATGATTTTTCGATGAAAATCCGGATCATTTGATGCATTTGAAGGCCCCAATCAGCGAAGATACGACGTTTATGTTGGTCGACCGGCTTGAGTTCTTGTGTTAACTGAACTTTAAAAGCCTTAAGACCTAAGTCTTTATGCAAAATACGGTGTAATATCGTTTGTGGAATATTTAATTCTAAAAATCGACGAGGAATCAACAAACCTGGATTTTCTTCAACACTACGGGCTACAGCAGCAATATCCTCAGTGGTTCTTGAGCGACGCACTCAGTGGTTGATTCTTCACATCACTAACTTGCCCCAACAGCTCAAATTTTTCCACCACTATTGTCGGCCGAGAAGGTGCTTCACGACGACCAAAAAGTGCTTTAGTTTTGCGAACTGTGACTACAAAACTTTAACTATTTTTGTAGTAAATTTTAACAATTTCAATGCGTTGTTGAAGCGTGAACCGTACCATTTTTAGTAATGGCGTAGTTTTTACTTGTCATATGTCAAAAGATGACAGCTTCAAAATTGACAGCTGCTCAAATAGCAGTCTACTCAAAATAAAACCCTTTACTACAGACGATTAAAATCAAAACTTCGTCGTATAAAATACTGATCTGGTGAGAATAAGTTTTCCACATACTAGGCAACGATACGGTCGTTCACCAGTGTTTAATTTTCGAATATGATACAATGATTCAAATAAGGGCGAATCGTAAATTTCCGATTACAATATAATTAATAATTACAAATTAACATTAACATAGACAACGTAAAGACGACAATAACATTTCGGTTTCGCCAAGATATAGCAAAAAAAAAAAAATTAATTGAAAAAGAGCTAAAATTGACATAATGAGTGAAAATTTGAGCATATTTTTAATTTGTAGCAGTTACCAGCCTGCTGCACATTTTGCATCGATTTGAAATTATTTAATTTGGAAGGGGAAATTCGTTTACGAAATGGCTAGTTTTGATTGGCTTATATATGGTCGGTTAATATTTTGCTGCAAGATAGAAATGCATAAACTCGCCTTGACGCCGCAAAATTATAACGGTTTGATGCAGGCAACAATTTGATGAATGTGCCAGTAGTAAAGTTCTTGAACTATGCATTTACTCGACAACACATCATGTGGTTTTCGAATACAAGACACTTTAGAGCAGATGATTCAATATAGTAATTGGACTATTTTGATAAAAATCGAAAAACAAGATGAATGTTTTGTAAATTCATTTTCAGTACCGTTTTTAAAAAATGTCAGAGTATAATGAAATGTTTAAGCAATGAGAAAACAGAATTTAAGATTTATCAAATTGTATAAATTTTATATAAAAGTATAAAAGATTTTCGTCAAACTTTAAAATTTTGTAAATAAATTTTGGAATTTGATAAAGTATCAGATTTAAATTTAAATATTGTCATAAAATTTTTAAAATGCGGTCCAGGCTTTGAAAAGTTTAAAAATAATAAAAAAATCTGTTACAAATTTTGGAAACAGGTTTGAATTAAACTAAACTTCTATATTCATCGGAAAACCTGAGAATTAAATTTAGAAAACCAATATTCATAATTAGATATCGTTTTGTTTTTAAATGTGGTGTTACCAAATTTACGTTAATTTTAACGAATTAATCTTCAATCTAATTTATAATAATCCTACTTAAATTACTTTGTATATACGAACTTATAAAAAGATGAGCGTATATACATATCTATCCATATATGGTATCATATACATAATATACATATAAACAATATGTATTACAAAGTAAATATAAGTCAATTAATTTGTCGAAAATTTATTTATTTTATGTTTTGGGCATGCATATGTAATCGATAATGATTCCACTTAAATTTGGTATTTTACCAAAAATTGAAAAATATTTCACATTTATAAATTGAATATCGATTTTATCGCGCCTGTACTCTATAATCAATAAGAAAATATCACGAGACAACACAATTTTCCAGTAATTGGACTATACGTAGGTATACATTCGTGATATTACAACAATTTGCCTCAGTTCGATCAAGAAACTACTCGAGCTGTCTTTTATAAATAAAAATATCTTGTTCCACTACTCTATGTATACTAAAAAAAAAAAACAATCAAAACGAAAGAAATGAACGGAACTTGTTATATTTCAAACTAATTTTCTTATATTTACGAGTATTATTGCAACATATTTTTCATAAATGTATGTATATATGTATTGCCTATATTGTTTCTCAATTTCATTCAACAAAAATGTTTTTTTCTTTTAAAATCAAAACTACCAATTTACTATACAGCATACACGATGAGGTAACATGGAAGAAAATTGGTTTGATTTTTACATAACAGATTTTTTTTTTCGTTTTCTTTCAATATTTCTCGTACTTTTTTTTATTTTGTAGAAAGATGATGTGGTACAAATTGAAAGTTATTATTAGCAGTAATTTGAAATCAAATCATACATCTCTTGTTCAATATTCAATTATATGTTTCTTGTTGAGCTGTAAATAATTGTGGAACAGAGGAGATTGATTAGCAACCCATATGACTTTTTCCAACAAAGCTTAAAATAAAAATTTAAAATTCTACCAAGTGTTTTTTAAACTCAGCCTATCGAAAATAAATGAATGAAAATTATTATACTTACTTAAATAATCAGACTTATGTAAAAATTATGAATCTTGGATTTCTGTATAGCAGGATTCTTGTACATAGTGCATTTTGTACATATTCGTAATTAGCGTTAGAGGGTCTAATCACATGCATGAAGGAGTATCGGCTGGAACTCGTTGCTCTTGAAGAAACTCGCTGGCCTAAAAGTGGAGACCATGTGCCCCAAGGCTATACGTTGTTATACAGTGGGGATAACCTCGGAAATCTTGGAGCTGGATTTCTTCTTGGGCCCCAGGTAAAGAAGGCTGTTTTGGATTTCCAAGCAGTTAGAATGGTAATTGGGGACTTTAATGCTAGAGCTGGCAGAATTCAGACCGACTTTTGTGAAAATATAAGTCCGTACTCCCGACACCAAACCGCGACCGATAATGGTGAGCGAATGATGTACTTTCCAATTGCTCCCGATCTTAGAGTAGCAAGCACATTTTCCCCTCACAAACAGATACATTTTGAAATATGGATCCATCCTTGCAAAATTTCCTGCAGCCAAATTGACCATGTGTTAATTTCAAAAGGGGTGAGCTCGGGTTGTGCAGGATATGAGAATTTATCGGTCAGCAACCATATACGTAGGCAGCGATCATTATTTGGTCGCTGTAAAGCTACGATGGAAGTTTTCGTACAGGTCCGGGAACACAGCGAAAAACATGGAACGTTTCGACTGTAAAGGTCTGATAAATGAAGATCAAATGAAACGATATCAGGATCTTGTCAGCGACAACATTGAGGGAGCTAAATACCAGTCTGACTGTGTGAACTCTGTCTGGGAAGCACTTAAAACTTCGGTTGCAACTGCTGCACCACAGACTTTAGGTATAGTGAAAGTTAAACCCAAGAATGATTGGTTTGATGACGAGTGTCGTCTTGCAGTTGATCAGCAAAAAATTTAGCCCTAAAACGAAACAGCTCACCTGGACTGGACTGCATTAATTCAGAGCTCTTGATATTCTGAGAGGATACTTAGTGGAACTGTTATGTCGACCTTTGGTATGGTGAACCGAAATAATGCCTGACGAATGGAAAGTGGCCGCGATATGCCCCATCTTCGAGAAGGCAGACCGCTTGAAGTGTGAGAATTATCGCGATATAGCTCTCGTTTGCACAGCATTTATGTTGCTGTCCTACATTATATTGGATAGAATCACCCCTCTAGCAGAGGGCCTGGTTGGTGACTATCAAGGAGGATTTCGTCCGAATCGATCAGTCACTGATCAGGTCTTTTCGCTGCGGATGATTCTATCTAAATATTATGAGACTTCCTTCCCCGTACATCAGGTGTTCCTGGATTTCCGGCAGGCCTATGACTCGATCAATCGAGAGAGTTTGTGGTCTGCGCTGGAATATCTAGGTATGCCAACAAAAATGGTTGGTACAATTGTGTAGAATGACAGTGACACAGTCTCAATGTTGTGTTAAAGTTGAGAACAGGTTATTAAGAATTTTTGCAGTTAGCTCGGGTGTACGGCAGGGAGATGCTTTGTTCCCGATACTCTTCACTCATGTTGGAGTACATCTTTCGTAAAACTGAAATACCTCAGCGCAACATCTTGTATCGCCAGTCCAATCAGGTGCTTGCATATGCAGATGACATATGTATGCATGATTGGACTAAATAGCAACGGAGTGAAGGAAATACTTCATGTGCTTGTAGAGTTTTCAGCTTCTGTTGGACTCCAGATCAATGAGTCCAAAACGAAATACTTGATCTCTGGTTATAGGGACAATGGCACATCAGATTTTAGTAGTGGCCGCTACACGGTTGAAGGAGTGATGAGGTTCAAATATTTGGGCTCTCTTATCACTCACGATAACAGTGTGGGTGAGGATATTAAAGCGCGGCTGCCAGCTGGCAGCCGTGTTTTGTATCCTCTAATGTATCTTTAGCCACTGCTAAAATCTAAACACCTATCAATTGCGTGATGCTGAAGCTGTACAAAGCGTTGATCAGGCCCGTTGTTATGTTTGGATGTGAAAGTTGGGCGCTGATGGATGAGTGCGAGAGATGGCTGCCTACATTTAAGAGAGGAGTCATTTCGTGTGATTTACAGCCCAAAACGCGAAATGGATGGCACATACTGAGTACATATTGTACTCTGTACAATATCGCGATCAGAGATCTGATGAAGATCCCCGAGATTGTACATGAAATAAGATCGCAGGGAGTACGCTGGCTCGGTCCCGTTCTGCGTGCTGTTTCGGAACGAATTGTGCGGCGATATCTGAAAGGGGAGCCACCATATCGTTGGTGCAGAGGTCGTTGCAGGCGACGATGGCTCCACGGTGTAGAGAAAGACTTGGCTTCTTCAGATTGTCTAGGACAGTATGAAGACCAAACCCAGGATTGAAACCGTTGGAGCCAGATTGTTGACACAGTAAGGGGCCGTAATGGCCTTTAAACACTGTATTACTATTATTATGTACATATGTATGTATGTACATCGAATTCTTCGTTTAAACTCTTTAATATTTTTAATTACTACGAATTACACAAACTTCAAAATATAAATTGAAGTCGAATCATTTTCAAAACTAATTCAAGCCAAACTGGCACCGCCTAAAACTCGAGAAGCTGATTTTTTTAAGATAAATTGGTTTCATAAACACTGTGTTCTATTCGAGTAAACCGTAAACTTTCAGCTAAATCTAATGAAATTCTAAGGCATTAAATTGCTTACGTATGGATTAAAGTTGAGCATTTTAGATTAATGGTTTATGGCAAATATTACGAACATCATTAGGATGTTTAAACATTTTTCCTGTCTATATGACCTCAATATAACGTTAATCAGCCTTTCCCATTGTTACATATTTTTTTAAACTGCTTATATTTAATATTAAACTTATAATCTCATTTATATGAGTAATAAAATAATTGTCAAGCTTACTCAATTTAATAACTACAAAATCCAGTACTTAGAAAAGCGAATAAAATAATATCCAAGAGTGTATATCAAAATTAATAATTTTAATAACTGCATTATATACGACGATTTGAATTGTATTTGATGTTTACAAACAAGAAGTTGATTACAAAACTAAAAAAATAATAAATTATCTCAAAGCGTAGGCGCGCGCGTTATTCAATATAAAAGTCTTGTTTTTGAACGCGAGATAAAATTTTCCAAGTCCATATACTATGCACAGATACAGAAGAGAATAAAAAATCCATATTTTCTTCAAACGATAACAAATTTTAAAAGAATTATGTTATGATTATGCCATGGACATTCCATTTTATACGCATATCAAAAGAAGGGATTATATTCATACACCAGATTATAAATATTCTACAGAGTGTAAAATTACACAGACAAACATGATAAGTTGCAAACCATGTGATATTTAAACTACATATGTATTTCCATATAATCGTACATCATAAATACTGAATCATCAAAAGTTATATAAAAACCTAGGTATGTACAAACTACTAACTATGTACTTCAAATTAAATGGAAAATTAAATTTCGGCGAGGTAAGCAAAAAACTGAATACACAAATTAACATATCAACAACACAATATAAAAAAGCCACTTTAAGTGGCAATATATGTATAGACACAATCAAAATGTGCGATTGACACGAGACGCGGATGGATTGCTATTCAAAACAATCAAGGCCATACTTCTTATACTATTTCATTTTCCACCACCCTCTTATCGCTAATCATTATAAAATATATTTTTTGTAACTACTTATAAATTAATTAAACGATTATTTTAGTGTAGGGTGTTGTATAAATTCCTTTGTTTAGTTAGACAAATTATTGTATTAAATTAAAAAACAACATTTTATAGTATTGTTATTAAAACTTAGTAATAAAAAGTAAATATTTATAGATATCGGCGCGCTAGCGGTTTATAATAAATTCTTTGTAATTAAAAATAAAAACGAATATTTAAAAAATTATGTGTATTTACAAGTCGCGGCTAGTCTCTATGTTGTTATAAAATTAAACTTTCAAAAAATATTGTTTAATCATAAATGAAAATATTACGACGTACATACCATACATAAATATAATAGTTATGTATACAGTACGCGAAATGCAAGTGAAAGTGTATCGATATGCATATACCTTTCTTCGTAGGAGAATTTAGTGTGAAAATGATTATAAAATATATTTTTTTTTTATTAAATGTCTATAAAACTTTATAAGATCGAATGTCAATCGTTTTTATACATACAAAGTTTTTCTGCTGATCTATTATGTATTACATAAAATTGAAACTTGAAATTCAAAGTTTTTTTTGAAAATTTATATTTATGTTTTTATAATAGTGCTATTAGCGCTCAATTATAGTTGTGTATACAAAATTACACGTTGATGTTTCGTAATAGGATATGGCTAATTCAATATCAATTTTACAGTAACTCGTATAAGTATATTTCGTTGTATCGTAACTTGTTGAGTAATTGTAATAAAATAGTCATACAATTTTGGGTCATCCGCTTGATAGTTGATGTGTCTCTGGTTGTGTTTGGGGTTGAAAACTGACTTTATTCTAAGTCATCTAATAACGTTTCTATCATAATTATATTAACAGTTGTTGGGATATAGCCCAACGGTTAGTCCCAGAAATAAAAATTATCTATATTTCCTATAATAGTAATTTTATGTTCCATTCACTAGATCAACTGGTTTGGTCCTTTGGAGACGTCTTACTGCCAACGGTCTGTCCCGCATATTGCATATCTCGATGTTTTCGTGCTGTCGGAGGCGGTCAACTTCATCGATGTATTCCATCTTTAAATCCCGGTGGAGGTCTTCATTTCTAATGTACCATGGAGCATTTAAAATATTCCGAAGTGGTTTGTTTTGGAACGTCTGTATCATCTTGATGTTCGTTTTCTTGGTACAGCCCCAAAGCTGTGTACCATAGGTCCATACCGGTTTCAGTATTTGCCGGTATAAAAGCAATAAAAGCCTGTGATTTTTTTTCAATTATTGTTTCACTGACCGTCATAATAACAGGAGAGTGGTCCGACGTAAGCTCTTCATTATTTTCTAAACGAATATAGTTATCTGATATGCCTTTAGTTACATAAAAGTCTATAAGATCCGGTGTTTTGTTCAAAATGTTGGCCAGTAAGTTGGTGAGCCACCAGATTGAAAGTCACATTTTAATTTTCTTTCCTGCTTCAAACAACCTTAAAGTGTAGTAAATCTGGAGCCCCAGTATGTGTTTTTTGCATTGAAGTCGCCATCAATGAGAAAACAACCTCCCATGGTGTTAAAAAGTTATTCATAATCGTCTCTTTTCAAATTATGTCGTGGTGGTGGACAGTATATTGCTTTTTGCGAGTTTTGATAGTTGTAACATGGAGAGATTCACTTTCAATTTTTAATTCTTCGTGGTGTTTTATATTCTCTTTAATAAGATTGGCAGATCCGCGTCTTACTCTCTAATGGATGGATAGCATGGTAAAATCTGTACCCACGTATTCTGGTATATGAGGAGTTAGTAAAATGGGGTTCAGAGATTAAACAAATATCAATTGTTTGTTTAGATAGAAATATTTCCAGCTCGGGGATGTGTCGGATCAGCCCATACGAGCGTTTGTAAATTTATTTTTATTTTTATTTTCTAGTCGTGTTGGGTAACGATGATGACAAGCTTCTCAACTGTTCAAATATGAGTTTAATGGTCTCAGCCTGCTCATCAATTTTTTTATTAAGAGCATCTATGCATTTCACGACATTATCAAAATTTGACCGTCGTTGCTATCTTTTGCTTTTGCTTCTTGATCTTGTGGCACCTGTGCATATGATTCTTTTCCTCGTAATTTATATAATTCCCGATTTGTATGTCGATTGGTCGGAACTTCACTAGCAGGGTTTCTACGGTTTATATCAGACTTTCTAGCGCGATTTTTTATATTTTGTAATTCTTCAGCTACGTCAAAGCCACGGTAATTAGCTGGATGTTGGTATTTTGAATTGCTTGAATATCATGAATTTTTTGATGTAGTCCTCTAGCCATAACCATAAAATTGGTCTTTCCTGCTTGTCCTCATATGTATTCCACAAAGTTTCGAACTTATATTCTTTCTCAGAATTAAGCTTCATAGAAAGATTTCTATAAGTATCTGAGTCTGGAACATCTACCTTCCAAACATCATTATTTAGTGCTACTAGCTTGAAATCCTTGTCCGTAATTGAGGTTATCAGAGCCTTGACAGCCGGATAGTCTTTAATACCGACTATGTTTATTGGTTTAGGCAGTATTTTTTCGCTGTGTTAGGAATTTCATCGTTGCACTGAGCTGTTGGTTTACTCGATGGTGATGTTTGCTTCCCTGCTCAACATATTCTGGCGATGATTCTGCTTTTCGTTTCTTTCTGGGCTTGTTTTTATTCACGATCCAATCAGATTCCCTTGCCATTTCCTCTTCATCGGGAACTGCCTTGTTGGATGTGGCAGTTTTTCTTGTGCTTCTTGATACTAGTCTCCACTGAGAACTGGTTCCTATTTCTCTTCCGAGTTCTTCCTCGTCTGTGTAATATTCATTACAGACTTATTTTTTTTCTTTACCTGATTCGATGATCCTTTTCAGGTCTTCATTTTCTCTCTTTAATAGGGTAATTTCATTACTCAGCTTTAAGACTTCCTCTTCTAGGCTTTTTAATTGGTTATAAAGTGTGGTTTTTTCGCTTTCAACATTAGTTGTTGGTGACGACAAAGTCATATTAATATCTCCTATAGAACTGGTTTTTTTAATAGGTGGTCTTATGATTTTGTTACCCCTATGAAAAGGATACTCATCACTTGCTCACTCCCGAAAGTCGCCGGTACTGGGTTTCCGAGTCCCTGCATCGTACCTTTTCCTGTATTCAGGTCATCGTTGGTTTTTTGTTAAAGGTATCGTTCCTCAAGCATTTTATACCTCCTGCCAGGTAAAATCAGCCGCCTCTTACATAAGAAACAGACGCTGTTTGAAGCTGTACCTCCTGGTGACCAGACACTTCTTGTAAGGTCCGCGAGTGGTATTTTATTTCCCACTTACCCGCCGGTGTTCCGGTGTGGGCATCCCCCTATCCGACACCTGGAGACGTGCTCTATAGGAGACATGCAACTCCCACGAGAAAAATATAGCTAGTTTGACAAGATATTACTATAATGAACTTAAATTAAAAAAATTCAGTTCAAACTAAAAATATTTTATTCCAATTATAATCAAATTTACCCAATTTTGAAACTTCTCCATTTCTGTAGAATTAGAATTACGTATATTCGATTATGAATTTTCTAACGTTATAATCCTGGTGCATTTTTTCTATTTCATTTCAACCAAATTTAAATCTGGAATGTCTCAAATTGATAATTTTCAAAATGCAAGAGCCATTCTGGTACAATTTATTTTTAAAATTCGAGTCTCTTCGAATTAATACTTCATTGATAGTCAATTAATACTAATATTCATTGAATTTCAAATATATTTGTTAATCTAATTGTGCTGTAAACAATATACATTTATTTTATAAAAATCTTGCTTCTTTCCAGCCTCGAAATTCCTATTCGCTAAATTCTTATTCTGAAATTCATAGTCCTCTAAGTTTCAAATTTATTAGTTATTCTTAATTATGTAGATGACCCTAAAAAATATAAATTTGCTGAATTGGCACATCTCGAGTTTTTCGAATTCAGACAGCATTTTGTTATATTTTAATATTTTAAATTGTCGAAATCTGTTTGCAGATATACATAATAATTTAGGTCTAAACCAATAGTTTATTTATTAATAATCGCTTTGCTAAATAAATATGTATATTAAATAGCAATTTAAGTGGAATAATCGAAACAAAATTACATTTTATAAAATATTCTATCAGATACACCATTTCGATAAACAAAAACTGAATACACGTATTACTCTTATGTATATGTTTTTAGAATTAAATAATTTTGATACACTTGAATAAACTGCCAGCGAATGGTTCTGTTTTTGGCTTTTATTGTTTTTGCCGTTTTTATTACATATAAAAAATAAATACAAATAGCAGCATATCGCATATTTTATACTCGATTCTAATTCCATGCCAATTTAGATAACAGAATTATTATATTTTTGGGAGTCTCATATCAATTTTTTGTTTTGTTCAACATTTCACTTATGACACGAGGAGAATTGCGTAAGACATCCACCCCGCTCCCAAGTTGTATAATACGTATATTGATAATCGTGCCGAACAAAAATACAAAAACAGTAAAATATTAGATTTCCCAAATGTATTTTCTCACCAAATTGAATAAATATTTCGCTATTTTTTCGTTTGAAGTATGCATATATGTAGGTACATATACTCGTACATAAGTATATGTATGTCTTAACAAACTCACTTATTGTATACTCCAAAAAAACTCACATGTTAATAAAATAATAAAAATACTATACATACTTATAGCCACCATTTAATTTATTAACACTTTACGACATTATTTTAGATATCTCAAATATAATCTCGAAACTACTATTCAGGTCGTAAACATTATAGTGTTGAAAATTGTAATAAATAGCCGCGCAACCAGTCAAACCAAGTACATAGCAAAAAAAAATATTTTAATTTTTTTTTTGTTAGAAGAAAGTAAAAAACTTAAAATAATAATAAATAAATTTTAAAATCACAGTCGAATAGTTTTTGTTAAATTGTGTATATAAATTTTAAAGTTTTCAATAAATAAATCGCCTAAGGGACTACGTACATACATAACAACATTATATAGCAGCAAGCAAGCAAAAATAATACGAATTGAATTAATACTCGACTTTTAAAATTATATAATTACGAGTGGATAGCAATTGTACTACTATTACAGTACAGTAAATGGGAATTTTTCAATTAATCTGTGTACGAATGTAAACAACATCAAGAAATTGCATCGGGATATTTATATAGACTGCTGCAATGGCTTAAATTGCCACGCCATTCTTAAACTATTTCTTATTTAAAAAGCTTTTTATTATTGTTGCAAAATGCGCCGCGCCGCAATACAAATTCCAAACTGACATGACTTATATACGTTTATTTTGTTTATTTGCTTTGTGATTAATTAATAAATTAGAATTTATAATTTACGATGATTAAAGTTGTTCATTCAAATTTTGTGTGAGTGTAATAAATTCCAGAGCATGATTTTATCAAATGAAAAAATCGTTAATTTTATTAAACACCTGGTGCTGATCTGGAGAATTCTTAATTTTTTTTTGATACATAGCAGACGTCGATATACACAAAGTTTTATTACCATTCCGTCAGAATTTAACAAAATTTAAAATTATTTCTATATTGGCTTTTGAAATTAAATCTATTGAAGATCTTAAGATCGGTCAGTTACGGTTTTGAGGATGTAGTTAAACAAATTGAGCTTGCTACTAAATCTGAATATAATATTTGAGGCTTTAGATTGTCTTGTCCCAGTCAGCGTAGGACTGTCTTATAAGTTTTGATAGTTCTAATTGAATGTTTAATCAAAACAATTAATTTTTGATTTGGTATCAAACATAACCGTCGACTAGCAATGCCAATGTTTATTATCAACATTTATTGGAATATGAATTCCGCATTGACTTAAAATAAAATTGATTTTTAATTGTAAATTAAGGTATTTGTAAGATTAGCTGATAAGAATGTCAATTGGCTTATATTACCCCGTTTTATTAAACATTTGATAAAATTACATTGGTTTACTTATAGATTATCGATAAGTTCTATTCATGTTTTAGTATTACAAATAACAGTGAACGAATAACTACAGAAAAACATTGTATTTATTTTTATATAGAATTTCATCAAACATCGCCAATTCATACGGAAAATGGATCCAGGAGTAATATACACCGATGATATACCACCAGAAGAATCTCGTGATGGCTCATTGCTCGTGCGGATACATGTGCCTGAATTAAACGTTTCAAAATGTTTACAGTTTCCATCCGATCGTATAATATGGGAAATCAAAAACCAAGTTTTGGCATTACTACCCAAAGAGCTAAAAGAAGGTTTTAATTATGGTCTGTTTTGTCCTCCGTCGAACGGGAAGGCTGGAAAATTTCTCGATGAAGAGCGGCGACTTGGCGATTACCCATTTAATGGCCCGGTTGGATATCTCGAAGTGAGTTTTGGTCATCATTTCTTATCATATATTTTTAACCCAATTTATATTCGTTTTCCAGTTAAAATACAAACGTCGCGTTTATAAAATGTTAAATTTAGATGAAAAACAACTGAAAGCGTTGCATACGCGTGCTAATTTGCGACGTTTTGTCGACTGTGTAAATGCTGGCTATTTAGAAAAAATAACAAAAATGTGTGCCAAAGGATTAGATCCCAATTTTCATTGTTCTGATACCGGTGAAACACCTTTAACACTAGCGACTGCAACAAAAAAATCAAATAAATTACTGATAGCATTAGTGAATGGAGGGGCGTTGCTCGACTACCGAACAAAAGATGGTTCGACAGCGCTCCACAAAGCGGTGGAACGTGATTGCCTTGAAGCTGTAACGTAAGTTTTGATACATTTTTATCTTTTATACGAATAAATTTTTTAAAAAATGGATTTTTATTCTACAGGACACTATTAGAATTAGGCGCATCACCAAATTATCGGGATGGCAAAGGATTAACACCGTTATATTTATCTGAGACAAAACGATGCGATCCAAAAATATGCGAAAGTTTATTACACGATCATGCTACGATAGGTACTAAGGATACACAAGGTTGGCAAGAAGTTCATCAGGTAAGCGACTATACGTTTTTATTTAAAATTTTATCTCTATACACTAAATAATAAAAGTAGAGTAGATTACAGTAGAACATTAATAATTTATAACTCAGTAAAATCGGGATTTTTCTTAAACGTATTATACAATATCTTATAGAATGCTTCTATTAACAAGATAGAGAATAGTTTAGAATCGTATATGTATTTGATGATTTAATCGGTCGGTTCTTATCAGTGGTTCTCAAGAATAATTATTTTCCGCATGTTATTTTTACTAAAAAAAAGCGTATCGACAGATAGCTTTGTTCGTTTACGATTTATTAACCTTACTTTGTGAAGTACGAGTATTAAACGGTGAATCACGATATTCTGCTTTAGAATATTCGATAATTCACTAATACTTAACACAATTCGGAATTAAAATATTTCGCTGCAATCTTTTTAATTATTTTTGAAAATTGTTTAAAGTATGTGAAATAACTAAATCAGCTATTATTTTTAACCAAAATCATAATCTAAACTGATAAATATTCTAAATTTTTTTAAAAAAGGTATTCATTAAATATTTTAAATTCTCAAAAACAAAAAAAATCCAATCCCAATTCTTTGGAATTGTTTCATTTTATACCTTTAATTTCTAAAACCTTGAGTTCCCAAATTATGTTCAACCCATTATAATCTTAATTTTGTCCAATACATACAGTAAACAAAGGTTTTGATACTCTCAATTTTGTGAAATCTCGTGATTATATATGTATTTAATAAATTGAATAAATTTAGTTAATTCAGAGCTTTGTAGAAAATACAGACAATTCTATAAAATGATTTCGCAGTACGTTAAGTCAGTAGCGCATATTTTAATATGGAATGAGAGCAGACAAATTGACTAAAGATGTTCTAATTCCGAGTTTATTATCTAAATCCATAAATCGCTATGATCTCTTAGAATTTATAAAAAAAATCTTGCTTAAATCAATCGTAATATTGTTACGTCCACTAACAAAACATAATACATTTGAAACGATATTTTTACATAAAATTTGCGTAAGTCGCAGCAAATTTCACATAAAAATACTGACGTTTATTTGCGAAAAAACGAAAGAAGAGAAATGGAAAGATCAAGAAAGCAAAATAATGTTTATAAAAGGTCACCATCTTAAATATAAATAAAGATCATCGAGTTTGTAAATCAATGATCCCATGTACACTATCTCAAAATTGTGAGAGACAAACGTGATATATTAACATTTTAAAAATATTTAGTCGATCGTAGACGATTATGATTTAGATTAATGTGACAACAGCTTTCTACGATCTGTTAAATGATGGGTTAAATTTTAATTGATATTCAGTAAAAATTTGTGATTCAATTATTTTTCAATAAAGCAATCAAATTCCGTGATTAAATACTTATATAGATGTTTTTAATAACTATCACTTGACGAATTAAATTTAAATATATGTATATATTAGAAATAACGATCGTCATCGTTCTCTAGTATTGCCACACTTATTTATATTTTATCAGGTGGAGTAGATTCGTTGCGAATTCAGATTAATCAGTTTACAGACGTTCAATCGGTTTTATCGTTCTATTATCTTCTAGTAGAAGTATAGTGCTAGCAAGTGTGTTAGCTTTTTCTACAACCTTTTATAAAATATTGTTGTACTCGTATCTGTCAATTAGTGAACTGTTTTATACTTATGCCTGCTTCCATCAGTCGACTATTTGAAAACATGAGATAAAAACACGAATTAGAACCTTGTAAAGTATAGATAGATATGTGGACGATTCAGGAAACACTAATAGGCAATTTAATTGTTTCTGGAATCAGATTTTTCTATGAACTTCAATATTTAGGCTAAGCTTTAAACGACTCTATTTAAATGTAATTTGCTCTTGCTTGACCTGATGCCCTGACTTAAATGATAAAAAACAAATTACATTTTTTTATTAAAATTAAATATAATTTAAAACTAAAATTAAGATTTAGAAATTCGATTTCGAATTCTAAGTCAGTTGCAAATTTGCAATTCAAATTATCAACAGTCAGTTTTGTAAATTTTTTATTTTTTAGATTTTGAAATCAATTTTATAATTGGGCTTAATTTATATGGCACTCTTTAGGTCTGTTTAATTTTGGTGTAAAATTAGTCTAGAAATGATTATGATTAAGGCATGGTTAAAGCCCATGACAGACTAGTAAAATGAAAGTCACATCATGTAAAAATGCAAGGCTAAAATAACGTCTAAAATATCATCATCAATTAAAATTAAACCAAAGCCTAATACCAAGTTTAATTTAAGTTAAGTAGAAAGTCTTATTTTCTATTAAAATCGTTTAAAAACCGTAGGATTAATTATATGCCAATTTTTACGAAAGTTCAGATTTATAATAAGTTATAAGTTTTATTTTAAATTATTCTTCCGAGTGATTAAGAAGGGTGAGCTGTAGAATTTTTCTTACGTAAGTAAAATAAACTCAGACTAAACAAACTAAGCTTTAAATTAGGATTTGTAAAGGCTTTCCAATTAATTTTAGATAAGGTTGATTTGTCGTGATATTTGATTTACGTTTCGAAATAATATCAGTTGTATTTAAATATTTTATACTTACAACGGATGCGTTACTTTAACTCAAACAAGTGAAATACTGCTAGTGACTCGACCATTTGATATATAAAGTCATACGGAATCTACCAATTCAATTTTGATGGTGAAAATCCTTAAGAAGCGTTTAGCCCAATCTTCGATAAAATTCAAGTGATTCTTACTCGTTGAATTCCACACTAATAATCATCAGTATATTGACAAGTTTAAAATTCATTTAACCGACCTTGAATTAAATAATCGTGATTTTCGATCGTTGCAAAATAATAACTAATATTCTAAACAAAACTATAATAATTTTACGATCAAAGAACCACCTAGAAAAAAACTAACAATAGGTATTTTATTATAATAATCAAGTGAATCGCCATTTAATTTACAATTTTACTGATCAAATATTTTTGTATTATGATGATCAAGTTGAACAAAACAAAAGTAAAAAAAACTTGATTAAAGATCAATTATTTTGTTGATCGAGATCAGTACTTAGTCACGATTCGAAATATCTACAAAAAAAAAAAAAATTATTAATGATATTCACAATGATTTCCGTCAAATTCAAGTTCATGGAAGACGAAACAAATAAAAAATGTGTTGATCTATCGCGATCATTAAATATATTATTAATATAAATAATTAGCAAGTGATCGTTAAATTTAGTATATAGTAAGATTTTATGTATGTATGTATATGAAAACAACTCTTGTAACCACTGGTATATGCAAATTTGTGAAAAGTAATCGATTATGAAATCAGATATCGCGCGCGTATTTGTCACAACATTAGCGAAATGATAAAGTATAAAAAAATTTAAATTATTAGTCGATGATGGATTTTCTAATGCCGGATATTATGCATCAAAAGAAATTAATCACACAAAATTTAAAATTAGTAATTCCGTACAAAAAATACTAAATTTTAGTATTCCTTTTTCTCTTTCCTTTTTTTTTTTTTTTTATTTATCTTCGACAGGCCTGTCGTAATGGTCTAGTACAACATTTGGAACTATTGCTTCTCTATGGTGCAGATATGGATGCCCGAAACGCATCTGGTAATACTCCATTGCATGTATGTGCTGTTAATAATCAAGAAGCTTGTGCCAAATTGCTTTTATATCGTGGTTCTCAAATAAATGCTCACAATTATGCAAATCAAACAGCTTATCAGGTAAAAATTAATAATAATAATTAAAAATTAAATTTTAATATTTTAATATTAATTTATTAGTTCTATATATATAATAAATTCTTTTGGGATCTTAGACTTCATTTATTTAATTTTCTTATCTTAAATATTTTCCGTAAAGATTAATTTTTTGTTTATCAGATTTTTATCTCGTTGTAATGTATTAACAATAATAATAATCCATTTTTTTATTATACCAAAATAAATAAAATTTAGGTCGCCGTAATCGCTGGCAACTTGGAACTAGCTGAAATGATTCGCAATTATAAACCCGAAGACGCTGGTGAGTAATATATGTTTAAGTAATTATTACGATTATCATTTTATCTTTTGTTTATCTTATTCTTTGTTAATAATAATAAATTTAACATTAATTTAGATAAAAAATCACCTCAATTTATCTATTTAATTTTTTGTTTTTGGTTAATTTGGAATGGTTGATGTTATTTATTTGTTTAAATCAAAATAAAATTAAAAAATTAGATTTCTTTTTTAAAGCACGAAGCTTTGATAATAATTTTTTTTAGAATGTTCTGTTAATGATTATTGATTGGATGCTTTATTATTATTGGAAATTAAATTTTTATTTTTATTTAAAAACAATTTTAAAATTTTAATAATTAATAATAAATTTTATGTTCGAATAAAACTAGTGTATATCAAATTTCGATTACTGATAATTATGAGAGAGTGGTAGGTGTACATATATCTTGTCATTTTAGTCCGTTTTGAATACACGTGTGAATAATGCTTATCTATCATTAAACTGATAATAAATTTAATCAAAAACATTACAACAAGTTAGCTATCTAATTAAATTAAATTTCTCAAATATATATTATGTTGCCAGTTAAAATGCATTTTTGAGTCTCAACATTATTGATAGTTCGACATGGGTACGGGTTTTCCGTATGTTATCAACATTTATCAGTTCCAACCGACTAGAATTAATACTTGGGAATTCTTACTCTTTTCAATATGTATTACAACTTTGAATGGTTCGTTCATGTGAAAGAGGAATTATCTCGGCTATTTACAAAAAATTCACCTCAGCTAAAATAAGACGTTTTCTGAAGGTATTACTGACAGTAAAGTATTTTAGTGGTCTGCATATCGCAGGATTGCCTCAGAGTATCATTCTAGTAAATTTTACCTTTTTTAAAATTAATTTGTGTACCTGTTATTGTTTTACGAATCCACATGCATGGTTCCATAGTTTGAATCCTCTGCGATTATCACTGGTTTCGTTGCAAAAGCCCCGTAAAATTAAAGTTGTTTCTACCAATGTAGCGTATATCGAAATTCCAATATATTAATATACGGCACACGCCACTCATTCTCTCAATATCACCAACCGCACATAATTCTTTTAGTAATTAATTTTTGCATATAAATAATCGGAGACGAACAAAAATGTATAATATGTTTCATCAATCATACGAACCGTCTTAAACAACAACTAAAAACATTTTAAACCAAACGAAAAATGCGAAGAAATAATAATATTTTATCGCATATAAGAATTTCTTTATATACATACGATAAATAGAATAATAAGATGTACACACCCTTACTATATAGTAATCTAATCGCGGCAGCATATTCTTAAAGGCGATAAAGAAATAAGAAAATATCGTCGTCGTATACTAAATTAAAATAAATTACCGGAAATGTCTATTTAGCAAATTTGTTTTGTTTAGCTTTTGTATCTTCACGGAAATCGATAAAATATTATTATTCTCGTCGAATTATTCGTCTTAAATTTCATCCGTAAAAATTAAAAAAGTAAAAAAGCTTAATTGCATATTTCTATCTCTCTCTCTCTCTAGTAATTTAATTTTTTTTTATTCCATTAATTAATTACATTGCAAAAATCATAACATTGTTTTAGTTCGGTTATTTATTTTTTTATTTTTTTTGATTTTTATTAAAATTAATTTATAATTTTTAATTAAAATAAAATTGAAACATCATAACAAAATAATTAACATCAAAAAAACCACTACCGAATCAAAATACATAACATACAAACGAGTTAAATTCAATTTAATTTAATTAAGTGTAATAAATAAATTAAAAAAGATTAAGATAAGTAAAATAAGAAACAAAAAAATGAGATGTTTGATGGTGATGAAGATAAATTTGCTAATTGAAGCAAAAAAAAGAAAAATCAAATTTGTCTAATAATTAAAAATACAAAATTTTACTCCCTCGACAAATATATATCTAGTTCGATATCATAAGCCGCCCAGATATAATCAGCGACGACGTTCGGGCATTGGATGGGGTACAAATACGTTACTATATAATTTAAGTCATAGTGATTCACCGCCATCACCATCACCATCTGATCAACCATTTAGTTCAGCTAGCTCGAGTTTATCTGAGGGTTCGTCTAGTCATCGTAGTCATGAAGATGATATCAGTCTTGTTACAGGTAATCATTTTTTTTTTAAATTTTTTATAATTTTGTTTTTTACAATAACAACATTAATCATAGACATTAAGAAATGCACAAGGTTATATTTACAGTCACGAGCCAAACATTACTATAGGAAATATTTGTATTTAAAATATTAATGAAAATAATTTTTTAGAATGTTTAACAAAACCAATTCTTCCACATAGTTAATATATAATATGGCTAATTCAATAACTCCACTTCATAAATCAACTCGATGTCCTTTTAAATTTATTACCATCTTAATAGTTTTCACATATGTACATACATATATAAATAAATACTCTTCTCATCAAATTTGAATTTTAAAATTGATTTTTATTCAAGTTTTGGAAATCAAATTCTAAGTTTACATATAATTTTGAATTTAGGAGAGACATTTTAAATACAACATTCTGAATATTATATATGTACTTGGTTCTTTTAAAACGTGAAATTTAGATCGAACATACATATTACGATCGAATTGTGAATTTCAATACTATTTCGATTCTAAAAATTATTTTCATGTAACACGAAGATTATCTCTAAAGGTAATCAATTATGTGAATTTAAGGTAACTTTAATAGAATAATTAAATTTTCAATCAATTTCAATGAATACGGTGTCAATCGGTTGTTTAAATATTACCTGACTAATACATAAAATACGAATGTGTTAAATTAAAATTATGGTGATCCAATAATAACGATTGCTAGTGAGAGTATTAAAACTAATTTAAACTATTAATATTTTTTAACAACAACTACTATCAAAATTATATCAATTGATCAAAAGTGATCGTATGTTTATTTAAATCAATCCCGATGATTCATAACAATAAATTAATCAATTTTTGAGACAAACACATAATTATGTCTGGGAATTTGATTTATAGTGTCAAAAGATTAATTAATCGAAATTTAACGAATTCAGATTAATTTAATGATGAACATTTTTTAAAAATTGTGATTCACACTAAATGATTTAAAGATGGTATCAAAATAAACTTCACTGTTTATTTGGTAGAGTTAATTTGAGTACATGTATTGGAATTTAGATAGATGACCTATGAAATTGGTGAAAGTTGTACTTACGACATAACTAATTTTATATTGTCAAATCTCGTAAGTTTAAATTAATAAAAGTTACGCTCAAGGGTTTTGAATTCGAAAAAAATTGAAAATTATTTTCTCGTTTCGGTGATTAAATTGAAACGATAGATGTTCTTAAACCTATATTTAAAATTGTCGAACACTTTATTCGGCTGTACAAAATAGAATTTACAAGAAAGTTTATTTAAACTGGAAATAATCGATCAACTGACAAAAAATGATCATTGTTTCCAAATATACTTTCTGGACACTTGGGTATCAAGGGTATCGGATTTATTCTTTGACAGCGATAAGTGCACATCTACTAATCCTGTTTAAAATACACAACTATGTATATGATGTGCAAAACAATTAAAAACTGTAATAAACTGAACAGGAATATAATGTAGTTAAACAATAGTACATCTATAGTCCTTCGAGCATATTACTGGCTCTGGTGCGTCGCTTCAATATGTCCTTGAGAGAATCCGTTTCAGGGTTATCTCAGGGCCGTAGGATTTTATTTTATAATTATATTTTGTTGATAGCTGGTCTTCATGATGACGTCCATGCTTGTATTAAAACAGATCAGCCTGCAACATAGCAAGTCAGCTTCCTATGAGTTGAGAGAACTGCTTGATATATCGCACACAAATTTTTGTCTACTCCAGGAACCGTATCTTATTGATGGTGCGGTTTCTGGTTTGAACTCGGAAGTTTGGCAGGATCTTCCATATGTCCACTGTCCTTAAAACTAGAGCGTGCATTTATATTTCTAATGCTATTGATGCCGCTCTAATTAATGAATGTGAAATTCCGGAGCTGGAAATGGCGAACGACAGGCTATTGCCTGAATTTAACTTCACCAATTCATTCTCCGTCGTTTTCCCTTCGAGAGAATGGTGGCTATCTCAGGATTTCTATAGACAGCTGTCCGAGTCGATAGGTTTTGGATTTTACTGTCCTAAGTATGGGCTAAAATTCTCGGGTAATCTGGGCAAACACTGCACGGGTTTTCAAGCTGAATTAATTGCAAGTAAAACCGTGCTTATTGTACTACCCTCAATAATTCTTTGACTATGTCCACACTAGTCAAAGATTGCAAGCACTACATTAATCTCCATTGCTCTAATACGACAGTAAAGATCATGTGGGTGCCTGCTCATTGTGGCGTTGAGGGGAATGAGGTTGCTGACTTTTTAGCGAAAGCTGGTTCGCGTAGTAAATTTGTTGCCCCGAACCAGCAATTCCTCTATTCTTCAACGGTGGTAAAGACGCTATTAAGAAGTTTGCTCTACTTCACTCCTAGCCGTCGAATAGTGAAACATTTCATTATTGAACCCAACCTGAGGTTCACTAATTATGTGTTATTCCTAAAAAAGAACCAACTCAGAATTCTGGTCGCACTTATCACCGGCCATGGACGTTTCAAGGTTCATCTCCAGCGCATGGGACTACCACAGGATGCTCTTTGTGACGACTGCCTAGAGGAAGTGGACGACTGCTTACACTACCTCTGCAGCTGTTCGGCCTTTACCGGAGCTAGATGCCAAGTGTTCCCTTCCGGATCTTTGAACGTAGATCAGTTAGTATATTCCTTGGTTGAAACTTTTACAGTTTGCTAAGATTGCAGTACGCTCCTGCGAATTAGGATAGATCCTCTTGGTTTGCACCGTGAGCCCATTGTGGCATTGAGTGCGGAACCTCAGTAGGTTCCAATAGTTTTAATAAAAAAAAAAAAAAAAAAAACTAGTACATCTGCAAGTGTTCGAATCGAAAATCAAACTAATAGGATTGATGACTTGTCAAAATTTAAATAGTAGAATAAGTAAAAGAATTTTGCTGGATTTGTTGAAATTTTAGTATTCCTAGGACTATGGTTGAAAATAATTAGCGCTCAATAACATTTCACTGGTTAGTGGTGATTACTTATTAAATCTGCTAAGCTGCTTATTCCTTATTCTGATGAAACATCGAATTATTAGAGTTGGTAGTATGAGAATAAAATCATGAAGCAATAACATTGTTATTCGCTATATTAGTGTACGAAAATACGAAATATCTAATTGTTGGATTAATTCAAACTTTTAAATCCTTGATGATTTTAATTTTCATATTCCTTAGAAAATCGACACATTTTAAAATAATTCAAACAAAGTAGGATTATTGGCCTCAATTCAATGTAAATCTTCTATCTGCCTTTTCTTCTAATATCTATTATTTTTAGAAAAACTCGATACTGGATTCAAATAATTCAAAGTGTGGATATTTTGAAATGTTTACCGAGTTTTCATAAAAATAATAGATATTAGAAAAAGAGGCAGATAGCAGATTTAGATTGAACCGACGCCATGATCAGCTGCCGAACATCCGAGAAAATTGATCAAATTTTAATATTTTTATTGATACATTTTGTTCGTTTAACTTTTACATTTTCAGCCAAGTATAATTTGATTGATAAAAGTATTTAATTTAAATATTCTGCTGATGTTTCTAATGTTATTTAGAATTAATTACGTACCAAAAAGTAAATATTTAATAAAAATGTATATTAACTTATGTACTTTCCAGCTTGATTTAAAATTTAATACATAATTATTATAAATTTTATTCAAAAGGCAATTTTCCATAAATAAAAAAGTTATACCATATTACGACAAGGATGGATAAGATTTTTTTGTTATATAACAAGAATGTACATACTGTATTCAACTTCTGACCAAATGTAATTTTTATTGAAATTCCTAATTGAAAACATTTTAGTTGATTTGAATTTGAGAATACATTGAGAAGAAGTTGCAATTACATAAAATATATTCCATTTTTTTTACAAGCTTGTCTCAAACAAAGATTGATTAGATTTAATTAGATTTTAACAGTCGTCTATATTATGTATATACATAGTTGAAGGCAAATCCAAATGAATATTTTCAAGCATTCTTTATTCAGCTCGTGACTGTATTACACGTGACGCAATTAATCATCACACAGACACAATCAATATTATTTAAAAATTTTGTTTTCCTTTAAGTTATATAATTATTATATATTTATCTCGTATAATTTTATTATTATTAATAACACTACTATTTTTTTATTTTTATTTTTATCATTAATAAAAACTATTTTTTTTCATAATATCATCATCGATCGATGTGTTGTTCTTCATTATTTTGCATGATTTTTTTCTTCACCATTTTGCAAGGTTGATGAATATAAAGTATATAATATACGAGTATTTATATATGTAGATCTAGGTATAAATAAAACATAAAATATAAATTAATAACAAAATTTAAAATGCAAATAAATTCATGTATATGCTATTTACTATTATTATTACCATTTATTATATATTCTATCTTAGCATTTTATTATTGTTATTAATATTAATCTTATCTTGACTACTATATATTACATGTATAATGTTTTTTTTTTTAAATTAATTATTTACTATATTTGTCATATTTATTATTAATAATAATTACAACAAATTTACAACAAGTCGTCGTTGTCGTTGTCATATAAAATAAAAAGACGGTTTGTGTGTATATAGAAAACCTGGCGGTACATTCTTACGCAGATTCAATGGAATATATTTTTATTGTAATTGAGTTTGATTTGGTTTATATAAAATTAAATGTGTATGCTCGCATTTTAATGGAATGTGATTAACTAACTACTTTATTATTATTTTTTTTTTATGCGATAATTATTGGTTTTATTTTAAAATAATTTTGCTTTAAGTAAAACGTGAGAAAATCAACCCTTTTGTCATGTATTAAGGAGTCGACCAATAAAATAATTGTATATATTTTATTACGATGTTACATGTTTTAAATATTTGAAAAATTAAGATGTCGCCGAGGCCGGCATACAGAACTATGACTGACACGTGCATAATTAGTCTAACAAAAAAAACTCAACCAACTCGGATACACGATAAAAGATGATGGAAAGAAATGACAGTATGGAAGTTATAGATTACTAAGAAGACGCTATGTTTACATTTTTAATAAGATATGATATTTTCCAGATATGTACATACTCTGTTTGGTAATAGTAAAACGATTTCAGAGATAATAGCAAAATAAATAGAACAATTTTCCTTTAAGGCTCTACTTTACTCAATTTGCGAAAACTTGTGTATCGTACACATCGTTTTATGGCGACATAAACTTAGGTATTGACTTAATTTTATTTTTATAGCAAAGTTAAATATATTTGCAAGTGAGTAAACACGTTTTTTTTTAATTCGCTATAGTTTTCCCGTAATTACTTTTCAAAGTTGATGAATTTTAGACAAAAACCATTTACTCACAAATCAAATTTATCAATATTCTTCTACTAATCTGTAAAAGTTTTATATATGGGTACGTTCAGGAAGATATTTTCTAGCGATTAATACACGTTTCTATAAAAGTTCGTTCTAATAAGCGAGAAAATTGAAAATTTATTTGAAAACTTCGTCTTCGATGTAAAAGTGGTTAAGGATTCAACTAATTATCGTGTATTTTTTAGTTCACCTCTTTTTAATTAGATGTCATAAGTGGCAAAAAAACAATTTTTTCATGGAATATTTTGTAATTTTCGATAGCGGAGATTTACACTATTTCAAATTTAATTTTAGACGCATGTTTTGGCATTTAAATATCGACATCAATTTTGATTTTTGTTCTAGGTAAAGTAGAGTCTTAAGGTGTTTTTTTTTTAAATTGGCTATTGAAATAGTTTTAAAGAAGCTAAATTACACTTCTCTTAGAATTACTTAAATTTTAGTTATCATATCTTCGTTTGTTTCTGAACCTGAAAGTATGTATACAAATTATTTTTTTGTTTACCCATACAAATTTATTAGTGGGGTTCAAGCTTACCTACATACGTTTTGAATTTTGTCCCATCCAATTAATATTTAGGATTAAAATTAGTGATACCAGTATGGCAATTATCTTAAGTGTCGTCATATGAGCAAATTAAATTTTAAATCATTATGAAATATGTTTGCTAATAGAATTTATGTATTTTTTGCGATTTCTTCCATTTTTATCTGATTTTTGATTTGAAAATTGGCGAGATTTGCCATTCCCAGTCATTATTTTTCAATTAGCAAATTATTATTCTTGTAAATATGAATTTCCAAGCATTATTGAAGCTTGTATATTTTGATTCTCATAATACGATGAGACTATTGCAGTTTGTTAATGTACACATTTTTTTCTGGCAAAAATAATGATCCTCTGGTGTGGTGCGTGAACGCATAGGGTAGCCCGTGCCTATTCTAAAAGATACCTGGATTTGAAAAAAACGAATAAAATAAATGTATGGTTTTTAAAAATTTTACTTCACAAAAGCACTCTACTCCTGCAAAAATGCCATTGGAAAGAGATGGGGTATGGAGCCCCACATAGTACACAGGCTCTACGTCTCAGTGGTCAAACTTATACTGCTGTATGAGGTTGTCGTTTGGTGGCCAGCGTTAAAAATTATGGCCAACCTGAAACTATTGATGAAAGTCCAAAGACGGCCTGCTTGTGTATAAGTAGGGCTCTCAGGAGCATATCTACTCAAGCTCTGGAGATTCTCTTTCATCTTACTCCCTTGGATATTGAGGCCGAGCATCTTGCATCTTGCACAGCCATCCGGCTCAAATCCATGTCATTGTGGACCTGTAACAATATAAGGCACTCATGTATCCTATGCAACAGGAGAATTCCTGTTGACTACGCTATCCCTTTGCCATCTGTTGAGGTGAGATTCCAAACTGAGTTTTCCACCAGAGAGTACTGGATGAACGAAACGGTTATGGACAATGAGCTAAGCTTCTTCACGGATGGCTCAAAAAGGAATAGAGGGGTTGGCTGCGGGGTATTCTGTGAGGCCCTAGAGGTCAACCTCTCTTTTCGTCTTCCCGACTTTTACAGTGTTTTCAAGCTGAACTTATCGCGATAATGGAAGTCATGGACTGGTTGAAGTATAATGTAATGTCTACGAAGTATATTAGCATTTTACGGACTGCCTGGCTGCTATTAAAACGCTACAATCATACTTCCCTGACGTCCAAGGTAGCCCAGAACTGTCTGGCATCTTTAAATGAGATGACTGATCAGTTCAACATCCGATAGGCGTGAAGAATGTAAAGGCAGATGAGCTGTCCCGCAAGGGCACAGCACGCTTAATAACCCAAAGCAGGCGGGATATAAAGATACTGCTTGCTTCATGTAAACTGCTGCTACAGGAAAACGCCACAAAAGAAACAAACGTCAGATGGTCTAACGCCAGTTCGTGTGTAAAAACCAGGCAGATCTGGCCCGGACTTGACCGGGCCAGATCAGGCCAACTGATATCGCTTCGACGGCACCATGTTGGTATGGTCGTGAGTGCTATAACGGGACATTGTCTCATTGGGATATATATGCGAGCAGACTGGGTGTCCCTTCCCATGATTTCTGCCGCAACTTCGGTGATGAGGAGGAGGAGGGAAATGTGCTCCATCTGCTCTGCACCTGTACTAGTCTAGCGTACAGCAGAACAAAATTTATGGGAACTTCCCCTTTGAACGACCTCACGGATCTTAGTAAGATCGAGATCCGGGCCCTTAAACGCTTCTTGGTAAGCTCAGGATGGTTTAACGGCCACCCTTACCCTAAACTGCAAGTGCAAAACTTCCCTTGAAATACATTCGATGCTCTTCTACAATGATGAAATCAATTTTTTTTTCTAAATATAATTTTATTGCAATTAATGCAACACTCTCGATTAGTATCTGGGGCATCAGATGGAAGAAATTTTTCATTTATAGAAAAAATAAAAAAGTGTTTACGTTCGGCAATGGGACAAGCTAAATTAAATAAACTAAACTAAAGAAGGAAAATTCTTAATAAAGATCTTTGATACAATTTATGTTTTAATTAAAATCCATATTTCACATGTAGCGTACTTTTCCCTTGATTGGAAACTCATTCGCCACTGCCTAAAGCCCATTAAAATATAATATATGACGTTCGTCAACATGTTTTGACATAGTTTGGTTCTAGTTCAATAACTTATTTCCAAATAATATATATAATTACATTTTATGTGACTAACATATTGCGATGGATAAGTTTGGGAATTTCAATAAATTGAATACTTAAAAATTACAAAAATTCAAATTTATTGAAATTCTATAAAAAGTGCAAAGGATTTAATTTAGAAAATTTGAAATATGTATGTACTAAAATATATCTTATCGATTTGTGGGGGGCCTGGGATATTGATAGGTGAATAGCAATGTTTGAAACACGCCATGATGTTGCTATACCATTTCAGTACACTATATCTAAAGCGTTCTGAAATTTAGACACACAGTTTTTTGACACAATTTCTAAATTTGAATAGGTAAATTATGTTTTTGTGCATCGGTTCTACCTAAAATTGAAGTAGTATGGTTTTGTCAATGCAAATTTTGACTAATATTTAATGGGATGAATTCAACCGTTGATTCCAAAGTGGACCCGCCTATTAATGAATGTCGGTCTTGTACGTATGGAGTGTATTATCCATTTTGGTTCTTTAATAAGCATTTCGGTCGGACGTGATAATTTAATAGTGAACCCAAAACTAAGTGATAAAATCTTGCTTAAACTTTCATTTGAAACGCATCTTGCTTATTATCTATAATTTGGTATACCTTCCATGGAACGAATTAACATAAAATATTTTCTAAACCATAAAAAACAGACTTCGGTTGGTTTTTATAATAAAAATTTGCTCACTGCCGCTTGTTTAATGGAACCAATTGCGGAAATCCACCTTAAAAAATCAACCGAAGAAACACAATTAGCAAAATTCAATTGCTAATTATATATCATTACGATGGTGGACGAATAAATTGAATATAGTTATTCTCGTAATTATGAACGGTAAATTTTCGTCAAACAATTACAAGATTTACAAAATCGCGGTCGATCGGTCGTTTACAACTATCTATATGTATAAGAACAGCCTCCACGCACAATTCTTTATCGAGTCGAAAGCAAAAACAAGTAGTTGTTTTGTTGATTTGTTTTATCTATAACGGCGCCGGACATTTGTAGGTGGTAGTTGTTGATTATTATATAACATATGTCAACCCAAATCAATCTTATGTCAGTGATTGTTATATATGTGTGCCGTGTTTATCGAGTATTTCTAAAAGTGTGTTTGTCATACGGCGACATAATTTAAACGACATCTAAATGATAAATTCGTCCGCTAATTTAACCCGATTGTATGTAGTTTATAGGAATAATGACATGTAGAATGAATTTATATAGGAATTACAAACATGCTATCGCCGTATATCATCACGTGTCAATGTAGAATGTTATCGCACCAAGGTTAAATATTTTTATAGCGTAAAACTAATTATTTTATGATTACTATTCAGTAAATTTATAAATTCTATACGTGAGTGTTGAATTATCTATATAATCTAACCCAACATGCCAAATATTGTATCCACTTAACAATGTTAACGTTTATATCAACATGTATAATAATTAGGATGTAGTATGTTGGAAATGACGTAAATTGATTTATCCAATTAATTATAATAAAAAATAAGTTTTGTTCTTAGAAAAAGTCTTAAATTGATTTGAGAAGAGACAGTGGACCAAAAATTGGATATCGATTTTTGTTTGATTCAAAGTTTTGTTTCGACGAAACTAAAATTTTGAATGTTCTTTGCACCATATAGCACAAAAACAACCTAAAGATTATTTTTAGTTATCTAATTAGGAAAAAAAATTTATTTTTATAGTTTGCAGTAGTTTTGTAGCTATGTATATAGATTTTTTTTCTCTTCTCTTTCTAAATATGTAATAATCTAAACATAAAAAACTTACAGATAAAAATAAAAGTTTTATGCTTGAGAATTTGTTTATAGTGGTGTTTTCAATGAACCTAGTTTTTGAATTATATTTTTAATTCTTTGGGTGGAATATGCTTCGTAAGTAATAATAAGAGTGGATTCAAATAGTTTTATTTTACTTTTATTTCGAGTGGGAGCTTTAATTGCAATTTTATATGGAAACTAGAAATTATATTTCCACAAATTACATGGTCTAAGCAACAGTTATTTATTTATTTAGTTACTATTAATCACTTTAGCAATATGACAATCTTTATTGAAAATGCTATGAATTTCAATAAATTTGACATGCTTTAAACTCACTCAATGATTGAATATCTGTTTGGTATTATAGACATAACATAAAATTGCTTGGCTCAAATGATTGGCAAAAATAAATTGAAGCATGTCATGTAATCATGATAAGTTACATGCCAGATATTTAGATCTGAATTCATAATTATGAAAAGTTAAAAATTTCATAACAGCAAGCATATAAATTTATAATTTTGAAAACAAAAATGTTTTAACAGCAGACCACAGACCGAAAACTTTCAGATAGAGCTTAAATCAACCTTTGTGAATGGGAAGCATTCTGTTGCAATGCGGCGCGATACTTTTGTAATTATTGCATTTCATGACAATGGATTCGATTTCAATTACTCGGAAATTGACAAAGTAGAATTCGTTCTGATAAATTTTTAAATTAGTATTTTGTGTTGGTTTATTTGCAGGCGCGTGTAGTAGATATTTGTTAGTAATATAATTTTGTAAGTTTACGTCTACAATTTAATCAGAGCAATAAAAGTAAATATGTATATAACGCAGAAACGTGACGGGACACCTCTATTGATATTGGTTATTTTTGGTCCATTGCCAAATTGAATATGGAAAATGCACGTAAAATCCCTACGGAAATCAAAATATTGTTCAACTAAAGGAATCAAAAAACAATAAAATTATTACTCTATGAATCTAGGTACATAATTCTGAAATGCAGACAGAATAAATCAATTTTTTCACTTTAAACAATTTCCAGTATGAAAAATTTATGATAACCATAAAATAAACACAAGAAAATTAAATAATTAAAAATATTATTTGTTAATAAAAAAAATAGTTTCGCAATTAACACAAATAATAACGCAATTTGTGCTATTAGTGGCGGCATGTAGTATAACTAAATATACTGTACACAAACTCTGTACAACCAATTAAGTAAACTATTTAAAAGTCATAAATTTTCGTATTTAGTAGAAATGTTTAGTTTTATTAATTAAATTAATAATTAATGCAAATTTACCAACAACAGTACACGTACCGAGAAAATCAATTGTCAGCGTTAAAATGTGTGTTGTCTGTTTTACGAGGTTCCAGATGGATCAAATTAATAAGGTGGTGGGATGGCATGAAGTATACATATTTATTTTATTATTTTCGGATGAAACATAATAAATTAATCATTATTCTATGAAACTTTTTTTATGTTGTTATTTTATGTTATGTACATATATTGTATTGACATTTTTGTGTCATAGACAACGAAAAAAAAATAGATGAGAAGACGGTATACCAAGAAACATACTCACATAAAAATATTTGTCTGGGCGGTGAGATATTTTGTACGTATGTATGTACCCATACATATGTATATATGTTTGTATGTAAAATTGATACTGATGATAAAAAGAAAATTTTAAAGTTTTTTTTTATGTTTATATTAGTAAAATTGGAAAATTGTTACAAGAGTAACATCATCCGACTCTGTATAACATAAAAACTTTAACATACAAATAATGAATGAGAAAAGTTGAAGGTTGACTAGAATATTATCGTTATGACATGACCTAAATCACATATGTAACTAATTTTGAAAATATGAGTAGCGTATATAGCTATCGATTTGAACATGACATGTAATTCGATACACTCGGATAGAAATCCCATAAAATTGCATTGAATTATATGTTGATAACGCCACAAGGAAATTCATGTTCTTATCTCTAAATTAATTATAATCGAAAACAATTATTATCAATTTTTATATGATTTGGCATTATTAATTAATTTTCACGTTTTTTTTGTTGTTACTTTTGGTTGATATCATTCATGAATATTATTAACATTCGAACAACAAAATTAAATAAAAAAAAGTGGAAATAGAAATTCTAATCAATTTGTGTATGATATGCTTGTATAACAATAGACTATGGGAAAATGTATTTATCTATATTTATATATATGTACATGTGTCATTTTGCGGTTTTGCAACGGATTTAATGACGGATTAACCCTTTTCTGTGGTAAACTTGTATTTTTTTACATTTTATTTAATCAATCATTGTGGTAGTTAGCTTCTTATGTATATGATCCTCATAAAAGACTATATAAAAATTATTACTTAGGTACACCAAAGTAATCCAATACACATTCTAATTCCAACTTAACACCACATCCAAATACAACCAGCAAATTTATCAGAACCGCATGCTCATTAGCCCAGTGACTATCGTAATTTGGTATAAACACCAAATGAGGACGCTTTTATGTTCAGGTTAAAACTCATTTATCTCACCAATTTCTTTGTTATAATATATTTATCTTGGATGATAACAACATAACCGACATTTTACTTATACTGTACTTCATAGCATAAATTTACCACCTTTTATTAATTCAAAAATTGAACTTCACAATTGAACTTGAGTAGTTTTCACTCTCAATTTACTAGAATTATGATCTTTTTTTTATTTTAACATTTACGAAACTTAAATTGATTGTTCAAATAGATTTAATATAACTTTGACAAAAGTATGAATTAGATTTTTCTTTTAACAATAAACAATTTTGTAATAGTTTTTTTTACTGATAGAAACATACAAAAGCACCAATACCTCTTATATTTGGTCGCGTATTACTACAACATTTGATAATTGATTGCCTAAAATAAATATCAGTCCTGTTGTTGAAAAACCGTACGTAATACACTACGAATATAATATTCAGGAATTTTTTGTGGACAAGCTTTTAAAACCCACGCTTAGACTACCAGAGCAACAAGTTAAGAGCTACTATACTCTCGATACTGTGAATTTTGAAGTAAAAAACGCTGCTACGACATATAGTTTAAAATTGGAAATTGGTTTGTGTAGCACTAGCCGATTCCCTGGTTGATAAATATTATATATACAGGAACGCTAATACAATTATATCGGAAACATTCAATAACACATTATAAAATTGTGGTTCATGTGAATATCAAATTTAATCATTTGACATTTACCTATACTCGTGAGTTCTAACATATTTAATTGATCAATTAAAATAAATTTGAGTCGGTAGTGAATTATAATACATCATAAATTAATCGAATATTAACTGATTATCTTCCGTAGATTAGTCAATCGCAACTAGAATGATTATATTATATAACGTCGTAAATATACTGAAGTTATATTTCAATAATAAGTTATTTTAGTCGGGGCCATCCACCATCTATTATCTGATCACTGCAAAGCCATGCAAATTGAAAAGACACCCTTTGATCTAAAAACAGTTTTGGATTAAAATGTGGCTTTGGTTTGTGTGGAAAATGTGATCAGGATCGGTTCATTTAAGAGATAGTGAAGCGATTATTGTTTATTGTGATTTGTTTTTAGTCCTTCACAATTTAGAATAGAACCAATTACATTACAAATTTTTTTTATAATCGCATGAAAAACGAACCCTTTCTTGCTAGACAGCAGCTAAACGAATATGTAGTGGGAAAAATACAAATAATGGAACGCTAGTTTGGAGAGTAACTGAATTGAATAATCCATTTAGACGTGTGATAGATCAACTTTGGAACTAGAACACACTCGACACGTCGAATGAACATTTTAACGACTTTTTAATGGGCAAACCCATTTCGCTTGGTCTAATTTTGAACTTTATTCTCTTTAAAGTATCCATTTTTAGAAATTATATATTGGATAAGGCCAAGGGCCTCCTTACATCGATCACTCGATTATGCGATATTTGCTCTTTACCCTAGAAAATAAAAAAATTTGTCACTGTTTATATAATTAATCATTCGTTTGCGAATAGCAGACTCGTTGTTTTTTACATTGCGATCTAGTTTCTCGATATTATTCTTAAGCTCGTCCATATTTGCACATGATTTGCCATAAAAATGAATTTCGAGAGACCCAATTAAAAAATCTAATGTCAAGTCTGATGATCTAAGAGGCCAACATGCACCTAGTTCCACTGCTTTGGCGGTTAGTCTCATACAACATTTTTAGGCTTTTTGTCGCACACTGCAGTACCGGTTCTCAACATTTATTATAAGTTTCATTAGTTCGTAAAATTTTCCTTAAAATGTATGGATTATCATGCCAAAAAATATAATCTGTCACTATGATTCAAGTTCCGCAAATGATGAATTGGGTTGTAACGATGCATTTCCATGTTTCTTTTCGTTTTTATTAAATTTTGCCTGCAACGCCTTGTTTTCTTACCACCGTGCTTTAATTAAAATTTTGCCAATACGATTTTTGGCACTCGTCGTAAGTTAAAGTCATGTTTAATTTTTCTTTATTTGTGAAACGTGACAATATCAATAATAAATAAAATTAATTATGAACAATTTAGCATGTTTAACGCAAAATGAATAAATTCATACTAAAAATAAAATGTTTTCATTAAAATAAAAATTATTGGCATATTCGAAGCGCAAATTACACCAAATGGATGGAAATTAGAATATATTATCATATTACTAAATGAGAGAAACATCTTGAAAAAAGCAAAAAAGCAATTTTTAATATATTTTGGTAAGAACCCGAGGACAGAGTTCAAAATTCTTTTCACAGTTTTGTCTATATCATTTGAAGTAATTTAAAAAAATATACTTTTCCATAATATATCACTTATTCTATTATAGTGATCATACCGTATGTATAACTAAGCTGCCATGTTTTTTTGTTGGTAGTGTTTAAAATGTCTATGTTAGTTTTTTCCTATTTCAATCAGAAATTAAAACGTAAATTGAAATAATTAAGCACACCAAAATTAGATTATGAATCGATAATCACAAATTTAAGCTTACTATATGGGGATTCAAAATATCAAGTAAAGTACAGAATTAACGTAATATAATTAATTTTGGTATTCAATCAACTTAAGCCTTAACAAAGAATTTTTGTTATCAGACGATTTATCGAAATTATGACTTCATGTGGATTATCATCGAAATAAGACACTATACAAAAATCAGTGTAACCATAATTGTGAGATTTCTCACTAAGCCAGAGTAGAGATCGAAGTTACTGTATCGGTTGGATAGCTACTAAACCTAGGATAAATAGATTAGGATAAATAGATTAGGGCAATCGCCTGAATTTAATACATTCCTAAAAATTTGGACATTTTTCAGATTTTAGTATAAATTAATTTATATATAATCCAAAAATGGCCATTACAAAATATCAAGTAAAGTATAGAAATTAAAATTGTGGTAACATTTTTAATTTTCCACATATCTAATCTCTATCGTTCCGATAATAATCCCCAATTTCTACTAATCTAAAAATTTCCGTCGATTAAATGTGTCAAGCTTATAGTTTGAAGTGAGTAATCGTAAATTGAATTCGTGTTATCATAATCGTACTATATAACCTTAATACATCAAATTGCTAGGCTCAAGTTGAAATTCAATTAATAGTATTTTATAATCGAGCCATATGTTTGCAAAACTGGGAATGCCTGTTAACAAAGTCATGCACCAAAAATAACAAATAACCCATCAGCATAAAAATATTTTATCAACATTCCGTCTTTTTATTTTGTATTAATATTATTGATGAAGACCTTATCGATAAGATAAGAAAACGATAAAAAAAAAATTAAATTTAACTTAACCAAGCAAAACAGTGGTCTGTTATTATTTTTTAGTCTTACGATATCCATTAAATTCTTTCGTTCATAGATAAAAGTCTTGGAGACACAAGTGATATTGTAAGTGATTCGTCTGGTGTTGGAACGAATTCGGATAGTACGGTGTGTTCAGTGGATCATATAAATCAAACGGTTATTTGTGTGGAACCGTATAATTCAAATCTTGCTGGACATTTAAATATACAACCTGGGGATTACATTGATATTGTTAGTTCGACCGATTGTGGATTTTTGGAAGGTTATATACGTGGAACGAATTTAAGTGGATTTTTTCCGAATACATGTATACGGGAAATTTCATTGAAAGAAAAAATCGAGAATACATTGATCGGAGGTAGTGGTGGAGGAGGGGGTATGATAATGGGCGTTAATGATGAGAATCAAAATGTTATGCTGCGAAATCAGCAGAATGGGGGAATGGGGCAGTATCATCAACTGCAACAGCAACAATTGCTGCATCAACAACACATGTATCGAACGATGAATTCGATAAATATGAAAAAGTGAGTAACATTTTTAGTGGATTGTGACGAATAATGTGATTAATAAATTTTTAATTCATAGGATTACATTGGTAGAGCCACGGTCTGTGGTGTTACAACGTGCAAAACGAAATTTTGGATTTATATTGCGTGGTGCCAAGGCGGCCTCACCATTAATGGACCTAAAACCTTCGGATCGATGTCCCGCCCTTCAATATCTAGACGATGTTGATCCGGGTGGCGTAGCAGATTTGGCTGGCTTGAAACCAGGTGACTTTTTACTTGCGATAAACGGTCAAGATGTGCGATGCGCATCACACGAGCATGTGGTCGAACTGATACGATCCTCAGGCTCGCGAGTATCAATGACAGTTGTATCGCAGCGAGAAACCATTCCAAATCATTCTAATTTAAGTAGTAACAATTCAACAAATAATTTTGAGCAATCAAATGCCGTTAGTAATAATAGTTATACATCGCGACAATGTGTTACATTGCCACGAAAAATGGGTGGTATAGTTGGTAAAGTGATGGCACCAACACCACCGCGTCGCGACCCAACTACAACATTGAGTGTAGGTCGGGCGCGTGCAAAATCAATGGTTGCTGGACTCGAATCGAACGATGTGGAAAAGGACGACGAAGACATTTTGACCTCGACCAAATCCGTGTCCACCGAGTCGGTGCATCAACGGCTACCATTTTCTGGGGTGTCGACTCCAACATCACAACCTCGAACTGCTAGTATAAAATCTCGACCGACTTCGGGTCGTATCACAGCCGCCGAACTCGAAGAATTATTCCAGCGGCAACAAGGAGAAAATCGGGATAATCGCTATTCAGCTATGATGACAACATCTCGGTTTCAATCTGGTATTGATAGTGGCTCTTCAACACCTCCAGTATCACCACAAAAGGGACCAATCGTGTACGCCAGTGTAGCTGAAATGAAAAGAAAGAAAACCGGCGGTAAAGTCGGATCGATCAAAGGAAAACCATGCCCTATACCAAACGTGAATACGGCAGGCCTAAATCGTAATTTTCATTCCACACCGGATTTAGCATCGCAAATGAAGCGCAGTAGCAGCATGCTAACGATTAATAATTGGACCGGGACCATTGGGTTCAAAGGACATCGCTCTCAAGATGACATAAACACAATGCGGCGACATTTACCGCCACCTAATCATCCGCCACCACCACCACCTATTGGACAAGTGGTCAAAGTTGATGTGTCGCGTAAATCTGAATACGAAAGTACCGCAGGCTTATTACAACAGAAAATTGTAATATCCGCTCAAGATAATGAAATTATGTCGAGTTTTAAACCGGCCTCAAACGCAAAACTATACGCATCACCACAAAGTATTAAAACAGTTGAGTATCGATCGCGCGTCGATTCGAGTACGGGCACCATGAAAAAATCCGCTTCGTTTCATAAACCTGTCAATAATAATACCGCAGCGCCTCTATCGAATTCGACCGTACATCATTCAGTTCAGCATCCAATTACGGTGAACACAAATAACTTGAATGTTCAACAACACCAAAATCAAATGGCCATGCAAATGACGTCTCCGCCAATTCCGGATCCAGACTATAGCCTAAGTGAATCAGATGAGGACGATGATGAAGAAAATTCAGTTATGTTAGCTCGAAATACTAAATTTAATGCAAACAATTTAGCGGATATCGCACAACAACAACCGATCGAGACAAGTGGGACGAGTAATACAAGGTATGGATATAGATACTACTAGAAACAAGTAGTTTTGAAATGTACTAATAAATTAACACTGATGTTTTTTAAATTTTGCTGTTTTAATTCACTAACATTTTATCTCTAACTTGAATTGGTTTATGTGGTCCCCTAAATGTCTACCTTTTATTATTTTCATTACAGTTCAGAGTCAGCATCATCGATTCCACATTCGTTTTCGGTCGATGAAATTCGAAATATACGCAAAAAATTAAAATCTTCGAAATCATTTCCGAATAATTTTAATAACGGTGGAAACGCACAGTCGAATCATTTGAAACCGAATTCGCACCAAATTAAAGTGATACACATGTCGTCGCATAATAAAAACGAGGAGGGCGATAATTCTTCGTCGGGCGTTAGTAGTGACCAAGAAATGGCGATGAATAATTCACAAACGACAAATAATCATAATAACACTAACAATAGTATTAATAATAGTATTAACAGTAGTATTGTTAAACCAAAAAAAATATTCAATCCAAACGAGCCGATCGTGGATGGCGAGGACGAGGATGATGAAGAGCGACGAGATGATGACGATGGTGACCGCAGTCCTAGTCCACCAATTATTGGATTCCAGCGGCATAATTCAATGACACGAAAGCAGGCCTCATTGGTAATGGCGCGTGGTACGTTACAGCGACCAGCTGTATCGCTAGTTCAACTACCTCCGCCGATCGAGAATGACTCGGAAAATGAATCGTCTGCCGCGATACCAGCACCAATTAAAAAGTTTACCGAATTACAAATTACGCCTACAAATGAGCAGAATTCAGATTTTATTGTATTAGCACCACCACCACAATTTTGTGACCAAATCGATAGTAGATGTGATCAGCATGATCAGCCGGTTCCTCCACCTCCACCACCACTTACTAGCGTCACCGGAACGCTACAGTCACATCAACAGCGAACTGTACGTATTGTAGGCGCTGTACCAAAAAGTAATACAATAATAAATAAACCTCAGCCAGGTAAGTGGTAAGCCTCTCCACTAGCCTCTGAGATTATTTTAAGGTACTACTACTTCTACTACTACCACTAATACTATTATTAATTATATTTTTTGAATTTAATTCAATGTAGTCAAAATTCTGCGATTAATTTAGAATAATAATTAGATGAATACATTAATTTTTTATAAAACAAAGTGAAAATCATGTGCACGATATTCCGCCATTTTGTCGTTTTGTGTTGAAAGTTTTTTCACACACTCACTCATATACCCCAAAATAGTTTATAAGATTTATACTAATTTGATTACAACAAAAATACTCATATTTAATAAATATATAAATTAATTAATTACAAATTAATAATAATTATAATTAATAACATAATTAATTAACAATTTATAATTAAAAATATAAAAAAAACTCACCGCCGCCATTTTTTTGAATGAAAGACTTAAATAATTGCAACGAAAAAACCCAGTTTTTTAAATCTATGTACTATGTACTATTACATTTTTTACTTTTTAAAATTAAAACAAGCACAGGTATTCCCAAGTAGCTCATTTTTTCAAACAAGCAAACACAAAAACCAACAATTTGCTCATTTTTTCGTAGTTGTATTCTCTAACTTTTTTTTATTACATTTAATATACATTTATCGAAATTAAAATGGAACCCATTGAACTGAAAATTTATATATGATCGTTTCTTTTGTCTGCCATTTTGTTTTTTATTTTATATAAACATAAATATATAATAATTTTAAAAAAATATTTAGTACAATTTTTTGAAATAAAATCGTAAAAACAAAATAATCGAAATATTTATTATAAATTATATTAAAATAAAAAATTTGTTTATTTTTAATTAGCACATTTAAATTAGAATTTATATAATAAAAAAACAAATGAAACAAGTGTAATAATTGTTATGCTCTCTCCCCTTCGCTGTGAAACAGGCATTAATTAATTAAATTAACTAAAATAAAGCAAAAATTCATCACGCCATACACATTCCATGTATAATATATGTATAGGGTTAATCAATTTTAATTAATCCCTACAATATTTAATTTTCCGTTTTATTTCATTTTTTTTTTTAAATATAAATAAATACAAATGTAAAAGATATTATATTCTATTCTAAGTGCAATTTAAATAAAAATTAAAAATATGAAATAATAGCAAAAAATTAAATAAAATAACATTTATATTATCACTATAATATATTATTTTTATTTCTTTATTTAAGTACTAGTACATATATTATAAAATTATATCTAATTAATTATTTTAATTAAATAAATATAACAACCGCCATATTTAAATTTAAAAACAAAAAAATTAAATATTAAACAATATATTTGTAATATTAATTAAATAATGAGATTAGTCGATTTTTATTTTTATTATTACACATACACACATAATTAATTAAATATCACATAAAAAAAATTAAATTAAAATTACTACTTATTATTTATTTTAATTTAATTTTTTTTTATGATTTTGAATAATTTCTATATATTCTTGATTTTTCTCATTAAATTACATACAATAAAATAACTCTATAAATTAATTATTTTTATGATTACATTTATTATAAATTATGATTAATTTCAATGCAATATTATTATATTATTATTATAAATTTAATTAAACAAATTAATTTAAAAAGAAAAACATGAAACAAAAAATACAAAAGTATATAAATAAATAAATAAATAAATAATAAAAATGAATGAATTTTTAAAAATAAATAAATACATTTATTATACTTACTTATATAATTTTTGTGCTGCTGTTGTGATATTTGATTAATAACAAGAAGATATAAAAAAATTGTTTAATTATTTTCTTTATTATTATTATGTTTTTGATTACATATTAATAAAATTATTAGTTTTCTTAATTTATTTATAATTTGTTATTACGTTTCCATAAGTTCATTTTAAACTCCATTCGTAATCAGATGATTTTTATAAGTTGTCCGTAGATACGAATTCAGTACTTCTCCATCCAAACACCTATTTTTAACCACTACACATTATTTATTTATTTTAAATTAATATAAATAATATCGAATTAATATAGGTAAGTTATACATTTTTTATTTAGCTTATTTTATTAAAATAATAATAAATTCCAATTCAGGAGCATATAGCGTCTACTAGGCTGAACCATTGAACTCTATTTGGGGCTATTACTTTAGTTATCCCCTATTATATATTTTACCGAGCAGTTTCGCTTCCGTAGGCATCCTTTTCTTCCAGATCATTAATGGTAACCTTTCTTCTCTTTTATTCCATTGTGGATCCCTTTCTATAGAATGGAATCTACAGGGTTATATAATTTATGCCCGGTTGCACAAACATATTTAACTAGAGCTTAGCTAACCAGTGGTTAAATGATAAAATTGTTTTTCATTTCACAACCGAAAATTACAATACAATAAAAAGTCAAAATCAAAATATTATCAGTCGGTTAAATATTTATCTCTAAAAAATTGGCCGGTTAATTTTAATCGGAGAATCGGTAGTTAAATATTTCGTGTAACCGGGTATTAGTTTTTTATCAGATCTTATCTTATCTATAGATAAGGAAATACTTGATTCGCTTGTAGAGTTTTCAGCTTGTTGGACTCCAGAGTAATAAGTACAAAACCAAATGCATGATCTCTGGTTATAGGGACTATGGTACACCAGATATAAGTAGTAGCCAAAAATTATGCTTAATTTTCTTGCGGTATTCACTCCAACTTGCACTTAATATTTTAGCAAATATTTCACATTTATTAAGATGTGGCCTTTTGCAAAATCAACTTACTAAAAATTCGAAATATTAAATAAATTAATCCATTTTTCCAAAATCTATTGCATTGACAACTATTAGATAAATAAATTCCAAAACATACGTTCTATAAAGGCAAATGTTATTGAGAATACTAAGCTTATTCTGTTTCATAAGATTCTGTCATGTCCGGATGATAATTATATAAAAATCGTGGAACATTGGGTCGATTAAAGGCAAAACGTCGAGAAGTTCTTTTTTCTTTTCCTTGCTTATCTTAATCGGACCGTCATAGATTTTGTTGATATTATCTAGCACGATTGCATTTATCTCGTCGTCTTACATTGACGGTTTTAAATTCCTGTTCATCATCCAAAGTACTTTTGTCGCGTTCTTTACATTTATTGGATTCCATGTTCCTTCGTAAACCGTACCCATCTAACTTCTCGCCATGAAAATTTATTACCATCACTGTCCTTTGTCCGCCATAAAAAGTTTTTTGCTAATCCTCCGAAGTCTAATAAATCACTTAGCATAATTTCATGAACCAAAAATTTAGATTTTGTCCCGACTCCACGGACAAATTGAAACCAATCTCTTCGGACATCGATTTTAATTTGCGTTTTTTTTCTTACGTTCTATAACCAAATGGTAGGTATCACACTCAATTTGAGAATGGTCAACTACTAAAAACTTATGGTCGAGTATATCAATGCTTTGGTATCGCTTTGCAAAAAGCTAATAAACATCGATGTAAGTATTTTTATTTTGCCCAAAGCAAGCGTCACTATAGAAAACAATATGTTTTGTAGAATGTGGTTCCATCTGCAATTTGTTTTATTATGCATGAAGCAATTTGATTGTCTCGCTAATTTCCAATGGCTTCATGCCACATGAAGCAAAACGGTTGGTTTGTGTGGCTATGATGCACCGTTAAATTGTAAGTCCAAAGTGATCGTTTGTAGAAAGATATATTTGTCTTCAAATAAGGTGTTATCAAACATTGCTGTAAGTCAAAGCTGAATACTTTGAATGAATCATCTTCGCTAGCCTTATTTTTGTCGCATTCTTTACATTTATAAGCTTGTTTTCGTATCGAGGTTTCCCTCTTAATAGCTACAATATTGACGATACATTATCGTAATATTTAAATTAGCGGACAGGTACTTTTTCGGAGTGTCCCTACTCATGTAATGGCTTTCGTAAGCCGGATAAACAATGATCTAGGTTTTTATGTCATTAATAACCCAGTCAGCCAATTTATTACTAGGAGTATGTTTACTTCTTAAATCACTTACATTTGTTGCCCCTGGTGTATTCAACTTTTTCTCGATAATGACTTACAACTTTATCTGTTTCTTCGAGTGCCATTAAAAAACATTTTTTGCTAATCTCTATGTTTTCTGCTCGTATTTGGAAATGATATTTGCAACTGGATCGTCGATTGCGAGACGATTTTTGAATACGTGAAATCGACTTCTTGTCGGCAATTTCAATCATACCTGCAATGTGGGCTACACGTTGCAAATAATGCCATGCCAAATTCAATTCAAGTTAATAAATTTTATTTATAGATTCACAACAAATTTGTAAGAAAATACCATACTTACCTAGATTCCAATATAGTAAGTGAAAATGTTCTTTCGATCAGCAATAGTTATTTTTGATTGACATTTCTTACGACAGTTAATAAGAGCTGTGATAGTTCGAGCTTTCTTGTAAGCTCCAGTACGAGTTACATAAGCTGGACCCGAGTTTCGCCTCACTTGTATGGTCTCTCGTTTTCCAATCAAATTTTCTTCTATTTCCATTGCCGTCATATTTATTTCGTCAGATATTTCGGTATAGACATTCACATTTGTGAAATACTGTGGATGCTTTGCATTTTGTAAATTTATTTTCTAGTTCTGTTAAAACAAGTTTAACCTTGGCCGGTTGAATGATGAAGATGTCTCAGATAAAACCGTATGATAATAATAGTTGTTATCAATATGGCAAGTGGTTGATTTCAGTTTATCCTCGATGCCTATAACAAATTGTAGTTTAAAAATAATATTTTTAATTAAAATGTAATCAAAGAGCTAGTTACTGATTTGAGGATGTTTCATGTTTGTTGTAGTACATGTAACGTTATTGCTTAACATGTTACTTTTCCTAAACAATGCAAGAAGTTTCTCAGTTCTTCTGAGGCTTTCATATTTAATGTGTTTCCCCTTTATTTAGATTTAAATAGTCTATTTAAAATAATAATTCAGCAATTTGAGAAGTTTTAGTTTACGGAGTTTGTACTCAACTGTTGACCAATTTAATTATATTTTTATTATTTATTTGTACTTTTTTTATGAGATCTGCGGCGAACAGCGCGCTTGTATAAATAAGCATTTGTGTTGGTTTTAGATATTGTATTCATTGATGAATTTAATTTTGATTACGTGATTTTCTTTTTAGTTGGTCCTAGTTTCATTGCATTCTTCTCTCCTGGTATATAAAAACAAAATGACGAATTTTATGAAAATAACGATATCAACATTAAATTTGACGATATAGCCGACGAGAACAATCCGATCCAAAAGCCCCCCTTTCCCATCTTCACCAATTTAGCTTATATTCAAATCTAAATATTCTACCAACAAATGATTACATTCATCCTCAAAAGATGTCAGTATATAGCATAGATACAACATAAGTCGATATATTTTCAATTAACGTGTCGACAACCCGCAGATAACGTCAACTAATAAACGATAATGTAGACAATTACTAGAGTGGTTTTGTCAATTAGCCAAATTTCTTTAGGAACAATGCGTTATTGGTAATAAGTTTTATAGAACTATATGGCCAACACTTTACTGCTGAATCGTGTTGAAGAATTAGCGGCAAAATACGTCGTTATGAAAAATGTGACCTGGCTCCACAAATGCAAACTACTGGCCAAATCATACATTTTTTTGCAAATGTTTCTAACTTGAAGTGTTTCAAAACCAATTTCATGTACGTTTCGTTTTTGTAAAGATTTCTATCAGTTGTGCCATGTAAAGATTTCTATCGTTGTTCAGGACCAATTTTTAATACGCCGATGGTTGAGTAAGCAGAGTCAATGCTCTTGAAATCGTGGACTCGAGTTCAAGACTTGTCAGCGTCAATACTTTTTTAATTTAATTTCTGCTGTAAAATTGGTTCAACACAGCTTATGTTGAAATTTACATTCAATTTCTGCAAGTAATGCAAATATACGGTAATGGTCAAATAAGCATCGTCCATTCGTGTTGCTAAAATTTTCAATTTTCTATATTGAATTGACAAATATAAAAGATTTGTTTAGCAACAGTTTAATATACGACGGTGGTGCAGTTAACAGAGTCAATGCTTTTGGATTCGTGGACTCGAGTTCAATTCTACTCAGCTCAGCGTCCAATAACCTTTTTAATTTAATTTCTTGGGCAGGTATAAGAGCCATCTTTTGTGTATGACCGTAATGAAAATGTAAGAGTGCCATAAGTATAAGTATAAGAGTCATCTCTTGTGTAATCCTGTTGCTAAAATTTTCAATTTTCTCTATTGAATTGAAAAACATAAAAGATTTGTATAGCACTAACTTTATATACGCCGGTGTGCAGTAAGTAGAGTCGTTGGATTTGGATTTGTGAACTTGAGTTCAAGCCTCGGTTTGGCATTAAAGAATTTTTAATTTAATTTATTTAATTTCCCTCTTCAATTGGCAAATATAAAGGATGAGTTTAGCGCGATATCGGTATAAGGAAATGGTGAGGTGGTAAAATAAGCGGTGTCATAGGATTTGGAATCGTGGATGGTTGTGCAGTGTTCGAACCTCGATTAAGGGTAAACAATTTTAGCGATCCACACATTTCTCATTAAATTAAAAAAAAATTACTTTTTGATTTAAAAATGACCAATTTGCAATTAAATTAAAAATATATATTCAGGCTTCAAACTAGTCATGATTAGAAACCAATCACACAGCTTCTTTTACCACCGAGCCACCGCCATACATATAAATTGTGATATTCTTAGCGTTCATAGCTGCCATTTGAATAAAAAAATTGAAAATTTTAGCAATGGCAATGGACTCTGCTTATTTGACCATCGCCGTACAATTTCATTACTGCTCTGTACCCATCTTTTATATTTGCCACTTTTACGTGTAGAAAATTGAAGTGAAGCTAAGTTGAATTAGTTTTATTTAACCATCACCAATTTGACAGGAGAAATTAAATCAAAAAATGTTTGGCTCGAACGAGCATCGAACTAAGATCCATACATCCAAAGTCACTGACTTTGCTTACTAGACCACCGCCGCATATATATTTCATGCTGTACAAATCTTTTATATCTGTCATTTGAATAGAAAAAATTGAAAATTTTAGCAAAGGTAATGGACTCTGCGAGTTTATTTCACCATCGCTATAATTATACCCATCTTGTATAAATGAAAATGTTTAATAGAAGCAGCTGTGTGTTGAACCAATTTGAATATACAAGAAATTAAATTAAATAATACCGTCGCTAATGGGACTCGAACTTTGTTCCACAAATCCATAGTCAATCACTCTACTACCTCGCTCACCACCGTATATATATTTAATGTTATGCAAATTTTTTATACTTTCCAATTGAGAAACTTGGGGGAAATTTTTAACAGAAACTGAGTGAACCAAAATTGTCCCAACATTAATATCGTTTGAAACTTAACTGACCTGCATAGTACCAGGTGCAACATTTAATGAGATGACATTCCAAGTAGTGTATTTCGTGGAAGTTAAAAATCTGACAAGCTATTCCTCCTTATGTTCTTATAAATTATAAAACTTTCGTTCCAATCAATGATGCTTGATTCGATTTTCTAGGCGGGCCACAATATTGACCACTGACCATACAAGTTTTAAATTTAAGTCAGTACATGAATAACGTTCAAATAAAAAATATCCCTATACAAACTGAAAGTCTAACAAATAAGTATAGCTGAGTTTTAGTTTTGATTAAAACTAAAAACAAATTTAATTTAATTTCTTACAAATTAATTCAATTTAGATTCTGTTAAACTTTCATTTTTCTCTATTCAAATGGTGAGTATAGAAGATGGGTTTATCAGTAATGAAATTGTACGGCAGTCGTCATGTAAGCAAAGTAATGGGCGTTTGATTAGTGGACGTGAGTTCAAGCGAATATCGGGCTAACGTTTTTTAAATTTAATTTCATCTTACAAATTAGTTCAACTCAGCTTCTATTAAAATTTTCAAATTTTTCCAATTAATTGCCAATCAGTAATTCTTTTCCTTTGTTGTAGTTAATCTAGAACCCCATAGTGTGTATTCTTCGCATTGAAGTCACCACCTATAATGAACCTTTTTCCCAGACGCTTGAAGAACTCTGAGTATTGTTTGTTTTTAATAGAATGTCTTGGTGGACAGTAGAATGCTGCCACAATAATAGGAAAGTTGCCACTAAACTCGGTAGCACTTATAGCCTTCCTGAACTCGAATTCGTTTTACAATGGAGTGGGGTTTGTTAAATTTTATGGCAACGGTCATAGTTAAAGTACCCCGGATTATTTTGAATGAATGGCGTAATCTACCTCGGCCATCCCTGATTACTACACTATTAAAATTCAAAATAAAAAAATTTCCGAAATTTTTATAGGTAATATAAACTTATTATATTAATTAGTATTTATTTTAAAATATCGACGTGATTACATCAATCTCTAACAAGTCTGAGAAGATCTCTTCAATTTTTGTACCAATTTTTTTCGCCACCTCTTGCTTTTCCAAATTTGGCAGGTCGAGATATGACCATAGTAAATCTCCATCGATAATACATCGTGCTGGATTACACGGTATTTTACGTGCTGATTTGACAGTTCGGAATGCTTTCGGATTTAATCCACACAAATGTGATGTATGTGTTAACAAAATGTTTTGCAACATGAACAGGCGACGATATGTTTTTTCCGGCAATGGAAGTATATAGCCTACACCACCGTCGAGTGTAGCATAATAGGTAATATGTTTACTCTCGTACCCACTAGACGTATGTCGATTTCGTTGCAACGATTGATATAAATTATCAGCGAGACAGCATTGTACGCGGAACATTGAATTTATGCGTTGGCCAATGTGGTAATCTGCTTTTCGTATTAATCGCTGCCCACCATAACTCTCTCGAGATTCCGGTTGGTACATGAAATTTATTAAATTTTCCTCGCTATCTGATACAAGAAATCCTAAATTTGGTGTGTCTACTAGGTATTCTATACTAAAAACGCTAAGCGGATGATAATCTCTCGATACTAGTGATACGGTCCGATACTCCTCCTGGAATCGTAATAAACTGACTGATTTATATACATCGGCGACCAAAATCAGAGACTTTATTGAAACCATTTCATGGACGTAGATATTAGTATCAATGAATGCCACTCCGATTAGATCATCGTCTTTTAACTGCCACAAGTATATTTTTTGTCCGACTGATGTTACCAAAAATCCTAGAACGTGGGTTATCGCTGAAACAGGTCCTTTTTGTTCTTTTATATAAACCTCTTTGAATTTAAATTTGGTTAATGGTTTGCCCGGTTCCGGAACGACCTCAATAATATCGTATATCAGGATTCGACCTCGAGACGTAATATCTTCACTATAGTTGTAATTTGTTCCAATACAAATGTATTCTTTGTAACCTGAACGGGTACCTTCGTAGGCTAGCGATACATTTTTGAATGCGGTCACACATTCCCATGGCTCAAAATCGATATTTGTTTCCGGAATAAGTTCCCATGCCGATGGTGACACTAGTACAACGGAAAATTTACTCACTGTTGGATATAAAAATCGCTCTCCTTTATTTTCTTCCGTCAATTCTTTATCCTCGCCGTTGAATCGGAAGTAATGTGTCGTAACTTCTTCCGTATCAGTGACGAGGCAGTACACTTGTCTCTCTTGGTGGTATGCTACATGAGCAGCGGTGCAGCGTAATGGAATTTTGCGCACCGGCCAAACCGCATCGTATGATAAATATGTTGGGCAAATCGCAATTTTTAACTCGTACGAATTGTCGAAGTATAGGAAACCATTTGGACAATTTACATTGTTAAACGGGGCGAAACTGCGCATCGACGTGTTACTGTAGAAACGGTGAATGCGAGGCTCCCCACGTGACGTTAAAAATAGAAAATATGACTTCTTGCCACAAATCGCTACTCCATTATATCCCGCAATATTACCGAAATATCTAAGTTGACAATTATTTTCTTTAAAATTAAGCTGATTTCCATCCGCATCCATATTAAAATCACCGAAATTATCGCTATTTTGTTCATGATCGTTTAGGTTTAGATTTATATTCAATACGTTCAGCATATCGTGCGTGATTTTACGAAATCGTAATTTTAAATGTCCTTTAGCGTATCTGAATGCCCGATATATTAGAAGCTCACAGCCGGTGCGGATCAATAAAAGTGGTCGAGATCCATGATTACCAAGTGCAGTCATTAGGATTTCTCGCGGCTTAACCATGCTATTTGCAGCTGATTGATTTTGACCAAAAGTGCTATTCATATCAGTATCCCCATCTTGCCCCCCTAATTGATCAGACATTGGAACAAATTCCATAGCATCCGAAAGTACTTTACTCCCATTTCCAACGTTCGACACTAAATAGACGAGCTTCAAATCGGGCATCGAATAAATTTCAAGATTTGAATTTTCTCGTGTTACGAGTAGCCAATACGTCGGCTTGATCGGCTGTAAAAGTCTCTTCCACCATTCAGTATTTTGATTTCGACTCGGTAGCGCCATAGAAACCATACTCGTCATTTTAAATGAGCCCTCCCCGTACAATAAATCCTCCTCATCTTCAATTTTTAAATTCGGTTCCTGCTTCATCGCACCAAAACCACTTGAATACAAGGACGTACTCGACTGTCCCGTTTTATCGTAACTATCCTCAATTTTAGTGGTAAATATACCGCTCACATCACGATAAGCACTCATTCCAATAACAGGTGGAAAATTTGAAATTGTATTCTTATTGACTGCTAAACGGGGAGAACCTTTAGCCTCGCGCAAAGCAAGGGTAATAACTTGTCCATTTTCAGCTCGGACGCAAACATACGGATCGGCGATTGAAACGTGTGCTAGTTCACAACCTAAATCAATCGGAATATTTTGTATAGGACGCGTGCCCTGGAGAAGCCGAATACTACTGATCGTGACTTGGACGATATATCGATTGTTTCCGATGTTGCCAACATAAATCGTGGGGAGATTATTACAAAATCCGGTATTTTCAATCTCATTAATTTCTTCGCCCGTTTGTAATACCATAGTGCTCCCCTCTTGCGTGAGCACCATATACGAATGTGTTATATCTTCATTTGGACCTTTGTTTGTTTTATTCTCACCAATCACGGTCCAGACATCATTGCATCCGGATAATCCAAAACTTGTGATTATTTGTGGCTTTATACTATTCTGCAGTACACATAGTGCTCCATTTTTGCCGTGACCACTTGATGTGAGTATTTCTAAATCGATACTCTCTTTTCGTTCATTTTCATCGACTTTTTCAGTTTCCTCTTCGCGAACACGTTCGCCAACAGTCATGTGGCCAATAGGACCAATATTCAGAATACTGTCACACACTTCGAATGTAAAACTGGTTAGTTGGACCGATGTTTTGTGTCCACTTCCGTACACTTCAAGTTCTTCACCTTCAAGTTTTTGTTGTTCGAGCTGCTGCTGCCGTTTAGCGGTTAAATTCGCTTCGATCGTTTCCAAATCTTCAATAGTTATTACAGTATTTTGATCTTTTTCTGTGAATCTCAGAAGCAAAGAATTACCAAGCCTCGATCCCAAAAATAGATAATCCTCTTCGACTACACAAATCTGAAATAACACGATAATTATTACCTGACCATATTAGAAGGTCTAAGTGTGAAATACTTACACATGAAGTAAGCACACTAGCGGCTGCTTTACTAAAATGAAAATTTCTAACACTTCGCATTGAGTCTGCGCATAGTGTAAGTACGTAGAGCTCTCCACCGCGTAACGACAGCACAATTTTATCGTTCGCAATGAATGTGACTTGAGCTCCGTCGAGACAAATTTTAACACCATCTTGCGGTTCTGGAAGTAAGATGGAAAGTAGATTAGCTGCGAGTTATAAAATATAAGTAATTTACCTTACTTAACGGGAACGCCGTGCTATGATCAGCTGTGCTGTTTAAACTTACTCCATACGGTGGAACACTTTGATTCAAATAAATCAAGGCATTTATAGATACCACAATACATCCACCGATAGGCTTACTAATTGGGATCACTTGTGTGCAATCGAATGGAAGGCTGGTCACAGTCCAAATTACTGGATGTACTCGCTGCTGAATGTTCAACGAAATCGCTACCATTGTACATGTATCTGATCGGACTGCAATACGTCCGGGAAATGTACGGACTGGTTCGTAAAGTATTAAAAGTGTTGGCTCGTAGTATCCGTGTAAAAACTGTATATCGATCACATTATCGATCTTTTCATCTAAATCCTTGAGAGTTATTATGTAAGAGGCCAGAATTGGAGTTTTAGCAATCAACTGGACAGGCGTCTTTTTAATCGGTTTGACATCTTGAACTTCGATTTCATCAAGTGTACTGTCCTTTCGAAAAGGCAACACAACTAACTTTCGGCCATATATCAACATGACGGCACACCGATTATCTGTATCTACCCGCACAATCGGCACATGATAATTTCCCGCCCATCCTCCCTTAATATCATCCTCTTCAAAATAATGTAATGATAAAGTTTTCAAATCGAATGTATCTGGATCATGTTGCACCACGGACAGCTTGGCATCCTTAAAGCTAATCAACAGTGCATCACGTTGCGATCCAGCCAATGAAACTGATTGCAAAGACATAACATTACCAAAAAATTGATACGACGTCATGCACTCCAATTTCATTTTGGGTGGCCTCAAATCTGAATATTTCTCTTTCGAATTGGGATCAACATCCGGAATAATTCGATACACCTTGAGAACGTTGGCCCCGGCTGTAACCAAATTTTTTTCGGCTGTATTAAAAAAATTACATGATATGGCATGCTCGACTCCAGTAGCTTGATGCGTTTGTTTACAAATCGAAAACATTTTTTTATTGATTTCTGGGCAAAACTATTAAAATAAAATAATAAAATGTTTTTAGGTTATGTCACATTTTTTAATATGTATTGTAAATAATACTGCACACCTACTAAACTATAACTTGTATACCTATTAGACATAAAATTGGTTTTTATTCAATTAAACATTATTATTTTGACGAAGAAAGTCATAAGAATACTAACTAATTCAGAAAATTAAAAGTTATAAAAATCGGCTTTCTTAAAACATTCTAAACAAATGCCAGTGCAATTTTATGACATTTCGGTTGTCAAATTTTATACACTGTTAATCTGTTTGTTATGTATCCAATAGTTCTAGATATTCTAGCAGATGTCACCTAAATAATTAAATATTGGTTGAGGAAATTTTTTACATACACACTACACAAAACGCAAAAATATTATGACTTCAAGGTTTAATTAATTAAATTTAAATTTTATTTATTTTTTACGTAATAATAGCTGTACATAAATAATAAATTACCTATTAAATAAAATGTATAGTTACTAATTGAGTAAAGAAATTATTAAATAAATAGCATAGCAACATTCCTATCACAATATACTTAGTGTATTAACTGTATATTTAAAACATTACAATTGCAATTTTAAATTTCGGTAGGGAATTTAGAAACAAAACCTTATAATGGAAAATTTTGATTTCAGCATAAATAAATTCGTTGTTGTGTATGGAATTGTTTTCTGTGTACATACACATATACGGACGCATACATATCATAATATAACAGTACAAGGTCTCAAAATTATGGAAAGTGAACGACGATAATTACGAATTGGTTTACGATTAAGATTGATAAGCTGAAGTGGAAGCTATAATTATATATTATTTTGCGCGATGTGATCACTCTACTATAGACATAAATTGATTTACCATAAAAAAATATGACTCATTTGGTTGATGATAAAATCAATCTCATCATTGCAACCCTATAAATTTAAGATAATGGGTATTAACACCGAACTAACTACAAGACAGATCTCGTAAAAATTTAAGTAAAGTCTAACTAGCAATTGCGATTGAGATCGTAAACTTGTTTATTTTGGCGGCGATCTAATAGAAATTCATAATTAATCGGCTCACAGCTAGGCACTGCAAGAAACTAACAAACATGTTAAAGAGGCATAATTATTTGATCAATAAATGAATCGATTTCGTTACGATTTCGTGCTATGCCCAATGGAAGCTCGAATATCCAGCAGAGGGGAAACGTAATCCTGAAAATAGGAATTATAAGTAGATTTTTCTCATTTAAATCATTTGAACAGTTTGTAATTTAGTATCTTAAGAAGCCATTTTTCATTAAAATACGCATTACAAAAATCAACTGTTTGTAAAGTCAACAAAAAGCAAAATGGATAACGCCAAAATAACACCGGACCCCCGCTCAAGTACACGAACACGAAATTTAGCATCGGCACGTGGTTCTGATGAGATCTATACCCGAACACAATGTTAGAATGGTAATTAGGGACTTACTAGAATGTTAATGCTAGAGCTGGCAGAAATTAAACCGACTAGAGTGAGAACATAGGTTCGTATTCCCGACACGAAACTGCGACCGATAATGGTGAGAGAATGATGTACTTTGCAATTGCTCACGATCTTAGAGTAGCAAGCACGTTCTTTCCTCACAAACAGATACATCTATAGATATGGAAAGATCCTCGCGGAACTTCCCGTAGTCAAATTGACCATGTGTTAGTTTCTAAACGGCGGGCTCGGGGTGTGCAGCATGTAAGAATTGATCGGTCAGCAACCTTATACGTATAGGCAGCGATCATTTGGCCGCTGCAAAACTACGAGGGAAGTTTTCGTACAAGTGAACTGTAAAGGTCTGATAAATGAAGATGAAAAGAAACGATATCAGGATCTTGTCACCGACAACATTGAGGAAGCTAATTGCAACATTGAGGAAGCTAATTGCCAGTCAGGCTGCGTGAACTCTGTCTGCCAGGTACTGAAAACTTAAAGGTACTTAGTATGGTCTTGCATTCCAGCAACAAAATATAGCCCATAGTGAAGTGCAAAAACTTCTCACAATCGCGAGGAAAAACAAGGCTTCTCTTGCTAGGTGGGCAGCTAAGCGGATTTGTATAGATGGAAAAAGGGAGAATGGTGGAACGCCGAGGTTCGCGTAATTTCTTTAAAGGAATTACTGTATTACACTATACTATTTAACGCCTACGTCAATTGCCATTCGGGACCGCGATGGAAACCTCTGTGTCAACATCGAAGTAGTACTTGACGATTGGAGTGGACACTTTACCGACCTGCTTGTTGTTCATCATGCGTCACAGACTGTTGTTGAGCCACCTCTAATACAGACTGCGGAGATTTGCACTGAGGATCCATCCCATGAGGAATTCACTAATTGCCATTCAGAGATTGAAACGAAAACACTCATCTGGGATGGTCTGCACTAATTCAGAGCTTAAGAGATTGTTGGTCAGTAATAGCTTGAAAGACAATCGAAATGAGAGATTTATATGCCACATACATTAAAACTATACCCAATTCAGACTGATTATTTTAAGCTCTACTGATCGCCATTATTTCTTCTAAATGTTAGAATGCTAAAGGACTAGCATATAGACAGAAGTTGGTCCATAGCTATAGCGAATTTGAGTTTACTCCTCCTTACTAGTCGAAACATCCTGAGCTTATCAAGAGGTAATGAAAATCCTTCCATCGATTTTACTAAAGGGAGTTCCCTTAAATTTTATTCTGCTGTACGCTAGACGACAGGTGTAGAGCACGTGGAGCACTGTTTCTACATGATCAATGCAGCTACGGCAGAAATCATGACGGGGACGCCAAGTCTGCGCGCATGTACTCCTATGAGACAATGTCGTGTTAAAGCTCCTTCGACCATATACCAATATGGTGCCGTCGGGTAATATCAAGGCCAGATTTGTCTGGTTATTACCCACGAACTGGCGTTAGACCAACTGTCGTTCCTTTCTTTCATGGCTTCCTCACCAGTTTACAGGAAGCAAGCGGTATCTTTATATTCGGCCTGCTTTGTGAGATAAGGCGTACTGTGCCCTGACGGCCAAGCGCATCCATCTTTACATTTCCTACAATATTGTGGTGCCCTGACAGTATTGAAGTGGCCCCGTCCGTGAAGAAGCTCAGCGTTTCATTGTCTCAATTTGCTTGTCCGCGAGATAGAGCGTAAGATGAAACAGAATCACGAAGGCCTGGGTAGGTGTGCTCCTGAGTTTGCTGGACTCATACACAAGCAGGCAGTTCTTTGGACTTTCATCGAAAGTTTCAGGTTAGCCATAATTGTTAACGCTGGCCTCCAGACGACAACCACATACAGTAGTATGGGTTTGACCACTGAGACATAGAGCTAGTGTAATATGTGGGGGCCCATACCCCATCTCTTTAAAATGGTATTTTTACAGGAGTAGAGTGCTATAGTGGTTTTTATTACCTTTTCTAAGATGTTTGGTTTCCAGCTGAGCTTGCTGTCTAAAAGTAGCCCAAAGTATTTCGCTTTATCCGGAAAGATCAAGCGAGTACTATTTAGTATTGGCGGGTTACACTGAGGTCAAATGTGCTTCCTGATAAATAGGATCAACTCCGTTTTCTGTACCAAGTAGGCACATACGCGGTTATTCAGCGTACACAAATATTTACCAAAGACCGCAATAGCAACATCAACCGCGTAGGCAAGGGCAGACGCCCCACCCAGATGAGGTGTTACGATCCTGCCTCTAAGCATTTGATCTAGAACCTAGGGTGGAGAACCGTTTCCACCGATCATCCATTACAGTAAGCGTGTTGAGATTTCGACAGTTCGTCCGGCTTAATTGAAGTAACCTTCTATTTGCCTTTCTAGTGAATTTAATGGCTTATTCTTATAGGCCAAAAGTCTTTGGGATAGCAATTATAACTTTTGCCTGCTTTAGGTATAAATATTACTTTTAAATCAGTCCCTTTACTAGGAATGTAACAAAGTTCTAGGCTACCTTTTAAGATGACTTCCAGCCAAGGTAGGGGTAAATCAATATTTCTCTGAACATCCACAGGAATAATTCAAAATTTTATATTACCCCGCTTAAAAGGAGCAATATCAAAGAAATGAAAATCCAACCTTTGGAAATTTATGGTTTCAGAGCGCATCTAAAGAGTATGCACAAACGCGATACTGGGCTAAAATGTGTATATTAGTCTGTTTCAATTAGTTCCGTGATAAAAGTTGGGTTTTCTGAAGATCTTTCCTATGACTTGATCATATAATATTTATATTGAGATATATTGCATTTATACAGTTGGCCGATTTTGGCCTATTCCAGTCATTGTAGAGTGTGTGGCAAAATAGTGGTCAGGCTGCTGTGTATGCAGAGGGGGATAACACAATACTCGCTTCATGTGCCGTAACTGCGAACAACTTCAATAAGTGCTCACACTGCCTCTTTGTGGCGGCCGCTAGAAACTACTCTGTTAGAGTAGCAGGCTAAAGTGTGAGAGCTGTAGTCTTCCTATAGGGAGGGGGTTAGCGTTGGGTTAACCGCCCAACCTGTCAAATCGTATTGTTATAACGAAACTTATTTTTGGATTCACAACAACGACCTCGGACACGATATAAGGGCAATGATTTTAAATTTAGAACATGGAACGTACTTAGCCTAAATCGACCGGATAGCCTCGATCAACTCTTCGAACAAGCATCTAAGTATAAGCTTGACCTCATAGCACTGCCTGCAGGAAATAAGATTAATCTGCCACGGCATGGCTGACCACAGGCGCTACGGACTAACTCTCTGCCGCAGCAATAAAAATAAAAATTGTACATCAGGTAATACAAGTGATAGTATCCATTATCTCTCATGATAGCACTATGTATAATGCATATACAAACTAAATCAGTAAATACAAGTTGTGAAATCATTACAAATTACGTTTAAAGATTAAAATTTTACATTAAATTGACCTAATAAACTGAAAAATACCATCAACAAAAATAAATCATTTATTTAAAAAAAATTTGAGCTTTTCAAAATAACACATATTTTTCATTATTTTTGATTATTTCACCAGTCCCATCGTCTCCAGAGTCAATTAGGTAAAAGTGTCGGAGTAGCTCGAATATTTTTTAAGTTTGGCATACTAACACCAATTATCCTGTTCGTTTCGAAAAACTTCCACGGTCGTGAGACTGGTGAAATAATTGAAAATGTATGAAATTGTTAACTTAAAGCCAAATTGGCTCGCTCACGAGCACGACCGTGGAAGTTTTTTGAAACGAACAGGATAATTGGTGTTAGAATGCCAAATGTAAAAAACACCCGAGCTTGTCCGACATTGGCTCGAGTATTTGGAAGTAGTGGTTTTTGTTGGCTAAGTTTAAAAAACACTCGACTTCGTACGTCACTTTATCACAATCTTTTCCGAATCCGTCTTAATATATCAAATCATTGAATGGTTCGATTTACGTTTTTTAATGATACTTATTTATGTATCTTTTTTTTTCATGTTATTGAGATGGTGTGGTACGAAATTCAAAATTATAGTGATTTTCTGATCTTATATTTTTCCTGGGATTTTTGATTTGATTTGATTTGATTGAAATGTTCGACCAAGCATTAAGCAGGATCTCCCGGAGATGACCGGGCCTCACTGAACACCCGTTTACGCATAACATAAAGAGGATTTGGATAGGTTCAAGTAGTATGACAGAAATTCACTCGGTTACAGACACCTGGTATAGCCAATAGTTAGTAACACAGGACGATACAGTTCTAATTTACTTTTATAATTTTTCAGCATCACTGGGCTCTGAAATAAAATTTATGAGTTTGCTGGATCAGAGTTATGAGATACTCCTGAAAATTCAACTCAAATTAGTTAGGATTAATTTTATTCTCCATTCCAACCTTTAATTAATTAATTTAAATTTAAGTTTAACTGGCAGAGACCCTGTAATTTAAATCAATTTACTATTATTAATTTCATATATTGGAGCTGTGATAGACACTGTAATGAATGATAATTAGTTTATACTGTTAAATGGTTCAATATTTGTACAGAGAAAGTCAAGAAAAGCAAAGGAGTTAAACAGGGATGGACTATAGCTCTTCGTTTATTTAATTTCATCCTGAATGAGGTTTTACTAACTGTGGCAGACCAATTCCCTGAGTTGAAACTAGATCAGCGCATTGAGTTGCAGCTTCCTCTCATACTCGCCTATGCAGATGACATTTTACTTATCACACGAGACAGAGCATTAGAACCCATTCTGAATGAATTACTAGGTGCTTTAGAATTATAGCCTTAGAATTTGTACCACCCCCAGCATATAGTGTTGTCTGGTGTCACTTTCAATTGTGTTGATACGATGCAATATTTGGGTACTTATTTAACTTCCAAGTTAAGTCGGCCTCTCACCATTCGTACTCGGTGTCATCAGGCGCTCGGAATAACTCATCATATGCAGAAATTCATTCATAGAAATCAAGTACCCTATGAGACGGTTATCTCTATGTACCGGTACTTTATTTCTCCTGTTTTGATATATGGTTTACAGCCAGCTGCTCTAACCTTTGCAAACCGACGCCGGCTAAAGAAATACAAGTTTTTTTTTCTAATGAAACTACTTGAGTTCTGTCCTTATCATCCTCCAAATCTTGATATCCTTCAAATCTTTTTAAGCATGCTAAATCTGCGCCATTATCAACTAAAATTGTCGCGGATGAATGGCGGAAACAGTGCCCTGTGTATTGTTTTGCGTCTGGCAATTTTAAAAACGTAGCAACAATTTGTGGCATTTTACCAAACTGATGTTTGAAACCTTTACCATTTGTGTATTTAATAAAAAAAACGCAAAGAATTTAAATCTTTTGGACGCGAAGCTGTAATATTCTAAATAAGTTTCGTTTACGATAAATGATCGTGGTTTATTTGTCTTGTTATTCGGGATTTTAACTAAAAGTTTAGATCCCAAATCACGAATGTCAGTAATTTCCATGCGGGCTAGTTCATCCCGTCGAGAAGCACCAGCGATTCCAAAAATTAACGCAACCTACAAAAAACAATCATAATATTACATACAAAAAAATATTGCAGTGTGAATTGAATTTTATCCGAAAACACATTTGAATTTAATGTGTAAATAAATACAAATAATAATCGTTTTAAATACCTACATGCCTACTTTAGTAACTAGGAACGAATCATCTGAAGCTTCCAATATGAATTGTTTAGATTTCTTATTTTAGATATTTTAGATTTCTTCGCTTTATATCCGTCGGATTTGCGTTTCAAGAAGACACGTAATTTTTGGCATTTTGCAATATCCACATTGAATAGTTTGACCATTATGTGGATGATTCCAATTTTGTAGATAAATCAGCGAAATACGCCAGAATGTGGTTTTCCGAAAATGATTTGATGTGTTTAGATTGACGATAATCCATAAAGCATTTATAAGCATTGTCGTATTTTTCCTTCGATTTTTGCGGGAGTAAATCACATGTAGCTGAATTAGCTGCTTCCACTATATATCCGGCGGGGTACAAGATAAGAATAATTCGCTTTCACTGTCCATATCCCTTAAATTTCGTTCACACGTTTTTTATAAATCACATATAGGTACACAAACTTGACAACTTTTGAAAAAAAAAAAACAAAATGTATTTATGTCTTATGATGTCGTGGCTAACTAAGCAATAATTTTATGTTATTTTCGATTTTTTACTTTGTTTTGATTTCTTAATATGATAATTAATGAATAATACTAAAAATTATTTTGGGTTTATATTCGTTTTTTAAGTCCGATCGGAGAAAAAATAGTATGTACAATTCGGAGGAAAAGTGCATTCCCGGACTCCCGTTTTTTTATTTTAGTTTTTTTTGATAGAATGAAACACACGCTTTTTTCGATTTCCCGAGCATTAAGAATGTTGATTTAATATTTACATGTTATTTAATTTAAAATACCCCATATCATCAATTTTAGTTTAGAGTTTCTTACAATAAGGTATTTTTAATATTAAAACGAATTATGGCATTCGTCACCCATCAATAATTAATTTATTTGCTAAAATGGTTAAGTTAAAATAGATAAGCTTTTGATAATTATTGAATGTATTTTAGATGAATTAATGAGCTTATAGAATTAAAACATATTATTTTTCAAATTAAATTTTAATTTATATGAAATTATGTTGCGTGTTTTGGTAAACTATCGTAAAATATTTAAATAAAATTAAATTTGTCGTTTTATTTAATTGTATTTGTTGAATGCAATATTGAAAGCTGAATGAAAATTGAAAGGAGTTGAAAAAAATATTTTCACATTTTCATATGCAGTACAATTTTTCAATGTAATAGTGGATGAATTTTCTAATGGAAAACATATCATAAATTGGCAAAATGGTTTATAATCTTTATGAAAAATAATGTTGCACTTCACAAACGTTTAGTATAAAAATTCATTGTAATGATTGTAATGAACAACCTGTTATTCTAACCAACAAATTTTTGTACCCCATTTTGCGGCTGTTTAAAAATAAAGAAATTTTAACGTTGTTGTGTTTTTTTGTAATAATGAAATTTTTTTTCTCTCAGTGTCCTACCTGGACAACGGGTGGATGGAAGAGGACCTGATAACACTCGGTCATCATGCCTAACGTTATCTTTTTAACACTTCTATCGGCATGCCTATATGAACGGGACTCAGGTCATGACCCACCTCTATAATTTTAATATTTAATAGAGATATTTTATACATATGTATATATATATATATATATGCATATGTAGCTGTCCATTTTCGATTTATATTTAATTTACTCGTATAGATGTGACCTCGCAGCTCGCACGTATAATATAATAATTATAAATTATATTACTACAAAATGGCTGGCTGGTTTATCATATTATATATATATTGTATGTAGATATGTATGCACATATATACAAAATATTTTCTATAATATTACAATAATATATATATATATATATATATATATATATATATATATATATATATATATATATATATATATATATATATATATATATATATATATATATATATATATATATATATATATATATATATATATACACGTTATATTATTTTAAATCAAAATAATAACCTTGTACAATTTTTATTACTTTGGCATATCGTAAGAAATACGCGCGTATATACATATAAGTAAAGTAAAGTAGTAATGCATACATACATAACATAGCTCTCTAGCAGACATACTTACAGCTCTTATCAAAAAAAAAATTATAAAATAATTTGTTTTAATACACTCGTTATTTAAAATGTTTGATGAATCATTAAATAGAATATCTATATATGTAAGTATATGTATTACTAGTGCTAGCTGCGGCTATCCAACAACTGATAATGTTTTAATCTGTTTATACATATACATACTTATATTATTGGGTGTTAATAAATGTTAGTAAAATACAATATGTGTATACAATATACGATCAAGTCATGTATGTATATTGTATTAGCCTAATCAGAAAATTTCCGCGTTATCAATTCTCAATATCAGGCAATGTTTAATGATTAAATTGTCCGTATGTATACGTCTATATATAGTTTAAAATATTATTTGCGTTATAATAAAATTCACCAGCTTTAATCAAATTTATTTAATATACACGCAAGTATGTGATTTATCGTATCGCATCGATCCATGATTCACATTCCAGATTAACATTTTTTGTTATAAATATCCTCACTATATACTTGTTGATTTGCATTGCACAGAATTTCAGTGCAACATGATTCATATACAAACGTATGTACGACTATCAAGTATTTCGAATTTGTTATCAAATCAAGAATATTTTGTTTCTAGATTTGTTAATCATATATACACTTACCTACATACATATATTTCGTATAAATTTAAGTGTATACGCGGCAAGGTGAACAAGACATCATTAACATAACGTATGTATGTAATGTACGCTCGTATATAAATCGAGAATTCGAACAGTAGGTGCTTAGATCGTATTTGTAAGAAACATAAGAATTTCATTTAACTTAACGTATATGATTACGGTTGGTTCTTGTATATACGTATGTAAGTATATAATGTACTGAAATCAATATATCCGCAGGTGTATTATTGTGTTATTATATCGATCTGAATACGAATGTTTTATGTTGTATAGGTGAAAGATCACTACTCTTTATACTTTACTGTATATTATATGGACTTACAACGCTCGAACAATAACCTCCGCGTATAATAAATTTCACTTTTTTAATTTTAATTTTTGTGACATATACATTAACATAAAGGAAAATGCAATGGCAACAACGGAAGGAAATATTACCCCAGGTGGTAATCCAGGTTTTAACTCGGAAATTCCACCCTTCTCGAAGAAGGCCGGTTCCATGGATTCTGGGGGGAACCAACCATTGCTAAAGGAAAGATCACGATCGGAGAACTTTACCGAAGAAAACCCCGTTACTAACCCTTTTGGAAAGAGTTCCAAATTGACAAGATCACCAACAAGATACGGTAACGAATATGAAAAGGACAATTTTGAACTACGCAGAAAGCTATGCGAATTTGAAAAGATCACAACTAAGCTAAGTAATGATTTTATGATACTTAAAAAAGAAAATGAGGAACTTAGAAAAGCTCTAACACCTGCTGTAACAGAAGAGAAATCAAGAATAGAACAGCAGAATGTAGCTAAAAATGTAGCACTTGGCGGAAACGTAGCCAACGGTCAGAATGAATATGTCACGGACTCAGATGAACTTAATTCTGAAGTGAATTGGGTGCTAAAAAAAAAGAAACAAGGAAAAAAGCGACGACTGACCAAATCATCCTTTGTATCTCCAGAACAAATACAAGAAAAAAAGGAAATAAAAAATCAGAGTAAAAAGGTGCAACAACCCAAACCACCACCAGTCATTGTAAATAAGATTGAAAACTACAATGATATACGAAAAACGATGGATTCAAACCAAATACAATACCAAACAACGATGCTCAGTAGTGGAGATCTTAAAGTCAATGTCCCAGACGAGGAGAATTATAGAAAACTGATCCTTTCACTTAATGAAAAGGGAAATACATGGTACTCTTATGAGGACAAAAGATCCAGGCCGATTAAAGTTGTGGCAAAAAAGCTGCACCCATCCTGCAAGCCAGAAGAAAAAAGGAAGAATTACTTTCTAAAAATTTGAAAATAAAAGAGGTTACACAAATATTGAAGAGAAAGGATAAAACTCCGCTATCATTGTTCATGTTAACTTTTGATAAAGATGAAGACATATAAAATATTTATCAAATAAGGTATATCCTCAACATGAAGGTTGAGATTGAAGCTTTACGAAAATCAAGATTGCTACCGCAATGCAAAAAGTGCCAATCATTCGGGCACACTCAGAACTACTGCAATAGAGACCCAAGATGCGTTAAGTGCGCAGCTAAGCATTCCTCCAAAGAATGTACAAAAACCAGAGAAACTCCGGCCAAGTGTGTAAATTGTGGAGAGTCACACCCCGCTAATTATAGAGGATGTATAGTTGCCAGAGAACTACAGAAGATGAGAAAAAATAATAACAACAAAAAGGACATACCAAAAGGCAAATTAAAGGAGCCAAGAAATCAAATAGAAAAGATAAGAAAACCTGCTTATCAAATAATTCAATCTCCAGGTATCTCATATGCTGAAGTTGCTAAAGGGGGAGGAGAACTGAAAAACGATTTTGACCGTTATAGTGAAATGTTGCAAACAATTCTAAACCGAATGGATGAGCAAGAACAAAAGCAAGTAAAAGCTATTGGATCAATCATTCAAAGACTAACGAAACTGGAAAACCTCCTGTCACCCATATTTTAGAATGAATAGCGACATTAGAATACTAGCATGGAACCCCAATGGGTTATTGCAACATCAGCAAGAATTGCAACTATTATTGGACATTCAAAAAATTGATATCTGTTTCATATCCGAGACCCACTTTACAAAACACTCGTTTATAAAATTTAGAGGTTATCAAGTATACCATACATACAATACACCCAGAAAATACAGCCAGAGGAGGAAGTGCGATAATAATAAAAAGTAATATACAACATTACGAAGAGAAAAAATATGAAACAAAAGAAATACAAGCAACTACCGTCAACATTAAAACTAAAAATCAGTCATTAGCCGTAACGGCAATTTATTGCCCACCGCGATATAATCTTAAAAAATCGTACATCATTGGCGGAGACTTCAATGCGAAACATACTCATTGGGGATCAAGAATAATCACTACTAGAGGTAAAGAACTTCTTGGAGCAATGACAGAAGTTGGCTGTAATTGGCATTCTACTGCCAAACCGACATACCGGCCAACAGATAATAACAAAATACCTGATCTACTAGATTTCTTTATAACTAGAAAACTTCCAGCAACTTATGTTAAAATCGAAGAGGGGTATGATTCGAGCTCCGATCACTCTTCAATACTACTTACTCTCAGTGAAAAAATAATCTCAAAAGAATGCAACCCGACTCTGACAAATAAATATACAGACTGGGAGGGATTTAAAGAAGAGCTGAATAGTAGAATAAAACTTAATGTACCGTTAAAAACAGAAGAACAACTAGATGAAGAAATCGTAAAATTCATAAATGACGTACAACAGTCAGCATGGAATAATACGCCATATCTACAGTCATTAACATATGAAAAGGATACTGACTATTCTTTGTGGAAGACAACCAAACGAATGAAAAGACCAATAACTCAAATACCACCCATAAGAACAAGCAATGGAAATTGGGCCAGAAGCAATGAAGAAAAGGCAAAAGCTTTCGCTGACCATCTAGAAAGTATTTTTCAGCCTAATGAGGTACAAGAGAGGGAAGAATTCCAAGGAGTAGAGGAAACTATTGATCAAGAAATCGCTCTGACCACCCCTGCGGAATTGACTAATGAAATAAAAAAAATGTAAATCCGAACAAAGCGCCAGGTCATAACCTGATAACAGGAAAAATCTTAAAACAGCTATCGAAGAAGGGCATTAAAAAATTAACAACTCTAATCAATGCGGCTTTCAGGATGAAATATGTACCAAATGTATGGAAGTTCGCGGAGGTGATTATGATACCTAAGCCTGGAAAACCACCAAACGAAATAACATCCCATAGACCGATTTCGTTACTGCCTATTATGTCAAAACTATTTGAAAGACTTCTCTTAAAAAGATTGAAACCAATAATTGAAAGGCAGGAATTAATCCCCACACATCAATCTGTATTTCGAGATAGACACTCTACAATCGATCAAATTCATAGAATAACAGATATCATAGAAAGATCACTCGAAGAAAAGAAAATCTGCTCAGCAGTCTTCCTTGACGTGGCCCAGGCATTTGACAAAGTTTGGCACGAAGGTCTTCTACACAAACTCCAGAATATTCTACCTTCATAATTCTGCCAAATATTAAAATCCTACATTACAGTGCGACACATTCGTGTTAAACAGGAACAATCATACTCAGAAATTAAAAAGATTAAAGCTAGAGTACCACAAGGAAGTGTCTTAGGACCCATTCTATATTTATTATTCACAAGCGATATTCCATTATCTCAGAATACCACAATTGCCGTACATATCGTACTCACGTGTACATATTCGATAAAACAAATTTTTATTCAAATAATTAAAAATGTGTATTCATCATCATTTTTGTTAGCTTATTTCATATTTAACACTCTGATTTAGGATCGGCACTTAGATAACCAGGTGTGTTAGGATGCTTAATTACATGCATGAAGGGGTATCGGCTGGAACTAGTTGCTCTTCAAGAAACTCGATGGCATAAAAGTGGATACCGCATGTGTCCCAAGGCTATACGCTGCTCTATACATTGGAGATTAATTCGGAAATCTGGGAACTGGATATCTTCTTGAGACGCAGGTAAACAAGGCTGTGTCGATAATTTTTATGAACGCGCTTATAAAAATTAGCCAGCCCCAAGATAAAGACTCAATTTACAATGACTTGGACGATTTGTTGGGATCCGTACCCGGGCATGATTATAGACGGGTGTTTGAGGACCTAAATGCTAGAGCTGGCAGAAATCAGGCCTTGTGTGAAAACATATATGTAGGTCCGTACTCCCGACACGAGACTGCGACCGATAATGGTGAAAGGATGATGTACTTTGGAATAGCTCACAACTTTATAGAGTAGCAAGCATATTCTTTTCACACAAAAAAAATACATTTTGAAACCTGGACCCATCCTCGCAAAACTTCCCGCAGGCAAATTGATCACGTGCTAATTTCTAAAGGGCGAGCTTGAGTTACGCAGGACGTGCAGACATCCGTGTATCGGTGAGCAACCAAAAACGTACGCAGGGATCATCATTTGATCGCTACAAAGTAACGATTGAATATTTTGGTGACATATACATTAACGTTTAATAATACGCACAACGTTTAATCGTACCTGCGTGTACATTTACAAAAATAACAAATTTTTATTCAAACAATTAAAAATGTGTATGTATCATTCATTGTTCTTGAAGATGACCGAGAATCAGTATGGCATCTCGTGATTTTTTTTTTTTTTTAAATGCTGCCAATGGCTTTATTCTTGAACTTTTCTACACAAGAAACTAACAAGAAGTATTCAAATCTGAAACAAAAATAACTGTTTTAATATATCCCTGGCCAATTCCTTGGAATGTGTCTCTATCGTGTATATTACTATTTCGAATGTACCACGGAGCATGGTAATACTTGTAACACAGCACTGTTCTCTAATTATCCGTTCAACTTTACTCTGTTTTCTTTCAGAAATAATTATACTTACCTATACTTACCCTTATTTTATAATTCTTACCATGGTGATGATACTTGTCGTAATTGAAATGAACCCTATCCGATTCGTATTCAGATCCAATTATAAATTTTAAAACAATCCGTAAATAAGAGAAATGTCTATTTTTGGTATTATTTAATGGTCTATCAAAACTGAGTTCATCCCTTGAAAGCCCACCCCAGTGCTCCTGAGCCTTAGCCGCGCTAAAATAACCGTCAATGGTAATGAACCAGTATTTTTATTTTCTGAGGACAAAGTGACTTTATTATGGTTCCATAATTTAATTTACAACAGAATTGAATTATAAAAACTTCCAAGTCAACAAAGCTTTGCTACATACTACGAAGTATTTTCTCTTGGGTTCGTTACAGGAATTCTCTGTTTGACGCGCTGGTTGATCCCCATAACTGAATTCATATGGGTTTTATTATCACTTTGTACAATAAAACTTTATTGACTTTGCTTCAATATATGATTCTTCCACATTAGCCTTCTATCCATGTGCATGCCTAAGTATTTGACCTTGGTTTGTTGAGGAATATTTATATCGTTTAATTCCTCTGGTGGGCAAGTGGGTTTGTTTAGCGTGAATGTGTCGTGAATTGGTTTGTTTTTGTACACTTTTATGAGCCAGTTCTCGATTTCGTTTAGATGATTCTGTAATTCCTTTGACTCAGTTCCAGGATTAAATTTTTTAATTAAATTGTTATCAACAATTTTTTATTCGAAAGATCAATACATGGCATTAATATTTGAAAATGATTTCGGGCATATGGGCACCGCGGCTGTTCTTGACAAATCGCATTTTTAACGTCCAATTTTGGCTACTTTTTCGAGCACTGCTGGCCTTATGTCACGAATAACACGAACAATGCTGGCCTCCAAGGCTTCAATTGTTGCTGCAATTTTGCTTATTAACAAACCCGTTAAGCCAAAAATGGGCCTCATCGCTGAATATAATTTGAGGATAAAACAACGGGTCATTTGCCAATTGTTTTAGTGCTGATAATGGTCTCGTGCGGCTTAAATTCCTGCAACAGCTGGATCTTGTACGGGTATAGGCCAAGATATTTGCGCAAAATTTTCCATGTAGTGGACGGACAGAGCCCCAATTCCTGCGAACGACGATGAACCGATAAATTTGGATCTTCTTCAGTACGCACATTCCTTCGACGTGTTGATAAGATTGCATCCTCTAGAGAGTATGTGGTGCGAAACCAATCCACAGTTCGACGAATGGCTTGCTCAGATGGACGATTATGTGCGCCATAAAAATCATGAAGTCGTCTATAAGTTGCGCTAATCGACGACTGATTTTCAAAGTAAATTTTAATAATTTCGTAGCATTGTTCTAGCGTGAGACTACTCATGATGATTTGCTAGAGTATACTGAGATCTGCGTATATTTTACATAAAAAATTAATTTTTTGTTTCATTTTTGACAATTTTAAGTTCTATAAGGCTTAAAAAAATACCCTTTAGTTGCATTATTTTGTTTAACCATGTACTGCCTTTGAAGGAGATAGTTTCCCAGAACTGAGTGAAATTTCTACGGTAGAAGTTGTTTAATTTTGTATATTAGCTCATCATGTCAAACTTTATCAAAGGCAGCAGAACAATATTTCTTTTCCTCGATGGTATACCATGTTGGTTTCGGAACCCAAATTGATGGTCTGGATGACATTGTAGGCAGCATGCTTATTGGACGATATGATGAAATCTGTGTTTCATTTTTTACAGCTTTATGTATCATTGTTATCAAAGATTTCTTCCATTTTTGAGGAATATAACCAGTCCACATGATTGCGTTGAATATGAATGTTATTAGTTTTATGCATTTCTCTGGTAATTCCATTATCATTTTTCCAGTAATCATGATCATGGCCTGGTGCCTTTTGTGGACTTTTTAATTATATTCTTAACTCTCCTCCAATTATATTTTATGGGTTCGAAGGACAAACCATCATCCATGGCCTACACGTCCATACGTGGCCTACACGTTTGAGGGAGTGAGGAGGTTCAAATATTTGGCCTCTCTTATCAGAGGTGAGGATATTGAAATGCGGTTTGCAGCTGTCAGTCGTGCTTTGTATCCTCTAAGGCCACTGTTAAAATCTAAACACCTACCTACATCAATTCCTGTTGTTATGTTTGGATGTGCAAGTATTGGACGTTGACGTACAAGTACGAGAGATGGCTCTTAACATTTAAGAGAAGAACCATGCGTGTGATTGTACATGAAGTAAGATCACAGGCGACCATGGCTCCACGGTGTCGAGAACGAACTGGCTCCTTCAGATTGTCTGGAGCCAAATTTTGGACACGCGTAAGGGGCCAGTAATGGCATTTAAAACTGTTATAATAATAATTACTGCTGCTCCTATTTAAGCGCCAGCCCTGCCTTTATCACAAAGATTATTCATGTATATATATATGTATGTATTAGGAAATTAAAACTGTCATCTCGATCTGTCTTCTAACAACATTATGTAGTTTGAATAATAAAAATTATGTAAATTACAAATTTCAACAAATTAATTTAGTCTGTTACAAAATACTTCCGTGAAATTCATGCGCAACGATATACATACTACAAAAATTAATTTAATCGTTGTAGTTCGACATATTTTGTGTACCTTTCACAATTGATAACAAAATCTTTATCTTGAAATAGTTCAAACATACAATTGTATGAATTTTTTTTTGTATTTTTCGTGTGCAAATTTACACATTATGATTGTATATATGCAGTACATAGTTCGGTGATGATTAACGCATTTCGGGAGAATTTATAATTTATGCAAGTTTCAACAAAGGTATGTATAAATGACCTGTTTATAAAATTGAAACAATAAATCACAAACTATTAGCGTGAAACGACATTATTATAACTCTACTATATAGCATTACGTAATACAATTTACTACAATTAATAAAATATATTAGCAATATGTATTACTATTTAGTTTCATTACATATAATCGCCTATTAAAAGTTTATATAGTTATGTACGAAACCGGAAGTAAAACTATAATTTCATTTATATAAATGTGTATTAATCTGCCTACAATTCCAATCAAATACTAATCAAATAAATTAAGTATGGCCAACAAATTATCGTATAAATTCATTGACCTATCTCTTCAATTACGAAATAATTTTTCAAACCCAATTTTTAACACTCCACTCCAGTCATCAATGAAGTATGTTGTATCGTAAGTATATTGCTTGTTATTTTCGAAGTTGGTTTCGTAACAAATTTCATTTCTTTCCATTGTAAATAATAAAAAAAAAAAACAAGTCCATTGGAAATGTAAAAAATAAACAAAAACAATAAAATAAAAAAACTGAAAGAAATATGATTTCTTCTCATTACATTCGACGCTGGCTACACTTACCTCTCACCCCAACACACCGCGCGTACATATACACTGTATACAACATTAATAATAGTTTTATTTATTTTATTTGTACATGTACTCGTATACATATGTTATGGGAGTAGGTACACGTATCGTCGTATATAGTTAGTAGTGACGAAATAAAAAAATTGGAGAACAAAACCATCAACAATTAGAAATTTGTACTTATGCTGCTATATGCAAAATAGAGTAGAAACGTCTGGTATATTCGAAACGACACAAAAACGAATTTACTTTATATTACCGGAAATTCCATATACACTGTACGTACACGTTTAATTTCGTTTGTTGTTGTTGTGATTTTCTTCTCTAAAATCGTAAGAAACAACAAAGAACTTTTACAATTATTGTTGTGTATGCGTTATTATTACCATTCTTCTTATATATACATATATATATAAGTATATTATTGTATATCTCTCACACAGATTTCAGCGAGCGAGCGCGCTAAAGAAGTGTCATATACAGAGAATTTAACATTTTTATTTTTTGTAACAAATATTTTCTAATTTTTTTGTTTGTTCATATATTAGAGATTTCTGCGCACGGGAAATACCCGTACAGTAATCAAATTATATTGCATGACCGCATATACACAAATAAACTTAAAGATTATACGGACAGTACATATAAGGTGTCAGAAAATTTATTGTGATCTGTGCGTCTATAGGCTATGGATGTAAGTTCATTTGAATCACGAACTTATTTAAGTGTTCGACTACTTGCATTGACGATAACTATTTTAGGACTTCCCTATTGTGGACTTCCCAATTCCAGCGATTTATTTCTTTGGAGCCTTCGTACTCCATTTGTGTTACTCAGCATACCACGTAACTCAACCTTTTGATGTTGACCAAGCCGTCGTATGTGAGTGCCTTGAAGCTGCACTAGCCTAATCAGCCCGCCACAACGAAATGTAGCCCATAATTTATTACAATTTTATCACAATTTATTACACCAGGTCCCAATTTTATTACACTTGCCGTTCGCGAGAAAAGCGTGGTTGGAGTAACATCAAATTAAACCCACATCGCCACTTTATAACTTTTGATGTAATTGTAATATCGAGATAAAACTTGGGCCAGAATTTATTACAAATTAACTACAGTTCATTGGTAAGACGCCGAAAAAAAATCTAATTATTTTGTGTAAAAATCAACTTATTTTAATAGAAACCTACTGAAATTCAAAGAAAAATACCAAAAAAGTCGATTTTATCACCTGTAATAATTTATTACACCAGACCGCCACCATATTCTGGATAGAACTGGATATTGTTTACACTATACGGTAAATATATACCTTGTAAAGTGGCATAACATAATTATTTTGGGTAAAATCCTTTTCAAGTCAACGAAAAATACCAAAAAAGTCGATTTTATCACCTGTAATAATTTATTACACCAGACCGCCACCATATTTTGGATAGAACTGGATACTGTTTACACTATACGGTAAATATATACTTTGTAAAGTGGTGTAACTTAATTATTTTGGGTAAAATCCTTTTCAAGTCAACGAAAAATACCAAAAAAGTCGATTTTATCACCTGTAATAATTTATTACACCAGACCGCCACCATATTTTGGATAGAACTCGATATTGTTTACACTATACGGTAAATATATATCTTGTAAAGTGGTTTAACTTAATTATTTTGGGTAAAATCCTTTTCACATCAACGGAAAATACCAAAAAAGTCGATTTTATCACCTGTAATAATTTATTACACCAGACCGCCACCATATTTTGGATAGAACTGGATACTGTTTACACTATACGGTAAATATATACTTTGTAAAGTGGTGTAACTTAATTATTTTGGGTAAAATCCTTTTCAAGTCAACGAAAAATACCAAAAAAGTCGATTTTATCACCTGTAATAATTTATTACACCAGACCGCCACCATATTTTGGATAGAACTGGATACTGTTTACACTATACGGTAAATATATACTTTGTAAAGTGGTGTAACTTAATTATTTTGGGTAAAATCCTTTTCAAGTCAACGAAAAATACCAAAAAAATCGATTTTATCACCTGTAATAATTTATTACACCAGACCGCCACCATATTCTGGATAGAACTGGATACTGTTTACACTATACGGTAAATATATACCTTGTAAAGTGGCATAACATAATTATTTTGGGTAAAATTTTTTTCAAGGCAACGAAAAATACCGAAAAGTCGATTTTATCACCTGTAATAATTTACCACACCAGACCGCCACCATATTTTGGATAGAACTCGATATTGTTTACACTATACGGTAAATATATATCTTGTAAAGTGGTTTAACTTAATTATTTTGGGTAAAATCCTTTTCACATCAACGGAAAATACCAAAAAAGTCGATTTTATCACCTGTAATAATTTATTACACCAGACCGCCACCATATTTTGGATAGAACTGGATACTGTTTACACTATACGGTAAATATATACTTTGTAAAGGGGTGTAACTTAATTATTTTGGGTAAAATCCTTTTCAAGTCAACGAAAAATACCAAAAAAATCGATTTTATCACCTGTAATAATTTATTACACCAGACCGCCACTATATTTTGGATAGAACTGGATACTGTTTACACTATACGGTAAATATATACTTTGTAAAGTGGTGTAACTTAATTATTTTGGGTAAAATCCTTTTCAAGTCAACGAAATACCATAAAAGTCGATTTTATCACCTGTAATAATTTATTACACCAGACCGCCACCATATTTTGGATAGAACTCGATATTTTTTACACTATACGGTAAACATATACTTTGTAAAGTGGTGTAACTTAATTATTTTGGGTAAAATCCTTTTCAAGTCAACGAAATACCATAAAAGTCGATTTTATCACCTGTAATAATTTATTACACCAGACCGCCACCATATTTTGGATAGAACTGGCCATTGTTTACACTACACGATATATATACCGTGTGAAGTAGTTTCATTTTTTGTAAACATCAATTTTGTTTAATAGAAAGTAACTGAAATTCAAACAAATATACCAAAATTGTCGATTCTATTTGATTCCTATAAGTTCTATCCGAGAAATGGTGCCGATCTGCTGTAATAAATTATTCCAGGTGATAAATTCGACATTTTGGTATTTTTCTTTGAATTTCAATAGGTTACTATCAAAATAAGTTGATTTTGACATAAAATAATTACATTTTATTTTTTGGGCGTGTTACCAGTAAACTGCAATAAACTTGTAATAAAATCTGGCCCAAGTCCCATCTTGATATCACAATTTCATTAAAATTACAAAGTGGTGGTGTAAGTTCAATTTGAAGCTACACCGCCCACGGGTTTCTCGCGAACGGCAAGTGTAATAAAATTGTAATAAATTATGGGCTAGATTTCTTTGTGGCGGGCTGATTTGGCTGGTGCAGCTTCAAGGCACTTCGTATGTGTTTCTTTGCATAAATTGTTATCTCTTCGTTGACGTATTCCATCTGGAGGTCCCTATATAGGTTATCGTTTCTTATGTACCAAGGAGCGTTCACTATTCCACGTAACACTTTATTTTGAAAAGCTTGTATTATTTTAATATTGGTTTTCTTAGTACAGCCCCAAAGCTGAATACCATATAAGTTCATATATAGAGTTTTAAAACTTGTTGGTATAGTAGCAACTTATCTTTCAATCAACCAATACATATTTCTCTATTTAATGTTAAGTTTCTCTTTTTTCTTTTTATTGTACTCTTTCCATTTTAACCTTGCATCGAGAGTCATGCCAAGATATTTGGCTGTGTTAGCATAAGGAACTTGTTTTGGAATTTAGTTCTGTATTGGTATCCAGTTAACTATTTGATTGGTAAAGTTAACGTGAGTTGATTTTTCATCATTTAGCTTAATGCGCTATTTTTGGTTCAGTTACTTAGTTGGTTCGTAGCCCATTGCAGATTACTTACCAGTAGCTAAAATTGCAGTATCGTCCGGGAATGTTGCTATTATTGTTCCGCTTGTGTTTGGCAAATCGCTTGTGTAAAGTAAATACAAGACTGGCCCCCAGGACGGTAATTAGGGAACCCCTGCAGATACCCTCTTTAGATCGGAAAATTCTTCCTCACATCTAACGCAAAAATATCTCTTAGCAATATAAGATTTCAATATCTGAAAATATTCTTTCTTATTTTCATGTGCATCTTCAATAATACTTGTAATCCTATGAACTTGATCTATGGTGGAGTGGCTTTCTCGAAATACTAACTGATGCCGTGGTATTAGCATTCACTCAAGTATGACGTTAAAGTGTCTTAACGTTTAATTGATATATCGCTCATTATTTTGTAATCACATTATTATTATTATTACAGTGTTTAAAGTTCATTACTAATACGTACTGCACACAACGACCACAGCGCCTACCATATGGTCAGGACGGGCTTTTACACGTCATCTATTATTTTCTACATTGACGTGTCGACAACCCGTAGATAACGTCAGCAACGTAAACAACGTTGATAATGTAGACAATTACTAGAGTGGTTTTGTCAATTATGTAGTTCTAAACTAAAGGGTAACCAAATTTCTTTAGGAACAATGCGTTACTGATGACAGTTTTATAGAATTTCCGTCACTGCATTTTAATCTCTTTTTAAAAAAAACGGAATTGACCACTAATTGTGCTCAAAATCCATGAATCTACTTCAGAGTCATGTTTATATTATTGTTTATGTCAATGATAGAATGCCATGCAAGATTATCTTTCATTTTATGGATAATAATCTTGAGTCAATATGTTTACAATTAACTTTGAAGAAGCATAAAGTTTTTCTTATGGGACCAAATATGACGAGATAACAATTACTGGCGATTTCTATTATAACATGCATGCCCCGTCTAATACACATAAAGTATGTAAATTTCGATCTATTTTAGATAGTCATAATTGTAAAGTAATTAACACAGAGCCCACTCATTTTCATAATGGTAGGAATGCAACAATGATAATATCAAGTTCTATAACCAACGTTCAGTTGGTTTTTCTGACCATGACCTTGTCTTCTTTAATTATGTTTGTGAATCTGAAAATTTGGCAAAAACCACAGCATATTATGACTATTTTTTTTTTTTTTTTTTGGAAAGGACTTGGCATAGACACTTTGTTGGTCCATACCCTTAACCTTACATTCACACAACATTCATTCAATCCATTCATTCATCCCATTCACACAAGTACAGTATACCACCTGCGCATTGCATAGCTCCATGTCACCCTGTACATGGAAGATGGGTCGGCCCATGAGTTCTACATTCCAACAGAGGGTCATAGATGTTTTCAATTTAATCACCGATCGTAATCGGGAGATGAAAAATCTCGTTTGCATCCCTCGCCTCTGTTGGGATTCGAACCCGGTACCTCCCGATTCAAACGTCGCAGCTTTAACCACTGCGCTATATTTGCTCGGTAAAATTTTTTATTTTTTTTATTATGTCTATATCGGAACATTGATTATGTCTTTTTATTATCTTTATTATGTCATTGATTTATTATGTTTTTGAGTATTCACAAAGCATGCCTAGAAATTTGTTATTGCATTGGCAGTTGAATCAGTTGATGGTAAAATTAATAGTCCTCCGTGGTTTAATAACAGCTTACGAGCCTTAATTAACTTACGTGATTTTGCCTTTTATCTAATCATATAGTGATAGTAGAGCACATAAAGGCCCAACTACATCACTAATAGTTTTAGAAAGGCAATAATTACATCAATGGTGACATTTTAATATCCCCTTGTTATGAACATTGCACAAAAATTATCGCTGCATCCGAGTGTTTTGGATTTCGTAATATTAATCTCAATGAACTATTGTCTGTAGTAAAGAGCTTAAGGTCTAATGCTACTGGGTTAGATGATATCCCACCTAAACTTTTAAAGATTATCTTTCCTGTTATTGGTGATTATATTTTAAATTGTTTTAATACCATTCTTACGACATCTGTTTATCCATTAGCTTGGAAGTCTGCTAAAATAGTGCCTATTAATAAAGTCATTCAACCCACAACTGTATCTGATTATCGTCCTATCAGTATTTTATCTGCGATGTCAAAAATTTTCGAATATGTTCTTAAACTCAAATAATGAAATACCTGAATAATAATAGACTATTATGTGAATTTCAATCTGCGTACAGACCTTTGTATAGTTCGAATACAGCTAATTTAAATGTTGTGGATGATCTATGCGTAGAAATATGAATGAGAAAAATGTGTCTTTATTATAGTCCTATTTGACTTTAGTAAGGCATTCGATAGAGTTGATCATAAGACATTGCTTTCCAAGCTTACCAGTTATTTTAATTTTGAAAACACTGCATGCAACTTGGTTTCGTCTTATCTATCGAATCGCCTTAGATTTTGTAATTACCAACTATATATGCAGATGATCTCCAGATAAATGCTTTAGTGATAAAAGGTTACGTTTGCGGATCTGATTAATAAGCTTAATACTAAATACGTGCAAGACCCAATGTATTTTAATATCTAACATTAAAATGAACATTACTGATCTTCCTAAAATATCAGTTAATTTTTTTTTTTTTTTTTTATTGTTTTAAATATTACAACTGATTACATATATCATCTAGTAATTTCTCTATCTTTCTTATGTTCAATTTGCAGAGATATAACCCATTAGTTAGTCTCTAAAAATTTGGCCACCCTATTGTATAGTCTTCCCAATTCCAGCGGTTTCTTTCTTTGGAGCCTTCGTACTCCATTTGTGTTACTCAGCATACCACGTAACTCAACATTTTCATGTTGACCAAGCCGTTGTATGTGTTTCTTTGCATGAATTGTTATTTCTTCGCTGACGTTTTCCATCTGGAGGTCCCTATGTAGGTTATCGTTTGTTATGTACCAAGGAGCGTTCACTATTCCACGTAACACTTTATTATGAAAAGCTTGTATTATTTTAATATTGGTTGTCTTAGTACAGCCCCAAAGCTGAATACCATAAGTCCATATAGGTTTTAAAACTTGTTGGTATAGTAGCAACTTATTAGGTATTGAAAGCTCTGAATACCTTCCAATTAGCCAATACATATTTCTATATTTAATGTGTAGTTCCTCCTTTTTCTTTTTAATGTGCTCTTTCCATTTTAACTTAGCATCGAGAGTCATGCCAAGATACTTGGCTGTGTTAGCATAGGGAACTTGTTTGGAATTTAGTTCTATTGGTATCCAGTTAACTATTTGATTGGTGAAGTTAACGTGCGTTGATTTTTCTTCATTTAGCTTAATGCGCCATTTTTTGGTCCAGTTACTAAGTTTTCTGGTTGCTTCGTCTACTTTATAACCAGTAGCTAAAATTGCTGTATCGTCCGCAAATGTTGCTATTGTTGTGCCGCTTGTGTTTGGTAAATCACTTGTGTAAAGTAAATACAACACTGGCCCTAGCACGCTACCTTGGGGAACCCCTGCAGATACCCTCTTTAGCTCGGAAAATTTTTCTTCGCATCTAACGCGAAAATATCTGTTATCAATGTAAGATTTCAATATCTGAAAGTATTCTTTTGGCAAATCTCGACGCAGTTTATATTCCAATCCAGGATGCCATACTTTATCGAAGGCCTGTGCTACATCCAGAAATATTGTTGAGCATATTTTTTTATTTTCAAGTGCATCTTCAATAATACTTGTAATCCTGTGAATTTGCTCTATGGTGGAGTGGTTTTCTCTAAATCCGAACTGATGTGGTGGTATTAGCTTTCTCTCAAGTATTATAGGTTTCATCCTTTTGTATAACAGTTTCTCAAAAATTTTCGAAAGTACTGGAAGCAGAGAAATTGGCCTATATGACTTTTTATTATTAGATGGTTTGTTCGGCTTTGGTATCATAATTATTTCTGCTACTTTCCATTGCAGAGGTACATATTTCAGTCGAAATGAAGCGTTGATTATATGAAGAAGTTTTCGCACCCCTTTCTCAGGAAGTGCCTTCACTATTTCACCTGTAATTAAATCATAGCCAGGAGATTTTTTCGTATTTATGTTATGGCTAATTTCATTTTTCAACTCTCGTAGAGTTACAGGTGGTATTTTCCTACAATCCTCCTTGTGCACTGGTATTATATTTTCATCCGCTGATTGTCTAGCATATGGTTGGAACGTTTCTTCAAGATGAGATGCGAAGAGTGCTGCTTTCTGTTTGGCACTTGTTACCCAATTTCCCTCATCATTTTTTATTGGCGGTATTTGATAATTTAGTCTATTTAATGCTTTTGTAGCTTTTCATAGGGAATACTCAGTTTCTTTAGTGTCTAACGAAGATAACGGGTGACCGATTCATTTTTCAGTTCTCTAATTCTTTGTTTAAGCTTATTGCAGAGGTAATTAAAAATTATTTTGCTTTGTGGTGCTCGGTTTCTCTGCCATGTTTTCCTTGCTTTCCGTTTTTCATTAACCAAGTCCCTGATCTCGACTGGATAAATGAAATTATTACGCTCCTTGTTTTGGATTACAGGGGTGCTATCCCATGCTGCTTGTTGTATATTATTGATTAATAGTTCCACTTCATTTTCTAATTGAACCGGATCCTTGATTGGTACAAGAAGATCGGTGTTATCTTCAACCAATTTCCTAAATAATTCCCAATTGGTTTTGTTATTTGTTAGTCTAGGTGGATTTCCCTTATTAACAATCGTGGAACTAACAGTCATAATGACGGGCGAGTGGTCCGATGAGAGACTTTCACTATTTTCTAGAAAAATGTGATTTTCGGATATACGTCTTGTAATGTAGAAATCAATTAGATCCGGAGTTTTGCTTGTGTCAGTAGGCCAGTACGTTGGTTTTCCTCCTGAATGAAATTGACAATTGTAAGCTCGACCAGCGGCGTATAGTTCTCTACCCTTTGGAGTTGTTAATCTTGACCCCCAGAAAGTATTTTTTGCATTGAAATCACCTCCAATGATAAAATTAAATCCTAGCTGGTTCAATAACTTTTTATAATCCTCTTTATTTAAATTATATCTTGGAGGACAATAAATTGAACAGACATTGAATATTTTTTTATTGTTAAGTTGAATGCTGATAGTAGCTACCTGCATACTTTCTTCTTCAATTTTTATTCCCTCATGATGTTGAATATTTTATTTCACAAATATTGTTGATCCCCCTCTTGCTCTTTCTGCTGGATGTAAAGCGTGATAAGAAACATAACCACGTATTTTGGTGTATGAGGTTCTAGTAAGATGGCTTTCTGATATTAAACATATATCAATTTTTTCAGTATTTAAAAAGATCTCTAACTCTGGAATATGTTGGATTATTCCATTTGCATTCCAGATAACAATTCTTAATGTTTTATTTATCATATTAGTTTAGTATAATATGGATGTTATTTCATCCACTGTTTCTCGGCTATCTAGTCGCCTGTTCAAAGCATCTATGGATCTCTCTTGTGTTATAAGCCGTGTATTTAGCGCTTCGATGCTTTTAAATATTTTTTCAAGCATAGATGTATCTTTCAAGTCTTTGAAATTTACTGATTTGTGTGGGGTCGTACTTTGTAGCCCGGATGCCACCACTTGTGAAAACGACTTGCGATCAGTTACTTTACTCAATATAGATGTGGTAAAGTTTCCTAGGTTGGTGTTTACGCTATTGGCTATCGGCGTTTTATAATATGATGAACCTTGCCGTGATTTGTCTCTAATTTTTTGTAGTTCTTTAGCTACTATGCACCCTCTGTAGTTTGCAGGATGTTGCTCTTTGCAGTTCACACATGTTGGAGGGGAATTTCTATTTAGTGGACATGCCTGAGCAGCATGCCTTCCAAGGCACTTTACACATCTTGGCTCTCTATTGCAGTATTTTTGCGTATGGTTAAAACCTTGGCACTTCTGGCATTGCACTATAAGCCCAGTGGATTTCCGTAGTGCTTCTATTTTAACCCTCATATTTAAAATAGCTCTTATATTAAAGATGGCTTCTATCTTTTCTTTGTTATTGAAAATTAACATAAATAACGGGAGACCTCTTTTAGTAACTTTAAATTCGGACGCTTGTTTGACCTTCTCTCTTTTTATTATATTTGCTGCATTTTCAATTTGCAGTCCTTGTCGTTGGAGGTCTTCCATAATGTCTTTTATTGCACAGGTTGGATGGAGGCCCCTTGCCATAACCTTTATTGGGCGGTTGCTTTTATTTTCATATGTATACCTTCTCTAAATTAAGCTTTGTTGATAATGCTCTATAAGTATCGGAGTCCGGTGTGTAGATTTTCCATACATTGTTGTTTAAGGATATTACTCTGTATTCCTTATCTGTAATGGATTTCAAAATATTTTGTACAGCTCCATATTTGGTTCTACCAATAATATTAATTGGTGGTGGTTTTTCTTCTTTCGGTGGTTTACTTTTATCTCGTTGATCCTCATGGGGCGGTACCTTTGCCTCCTTCCTATTAGTAGATTCTGTCTGCGAGCTACTAGCTACTTCCGGAGAGTATTCTGCTTTCCTTTTCTTGCTTGGACGTTTTTTCCGTTTGACAATCCATTCGGTCTCTTTTGTTAACTCCTCCTCATCAGTATAGAACTCTGTAGTCTCGTTACTAATTTGAGGTTCATCATTGAATTTGGTTAAAAAACCTTTTCTCAATTCTTCATTTTCTTTCGTCAGCACCATAATTTTGCTACTAAGCTGATGCGTCATCTTTTCAATTTCATTGATTTTTGCGAGAAGATTCGCATTTTCTCTTTGTAACTGAGAGTAACCAGTTGATGATGGCATCAGGCTTGAAAGCCCTTCTTGTGATAACAAGTCTAAGTTAAAATTTTTTAAAATTTCCGCTGGCACCACTTCAAGCATCGGCCTGATCAACTAACTAGTTAATACTTTTTTCTTTTGTAGGGGATCTTCTTATATTTGGTCTTCTTTGGGACGGATTTGATGTTCCATGGTTATTGTCCTCTTCAGAATCCATTCTGCATAAAGCGTGGATTTACCAATGTTGGTATTGGTGTACCACCTTAATTTAAATGGACACTAAACTCATCGAGCCAATAATTTTGGCCGGGAGTGTATATAAAATAATTAAAAAGAAGCTAACACTGCACTTTTAATTTTTTTCACAATATGTACTTATAAAATAATTAAAAAAGAAACTACTAACACTGCACTTTTTGACTATTTTATTTTTATTTTATCGCTTACTTTATCGATTTCACGTCCAAACCCCGCAACGATCGAAATCAGTTAATGGCGACTTGATTAATTATTCGGTTCATGTTAAGAGTTTGGGAATTTACCTCGATGGAGAACTTAAGTTTGACAAGCACGTAAGTGAAATTAGGAGAAAGGTTACTTCTAGTCTGAGAAAGTTATGGAGTCTAGCCAGCTTTGCTGATGTAAAACTTAAAATAAAGTTTTTTCGTATATACGACCTTCCATATTTTCTATACTGCCATTCTTCGTTTTTTGGACTATCAAAAGAACAACTTTCCAGATTTAATCTACCTTTCAATTCTTGTATTTGATATGTTTATAATTTGAAAAAGTTTGACCATATTTCTATGTATAAAAAATCACTATTGGGTTGTGATCTAAGCACGTTTTATGACTTTCACGTGGTTACTACATCAATTTATAAAATTCTTCAGCAAAAGTATCCTTCCTATCTGTATGGGAAACTTTTACGTCTGAGATCTCGACGCACTGGCAATATTTTATTACCGAAGACCCGGAGTAAAGTTCTTAATAGTTCATGTTTTGTCAGAGTAGGTGGCTTCTAAAACTCTTTGCCATATAACATTAAATCGTCATCACCATTAGACATTTTTCGTGAGAAGTGAAGGCAGTATTATTCTATTATAAATATCTAACTATTATTTTTATAGTTTCTATTATTTTGCAAATATTTCTTTTAATTTTTATTTTAGTTTGTCTTTTATATTGTTTCAGTTTTAGTATATTTTTTGTTTCTTACCTAAATTTGTAACGGCTTCAGCATATTGTAATAAGTTTATAGCTTGTATATGTGAAATTTTTATAAATAAAATATTCATTACAAAATCATTAAATTGACCCAAAACAAGGATATAAAGTGTTATATAGAATGGGATCCCCTTTATAACGGTAGAACGGTAGAGCAGCTCGCACAAAAATCGGAAAAAAACGGCTCACAAAAATCAAAAACATGGCACAATTGATAGAAATCTTTACAAAAAGGTTATAACTTTCATTAAAAATAATCCGGGCAACTTTAACTATGACCGTGCCAATGTAACACACCCCACTCCACGGTAAAACGAATTCGAGTTCAGGAAGGATATAAGATCTACTGAGTTATTAAAAAGCCCAATCGTTCAGATAACCAATACTTTGATGGATAACGAAACGAACGTGAAATTGGTTTTGAAACATTTAATTTATGTCAAAAATTGGATCCAATCAAAAACCGAGGCAATGCTCCTGCTAAGTATACTGCGTATCCTGCACTTCAAGTTTGCAAAAAAATGTATGATTTGGCCAGTAATTTGCAGTTGGGAGATAGGTTTTTGTTACATTTTTCATAATAACGTATTTTGCCGATAATTCTTCACGCGAGTTTAAAAAAGCAATAAATTTGTACGAGATTAACCAAGTCAATGTTATCTCAAAGAAGCTGTTCACAGTTTTTCGACCTATCAAAATTTTTTAGGCTATATAGTGGAAAGAGTGCTGAAGTGCAAAAGTCACACCGGTAGTTGTGCCAGAAATAGGGGGCATCAAACAGCATGTGCTTGATTTTATCCGTAATAACGAAATATACCATTTTTTAGTCGTAACTGTGAGCGCTGGCGGCAAATTCTATTCATTGAAACATATGCTGCGCTATTGATTATTAGAGGCGCGATTTTGCTATTTTCAATCGTCAATTGTTTACTCCAAAAATAACTTTCTTTCTCTGTTACGCTATTCATTTTAATCTATTCTACCGTTATGTCTTTATATGCGGCCATTGGGGTGCTGAAAAACGTTTAGCAAATGAATTATGTACATTTCTATAATCACTTGAATTGATATTGTGTTTTGTACTTTGTAAATAAGTCCTTCTAGTTGCATCATCCGTCGTTTATATCTATGTAAATATAGTAAATGTGTCCTATATAAACCAGAAATATACGACGTAATACCTTCGCTAATAAATTGCAATTTATTATTATTTCTTCTAATTATTGTTGATTACAAAAATAAAGAATTTGGCTTCTTTAAATACAACACGCTACTAAAATTAGATTCTATTAATTTTTGTTTATTTTTAACTATAGATAGAAAACAGATGGAATGCCACATCGTTATACTTAGTATACACATTATTTTTTGATACTTGAAATAACCAGTAAAATGTGACTTTATGACCACAACAGTCTTATTATGTATATACGAGTATGTAGATGGAATAATTAGCGATAAGTGTAGCAATTTATTTTGGGCATAATATTTTATTTTATTTTATTTTATTAAAACTGGGTGATTTTTTGTGGTGCATAATACATTTAATATGTAACAAGTATATATGACATAAATTAACAAGAGTTTTTTTTTAGACGATATTGTTCAAATAAAAAACCATTGAAATGTAAACAAAACTTTTTTTTTTTTTTTACCAAGAAAAGGTCATCGAAGTCGTAAAATAGTGTGCGCTTATTAACAGCGTGCAATGTTATATTAAGACACGAGGTTAAATTTGTTAATTTATGTAAGGTCGCTGAGAATTTAAGTTTTCATGTACATTGTACATACATATAACTATATAGTCTGTATACATTATTTTCGAAGATGCACTTGCCATTCGTATATTATGTCTGTAAATTAAGCGATTATCAAACCGACATAGTAATCGTATCGGGTCATATAAATATGCATACTTATAAGTATAATAAACATCAGGCCAACAACATCATTAATAATAAATCGTGTTAATGATGATTCATCAATATAATATAAATCGAAGAGTTAACCAACAAACCAACCAACCAACCATTTACATAACATTTAAAAAAAATCGCTATTAGATCATAATATGCGAGGGGCATATACGATATACACAAATACAATACACTCGACGACGTGTATATGTATACAAACAAATTAGCGTGGTGAAATAACAACGAGTACATGTTAAATATTATGCGATATAAACAATGCACAGAGTTGTCATGCGCCATTTCGAATTGAAATTATTGATATTTTTTTCGTTGAACAAATTTTTTATTTTGTATTTTTTTACGTTCGTATAAAAGCCGATTTTTTTTTATTACAGTTTAGTGGGTATAGGATAGAAGGGGCCATTCTACCTTATGGAGTTATAAGGGTTGATTATTATGTAGGTTGCGTAAGATCATGTACTCGTCGTATTTCTTTCTCGAAACATTTTTTTTTTTGTTATACGAGTACATATGTATGCTTGTTGTTTACATATTTTGTTTCGTTTTCGCTTGCTTCTTATTCGGTCGGATATGTTATGTTGTATTATGGTTTGTTATTGATTTTGATTTTCGCGCAACTCTAAAAACTTGTGCATGAATTATGTAAAAGTGAATACATACATCGGTGGAAGTTGTGTTATATGACAAAACATTATGCATCATTGGTTTTTGTTATTGTTGTGTATGTGGATGTATGTATAAATAATATATATGTATGTATGTATAGGTTGTTTAGTTATAATTTCAAGTGAATTGGAAAATTGTAATATACATTTTGGTTTATAGGTTTGGAATTTTAATCGTTACATAAATAATTACTGATGGCAAAGTGCAATACAATTATTATTATTTTAACTAAATATAATTGATTGGCATACAATTTTCTACTTAGTTCACACATTCTTAAAAATAGGGATACTAAAATTTGATTGCGGCTAAGCCAACCGAGGTTTTCAGTAATGTTAGGTATTTTGAATTGCATAGGTATGTTATCAAATCTATATACAGGTACAATTCCAAAATTACCCAAATAAATGTATCTGAGATCGACTGCTTCTCGAAAGAATGGTCAGACAAAAAAAAAAGGACAAAACCTCTATTTTCACAAAGTAAATCGATTTCACTGAAAACCGAAAATTATTATTCGCGATTGTAAACTCCTAGTTTGTAATCGAATTTTAAAATAAAATGGATTTACTTAGTGAAAAGTGGGAGATTTACTCAATTTTCAGCTTGATCTTAATTTGTGACCCACATTATTAACTTGTGTTCAAATTTTATGTTTTCCTGAGTTATAGAACCCGCATAGTTTGCAACAAAAATTTAAAAAAAAGTTCGTCACTACTCTTTGAAACTTAATTTGTGTATGTTGTATTAATCTATATGGCTTCTTCCCACTGCTTGTTCCATAGTATCTGATAAATTGAAGTAAACCACATCGTTATTGTGGATTTTAGATCAGCATTACGCTGTTTACACTAGCAATTACACCAGCTCAAAAGGTTTAGTTCGTTTGAGCCTGCGTACAATATCTGTATGTTGTTTAACAGCTTAGTTGCCACAGTGTTAACATGTTGTTCGAGCCTTTGCCTATGTCTCAGTGCAGTTCTTTGGATTTCCTTTGAAACAGTGTCCACTTTAAGGTCCCTATGAAGGTCTCTGTTTCTAACATACCATATGGTGCATCAACGGTGATCTTTAATACTTTGTTTTGAAATCTTTGGATGATTTATATACGTTGCTCTGTTTGGTACAACCCCAAAGTTGGATACCATAAGTCAAAATCGGTTTTAATATTTGTTTATATAATAGAAGTTGGTTGTCTATATTTCTATATTTAAGTCCTAGTTCTTCGCTTTTCTTTTTAACGTGTGCTTTCCATCGTAGTTTTGCATCTAGTGTCATACCAAGATACTTAGCCGTGTTGGCATACGGTATTATTTCTTGATTAATTGTGAACTGATTTAGTTTCGTTAAGTTTAATTCGCCATCTTTTGGTCCAGTTATGTATTTGAATAATATAGCTAACTGTAAATTCAAAATTGATTCTTATTTGCTATCTCCAACAACTAAGATTGCCGTGTCATTAGCAAAGGTCGCCACAGTGTTGGTTTTTAATACAGGGAGATCATTAGTATACAATAGGTATAGGACCGGACCTAATACATTGCCTTGCGGTACTCCTGCCTTGATTTCTTTCAATTCAGAATAGGAATCGTCTAATTTTACTCTAAAGAATCTATCTTTCAAGTATGATTCTAATATTGTAGTGAATTGCATTGGTAGTACAGTTCTTAACTTATAGTTATAAGTCCTTCGTGCCAAACTTTATCAAAAGCCTGTACAACGTCTAAGAATATCGTTGAGCAGACTTTTTTCTCCTCTAATGCTCTTTCAATAATATTAGTTATTCTTTGTACTTGATCTAATGTTGAGAGGTGGTTGCGAAAACCGAACTGATGATTTGGAATCATGTTTTTCCTCTCAATTATCGGATTTAGCCTTTTTACTAATAACTTTTCAAAGAGTTTAGACATAACTGGTAATAACGATATTGGCATGTAAGATCCTGCAGTTTTGTGTGGTGGTTGCCCAGTTTTAGGAATCATAATTAATTCTGCAATTTTCTACAGGCTTCAATCGAAAGGCAGCATTTATAATATTGGTGAGCTTTAATACAGCTTCCCTTGGTAGTTCTTTTAAAATTTCGGCGCTTTTTTCGGATTCATATTTGTTTTTATCTGCATTATTGGCCTTTTAATTCTTCTGGTTGCTCTCCTGAGAGAATAATCAGTACTAGTATCATTAGATAATTTTCTGAGGTAGTTACTGATAGATTCGTCTTTCAGATCTTTGATTTCTCTTTTAAGTAGCTGAGTCAGATTGTTTAGCTTAGTGTTGGTTTGTTGCCATATTCTCCTTGCCCTTCTTTTTTCTGCCAAGAGCTAATTTCTCTAGAGTAGTTGTTTCCTTTAATTTTCTTTTTAACTTCAGGGGTGTTTTCCCAAGCTGTACGTCACATATGAACTTGTGAACTTCTTTTTCTAAATGCTCCTCACTCCTTAGAGGAACCACTAAGTTAATTTTTCTTTCTAAAGATGATATAGATTATTTACTAAACTAGGATAGCTTTCTTTTTGAATAATCCTTTCACTTAATGTCAAAAGTATTGGTGCATAAAATTCTTAAGTCGTTAGACATGGTTTTGTTTAGGGATGGCTTCCTTAGTGCTGTATTCTATATAGTTTCTGTAATCGATGATCAAAAGTATTAAGTTTGCTTAATATCAGCTTAAGCGTTTGATTTATGTAGTCGGTTTGAGGAGTTTTTTGTCTGTTTTCGTTACTCATCATTACTTGAGCGTAAGTTTTATTGCCCACTTCTGCTTGAGAGACTATCAACACTTTACGCCTTAACTATCCTTTAAGTGATTTTATTTTTGATATTTTGCAATTCAATAGCAACACTGCATCCTCTGTAGTTAGCTGGATGGTTTTCTCCACAATGTAGGCATCTAAGCTGTATACATCTGTGGGTTTGACACAATCTCTAGTATGGTGTTTACCTGGACATTTCACACACCTGGGTTCTTTGTTACAGTATATTTTTGAGTATGTCCATATGCTTGACAATTTTTATATTGTGGTATAAGCCTAGATCTTCTTAGGGGATCAATATTGACTTTACCTCCCAAGATGTACTACTTGATTTGATGTATTTTTTCAATATCATTTTTTCAGAGGCTCCTTACTTCTCCGTTTTAGCTTAATTGATGCTTCAGTTGCATTAAAAAAATTGAAATTTAACTTAAAATTGGCAAGTTCAAATATTAAAAAAAGGTCTTGAAATTTTATGTATTGAGTGAATTTGCTAATCTGTTGAACGGATTATATTCGCCATAGTTGGTGGAGTGATGTTCTAGAATGTTCGAAACACTCACTTAATTATTTATTTTTCGATTAAAAAATCGGACCACAAACCGATTGTTTTGGCGCACCAAACTGAGTTGATTTATAATCTCCTTCTTTAAAACACGATTTTTTTTGTAGACGGATGAGTTTTTACAAACCGGATTTATATGTAATTGTTTTCATTGCTTCTCGTGAATAAGTCACCGCGGTCTGGACTCTACATCATCCCCCCTCGAGTAAATGTTACCGGATGATGAAAGTTTTTTTTTTGTTTCTGAACTGAAAACTGAACACATTTTGGTTTTGCGATACTATTGATCGAGACTCCAAAAGCTGGTTTAATTCGATCGATAGATATATGTATATGTCTTTCCATTGATGTCCACCACAAAATGTTTCCTGAGTCGTTGAATTACCTTATGTGGGCTTTCGCCAGGCAATGTCAGCCTAGTATGAATTTAATCTACATATCGTTTTTTAGAGCATGTTGTGCGTAGTTGGAACTACATTGCGCATGCTATATCGTAGATATTTATTAACCTGATTAAATTCTGCTGCTTGTTGATCTGGTACTTCCATAAAAAAATCGCCTGGTAATTTTAGTGGTTGTCCATAAACTAGTTCTGCCGGGAAACATTTAATATTATCATTTGGTCTAGCTCTTAGGCGAAGAAGAACTATTGACATCTGCGAATTCCAATTTATCGTATCGGCTCTCGCTTTTATACAGATGCTTTTATCTGGCGATGAAAACGTTCCACTCTGTTAGATTACGGGTGATTACGGGACTTGTCCAAATTCGATGTGTGTCTAAAAGCTTCGTTAATTCATCTTCTGGCGATCTAGTGATGTTTTGATATTGATATTAAAATCTGCAAACGGTAGTTGCATTTGCCCATTCAACACTATTTTTTAAATTAATTGTTGAAAGAACAAAACAATTGACTACAATGTAGTTTAGTCGGTTTCTACTAAACTTGCATAGAATCAACGTCATCGAGGAAAATGTGACAAAACCGATTTTTGGTCCACAACCGCAAATCGCTTTGCAGACAATGCAGATTAAAAAGTATTTTTTTTTTAAAGTGTAGATTTAAATGCATTGAAGGCCCAATTCTATAGAATTAATTTATAAAAACACTGTAGTAATTACCCACATTATCGACGTTGTCTACATTGTCGACGTTGTCTACGGGTTGTCGATACGTCGACGTAGAAAACAATTGATGACGAGTAAATGCCCATCCCTGTTAACAATTCAAATATCGATGTGCCACTTGAAATTAATTTTAATCTAATGATCTCTGTGTAATTCTATGTTATTGAGATTGTATCCAGTAAATATTGGATTATTGTTACGATAAAGGGACATGCTTTTGAATTTTTTGATGTTTAAGTGCAGTGAGTTTTAATCACATCACTCATTCACACCCCTATCACAACCTCCAATATCCTCCCGATTCCACTGAAACTTAAATTCCACTGGAAAAATAATTCTTATCATGAGTTCCTGTGGAATTGTGAAATATTTTCGGATTCGGAAATAATTATATATTTTTTCATGAACATTAATTTTTATGCTATAAATAATTAATCTTGAGAAATGGGTTGATTTTAATTGCAGGTGAGAAAGAAAATTTACTAACGAAAATAAATTTCATAAATAGAAGGAGTCTTTCAAGATTGGGAGGATAGAAAATAGCATTTTAATGATGTTTTGGAATATATGCCGTCAACCCATTAGTTTTAAAATGATAGAATCTAACTCAAGCAAAATCGCGCTTTTCGTATATCTGGAATTCCGGAATGTGTGTTGACGGGGCGCATATTAAAATTATCACTGCCTCAAACGATAAACATGTAAATTACAATCAGAAAAGGTTTTAAAGTATAAATTTAAAACTATTATATTTTAAAAATAATAAAAACATTTATTTAAAAATATTCCATATTAGTCTCTGCTTTACCGTTTTCTGATGGAGGTAATTTGTATGAAAAAATTCCACCGAACACTTATGATGCGAAGAATTTCGAAAATATTTCCACTCTACCGGAACTCATAATATAAATTTGAAAGTGGAGGTAAAATTTCCACTCCACCGGAAGTTATAATAGGTGTGTTAGTCTATTGATGTATTCCAGTAGTTTGGTAGTATCGTGTATTCCTTCAATAGTATGAAATTTTTTTAACTCATCGGCAAATATGAGCACATTTGATTTCTTTATTATTTTGGTTATCTGACCAATGAAAACAAACAAAACCTATAGGGTCCAATATGAGGACTTTGAGGAACGCTAGAAGTGACATTGAAAATTTTGGAATTCTCGTTTCCAATTATTAGATATGGCAAACAGTTTGTTAAATACCACTTGAACCAATTAATATATTCGAATGAACATCCAAACGCAAATAGAATCTGAAGTGCCTTATGATGACAAATATAGACTCAAACGCTTTACTGAAATACGTATAAGCCACATCCACTTGATGATATTTTTCTATCTCATTTATTACTTTACTGGTGAATTCAACCAAGTTTGTAGATGTAGATCAACCGGGCATAAATCCATGCTGGTTGACCGATATATAACGAATTAAGGTTGATTTAAATGCGTTACATACAACCATTTCAAATAGCATAACAACCAGTTAATGATATTCCTCAGTATATCATCTTTTTTTCGGATTTGAAGATTGGTTTTTACTTATGATACTTTCCTTATCCGGGGAAACACTCCAATGATTATCGAGTGATTGCAATGTCCTCTAACTTGTTGCTCGCGTGATTTTTCAGATAGTGCTTCGTGTACAGTATTCATAGTTGTCTTTCCGGGTGTTTGACGGTATGTATTGAATATCACTCAGAAACGGCAAATTTAAGTTCATGGTCTTGTGATCCTGGTAACCCGAAAAAACGAATGTCTTTATAAATAAACCGGATGGCCGGTTTTCGGGTTTCATTAGAATTGTAAATGTCTCGTCATTAACACTGATGCAGTATGATACATAATTGTAGTCACCATTGAGATCCTACCAACATTAAAATCTAGAATTGTAAATTTTCGACTAACTAATTCCTAAAGACAAATATCCACCTTCTGGGTTTTACAACATTTGTAACTCCCGAAGCTATTGAAGTCGATTTAGTTAATTCTGATGTGTAGCTGGTGTTATTCTATGCAACCGTATATTGAAGTTGTCACTGTTGGAATCGTTGATGTTCTAGGTGTTGTTTTATTTATGATGGCTGGAGATAATAGAGTGGTTTCAACCGCAGCTTGTGCGATATTGCCTGTTACGTTCTTCCGGTTTTGAGTTCAAGGATAAGGCAAGTAATGCATTATTTAGCGACTTTTTAGCCTTCTGAATTTGATCGTATTGTCTAATTTAGATTTCGAATTTTTACAATCTTTCATAAAAACCATACAATCAGGATAGGAGGAGCCAAACTAAAGCCGGGTAAAAACGGGCAGTCTACACATTTTTTTTAATTGACATATTCTATTTTATATAAAAGAAGATGGCATAAGAAATAAGCGCTTTCAGACCATATCTTTTGCTGAAAACCAACAGAACTTTTATTTGAATGAATTAATTATCGACATAAAATGGACCGAAATGTACTCACTTTTTGGGTGAAAGTACCGATGGAACATGCAATATTATTTGCAGAACAATCGATAAAATTAAGGAATTTAACTCAGAAAAGCTATATCGATGTCGATGCTATCATCTATGAAGGCGTTTTCGAGAAGATATTTGTGTCTATAATTACATATAACTTTTATTTGTTATATTGTCGTAAAGACGGAGGCAATTCTGGAGGGATTGTCGTCCCTATAGGAGTGGATTACCCTCTAGGTGAGCTAATCAATCACATACTGGGGTGCAGGATGGTTAACTCGGAGCTGGGGAATCCACTACCAGGAGGCGAGTGGCTAAGGGAACCCCGCAGGGAGGTGTCCTGTCTCCTCTTCTCTGGAACATAGCAATCAATGGATTGCTGTTGGAGCTGGAGAGAGAAGGGATCGAGGTGGTTGCTTATGCAGATGATGTAGTGATAGCTGTCTGTGGCAAATATCTAAGCACGGTGAAGGAGGTAATCCAAAATGCCCTCCTAATCATTACAAGGTGGGCCATCAGATGTGGACTGGCAATTAGCTCGTCCAAAACTGAACTGGTACTATTTACTATAGGAAATATAAAATCCCGGTAGTAGATCCACCTCTCTTAAATGGCAGGAGACTAGCTTTTACTGACAAGGCAAGATTTCTGGGAGTAATCTTGGACAGTAAGCTTAGTTGGCAGCCCAACATTCTGGAAAGAGTAAACAAGGCTGATATAGCCATGCACTCGTGCAGGAACGCCATCGAAAAGAGATGGGGCCTAAAGCCGGAGCTGGTTCACTGACTATTCACTGCCGCGTAGTAAGACCTGTACTTATGTATGGGGTGAGTGTGTGGTGGCCAGCTGTTGATAAAGTAACGTACAAAAAGGTGATCGAGAAGGTGCAAAGAACGGCCTGCACGCTGATAAGCGGGGCGCTGAGGACAACACCAACACGCGCCTTGGGGGTTATGCTTCACCTTCCCCCCGTCGATATTTATGGTAAGCAGATGGCGGTGATTACGGCCACCCGACTATCAGCCATATCTCAGTGGAAGTGTCTTCAGACAGGACACTCGACGATAATTAGATCGCTAAGGAAGGAACTGGCGTATCTAGACTACGTTACACCAACCTTGTGCTTCGAGAAAAGGTTCCGAACTTCCTGCCTCTCAAGGGAATCTTGGCGGGGCGGGTTGGGTGTGGAAACAGAAGCACTACAGTTCTTTACGGATGGCTCCAAGCTAAACGGTGAAGTAGGAGCTGGAGTCTTCTGTGATAAACTAGAAGTAAATATATCAGTTCGTCTCCCTGATCACTGCAGCGTGTACCAGGCAGAGGTAATAGCGATTGAGGAAGTCTTGAATTGGTTGAGGCATAATGTGGTATCCTCGACTGATATCGCAATTTATGTGGACAGTCAGGCGGCAATCAAGTCGCTGGACTCGGTTTCTCTGACGTCTAGGGTTGCGTTGGGTTGCCACTGGTCTCTGAATGAGATGAGTGAGCATTTCAACATCCAGATAGTCTGGGTCCCCAGCCACCCGGACGTCATGGGGAACTGCAGGGCGGACGAACTAGCGAGGCATGGTACAACTCTCCAACTGCTACCGGAAAGGGCAAAACTGGAAAGGCCCATCAATGCACTCAAGACTGTGCTTATAAAGGAGGCAGTAGCAAGGCAAGTCTGGCCAAAGCTGAACTTGAAACGCTCTAAGACACTGATCTCCCTACGAAGCCGTGAACTAAAAACGATCGTGGGGATACTCACAGAACACTGCCTACTTGGAGAACATGCGAGGCCAGGTCTGGAAGCACTTTTGCAGAAGCTGCGCGGACGAGGAGGAGGAAGAGACGGTAGTTCACCTCCTATGCTCATGCTCGGCTTTAGCACACAAAAGTCATGAATATTTGGGTAAATTCTCAATGGACTGTAAGGTGCGAGACTTATCACGCTACATAAGTAGCTCAAACTGGTTCTCATAAGGGTAATAGGGAAGTAGATCCTGTGGTATCACAACGGACCGTCGCCGGTCTAAGTGTGCTGTAGCAGTCACTCAACCTAACCTAACGTTCCTTAAATGTCCAATGCACTCGAAGTATAATTGTAGGTACATATTTATAATTATTAATTTCACATAATAAACTGAAGAATATCCAATATATGAATATGAGGAATTTCCTATTTTTATTAACTACTCGACTACTTAATTGTCTATAAATTGTATTTTTTTTAATACGTACATTTAATATACGTAATTAGATGTTGTAAACAATTAATCATCTGATTCATTGAATAATAAGAAATACCGATAGCTAAGAAACCGAAAAATCCATAATTTTAAGAATAATGCTGGTGGAAAATTCTGATCAAAAGGATGAAACTGTGGATGAAACATGGATCCATCATAATACACCGGAGACCAAAGAACAGTCTAAACAGTGGATTTCTATGCTGGCGAATCTGCGCCAAAGAAGACTAAGGCGGTTTTGGCGGTTATACTGCAACTTATTGAACCGTTTCAACGACGTTTTGAAGAAAAACGACCGCATTTGGCGAAGAAAAAAGTTCTCTTCCATCAAGACAATGCACGAGTGCATACGTGTGTAGTGGAGAAAAACTATGAATATACGCTTCGAATTGCTTCCACATCCACCGTATTCTCCAGACTTATCCTGTTTCCGAACTTGAAGAAATGGCTCGGCGGAAAGAGATTATAGGCTCTAATGAGGAGATCAACGAGGCAACAAACGCCTATTTTAAAGGGTTGGAGAAATCGTGTTATTCGGAAGGGATCGAAAAATTAGAAAAACGTTGTACTAAGTGCGTATCGAGCTAAAAGGCGACAAAGTTTAAATGCAAAAGCGAATTCGTGTTTTGAAAAGTGTGAACAAGATATGCTAATAGTTAAAATTGAAATCCGTTTGTAATTGAATGCGTTAATGATGGATAAATATAAACCATCAAGGGACTAAATGATATGAGAACATTGAGTGTATATAGCTAATATTTAATTACATAATGATGAAACATGGCCACTTGTTTTAAGAAGCGTTGTGAATCGCATTTCGAGGTGAAGCATGATCGAGATGATTAAACATTACTATTTAACTTAACTTTAAACTTTAAATTTAAGTGCTTTTGATGGCAACCAGTCTTATTAATATGTTATAAGATTTTTCTGAAAGCTCTACAATTTTAACTTCCTAAAAAAATATTCAAATCGTAATCGCTTGAAACTTTTTGTTTCTAAACTATTAATGCAAGCTTTTTGGTTTAATATCTGTAAAATTAATTTAATTATAAAATTTAAAAATACATTATTACTTAAGCTTTAATATGTATTAATTGAAATTTAAAAAGCTCTATTTTAAAAACTTGCACTATAATCAGAAAGCTTTTACTGGCAGCAAGGCTGTTCCTATAAATGATTGTGACAACATCATGATTAATATAGAGCGACAATTTAGAGCTTTTTACTGTATAAAAAGGCTTACAAAAGCTTTGAAATATCCTTTTATATTAAAAAATATGCTTTTTACAGGAAATAATAAACGTTATATACAAGTTGCTTTAAGAAATCCTTTAAGCCAAATTTAATTTTTTAAGTAAAGCTTATTAGCTGCTACTACAAATTAATAATATACAAATAATCTAAAAGCTTTCAGCCAAGGAGCGAAAAATCAAGGAGCGAAAAATTAAAATTTTTATAAATTGTTAAAAGCTTCTAATTGGTAATATGAAAGTCGATAGTGGTAAAATTAGGTTTTAGTAGCTCGTTTAATTATATAGGTGCAATAAAACCATACTTACGAAGCTTTAAGATTGTTGAATATTTAAACTAAAAGTATTCAGTCTATTTGACTTTCGCTAAAAAAAGGACTCCTGAGCACATTTTAAATCTTTTAAATTTAAATCGTTTAAGGAATATTCAGACGGTATTTTCATTTCATTTCAATATTTCTGATTCTATGGCAAGAATGCTTAAATTATTCAGCTCAGCACTGGACAAAAATCAATTTTAATCCTTTTGAATGCAGAAAAGGACCTTTCACCCGAATAATTAGGGCAAACAATATACTTATATATATTTCGGTTGGAAATTAATGATAATGCTTGAATTGATAATTTGACAGAAATATCTCATATATATTTCCGGTTAACTAATTTAGCAAAATTTTAAATTTAGCATCGATCTAAATTCAATTTTATATATTAAAAAACCGGTCCTATATACATACATATGTACATATACCAAATTAGAGCCCATCAAAATTTCCATAAATTCGTGTTCAAATGTCATCTACCTAGCATAACCTCTTTTATTCGATGTCTTGATGTTGTCATGCACGGAATCAAATCATATATATTCACGACAAGAAATAATTGTAGGTATGTTATGTACATATACTCGCATGTATTATACCAATATGTGGAGACGGAACACCTTGATAAAAAATGACGCGAGCGCGAGTCGCAAAACTATAACTATAATTGTAATTATTTCAATAATTTATTACATATGTACATACATCCAATTCCATTTTGTGTGCGTATATATGTATATATAAGTCGTATAGTCTTAAGATTTTTAATTTTAAAATTTAATTTTTATTTATAGAAATAAAATTAACGTGTGACGTTAATATATGATGAAATTTTTACTGATTCATAAGTGTTTAAGAATATTTTCTCTTTCTTATATATGCGAACGAGTATGTACTGGTATACATACATACATATGTACGCGAGCATATAACAAATACATACATTTATATGATTGAAATAAAAAAAAATAAAAAAATAAATTATTTGATTACATTGAACAAAATAAATAGTTGTATGACGATTCATTTCTATAAATAACACAAATTTTAATTGTAAAATTAAAAAAAACTGTATGTACTCGTATACGTTATTTTCCCCTAGTTTTTTTTTATGTTAAGATGTTATAGAGAGCGACTGTACAATTGTTTTCTTCTTCGACTTGTTACTCTATTTATGTATGTACACATATTTATCGTGAACTTATAACTACGCAGTTGTGAATTAATTTTTTTTAGTTCGGTCAGACACAGAATTTCCTTGTTTGGATTTATCTATCAGTAAAGAGACAAACAAAAAATTTCCCGATGGATTTTGTATGCACACACGAGTGTGAGAATCGAGAGACTATACCTGCGATTTTCACTATATACATATACTTATTTACGAGGGTACATTTTATACACGGTCGAATTCAATTTAATTATTGTTGTTGTTGGATCTAATAATGATTTGGCGTATTTATAAGAAAATATAGCTACTTATGTATAAGAAAAGTAAATATGTATATATTTGAGTGACTTTCGATTTTTTCGTTTATTCCATTTCGTTTTTTAATTTAATTTGTTTACCTGCACTGAAAAATGAGGTAACGTCCTAAATAAGTATTCCTGCCGTATCAAGTACCTACGTAATTGTACGTCAATTGAAAATATTTCTGTTGTTGTAGTTGTGCACTCGTATACGCATAGTATGTATACTCGTGTATATGTTAAATTTTAAATAGAAAATTGTGAGCGTAAAATTTTGTGAATCAGGAACAACAACAATAACAAAAATACAAACACAACAGTTATGTTATAGTATATGTATTGTTATTATTATTTGTATCGTCTGAAACGTGACGTTTTGCGAGTAAGTTATGTTTCAATGTCATCACACGAAGAAACGATGATAATGAGTAAATTAGTTGGAAAATTCTTTGAGTGTAGAAATTTCGATAGAAGATGTTTTAAAAATTAAATACTATATAATGGTGACCTCACGAAATTCTCACGATTAAAAAAAATTGTGCACGATGCAGGTGGTATTTGCGCTAATAACACAGTCTGGTTACAAACAGGCGTTTCGCGTTAAATGACCATTATACAAATAATAATTTTGAAATCATATTTTTTGACAACCGTAAAATGAGGTTCAGCATTCCATGTTAAATTGCAGTCGGCTGCTAAAAAATGGTGTATTTTAGCTATTTTAACAATTAAATAAGCGCATCATAAAATAATTAACAATATTTTCGTTTACACTGAATTATGGGTCCGCCGGACCCTACAGTCAATAAACGGCCTCCAAACAAATTTCTACCAAAAATCATTTTCGATTCTCATGTTCAATCAACATACAATCATTTATAATTTTTCTTGAATTTGTTTTCTACTTGTTCTGTGGCCCAAAGCTCTCCCAAGTCTTTTGAACAATGGTTCGTTCCATGAATTCTGCTTACCACTATTCTGATCGAAATCACGGAATTTTTTTTACACTGCCAATGGCTTTATTCTTGAATCTTTCTTTATACGAAACTAACAAAAAGTGTTCAACTAAACGAACTATACGAAATTAACAAGAAGTTACAATCTAAAAAATTTATTATCTAAGTCCTTAAGCTATGTTAAATACTTATTATTAGTATGCATGAATAATAATTAATTAATTAAAATATGTGTTAGCTTAAATATGTAGTTAAATTAAATTTATCAATACATTAGATCTATATAGTGGATCTACTCTGCGAAGCCGTCTTCGATTGCCTTAATAGTTCAGTTGCCTTGCTATTTTATTGGGGTGAGTTTCCAGTTTCAAAAGGTACTTCAAACTGCGTGCTTGTATCATACCTTTGACCGTTTTAATCCCAAGGAATCTATGGATGTTGCAATTTCGGATATACCACGGAGCATTTATAATACAGCGAAGTATTTTTGATTGCGTTCGTTGTAAAAGATCTATTTTTGATGCGCGTACAGCACATAGTTCAATTCCATATAGGAATTAGGATCATTTTGTATAGTAGAACCTATAGCATTCTAGGGAAAGTTTTGATTTTCTTCCAATCAGCCAGCACATTTTTAAGAATTTTATTTTTATTTGGTTGCGCCTTGATTCAATGTGTTTTCTCCATGTCAATCTTCTATCAAGATGAAGACCCAAGTATTTGACATTTGTTTTCTGAGGGATGGTGACATTATTTAATTTAACCGCTGGACATGTAAGCTAATTCAACGTAAATGTTATGTGTGTTGATTTGTTTTCATTCGCTTTAATTCGCCACATTCTTTGCCAATTCTCAATTTTGTATAAGTGACCTTGCAATTCTCTTGATGCAGTTTGAGGATTTTTCAAAATACAGCAAATACAATACTGGCCCCAATACGCTGCCTTGTGGAACTCCTGCGTTTATATCATTTAGTTTAGTAATGGCTGAATTGTGTTTAACCTGGTATTTTCTTTGAAACAAGTAGCTTTCAAGGACTGCATGAATTTTTTTTGGCAGATGAGTTTTAACTTTATATATAATGTCATACTTTGTCGAAAGCTTGCGCAATGTATAGGAAAACTGCCGAACAATATTTCTTTTCTTCTAGTGCAAATTTAACTGTGTAACAACTCTGAGCACTTGCTCTACAGTGCCATGTTAGTCTCGGAACGCAAATTGGTGGTCTGGTATAATCTGTCCTTCAAATAATATTGGTTTTAGTTTTTGTAATACCATTTTTTCAAATAGTTTAGAAATTATCCGAAGTATATTTATTGGCCTGTACGATGCGACTTATGTTTCGTGTTTTCCAGGATATGGAATCATTGTAATTAGCAATACTTTCTATTCTTTAGGGAAATACCCACATTTCATAATAGCTTTAAAGATATAAGTTATGAGTTTTATGCATTTATCAGGTAATTCTCTGATCATTTTTCCGGTAATAAAATCGTGTCCTGGAGCTTTTCTGGGTTTATAATAAATAATAAATAAATAATTGCCCCTGTGATCGGGGGGCAATCAACTATTTGGCTCCAACGGTTTCGATCCTGAGCATGGTCTTCATACTGTCTAAGACAATCTGAAGAGGCCAAGTCATTCTCTACATCGTGGAGTCATTGTCGTCTGCAACGACCTCTGCGCCTACCATATGGTGGCTCTACTTTCAGAGATCGCTGCACAATTCGTTCCGAATCAGCACGCAGAACGTGACCGAACCAGCGTACTCGCTGATTCTTACTTCATGTACAATATCGGGGATCTTCATCAGATCTCTGATCTCGATATTGTACAGAGCTCGGTATGTACCATCTATTTCGCGTTTTGGGTCGTAAATCACACGCATGATTCTTCTCTCAAATGTAAGGAGCCATCTCTCGTACTCATCCGTCAGCGCCAAACTTTCACATCGAAACATAACAACGGGCCTGACCAACGCTTGGTAAAGCTTCAGCTTCACGGCACTTGATAAGTGTTTAGATTTTAGCAGTGGCCTTAGAGGATACAAAGAACGACTGCCAGCTGCCAGCCCATTTGGATTTATATAATTTTTAATGGTATTTTTAACTTTTTTCCATCTTAAATTTTAAAGGAATTGGTTTCGAAGGGTCCTCCGTAAACTTTGGTAGTTCACTGTTGTTAGTTTCTTCAGTATATTAGGTGAAGCTTATTAACATTAGGGGCGGCCTCTTTTGCTGCTATTTCCAATATATGTGTTAAATCATTCGACTGTATTTCTATATAGACCTCATTTAGTTAATTTATTTGTTACTCGTTGCGGTGGTTCTGCTTTTAAAGCTCTGGTACTCAGAGTTATTATTATTGGTGAGTGATCGGATGATAAGTCATAGCAATCTTCTACCTGAGCATTGGTGCGTGCAATTCCTTTTGTTATACAGAAATCTATTAAATCAGGTATTTTATTTCTATCTGATCACCAGTAAGTTGGGTGAACCCAATAAATTGCTGCTTTTTGATTGCGTGTTTCGGTGGACAGTAAACAGCCGATATTACACAATTTCCAGACCATTCTTGTAGGCAGATATTAGTTACTTGGATGTGATCTTTATCATATTTGTTGAGTTCATACTGCTTTATTCTACGTTTGATCATAACCGCAATGCCGCCGCGTATGCTCTTTCATCTGGATGTTTGATGTCATAAACTGAATATCCGTTGATTTTAAAAAAGGTAATTTTTGTAAAGTGTGTTGCTGATATTAACATGATGTCAATATTTTGATCGACAAGAAAGGTCTGAACCTCAGCTTTGTGCTGTGAAAGATCGTTTGCATTCCATACAGCTATCTTTAGGAGCGTCTTTTAGGATTTTGGACTTTTGACGATAATTTGCATTAGTGCGTGTTCATATTTTGGATCATCATGCTCATTTGTCTTTCCATCACCGTCATGAAACTTTGGATCGTTTCGGTCAGTTTGTTTACGGTTGCGTGAATATTTAATTCTTCTTCGTTGAAATGAACTTTCGTTTTTTGGACGGTACCTTTTAGGATCTTGCGATAGGAAACTCCTGGTTGACCAAAACTGCTTGTAACATTCTCAAAGTCATTTAGTGTGGTTGACTGTGCATTCGCTTATTGGGCAATTGTACTTCTTGGAGTCATATCTCTTTGATTGTATAACTTGTTTTAAACATTGCTCTGATCGCTTTGGATTGGTCTTACGCTTTAAATCCAGATATACTGGGCAACCTCTGTGTGTGATTTTTACCGCAACCACTACAGAGTTTTACTGATAGATCATTTCTCGTCTTATCGCATTTTTTTGAATTATGAAGTTCATCACAGATAACGCAAAATTCACACAAGTGCTTTTACATAAGCTTTTGTGTGGCCGTATTCTTGACACTTGATACATTGTATTGGTCCGGTTCGGTTTTTGGGTTTCTCTACAGTGATTTTGCGATGCAGTAAATATCTCAAACTATATATACTGTGGTTTCCTTTGTTTTTCTCATCTGGCTCTAATTCTATGCGAAACATCGGTTGAGGAACCTTCTCCCGATTTACAATGTTTGCAATAGATTTGGCATGGAAACCTTGCGCGGCGAGAGCTGCATGAATGTCGGTCACCTTTATACGCTGCTCTCCGCATTCCGTTTAAAACAACAGTCAACCCTTTTTGGCTTTTCAGCTGGTAAGTGTAATATCGTTCTCCGGTTTGATCGAAATGGTTTACAAGTGCTCTGAAACCATCAATTTCCAAAGGTTAAATTTTCGTTTCTTTGATATTGTCTCTTTTAAGCAGGGCAATATAAAGTTTTAAGTAAGGTTAACTTGTCGATTATATTGACGAGTTCATTATTTGACGCTTACTCTTAAATAAATTGGTGGCGGCTTTTCTGTCTTTTTAGCTGTTGTGTCATCGGCGCCATCCTCCTCCAAGCTAGAAAATCTATTGCCGAGAGGTATTTGATCAGCGCCATGTTCTAATCTAGACGTTTTAGTCTTACTAGCTAATTGCGCTGATTTCGGGCTTCTTTTTCTTTTGGTCTGAACAGTTATATATCCGTCCATTCCGGTTTGCACCAAATTTTCTTTATTTTAGTGACCTATCTCACTAATTAAATTAATGTCGTTATTAATGTTCATTGGACTGAGTTTATTTAATTTCGAAGCACTTTTTTCATTTAGCGTTATTATATTTTTTGGGGGGTTATGTTTCACTTTATCCATTGCATTCATTGCATTATTCTGATTTAATGTTGATATTGTTTTTTGGGGGAAAATAGGCCCCTTATTATTTTAGCACTAATTATTATTTGTTATATATTCACAGTAATTTAATAGAAAACTAAAAAATTATTAAAATGAACTATATTTTAATTATATTCCGCGCACATTGATTTTACATCCAAACTGCACGAAGATAAAAAATCAACTGAACATCAAGGATGAAGAATGCTCCGTTGCATCCAAATTCTATTTGGATTAGATTTGAGGAATACCCCAAAATCCCCCAATATAGTGAACTTTCTATAAATTTATGAAATTCGAATTTTAAAGTTTATCTTCAGAATCGTATAAGTAAAATCTGGTTACGAAATTTGCCAAATTGTAAAATTTGATTAAAAAATTTAAAAACAACTGTGAATTGGTATAAGTACAGTTTTCCGAGCTATTGATTGTAAACGTGAAATTAAATTTCGTAATAGAGTTTTTCGAAAATTCAAATGTAAATTAATTTTACAAAAATACCAAAAATTTTTTTTTAACTTATATGATTTACAAAACCCACGTATGAGTCATTGGTATACGTACGGTTCATCTATGTTCGAATGAATCAATAAATATAAAATATTTTCAAATTGACAAGGTCTTGAACGTTTTATATAAATTCAATATCGTGGTTAGAATTCTTAATCCATCTCTTCTAGTTATGACAAATTGAATTAAAACTGTAGGCTAGCAAGTTCTGCTGAAAGAACAACAAATCGAAAAATTATAATTAATGTTATTCGAAATTTTGCAATTAAGACATTTTCTTAATGTGCTTTTAAACTTTATTCAAATCGAAACTGTTGTTTGTTGGATTAGTTAATTAGAAAATGAAATAAAAATATTTTTTGAAAGCATATAACTCGCACTTTTCCAACAAGCGTGCTATATACCTAGAATCTATCACATATACGATATGGAATAAAATATTTAATGGTAGCTGCAAGACCTTTCTTATATTAAATTCACAAAATTTACTCAATTCATTGTATTAGGCTTAGATATCAGATTCAAAGGCTCGTTGACTCCATAATTAGTCCTATATATGAAACTCTGTTTTCAAAAGAGAGTGAGATCTTAAACTCCTTTCCGGGACATATATAACCCAAGGTTCATTAATAAGAGTGAACTCTGGATATTTCCATTTAGAAGATCGGAATTGAAAATGGCACCAGCATACTAACGGCAAATGGACAGTGGCTCAAGCTTTAAAGTTTTGCATCTTTCAACATAAGAAAGTAGATCCCTAACGATCTCCCACCGTGCCTTACGATGATCAAATTGGTATGTTTACAAGAAGAAATTGATAAAGCATCGTTCGTTTAAGAAATCCTAACATGGAACATGCTTATACGATTATCAAATCAATATGTCGATTCGCTGAAAAGGTTTGTGTTAACATGAAATATATTACATATACAGTCATAAATTACATACGACGATGAGCGGGTAAATGATATAATTTTACATTTTTTGGCATTCAAAAATAACAGCTTATTATTATCATCAATGGCTGATAGTATCAATATTGTTCTGTAAATTAATTGCATCCTGCATATTATGTATAGCTGCACATATTTTTAGGTCACCAGCATAAATTAGACACAACAACCGAATGTGACACGTCGTTTAAGAATATAATGAAGATGGCGAATGGAATGTGGAAGGCAGTTTAACCGGATTAGAAAACTGTCATTTATTTTTACAAACTGCACCCGTTCAGTAAGGTAAGAATCAATCCATTTTATCAAATTAAGAGCAATGCCAAAAGATTTAAGTTTTTCCAATATAATAACGTGGTTGATTGAGTCAAACGCCTTGCAAAAGTCAGTATAAATGACGTCAAGTTGAGCCTTAACCTCAATCACGTCCAAAGCACGTTTTGAAAATTCCATTAAATTCGACGCGGTAGATCTACCACGGAGAAACCCATGTTGTTCATCACCTATATATGACCTCAGTCCGAAATACATATGGTCACAAACAATTGATTTGAATAATTTAGGGATGAACGCTGACAGTAAAGAAATGCCCCTATAATTAGAGACATCGTTCCTATTACCGGATTTTAAAATAGGAACGATATGAAAGGATTTCCAGATAGCTGGAAAAATCCCCGACGAAGTTGATTCAACGAATAAAATTGACCAAGGAAATGCCAATTTATAACCAATTTTGTTTAGGAAGCTTGAAGGAACACCATCTGGACCACAGCCATCTTTGAACTCACAGAGTGATCCTTTGGAGTAATACAAGGTATACCCAAGGTTGTATTAATACTATATCATATGTTGTATCCACAAATGTTCCCTTATCAACATTATCTAGTCTATATAAGTATTTTGGAAGAAAGAACCAAATAAGTTGGCAAAACATTGTCGACGGAAGACCACTTGTTTTCCTCCTATACAGAAATTGGAACGAATCTGTCGATACCATTATATGCAAAATGTTATGAAAATCTGCACGTTTAAAATCATAAAATATAGATGGAAAATTATTTTTAATAGATTTAGATAGTAAAAGTTCCGATTGGTTCAGATTGATATCAATCGACTTACGGTTAACGTCATTAACAATATATGGAAACGATGCTTCAATTACCGTATACAAATTCATCGAATTTGTAAAAAATAAATCCAAAAATCCACCAATGGCTGGACAAATCCATAAGTTAAGATGGATTCAATACATGATCACAGTCGATGTAACGTTTCAAGGTATAGCATAGTTTACATCCACATCATGTACCCATTTGACCTTAGGTAAATTAAAGTCCCCCAAAATCAGCACGATTTCGCCCATGTTGGTTGATGATGGGTTAAACGTTAAACAAACAATCTGTATATCTAGTATACAGGTAAAGTTCCGAGTTCGGTGGAATATATATACATATATATATACCAAACACTTTTATTAGTTTCTTACAGATGTTCAGTAGTTCCATAGTTGGGTCACAATGAATTATATGACTAACGATAGAAGAGTGGACAGCAACGAGTATCCCACCTCCCTTTTCTTTTTTTTCTTTTTTTTTATTAAAACGGTTGGAACCTGCTGAGGTCCCGCACTCAATGCCACAATGGGCCCATGGTGCAAACCAAGAGGATCTATCCTAATTCGCAAGAGCGTACTGCAATCTTAGCAAACTGTAAAAGTTTGAACCAAGGAATGGAAACTAACTGATCTACATTCAAAGATCCGGAAGAGAACACTTGGGATCTAGCTCCGACAAAGGCGGGACAGCTGCAGAGCGTCCTGTGCTAGTCCCATGCGTTGAAGATGAACCTTAAAACGTCCATGGCCAGTGATAAGTGCGACCAGAGTTCTGAGTTGGTTCTTTTTTAGGGATAATGCGTAATTAGTGAACCTCGGAATGGGTTCAGTAATGAAATGTTTTGCCTTACGACAACTAGGAGTAGAACGCCACTTCCGTCCCAGCTCAAGTAGAGCGAACTTCTTAATAGCGTTGTTACCACCGTTGAAGGATAGAGGAATTGCTGGTTCGAGGCCAACAAAATTACTTCGCGAGCCAGCTTTCGCTAGCAAGTCAGCAACCACATTTCCCTCAACGCCACAATGAGCAGGCACCCACATGATCCTTACTGTCGTGTTAGAGCAAAGGAGATTAATGTAGTGCTTGCAATCTTTGACTAGTTTGGACTTAGTTAAAGGATTAATGAGGGTATTAAGCACGGCTTTACTATCTGAGCAGATAGTAATATCCCTCCCTAAAACGCTAAATTTCAACGCTTCAATCGCACAATGGGTAAGTGCAGTTAATTCAGCTTGAAAAACCGTGCAGTGTTTGCCCAGACTACCCGAGCATCTTAGCTCGTATTTAGGACAGTAAAACCCAACTCGGCACTGACTTCCGAACGAGAGCCATCCGCAAAAAAAACTATCGACTCCGACAACTGTCTAGAGAAATCCTGAGATAGCCACCATTCTCTCGAAGGAAAAACTACGGAGAATGGGTTGCTAAAGTTAAATTCAGGCAGAAGCCTGTCATTCACCATGTCCAGCTCCGGAATAAGTGATTTATACTTATTGAGAATCTGTCTATGCCCCGTACAAGTCCCGAACACATTCCATGCTCCAATGCACTTAAGTCGATAAGCAGCCGAACACGCTGTACCCAGAATGTGGGACTGCAATTCGGGCATATGTAGAATAGACTCCATAGCAAGAAGTGGAGCAGATGACATAGCCCCGGTTATAGCCCTACAAGCTGTCCTCTGCAATCCCTCCAGTCTTGCTACCGAAGACGTCAGTTCCACAACCGGCCACCAAACAACTGAAGCATACGACAGTAGGGGTAAAACCAGTGATTTATAGATGAAAGACATCATTTTGGGGGTCAGACCCCAAGAATTGCCAAAGGCCCTTCTGCATTGCCAAAAAATAGCAATGGCCTTTTGCAGCTTATAATCAAGGTGGAACTTCCAGGAGAGTTTACCATCTAGAATGACACCTAGGTGTTTAACTTGCTCTGTCCTTGTGATCGCTCTACCAAAGAGAGTGGGAACAGACAAATTAACAATGTCTCTGCGCCTCGTAAAGAGGACCAGATCAGTCTTAGAGGGATTGACGTACAGCCCCTTTTTAAGACACCAAGCTTCAACCATATTAAGGGCGTTCTGCGTCAGATCAGATAAGACGTTCAGATATTTACCAGAAACTGTCAAAACAAGATCATCCGCGTAGCTTTGCACGAAAAACCCAGATCGCTGCAATTTAACAAGTAGTTCATCGATAACCATGAGCCACAGGAAGGGTGAGAGAACCCCTCCTTGCGGGCAGCCCTTGGCTACTTTGACGGACACTGTTGAGCCATCCAGCTCCATCTCAATTATCCGAGACTTAAGCATGGAATCGATGAATTTGACAATGGTTTGGACAATATTAAAATTGGTACAAGCACTTGTGATCGTGGAAAACGAAGTGCTATCAAAAGCTCCCGCAATGTCCAGGAAGGTACCTACTAGAAACTCTTTGTATTTAAGTGATCTTTCAATCCTAGTTACGAGTTCATGTATACCAGTGTCGCAGGACTTGCCAGCTCTGTAAGCATGTTGCATGTTACTGAGAGGGGAGATAGTTAAATAATTGTCTCTAATAAATCTGTCGATGATCCTCTCTAAAGCTTTTAGAAAAGTGGAGGTCAGACTAATGGGCCTAAAAGCCTTAGGGTCGGTATAATCCGACTTGCCAGCTTTAGGTATGAATACTACTCTACTCCTGGTCCAAGCGCGCGGTACCGTGCTAAAAGCAACGCAGGCCTGGAACAGATTGAGTAGGTAATTGCTGATGTGTAGAAAACCATGCTGCAATTCAGCAGGGAAAACTCCGTCCGGACCGCTCGATTTGAATGGTGCAAACGAGAAAACACTCCAGTGTAGGACATCAGTGGTGATCAGCCTACGGGCCAAGTTCCAATCCGGCGTGCCGATAAAAATGCCCGTTGGCTCGGAGTCATCCACATCCGAATCAACAATGTCACACCCAGGAAAGTGGACAGACATTAGAAGCTCACCAACTTCTCGCCTACACGAGGTTAGTTTACCGGAGGGTAGACGAAGATTATCAAGTCTACACGTATCATTCTTAGCCAGAGTTTTGTTAAGTCTGGCGACGGCAGATAAGCTGTCAATTTCTTCACAAAAGTTTCTCCACGCAGTCCTGTGCGCGGATCTTAAGCTTATTTTATAAGCCTTTTGAGCTAATAAAAATCGATTCCAATCCGAAATGAGATTCGTTGATTTAGCTTTATTTTTAATTTTACGCACACTCTTTCTTAACTGTTTAAGTTCAGAACACCAGAAGGGTTTGTTACGCTTCTTCTGGTTGGCAATAAGAGGGCATGACTTTTCAAAAGCAGTTGAGATCGCTTTCGTTAGTGCAGTTGCCTGCAAATCAAGATCTGCGATTGACCTAATTTGGTTAGGCAGATCTGATAGTGACACGAGCTCAAGGGAGAAAGTATCCCAATTCGTAAGTTTCCTATTGCGATATGGTTTAACCGGTGGTCTTTTAAAGTTGATATTAAAAGAGATGCACCTGTGATCAGAGGTGAGAATATCATCCGTCACTCTCCAATTTAGAACGAGGTCAACGATGGACATAGAGCACAAACTAATGTCAATCACTTCTTTGCGAACCGAGTTGACAAACGTTGGCTCACACCCAACATTGAGAACCTCTAACTCAGAAGAGTATATGTAATTGAACAGTGAGGATCCTCTATTATTAGTATTAGAACTGCCCCAAATGGTATGGTGAGCGTTAGCATCACAACCAATTACTAGAGGTAGTTTGTTAACCCTACACCACATTATAAGATTCACCATTTCCTCTGAAGGGGGGGGGGGGGGGGGGGGGTGAGATGGAATCATAGGGTAGATATGCTGATGCAATGACAAGTTAGAAACATGAGTCAGCACACACGAGAGTGATCAGCACTGCCGTAAGATCAGCAGTGCTACATTCATTAATTAGAGCGGCATCAATTGCATTAGCAATATAAATGCACGCTCTAGTTTTAAGGACAGTGGACTTGTAAAAGATCCTGCCAAGCTTTGAGCTCAAACCAGAAACCGTACCATCAATAAGATACGGTTCCTGGATTAGGCAAACCACCTCCCTTAGATTTAGAACTACATACTTAACTCCGAGCGATCCGATTTGTAAACAAAGTAGTCTGCCTACAGGAAAGTACTCCGCACTATAATAGATGCACAAACAAAACAATAAACTTCAGTAGATTTTGAAGCTTATATAATATGGTGTTGACTTTTAAAAACTCACGGAAATTTGGTAAATCGTCAAAATGTTATTTTCATGAATATTCAAAATATCCCAAATATCCAGTAGTTAATTTTTTCTAAATTTTTGGATTTTGAATATTGTAAACATGTTTGAAAAATGCTCTTAAATTCATTTCCCGCCCATAAATTAAAGATATTTTCATGATCGTTTAAAATTCAATAATTCGAATTTTAAAATTTTTCTTCAGAATCTATATATGTGAAATTTTTCCCGTTTTAAAATTTAATTAATTTAAAACTATTAAAAATCGTTGGTTTTTCAAAACCGAGTTAATAATTTCGAGCATATATAAATTCAGTATTTTAACCGTCAAATTTCCATTTGGTAGAAATGTTCAGAATGTGATGTCAAAATTTACAAAAGTAATTTTATTTATAACTTGCCATATCGTCTGAATCATAAATACGATAGTTTAGTTTTGTTCCAGAAGAAAATTCATTATATCAAAATTAATTAATTTTAAGAGAAAAATCTATAAATCAGTTTGATATCCGGGCCCTACAGAAAAACGGGCCCTGGAGGTAGTATCTATAACAACTTTTAAAATCGTTAATTTTAGGACCATAAATTTATCCCGAATAGAGTAAGCGACAAAACGCGGCCTTTCCATATAGGGCGCAACAATAAATTAAAGTAAAGTAATTAAAATAAATTTAATTGGTATCCGCATGTCGCTAAACTACATCTGTATAAGATTATCACTTTAATCTGTTTGAGAATTATATAAACAAATTATTTCAATGTTATCTACTTCACCTGTAAGATGCGGCAATTGTATAAACAGCACATTAAATTGAATCAATTAAAAGAAAATCCGATACAGGTTGTTGTTCGAGTAATATCAAGCAATTAATGGTTTAATAACACAATTAAAAGCTGTTTCAGCTGTTTTAATACAGACTGCTGCTCAAACAGTTTTTTGTTAATTCATCAATTTCGTTTACCTATTTACTTGTAAATTAATACGATATGGTACACAATAATAAATCATCTCAATCGAGGAGACTATCAATTGTCTATCAGAATGAAAGACGACTTACTTTTCATTGTAAAAGAAACTGCTTGAACTACGTTTAAAGATATCACAACTTATGCAAAAGTCACATAAAATAATTTGTTCTATGAGCGTCAAGATGTATCAATTCAATAAATGAGGTAGCTTTAGTTTATTTGATTCTAGTATGGACGGTGCATCGATATGATATAAAAATCGAGGTGGACCTCTGAATGTGAAATTTAAATTCAATTATAGTTCAATGCAGTTGATCAAATATTGAATTTTTAAAAACAATTTTTATGTGTTCGCAGCCGTTCTAAAACTTAAAATTAGCAAATATTTAAAATCAAATTTCGATTTTGAAAAGGAGTTTTATTAAATTAAAATTTTGAACATTTGTTTAATTTAAAAAAATTGTAAATTATATTTTTGAAACTTTTGAAATATTTTGGATTTTTTTTGTCTATTTACAATTATGTAAATGCACGATTGAATTTTGATAATTTTTCATAACCTAAAATGCCAAATTTCAATGTTTATGAAACGTTTGGACATTCATTACTGGTACATACATACACATACGAGAATATAGACTGCAAAAATTATTTGTTGCTTGGTTGGAACGTCTTCAAAACGTCCCAAAAATATACTCTTTTGCGAGGAAAAATCTCTGGTCAGCCTGAACATGGGTTGAGTCTCATCTCTGGTCCGTAAATATTTACTTATTTTTAGTTTTTTTTATGCTGGACTTCAAATGATGCCCATGCTCAGAATAAAACAGATTAATTTGCAATATAGTAGTAAGTCAGCTTCGTTGGAGTTAAGAAAGCTGTTTTCTGTAATGCATAGAAATATTTGTCTAATTCAGGAACTGTACCTTCTTGATGGTGCTGTTTTTGGATTTAATTGTAATAAACACACATTTTTCTATAAGAATTTTGAGTATATAGTTCCTCATTCATGAGTATAGCTCAGCTGATGTTTCGGCAGTGCTTATCACTTTAATATTTAATAATTCCTGCACTAAGCTGGTGCCCGTATATCAGATTATTTACCGTATAACTCTGTCCTCCCTCTCCCTCGGAGGAGCTGGCTAACCTTGTGTTGGAGCAAGCATAAACACATCTCTCGTATGTGATGTTCATGCTCATCACTCGATTTGGGGTAGTACGAATATTAATCAGAGGGGATCTTCTTTGTTCAACTACATAAGCTCTTCTAAGCTTGAAGTTCTAAATATAGGCAGCGAGCAGAGTTTTGTTAATTCTATTCGTGCAGTGATTGACATCAATTTATGCTCTATGTCTATCATTGATTTACTTTTTGTTTGGAGGGTGACGGATAATGTTTCCACTTAATATTAAACGATCACCTATAAAGTCATATCATAACAGAAAATTAATCAATTGGGGACTTTTCTCTCTCAAGCTGGCTTCTTTACTTACTCCACCGAGAGTAATCCGGTCGAGTAACGACCTTATCCGCTTATTACGAACCAAAAGACTAACAACAAACCCTTTTTGAAACTCTGATTTTAAAAGGTTAAGGAAATCCGCTAGAAACTAAAAGTTAAAGAAAAAACTTCAATCAACCTTGGCTAAGAATGGAGTTTGTAGACCTGATACTATTCGTCAACCTGACGGTCAGCTTACCTCCTATTATAGAGAAGTTGGTGAAATGCTGATTTCCCTAGTTGTGCCATTATCAACTCAGATGATGTTATTTCCGAATTCACTAAGGTTCCTTCTGTGGCTCCTGATTGGGACTTGGCTTATAAGCTGATCAATCTCGATATACTGCGCTGGAGTTTGTTTTCCGTTGCACCTTATAAGGCCGGTTGGTCTGATGATATTTTCCCAGCTGAAGTACAGGATGGCTTTCCTAACATTCAGGACCATTTGATATACATTTTCCAGGCGTGTATTGCTTTTTGCTGTGTTCCAAAATCCTGGAGCAGGAGTAGAGTCGTTTTTATTCCGAAAGCTAGCAAATCCGATTATACGAATCCCAAGTCTTTTCGATCTATCAGTCTGTTTTCAACTTTTTTTAAAGCCTTAGAAAGAATCGTTGACAGATTTATTAGAGACAAGCACATGCTTACAGAGTTTGTAAGACCTGTGAACCTGCCCTACATGAACTAGTAACTAGGATTGAATGATCCCTCCATAATAAGGAGTTTCTTGTAGGTACTTTCCTAGATATCGCAGGAGCTTTTGAAAGTACCTCGTTTATCTCGATTACTAATGCCTGCATAATAATTTTGGTATTAACTCTCCCCTGGTACTCTCATATTATGCTGATGATCTTGTCTTAAAAGTTTCAGGCAAACACCTGAATATCTTATCCAACTTAATGCAGCATGCCTTAAATATTGTGGAGGCATGGTGCATTGACAAGAGTCTGCACGTCAACCTGTCTAAGACAGATTTAATTGTCTTTACTAGGCGTAGGAATGGTCTGGATCTATTCGTCCCTTCTCTTTTTGGGAGACCGATTACCAGATGTAACCAAGTCAAGCACCTTGGTGTTATCTTAGATAGCAAACTTTTCTGGAAATTTCATTTTCATTCCAAACTACAAAGAGCTACTGCCATATTTTGGCAATGTAGAAGGGCTTTTGGGGAATCCTTGGGTCTAACACCCAGGATGTTTTTTTTTCATTTATAAATCGCTGGTCTTACCGATATTATCTTACGATTATATTGTGTGTTGGCCAGCTGTTAATCTAAAGGATTCTACTGCCACACTTAATAGTCTTCAAAACACGGCTTTTATAGGGCTGTTACTGAAGCTCTGTCCTCAACTCCCTCGACGAATATTTTGGAATTTTTTGTTTTTTGTATATTTACAATTATGTAAATTTTAGGTGCACGAATTTCAATATTTATGAAATTGGTGGACATTACCGAGGAATTGATTTGGCTCAAAATCGGAGGCTGATTTTATAACGATTGAAATAATCGCCTGGACTGCATGAACTGCAACAATTGTTTGTTGCTTGGTTGGAACTCGGATTTCTCAAACGGGATCCCGTACCTCGGGATCCCGCGGGGTTAAAATTGATAGCAGGATATTGTGGGATAAAGTAAATTTCCCGGGAATTTTTAATTTTTTTTTAGTTTTTGTTTAATTTAATTTCTTTCCGCTATCTATTCCATACATTTTAGTTTATGTATTTTTGGGGTGGCAATATTTTGCTACTTGCAAAAAGTGCAATGTAAAGATAATGTGCAAGGGGTTTTCCACAAGTGGGCTCCTTCGTCATTTAAATAACGCCCATAAAGAATTGGATAATAAACGGCAACATGAAGACGATCAACTGGAAACAGGCAATCGAAAAGTGAATTTATTAGAAAATCATTGTCTGATAAAGGCATGGTATTACCAAAAAAATCCGTCCCATGTCATGAATATAATTAAAAAACAATATGATTTATCAAAACAAAGTGTGTTTTTGGAAATAATTAAGCAAATTTCGAGTGAGACACGATTTTCTGTTACAATGGATGAATATACATCTTTAATAAATTTACACATATCAACAAGGTTTTGTGATAGAAAAAATTGTGATCAATTCGGCCAAAATGACGACTCATACAGCTCAACAGGTGTTAATTTCATTGACGATTTACAAAATCGTGTAAATATTTCGCAAAAGGTTCGAAAAGTAGTTCGAATCATCTTTTAAAAATGAAATCTTACAAAAGTATGTTAATTTAATATTCCATAAGGAACTTAAACTGATATTGGATGTGTAAACAAGATGGAACAGTCTTGTTTCGATGCTAGAGAGATTCCTTGAATTAAAAACATGTATACATATATTAAAGGCAATGATCGATTTTAAAGAATCTCTCGATATTTCTGATGGGGAATATGCAGTAATGAAGGCAATAATAACGTCGTTTCAACCAATAAAGCTTGGAAGAAGCAATGCTTCATACTTTACTTGACGCAGAAGGCGTATTCATATTTATCTTCAACGACTTAGCTAAGAAGAAAAATTGATTTTCTACTAAAATGCTTCAATCTGTGCAGCATTGAATTGAAGAACGTAGAAATATAAATTTAGTTGCCCTCCAAGCAGAGATGGCTAGGTAGATTATGCCATGTAATCTAGGCGGTTGTCGACACGTAAAATATAACGTAGATTACTTGGCAGTATATTTTTTTTTCAACGTCGACAATAAAAATAGTGTCAACATCCTACGATATTTTAGCGATTTGAAATCGAATGCGCCAGTTCGCGGGAGTATTTTGTACAAGCGTTCATCTAGAGGTGATTTTTTCATTTGTTTCTTTTTGACAAATGATGCATGAATAATTTCAAACTGTCATCGTGTTTTTATTTATTCAGTATTGTTTGCTATTTCATCATGGAAAGACTGAGACCGGCATAGCGTCTATACAAATTGTTCAGATTTATTACGAAAATCAGCGTTTTGTGAGAAATGTGTTTCGTGCGCTGAGACCAAGTTACGGTTGATATAATCGGCCTGTCGAGACCACTATTTGGAATACCATCGAAAAGTTTGAATCCCAGTTTACCTTATTGGATGATACGCGACTAAATAGACGGTTTGGTATGGTTTATAGGCCTGTGAAATCATTCGTCCATATTTCTTCAAAAAAGAAGTCGGCCGGGACGTACCTGTGAATAGTGCTCGTTATTACACCATGATAACGGAATATTTGCTGCCTGAAATTGAAGCCCGACTTCGACGACATTTGGTTCCAATAAGTCGGCGCTATTTGCCATATAGCGCCGAAGCAATGTACTTATTTAAAAATCATGTTGACGAGCAATTAATTTGACGGTTCGAATTGTTGAATTGGCTACATTGTGATACCTCTAGACTCTTTTCTTTGGGGCTACGCAAAGTTCAAATTCTATGTGAATAGACCACCTCGATTTGCGACATTGGAAGCCAACATTACTCGTGTCATTCGCCAAATACCGCATTCAATATTCTCGAACGCGTTATCAAAAATTGGACTTTGAGAAAGGACCATCGCAGTTGCGGCCATCATTTGAATGAAATAATCTTTACAAAATAAATGGCAAGAAATGTTCTTTCGAATAATAAATAATTTCCATACGAATAAATTGAATTTTTTCAGTTTTTTTTATTTTTGCACAAATCACCTCTATAGATTTCGTTATTACGGATAAAATCACGCATTAATGAGAAATAACCTGAGATAACATTGATTTGATTAATCTCGTGCAAATTTATTGCTTCTGTTGGAATTAGAGTCGTGTGAATGAGCTATATGGCTAAAACATTACTGCTGAATCGTGTTGAAGAATTAGCGGCAAACAACGTCGCTATGAAAAATGTGATAAAAACCTGGCTCCACATAACTGCAAATTACTGGCCAAACCATACATACAATACAATTCGTATTACCATTTGGAGTGAGGTGTGTTAAATTTTATGGCACGGTCATAGTTAAAGTTCCCTGGATTATTTTTAATGAAAAATATAACCTTTTTGTCTGATTTTCTGAGAGCCGTTTTTTCTGATTTTTCTACGAGCTATTCTATACCGTTCCACCGTTATAAAGAGGGCCCCACTCTATATAACGCTGTATATCGTTGTTTTGGGTCAATTTAATCATTTTGTACTGGATAAACAGGACGCTGAAGTAGATTCATGGTATTTGAGCACGATTAGTGAAGTAATTAGTTTAGAACTAATTGACAAAACCACTCTAGGAATTGTCTACATTATCGACGTTGTCTGCGTCGTTGACGTTATCTAATGTGGAAAATAATGGATAACGCGTAAACGCCCATATCTGCGTCCAAGTATGCATTACACGCAACAGCTAAAAATCTTTTCTCTAGGCCATACATACAGGATGCAAGTGGTATTTCGACGGTTCAAGTAATAGATGAGAGTCGTGGTACAGCATTTAGAGAAGTTGGTTCAACACTTAAGAATAATTGGATGCTGCTATTTGTAATGTCGAACAAGTGGAAAGGGAAACATCAATACTAGGTAACCATTATGATTTAAAAATCCTCACAAAGGAAATGCATATTTTCGAGGCCACTAGAAAGCGTACTGAAAATTTAAATAATATATTGAATAGGAAAGAGCGTTTTCTGCGGCGGGACTGTTTATCACAAAAATTCGTTTAAAATTAAGTGATAAATCAATTGATAATTTGTGCTTTTTGAAACATTTCTTAATTCAAAAAATAATTTATAGTAAATATCCTAAATTTGTTATACTTTATTTGTTAACGTTTTAAACTAATAATATTTTTCCTCGGGATCCCGGGAATTCCCGGGATGAAATAATTGTTTACCGAGAATTCCGGGATTTTAAATTTACGGAAAATGAGAAACCCTATAGTTGGAACGTCTTCAAATATTTAAATTTTGTGTATATTTACAAAATTTTGCGCTGAAAAATATCTGGTCAGCCTTAACATAGCCATTTGAAAACTTCTTGTGAGTTTTTTGAATAGGAAAGATTCAAGAATAAAGCCGATATCATAGAAAAAAAATGCCGATACTTCTCGATCCAATTGTCATAGCTTTACCCATTATATATTTTATACTCGGTAATCGCACGATAGAAGTACAGAACAATATATGATGATTGTGGTGCCGAAATGTTGTTGCTATGATCTCTTTCTGTATGACTGTATACAAATTTCAAATCACCAAAATTATTCTCTAAATAAATGCTGCCATTACTGTAAATCTTATATAAACCGTAAGTAACAAGTATTTTAATCCAATTGTTATATCTATGCAATATTATATGCTATGCCCCCAAGTAAAAGGTACTAACTCAACTAATAATTGCGTTGTGTTGTGTATTCAAAAAAAAAAAAACTAGCAACTGAAATATCTAAACATTTTCTCTTTAATTTCTAAATAGAATTAATAACAATTTTTCTACGAGATACGTAGACGTACCTACATTGAAATATAAAAAAGTTTTTATTCATATTAAAAAAAGTTCAATGCACTTAAATATTTTTTTTCTTTTAATTATTTTTATTTTGTTTGTTTATTATTTATTTGTATTTTGTATTTTTTTTCAAAATAGTGTTGTCTTATATACAATTGATAGTGGTTTTTTTTATGCTTTAACGTTAACACATATCAATACAATACGATATTTTTGTACACGATGTACACGACATCGGTCGAGAGCTGTTGTTGGGGAGCTGCGGATAGCAACGTAAGAAACGGAGAAAAAAAAAGAAATTTTTTTGTTATGCATTCACTCTATGCTGAAGAAACACATAAAAAAGCATAAAAACATTATTATTTATAATATTATTATTATTATTTATAAAAGAAATTATCGTATAAAGCTATATATAATGTTGATTTGTTTATGTGCAAGTTTAAATATTTTTAATGGCACACTAATTTCTGTGTATTATTATTTGTTAGTGTGTGCTATATCACCTGCTACATACAAGTTTATTTTATTCGTACATATTAAACGTTTCACTTCCTTATGAACTTTTCTAGAAAATATATTTTATATACATATACAGTTCAATGAATGATGTGTATTAGCATTAGGTATATGTTCATATAATTTTAACTTGTCTTCAAAAATAAATGTTTTGAAATGAAATCATTTTTATAAAATTGATACGTGATTATCATTTTCCGTTAGCGCAGCACGCGTCAACTGTCTAACTTAATCACTGTAATTACATATTGGTGATGATTTGATCTCTTCGACATGAATTGTTCATGTGATAATTTATTTATTTGATTAACAATAGCCGTATAAAATTCGAAAAACGTTTGTGTTATCTGAGGTTTACAAAAACACGAGTTGGTATTGTAGGATGTGGTTATATCAGATTTGATTAAAACGTAAAAATATCATGATGTTATATAATATTTCAAACTATGGAGTAGGTATTCTATATATGTATATACATAAATATGTACCTTACATCTGTTTCAAAATCTATAGATATGAATTTAATATAAAGACAAATCTCTGTAAGCGCTCTCCATTGAGTGCGGATGCTGAATATTGTGATAAAGTCGCTGTTACATTTAGCCTGATCTTGAAATTTAATTAACTGTTAACTTGTTGACATTGACTCGTTAGTTAATCCGCTTTACGTTGTATTCATATTCAGTTAACTATATAGAATTTTAAAAAATAGATCAAAGTTTGAATGATTATGCTTCCTACAAATAATCCGTAGTACTGTAAATTCGGTGTTGCCGAATACACTATATTTAACATACATACATACATATTTATATTTGTATGTATCCCCCTGGGCACTCACATGTCTCGTAAATCAAAATTGTACGAACATGTTTCCCTAGAATACCACCATAGTATCCATTGATTGTCGTAGGAGGCGACTAAACGGTTGGATCGCTGGGCTGACGACCCGCATCCGTAAAAAAATATAGTGTTTATACAGTCAACAAAAAGAAAAATGGATCCCGCCAAAACAACACCGGACCTCCGCTCAAGTACCCGGACACGAGATTTAGGATCGGCACGTGGAACGTGCAATCACTAAGAAAACCCAGGAGCGTTAGAGGACCTAATCACGTGCATGAAGGAGTATCGGCTGGAACTCGTTGCGCTTCAAAAAACTCGCTGGCCTAAAACTGGAGACCATGTGTCCCAGGGCTATACGTTGTTCTACAGTGGAGATGACCTCGGAAATCTTGGAGCTGGATTTCTTCTAGGGCCGCAGGTAAAGAACGCTGTTTTGGATTTCCAAGCAGTCAATAACCGATTGTGTAAGCTTCGCTTGCGCGTGAAGTTAGCGAACCTGTCGATGATTTGTGTACATGCGCCCACAGAAGTCAGCCAGCCCCAAGATAAAGATTCATTTTACAATGACTTGGACGATCTGAAGGGATCTATACCCGAACACGATGTTAGAATGGTAATTGGGGACTTTAATGCTAGAGCTGGCAGAAATCAGACCGACTTGTGTGAAAACATAGGTCCATACTCCCGACTCGAAACTGCGACCGATAATGGTGAGAGAATGATGTACTTTGCGGTTGCTCATGATCTTAGAGTAGCAAGCACATTCTTTCCTCACAAACACATATAAATCTGGAGACATGGACACATCCTCGCGGAACTTCCCGCAGCCAAATTGAATGTGTTAGTTTCTAAAGGACGAGCTCAGGTTGTGCAGAATGTGAGAACTTATCGGTCAGCAACCAAATACGTAGGCAGCGATCATCATTTGGTCGCTGCAAAGCTACGATGGAAGTTTTCGTGCAAGTCTGGGAACACAGCGAAACGCATGGTACGTTTCGACTGTGAAGGTCTGATAAATGAAGATCAAAAGAAACGATATCAGGATCTTGTCAGCGACAACATTAATGAAGCTAATTACCAGTCTGACTGCGTGAACTCTGTCTGGGAGGTACTGAAAACTTCGGTTGTCAGTGCTGCTCAACAGACTTTAGGTATAGTGAAAGTCAGACCCAAGAATGATTGGTTTGATGACGAGTGTCGTCTTGCAGTTGAGCCACAAAATATAGCCCATAATGAAGTGCAACAACGTCTCACAATCGCGGGGAAAAACAAGGCTACTCTTGCAAGAAGGGCAGCTAAGCGGATTTGTAGACGGAAGAAGCAAGAATGGTGGAAGGCTGAGGTTCTGAAAGTACAACAACTCAGCAATGAGCGCAGTTCGCGTAATTTCTTTAAAGGAATTACTGGACTGCACCATAGTGACCGGGATGGAAACCTCTGTGTCAACATCGACGCAGTACTTGACGCATGGAGTGGACACTTTACTGACCTGCTTGATGTCCATCATGCGTCACAGACTGTTGTTGAGCCACCTCTAATACAGACTGCGGAGATTTGCACTGAGGAGCGATCCCATGAGGAATTCACTAAAGCCATGCAGAGATTGAAACGAAACCGTTCACCTGGAGTGGACTGCATTAATTCGGAGCTCTTGATATTCGGAGGGGATACTTTGTGGAACTGTCTTTTCGACCTTATTCGATTAGTATGGCGAACCGAAGTTATGCCCCATCTTCAAGAAGGGAGATCGCTTGAAGTGTGACAATTATTGCGGTATAGCTCTCCTTTGCACAGCATACAAGTTACTGTCATACATTGTATTGGATAGAATCACTCCTCTAGCGGAGGGCTTGGTTGGTGACTATCAAAGAGGATTTCGTCCGAATCGATCAGTCACCGATCAGGTCTATTCGCTGCGGATGATTCTATCTAAATACTATGAGACATCCATCCCCGTACATCAGGTGTTCCTGGATTTCCGGCTGGCCTATGACTCGATCAATCGGGAGAGTTTGTGGTGTGCCCTGGAATAACTAGGAATGCCAACAAAACTGGTACGACTATGTAGGATGACAGTGACGCAGTCTCAATGCTGTGTTAAAGTTGAGAACAGGCTATCAACAATTTTTGTAGTTAACTCGGGTGTTCGGCAGGGAAATGCTCTGTCCCCGATACTCTTTAATCTCATGTTGGAGTACATCTTTCGTAAAACTGAAACACCGCAGCGTAACATCTTATATCGCCAGTCCAATCAGGTGCTTGCATATGCAGATGACATATGCGTGATTGGACTGAATAGCAACGGAGTGAAAGAAATACTTGATCCGCTTGTAGAGTTTTCAGCTTCAGTTGGACTTCAGATCAATGAGTCCAAAACGAAATACCTGATCTCTGGTTTTAGGGATAATGGCACACCAGATTTTAGTAGTGGCCACTACACGTTTGAGGGAGTGAGGAGGTTCAAATATTTGGGTTCTCTTATCACTCACGATAACAGTGTGGGTGAGGATATTAAAGTGCGGCTGGCAGCTGGCAGTCGTTCTTTGTATCCTCTAAGGCCACTGCTAAAATCTAAACACTTATCAAGTGCCGTGAAGCTGAAGCTTTACAAAGCGTTGATCAGGCCCGAGGTTATGTTTGGATGTGAAAGTTGGGCGCTAACGGATGAGTACGAGAGATGGCACCTAACATTTGAGGGAAGAGTCATGCGCGTGATTTATGGCCCAAAACGCGAAATAGATAGTATCTACCGAGCTCTGTACAATATCGAGATCAGAGATCTGATGAAGATCCCCGATATTGTACATGAAGTTAGATCTCAGCGAGTACGCTGGCTCGGTCACGTTCTGCGTGCTGATCCGGAACGAATTGTGCAGCGATCTCTGAAAGGAGAGCCACCATATGGTAGGCGCAGAGGTCGTTGCAGGCGACAATGGCTCCACGGTGTAGAGAACGACTTGGCCTCTTCAGATTGTCTTAGACAGTATGAAGACCATGCTCGGGATCGAAACCGCTGGAGCCGAATTGTGGATTCAGTAAGGGGCCAGTAATGGCCTTTAAAACTGTTTTATTTATTTTACATACATATTTACCAAATCTGACAAATGGCAATTAATAAACAAATAAAGAATACCACCACAGTAGTGCTGGTCGTAGGAGGCGACTATAAACGGTTGGATCCCTGGGCCCGCCTCCGTAAAAAAAATTACCTGTTTATGAGGTTAACAAAACGAAAATCAGATACCGCGAAAAAAACACAGGACCCCCGATCAATACCCGGACACGAGATTTAGGATGGAACTCGTTGCTCTACAAGAAACTCGCTACCCAGCCTGTCCATAATTTGTGTGCATTCGCCCACAGAAGTTAGCCAGCCCCAAGATAAAGGCTCATTATACAATGACTTGAACAATCTGATGGGATCTATATCCGAACACAATATTAGAATGGTAATTGGGGACTTTAATGCTAGAGCAGGCAGAAAGCAGGCCGACTTGTGTGAGAACATAGGTCCGTACTCCCGACACGAAACTGTGACCGCAAAGCTACGATGGAAGTTTTCGTACAATTCTGGGAATACAGCGAAACGCATGGAACCATTCGACTAAGAAGGTCTGATAAATGAAGATAAAATGAAACGATATCAGGATCTTGTCAGCGACAACATTGAGGAAGCTAATTACCAGTCTGACTGTGTGAACTCTGTCTGGGAGGTACTGAAAACTTTGGTTGTCACTGACAAATTCCAATATTCACACTGGTAATTAGCTTACATATTGTGTCACACTAACAAATTCCAATGTTTTACTGTAGAAGGTTACCAGTTTTATTCATTGGTTCGTATCAAATGTTGCTACAATAATTCAGAACATGTTGTCGATGGATTTAATTGTAGCAGCGCATCAATATTCAAACAAACATTTTATTTCCAAAATTATAGTATCGGGTTTTCCCATTTGGGGCTTGACAACTTTGATCTTTCACTGTGAACAAATAACCAAACTGTCAGTGTAAAAACATTCAGAAAATGCAACATTTACATCATGGTGAATTACACGAACGAACAATCTTTACAAATAATTAAAATTTACTACAAATATTCCGAGTCGGTAGCTGCAACTTCAAGAGCGTTAACTCAAATTTTTGGTCGTAATTATCGTTCCATTAAACAAACAATTCATACTCTTGTGAAAAAATTTGAGTCTAAATATTCGCTGCTGGATATTGCTGGATGTGGCCTTAGAGGATACACAGCACGACTGCATGCTGCCAACCGCACTTTAATATTCTCACCCGCACTGTTAAGAGAGCCCAAATATTTGAACCGCCTCACTCCCTCGAACGTGTTTCAGTCACTACTACTAAAACCTGGTGTGCCATTGTCCCTATGACCAGAGATCATATATTTTGTTTTGGACTCATTGATCTGGAGTCCAACAGAAGCTGAAAACTCTACAAGCGGATCAAGTATTTCCTTCACTCCATTGCTATTCATATGTCACCACCTGATTGGACTGGCGATATAAGATGTTGCGCTGATGTGTTTCAGTTTCACGAAAGATGTACTCCAACATAAGATTAAAGAGTATCGGGGACAGAGCATCTCCCTGCCGAACACCCGAGTTAACTGTAAAAATTCTCGATAGCCTATTCTCAACTTTAACACAAAATTGAAACTCTGTCACTGTCATTCTACACAATGGTATCAATTTTGTTGGCATACCTTGGTATTCCAGCGCAGACCACAAACTGTCTCAATTAATCGAGTCATGGGCCAGCCGGAAATCCAGGATCACCTGATGTACGGGGAGATCTAATCCCGTGTGGAGTTGCTGGATCTCCTAACGAGCGCGTCCCCGCAGGTGGCGGATAGGGGAAACCCGCAACCATTTTAGTCGGGTCGGTGGAAAACAAATTAACACTGGCAGACCAAAACTAGCAAGAAGTGTCTGTTCACCCAGAGGTGTGACTTCGAAGGTGGAGTTGGATTGTATGCGGAAAAGTCATAAACCCTAGGAAGCAACTAGGGCTAATAATATACCACCCTTAAAATAGGTATATATGTAAATCCAGGTGCGACGGTTCATAGTGGGCGGCTTCCTGGTCAACGTCAGTTCTCCAGGAGGAGCGGTTGCGTAAAATGACCTGGCAGTAGACAAAAAATGCTAAGGGTGGTTCCCTAAAAACAAATAACCGAAATGTTTACACAACAGGAGAATAATACTACGGTGCAGGGATGGGGAACCGCAGTACTGGCGACTTTAGGGAGCGAGCAAGTGGGCTCCCAGTCGTCAAATGTTTGAGGCAGCATCGCTTCCCAACATAGCTGCATCACTAGAGAAAGAATTGGCTTGTGAGCCCATTACGAAGGTTTCCAAGTTGATTGCAACTAAAAAACACATTAGTGATCTCGCGGACTTCGTGAAGGATCGCAACAATGGGCATGGTGAAATTAAGAAAATAATTCGCATGATAAAACTATTTTATAATGAGGTGGAGAAGGAGTTCGAAGCTCTTAGAGAGAGAACGGAGAAAGCGGAGGTATCTCTTGTAGAAAATGTGGAAAGGACAAACCAGGAACCTACCTTAACTCGGGTAACACTTCCTTCAAAGTCGAAATCGTTGATTAGTGAAATTTTAAATATATCACTGAAGCAAGATAAGAGAATAGGTGGAACGATATATATACCAAAGGATGAAACGATTAAGAGAAGGAGTGATTCATCGGGTCAAAATGAAACACAAACGGGGGCTAAAAAACGCAACACAAAAAGCGTACTAACTCCGAGGAGAGATAAGTGGACACTAGAAGCTAGGCCAGACTGCCAAAAAGTCAAAAGTCCGAAAGAAAGAAAACGGAAATAGAGAAGACAGCCTCGACCTGATGCTCTGTTAATTAAAAAGAAGGGGGATGTCTCGCATTGATTTGCTACGGAAGGTAAAGGCAGACTCTCAGCTCAAAGGGTTGGGACGAAGGTGACGCATATACGGCAAACTGCCAAAAGAGATCTGTTATTAGAGTGGGAAAGCACTGATGTAGGAGTGAAAAAGACAGATCTTAACTGTGTATAAACTGTAGTAAAGAAGGTTATATTGCAACACAGTGCAAGAATGACCCAAAATGCGTGCTTTGTATAGCGAGGACGCTGTAGGGGGAAATAAACATGCAACGGATAGTTGAAACTGCCCTGCATATAAGAAGGCGCTAGACAGGAAGCTGGATCAAATGAGATGAGATTGATTCATTGATTGATTGATTTTTCAAAATTTCCTAGATCGATTAGTTAGTGACGCGCGAAACCGAACCCGCCGGTTGATAACTGTTGATTTTAATGCTTGGGCTGTTGAGTGGGGCAGCCGAGAGGGTAATTTTAGAGGCAAAGCGCTACTGGAAGCATTCTCTCTACTACCAGTGGCGATGTTGAATGTTGGGTAGTACATTTAGTTTCCGTGAGTGTTTCGCTAGCTCGGTAACTGATCTCGCGTGGATTAGCGAGGGTTTTTAAAATAGAATAGTCAGTTGGAAAGTTATTGAGCAATATACACATAGTGATCACCAGGCTATTATCTGTGAAATAAGCAATGGAAGGCTAGGAAAGGTTCGTTCAGAATTAACAAAAAAGATTATTGAGTTGAAGCAAACGATGTTTGTTGAAAAATTATTTGTCCATATGCTGGAGGACATTACTTTGTTCGGAACTGCGCATAACGGATAAGTGAATCAAATCGTATACCATATCACAAGAGCTTTGTGGACCGAGGAAAGAGCTCAGCTTCGTAGAGAATGCCTTGAGCTAGACGTTTATACCAATGTGCAAGATTGGAAACTAGGGGCGACCAAATGATGATCGCTGCCTATGTATTTGTAGATAAGTTCTCACATCTTGCACAACCCGCGCTCGCCCTTTTGAAATTAACAGGTGGTCAATTTGGCTGCGAGAAATTTTGCGAGGGTGTGTAATTTTTATCTGTTTGTGAGGGGAAAACGTGCTTGCTCCTCTATAAGATCGTGACCACTCGCAAAGTACATCATTCTCTCACCATTATCGGTCGCAGTTTCGTGTCGGGAGTACGGACCTATGTTTTCACACAAGTCGGTCTGATTTCTGCCAGCTCTAGCGTTAAAGTCCCCAATTACCATTCTGGCTGACTTCTGTGGGCGCATGTACACAAATTATCGAGAGGTTGGCTAACTTGATGAGCAAGTAGTGATGCTCTCACAGTCGGTTATTGACTGCAGTGAAATTGAAAACAATCTTCTTTACCTGCGGCCCAAGAAGAAATTCAGCTCCAAGATTTAAAATCAAACTATGTGTATGTATTTCCGTCACTGTAATTTAAAATACTCTATACCTTGCAATATACCAATATATTTTACCGTAAAAAACAAAAAAGCAAAAATATTTGTTTATAAACTTAGCTTGAAAGATAACCATCTTGAAAAAAGTACTGAAATCACGCGCTGTGTATACAGATCAATGTCTTAAGTTATGTTTTCTTCTCGGTAAACTTGTTGGTGTATTTGTCTGTCTGAATTATACATATGTACATACCTATATATACATACTCGTATATGTTATTCGTAAGATTTTTGTTTTACAAAATTAGACTTTCAATTTTGACCAAAATAAAAATATTATAACAATAAAAAACTATAATAGTGATAGTAATGAAAATGTATATAAATGTGTGTACATATTTATATTTTATTTAAAACATTTATTTTTTTTTTATTATAAATAATTCACTTTCTCCTACACCAAAATGTATAATTATAAAAAATTTATACATTAATTTCGTATATACATATACGTACGAGTACCTATATCGTAATATATTTTTAGCTGTATAAAAAAATCAATTTATCGATTTATTTTTATTTTATGAAGTAAAATATTTAAACCATTTTTATGGACTTGTATGTGTATATACTCGTATGCACACTATATGGCGATAACAAAATCAATATAATGTACACACATTTTAATTAGATTCACGACTCATTATATTATCAATAAAGGTAATATACGCAATGTAATTAGTAAAATTGTAAATCCCTGTAAAATTGTAAAAAAAAGCAAATCAAAAATTCATTCATGAAATTATTAACTGACTGACGGCAACAGAAATTTGTAAAACGTTAATAAATGGCATGAAAGAAGGCAGCATGTCGCGCACAGTTTATTGTTGTCACGTTTATACAATATGCTAGCGAACTTTTATTTTTTCGATTAGTTTTTTTTTGTTGTTTTTTTCTAAATGGTTTAAGTTTTAATTTTTAACACTTTTTTTTTTGTTAAAGTCAACGTTCGCTTTTATTAACAAGCGAAATGGTGGATTGATTTTTTGAAATTCATATACTCGTATATGTATTGTACTTAATTAATTAATTTGATTTAAAACGATGAAAGGTGAAAGCTCACCGATTTATAAGCGTATAATGTATTTATTTAATGTATATGTTTGTAGGGTGGCGATTGAGATTTAAGTTTAATACGTCTAGATAAGTCATGGTGTAACTTAACACCATGCGGTTCGTTATAGGCTCTAATTTTCGCCTGTATACTGGATTCTTCCTATTTTAAAGAAAAATAGACTTTCTGGTCCATTCTGTGTATTGAAAAAATGATTTTCTGACCAATCCTAACACATCATTTTATTTTACCTTAAACAGCTTAAAAGTTACAAAGTTCTTTACTTTTATTACAAGAAACCGGACTTCTATAAAGTCAACAAAACGAAAAATGGCTACCGCCTAAACAACACCGGACCCCCACTAGCGTTGGAAGGCCTAATAATCACTTGCATGAAAGAGTATCGGCTGGAACTCGTTGCTCTTCAAGAAACTCGCTGGCCTAAAAGTGGAGACTATGCGTGTCCCAATTTATGTACATGCGCCCACAAAAGTCAGCCAGCCCAAAGATAAAGACTCATTTTACAATGACTTGGGCAATCTGAGGGGATCTATACCCGAACACGATATCAGAATGGCTCCGAATTGATTTGGTCGCTCCAAAGCTGCGATGGAAGTTTTCGTACAAGTCTGGGAATACAGCGAAACGCATGGAACGTTTCAACTGTGAAGGTCTGATAAATGAAGATCAAAAGAAACGATTTCAAGATCTTGCCAGCGACAACATTGAGGAAGCTAATTGCCAGTCTGACTGAAAACTTCGCTTATCAATGCTGCTCAACACACTTAAGGTATAGTGAAAGTCAGGGCCAAGAATGATTGGTTTGATGATGAGTGTCGCCATGCAGTCGAACAATAAAATATAGCCCATAGTAAAGTGCAACAACGTCTCTCAATCGCGAGGAAAAACTAGGCTGGTCTTGCTATAGGAATACAGCTACGCGGATGTGTAGACTGAAGAAGCGAGAATGGTGGGAGGTCGAGGTTCTGAAAGTACAACAACTCAGTAATGAGCGCAGTTCGCGTAATTTCTTTAAGGGAATTACTGGATTGCACCATACATTTAGGGCTGGGTTAACCGCCATTCGGGACCGAGATGGAAACCTCTGTGTCAACATCGATGCAGTGCTCGACGCATGGAGTGACAGTTTACCGACCTGCTTGTTGTGCATAATGCGTCATAGACTATAGCTGAGTCACCTGAAATACTGTTTGCATTGAGAATCTAGCCCATGAGGAATTCATTAGGGCCATACAGAAACTAAAACGCAAACCTCGTTGACCTGAGATTGCATTAATTCGGAGCTCTTGATATTCGGAGGAGATACTTTGTGGAACTGTCTTTTCGACCTTATTCGATTAATATGGCGAACCGAAGTTATTCCTGATGAATGGAAATATGGCTGCGATATGCCCCATATTAAAGAAGGTCGACCGCTTGAAGTGTGAGAATTATCGCGGTATAGCTCTCCTTAGCACAGCATACAAGTCACCATCCTAAATTCTATTGGATAGAATCACCCCTCTAGCGGAGGCCTTGGTTGGTGAGTATAAAGTAGGATTTCGGTCGAATCGATCAATCAGTGATCAGGTCTTTTCGCTGCGGATGATACTATCTAAATGTTACGAGACGTTCCTGGATTTCCAGTGTTCGTCAGGGAGATGTTCTATCCCCGATACTCTTTAATCTCATGTGAAACACTTCAGCGGGACATATTATATCACTAGTTCAATCAGGTGCTTGCATATGCAGATGACATGTGCGTGATTGGACTGAATAGCAACGGAGTGAAGCAAATACTTGATACGCTTGTAGAGTTTTCAGCTTCGACCCCAGACCAATGAGTTCAAGTTCAAAACAAAATACGTGATCTCTGGTCATAGGGACCGTGGCACACCAGATTTTAGTATTGGCCACTACACGTTTGAGCGAGTGAGGCGGTTCAAATATTTGGGTTCTCTTATCACTCACGATAACAGTGTGGGTGAGGATATTAACGCGCTGCTAGCGGGTGGTAGTCGTGTTTTGTATCCTCTAAGACCACTGCTAAAATCTTAACCCCTATCAAGTACCGTGAGGCTAAACCTTTAAATGCGTTGATCAGGCCCGTTGTTATGTATGAATGTGAAAGTTGGGCTCTGACGGATGAGTACGAAAGATGGCTCCTTACATTTGAGAGAAGAATCATGCGTGTGATTTATGGCGCAAAACGCGAAGTAGATATAGTACATACTGAGCTCTGTGAAATATCGAGATTAGAGATTTGATGAAGATTCGCGATATGGTACATGAAGTAAGATCTCAGCAAGTTCGCTGGCTTGGTCACGTTCTGCGTGCTGATCCGGAACGAATTGTGCAGCGTTCTCTGAAAGGAGAGCCATCATATGGTAGGCGCAGAGGTCACTGCAGCCGACGATGGTTCTACTCTTTAACTGTACCTCGTCTTTTGTTAGTAGTGGTCCAAGCGGTCGATTCTGAAGAAATGACAATTTTTCGTGACATTTCTTAATTAATACAACATGTTATCACTCAAATTTTACGATTCTAATAAAATTTATGACAATTAAAGCAGTTTAAAGTAGTTATATTTATATATGCAAATTGATGAACTTTTTTAAACAAAATGGTAAAGACTTCTGAAATTCTAGAAAAATTCACTTCTGAAATTCTAGACTTTTTTTGGAGCTTCTGGAGAAGAAGGTGATATATCAGATTGGCTCTCAAACTATGAGTATGTCACCATGTTTTTTGTTGGCACTCTATTGCGCCTTGTAACAATAAAGTTATTGATCATCATCAAGTTATTCATCAAGAATGAATCGTTACTGGAAGGTGCTTTGGGGTGCACCTCCGGTCTTTTAGCGACTATATCGTCTAGTTCATCAAAATACTCAAATGTTATCCTTTTGCGGCCACTACTGCTGTTTTTTGTCTTTACAAATTTGTATTGTTTATGAAATAATTTAAATTTTTAAATTTTGTATTGCACTGTTGGCTACTTAATTTAATTCCTTTGCAATTCCGGTTTCCACATCAAGCAAAAACTCTATGAAAAATATGGCTGTATAAAATAATTATCCCATTATTTAATAAAATGATTTACCTTCTTCCACATAATAATTATATTTTTCTTCTATTTCCATTTTAACGTTTGAAATAAAAAAAAAACAAGTAATGACAGACGTGAGTTACGTGAAGTTATCTAAACTAAATTCAATCCGAGAAATCGGAATATCTTTGTAAATCAAAAAAATCGATCTAACTAATCTGAAAAAAAACAGCAGAAGAAATAGCAACAAAATTGATCAGATCGATCTGAGCGGAGATAAGCAACAAATTTTTAGTACTCAGATCGATTAGATCGAAAATAAGAAACACAGCTTAATTGTTACAATATTTTTTGTGACATTTACAAAGTCACTTGATCAGAATCTATTATTAGTGCGCAATACTTTTGTCATTTTTGGATTTTTCAGTGACATACGAGTATGTCACAAAAAATTATCACTTTTCATTTTCACTCTATCAGAATCTACCGCCAAATGAGTTGCTATCTTCTTCATTTGGCGTGCTGTATACTCATATTTGCATCTCACGATCTGCTACCATCTTTTTTCTGATGATATAGAATTATCAAGTTGATTCAGCCTATATACATATTTTTCGTCTGTTTGTTTTAGGTTCAGTTTCATCTGCACATCGCTTTAATCTCGATGCTGCGTACTATATAATTGGCATCTTCAGTATTGCCCTTGATTCAAAATATGTTTTTTTATATTTATCTTCCTACATTAATTTCTGTGACGATTCGATGCCTTTGAGACAATTTATTTAAATAAATTTTTAGGAAAATTTTAAAATGTACATTTCATAAAAGTCATAAAAGAACAGAAGAAAATAATAATACGAGTAATACAGCCTAGAATAAACCTAATCTCGATATTCCCCTAGTACGGGCTTATAAATTAAATGTATGCAGAAATAATATTTAATTTTTGTGCAACAATCCTGTTTCAGTGTCAACAAGTGGAAAATTGAACATCATAATTGTCTCCTGATTGCTCTAAATTAATAAATTATAGATTACGCATTGTCTTTTTTCTTTATTTTTGATTTTATGCATATACGTAATACAAATACTAAAAATGTTGTAAAAGTTGTGTTGTTGTTGATTCTAACAAAACCACAATCAAAGGATACTTCCATATGCATATATTATTCATAGTTTAATTTAAATGCAGGAACAATTTATTAAAAAAAATCCAGCACTCAATGACACCAGAGGCCTATATACGGTCCTTACCCAGACCAACATGTATAATGGACATGAATATTAAGAAAAAAAAGTGTGATAAACCGAAAACTGTGAAGGAACATTGAGAGGTTCGGCCATACAAAATTTTGTAGGTTACAACTACAGGTTATGGTAAAAATTAATTTTACAAGTAGTAATCTACATTTGAAAAATTGACAATATCTCAAATTACTAGGGGAACTGGATCAAGATTGTTTTGAAATTGAATATTTATCACTATATATGTATACTATAGGAATAACCTATTCAGTTTGTTGGTTATATTTTATTTCAATCATTGATCCAGTAATCACTTTCTACTGAGAAACAAAATTGAACTCTGATTAAGACGCGTATCGATACACATAGCGCTGATTGAATTTAAATACAAAATGACCATGACTTTTGTGCTGTATGCGCTCCTATACGTTAACTCCGATCAATATATTTATAATTTTCTACAAAATATAGAAAAAAAACACCAAAGAAAATTCGTGACATGAATGTTTTGACCCATTTTATGCGGCGCAATGAAAAGATTATACACATTAGTTATACGTGTATATATATGTATGTATATAATGTACATATATAGATGTATACACATAGAATGGAAAACTTAATTAATTCTAGGCGCTATTCTATTATAGCAAAATCAATATCGCGTATGTGTACGTATATGTATGCACGAGTATTTACAATATATTTTATATATGAATGTAGAATATCGGAAATATCAGAACTAACTTTAAAATTTCAATATCACCTTCATCACTTTATGTTAAATGTAAATACAAACCGCAATTATTGTTGTATAGTAGACATCGATCAACCCGTTACTGACTCACCACAAATAACTTTAAATATTGTTGTTATTGTATTGGGGATCTAGTGAATCATCAAATAATCAGACGCGATCGGTTTTGTTTATTAATAAAAAATAATTTCTATGGGTTTTAATTTTTAATCTAACACACAGTACGTCGATACGATACTATTTGTACAGTAAAACAAAGAAAATCTGTTATGAATAACAACAAATAAATGTTATTATTCATAACAGATTTAATACAAATGTGTACAGAAAATAAGTTCAGTGTTTTTGAAATGATATGCATATTTTTATTGAATTCCAAGCAGTTTTGATCTGAGTGATCGCTTTACGATAATTTTAGGTTTAAACAGGTTTGCATTTAAATTTTGTCTGGGAATTTGAAAATTAGTATAAAAGTATATGATTCATTTTTAGTAATGTTGTTAAATATGTTATTTATTGACTAATGACTAGGATTGCTGATTTTATAAAATATGTTTATATATGATTGAATATATGTAGGCAATATGACATCAAATTCTAGAGAGAAGAACTTTCGACTGGACGAAGTATTGTTGCTGATTCATTTCATAAGTTTTTGTAACGTGTACCGCAATGCCGGTTGTGTTAAATTTACTTAGATTCAGTTAGTGGGATTCTATTACAAATAAATACTATTGATCAAATAATTTCCCCTTTTCCCTCCAATATAGGATTTCCCAAATCTCCTTTCTCTCGAATATAGGGCGTCCACTAGGCTTGACCATCTAATTCTGTTGGGGGCTATTCCTTTCAGCTCTCCCCATGTTTTACCGAGTTCTTTCGCTTAGCTGGTCTTTCCACTCTAAGTTTTCCTTATCGATTCCACTCTAATGACATCCGTGTTATGTCATTCAGATTTTTCCTCAATGTGTGTGTTCCCTCTCCATTTGCGCTTTCTTATTTTGATCTCAATGTTTGTTTGACGCAGAAGTTCTATGTTGCTGTTCGGCCAGAACCATTTTATCAGTCTTCTCAGGCATTTGTTCACAAACACCTGGAATCTATTTGTGATCTTCTGTGTGTTTCAATGTTTTACACCCATACAGCAGTACGGATTTTACTCACGCATTGAACATTCGTAGCTTCGTGTTCCTTGACAGGACGAACGCATTTCAGATCTTGAGCCGCCTGTTTTTGCTACAGTACAATCAAGGTAGACAAATTTTCCAACGTCTTCGATTGGCGTGATGTTGATGGTGATGGGTGTAATAATGTTCGTGTTCAATCCACGGCTTTTGTTTTACTGATGTTGATTTTGAGACCTACTTCATTTGGTAGGTCTGATAACTTCTGTACTTTCTGCTGTATATCGGTATACTTGTGTACTAGCGGGCATATATCATCTGCGTAGTCTAGATCATTGAGCCGTTTTAGTGGTCCCCATTGGATACCATATGGTGTTGTATTGTCAAGTTTGCGCATTACGCTGTCCTCTACTATCAGGAACAGTATTGGAGATATTATGCATCGTTTTCTTTGTGTCCGGCATCCCGATATATTTCTTGTATTAGTTCTATTATTTTCTTTGATATGCCTATTTCACAAAGTACTTTCCAGATTGCGCGGCAGTTGATTGAGTCGAATGCGTGCTCAAAGTCCACGAAGAGTAGATATAGTGCTGAGTCCCATTCATTTGATTGATCAAGTAATTAGAGTTTAATTATTCGTAATTCCAAATTTATGTAATTTTCAACACATTCATTTCGGAAGTAATGGTTATTACTCTTCTAATTTATTTGAATGAACTCTGGCGCAAAACAAGAATTTTTGTGGTGTAAGTTAGAATAGTAACATAAGGACATGTTTCCGTAGTATCAATAATACGAGTAGCAAATGACTATTGGGGCGGTTCCAAATTAAATTGTGCTTTCATGAATCTGTATAATCGTTATAGTTATGTGTAATAAAAATAGTTTATTTGTAATATACAATAAATTATTTTATAATATATGTATTTAAAAAAACAATTTCAATTAAAAATCACTTTCCATAAATTAATAAGACAAAAAAACATGTTTACATATTTATTCGATAACATTTAGTGACTTTAATATAATATTTAACATCTCGTTAAATGGCATTATCATCCCTCAAATTCTTCAATACTAAAAATTCCACTAATTCTTACTGAATTATGCTTCATGTTGTTATATTAAAATTTGTATCAAATAGAAATTTTTTATGGTGTGTTTGTTATTAATGTTAAATTGTTACTTTCGTTTTTCGCGCTCACCGCCTCAATACTATTTAACTTACCTTTAGACGCTTTATACTTACCTTGGTTTTCTTATTTGTGCTTGTATTTTGCTACTTCATTCTCGTTTCTTATAGTTTCTTACTGTATATTTTATTTCTATGTATATATACATAGAGTACAATAGTATAGTTGCCATCTCATCGATCAATACATATATTTGTATTATGATATTATATTAGATTTCGCGTCTTAAACAAGAAATTTATTTTCAACACGATTATTAATTAAATCGCGCGAGAAACGTGTATAATCTGTGAAGGCCACTTAAGAACCGGTCACACGACATCCAAACCAATTTTTCCAAAAAATTATAATAACAATAAAAAACAAGTTACAACATACATAATTCAATGATTAATTAATAGACTAATAATAAAAGACAACACAAGAATTAATTTTTATAAAATAATCTTTTATTTTTTATTTTTTGTGTAATAATAAATTCATTTAAGTTGTTTTTACAAATAAAATTAAAATAATATATTAAAATTAATGAAAAATAGGTATATAATTACAGAATATAATATAATATATATAGAAATTAAAATTAATAAAATAAAAATTTAACTAAAAATTACAACTCTTACAAAAAAAAGAGTTTTTTTTAAATATTAAAATTAAATTAATTAATTGAATTAAAACTATTTACAAAATTAAATTTTTTATAGTTTTTGAAACAAATCATAATACAGCCATCAGTCATTTGCTTTTTTTCAGTTATTTATTTGATTAAAATTTGTGTTCATAATTTCGGGACGATAAAAAAACTTGATGATGAAATTCTCTGTTTAAATTTTTCGCGAGGTGGTTGTTTGTTAGGATTTTTAATTAGTTAAATAAATAATAATAAAATAAACAAAATTAAAGGAACATATATATAATATCGATATATTACACATCACATCCGTATGTATATAGGTAGTGTATGTATACTATGTACATATAACCGTTAAGAATTGAACTCATTCAACATAAAAAAAAAATTGTTCATAAACAATCGCGCAAAATCTTTTTAAACTAACGTTAGTTTTTCTTTATTTTAGTTTAGTTATCCATACTGTAACGAATTGAAATATAATATAAAAATAAAATACAGTAAGAATTAAATTTGGTCCCACTCTCCCGTGATTACACACATATTTTAATAATTGCATTTCGGTAAAATATTTTATTTAGTACAAAACTATTTTACCTTCAAGTTTTTAACATATACATATATTACACTACTATAAAGTTATAAACCAAAATAAATTACCTTGAATTTCAATAAATGTTTTTTATAATTTTATTTTGTGTGCTGTATGTTGAATGTACACAAAATATTATCCAAAAATTTCATCATCAAGTTATAAATAAAATTAAATTGAAGAAAAAAAAGTCCAAAAAATTGTCTTCAAAAGAACTAAACGAAATAATATATTAATTTAATGTAAGATATATTTATATACAGTGATACGCAAATGGTGTGATACACTTCAATAAAGTAAAATTTCCTTTCCCACACAACAATGTTAAACTGCGATTAAAAATGTATATATGATGAGGGTTTCCCGTTCATTTTTTAATATGTGATAAATCATGTTTTGTGATACATTTCTTGGATCGAACTTAAAGAGAAATTTTAAACTATACCTCGGTAAATTATTTATTTCAAATTGACATGCAATTTATTCCAAAATGATATATTTCGTAAATAGGTAAGCTTTTTGTGTTAATTTTACTAACAAAAATTCAAAAATTGCAATTTAGATGGCTCATTAATCAAAGTGGCCCAAGATGGGGCAAAATTATAATAATCGATATAAATCGGACAATATTAGATTATTTGACATTAATAAAAAAAATATAAAATAATATTTTCATCTATATATAATGTGCCTATAAATACATCAATTATTTCACTGACTTTCAACTAATAAGATTACGAGTAATTTAAACTGGCAAACCTTGTGAAATTATAGATTTACGTACAATTTTAAGTGGTTTCTAGTAACTAAGAATATTGTGAACTTATTAAATTGTTACGATTCTTTATAAAATAGTAAATTATTCACTATGATTCTGGTATTGTGCCAATACAGACTTTTTGTCGTAAAATTGGAATAAATTGGTAGAAATAGTAGCATTAGTCTGTTTTAATAAGCAACTAAACATGAAACAGATTTAATTGTATAAAACTATCAACCGGATAAACCAATTAAAATTATTAATTGTTATCGTCCCATCTATAGAGTTTGTCATTCTTCCCAATTAATTTGTTTTCCAAAATGAGATTGAAATAATTTTAATTCACGGGAATTTATCTAAAATTTTTAAGGTTGTATAAATAACAGTGCCATGGAAAAACGGGTGCAAGACATTTTTCTTAAATTATTCCAAAGAAGTAGACAAAGAGATAAACATTCCATCACAGGATTTTTGTATATTTTCTACTAAGTGCTTTCCCTGCCAACTTAATCACATATTTTTGAGACATTATTTTGATTATATCAATAGTTTTATAACTAAAGAAACTTTAAATGGTTTACATTTAATTTAGATAAAAATAAAAAAAACTCCCAAACTAATCGTCATAACTCGTCCGTATAATTAGATTCGTAGAGGTATACGCGTAAAAAAAACCCTGCACAATTTCTTATGGTTTCAATTTCAGTAATCACAGAGGTCATCAAATTTCTTAACTATAAAATCAAAATAATATTTGCACGTAGCTAATTCAATAGCTCTGTACACGCTTGCGCTTACGTCTATGAGCTATACGTGCAATCTAAAAAATTTGATATAAAGTTAAAACACAGATAACCTAGGCCTGGTATAGATTAACTGAAACCATAACTACATTATATAGTAAAATGTATCATACCTTTTGTACAGCACTGTTTATGTATCCAACAATATATAATTATATTTTAATTTAATTTAATTTTTTTTACCAATGATTGTGTTATAAAAAAAATTATATTTTTTTTTCCCACCACATTTTTTTTACTATTTTATAAATGGCTATATAATATATATATACAGTATATATATATATTTTTTTTTGTGTGTGTAGTTTTGAAAATAATAAAAACAAAAAAATTATAAATAACCTAAAAAAAATGTTTCTTCTCTTTTCGACATGCATAGTTTTAGTTTTTATCCATGCTACAAATAGTATTTCACTTGTCATTTATATTGTTGTATTTGATTTTTTACTATTACAACTATTATCATATTTTAAATAACTATATATAACTATTTTTTATTTTTGTATTTTCACCGTTTCTTTTCTCTTTTCTTGTTTATAAAACAAAAATTTAATAAGATTGTAACACATTTTGTCGTTTTTCTTAACAATATAACATTTATTTTTTAGAAAATGGCATCTAATTTTTAGCTTTGTTTTATATATTTTAATAAATAAAAAATCTGCATCATTTTAAAATACAAAACTTTAACGATACAGATAATAAGTAAGAAAGAAAACAAAATTATAAAGAGAAGATGAAATAATATATAAGAGATATATGTTAAAAAACAGGTCATAGACCTCTGACTTAAACAATAGGCGCGTTCTTTATTTTACAGCACAGCCATGTACGATTTTAGTGAATTGCTTCACTGTGCGGAATTAAAGTTAAACGCGCGTATTGCTGCAATTTACTTGCAGAGGCGTACAACATTGTTTTTATGTTTATATTTTGAGCCCATATTTTAATGAATTATTATATTTAATTAATTTAATCAAACAGTCATAGCAAGATACGTATGCTGTGGTATATTATTATTACTATTTAATTCACGATCACTACTTGTTACTTGAGATGAACACACATTATTACTATTATTTGCATTGTTGCTATTATTACTACAATTATTATTTGTTGTTGTAAAATTAAAAATCGATACAAGTGAGGTGATACGTTCAATGTCAACTGTACGTGTTGTTGTATTAGCTGTTGTTTGAGATAGTGACGAAACATCATTACTATTATTATTACTACTACAATTATTATTATTAACATGACTACTATTATTCCCGCTTGAAATATTTTCTATAGTTTCGGTTGTTGCTGCGATTATTGTAGATAGATTGTTTTCGGATTTGTTTCGTTTAATGATTACGTCATCGTCACAATCATCATCAGATAATGACGATGATATATCAGAAGTAATTTCTTTTCGTCGTTTCAATGAATTACGTCGCCATTTTTGATTTATTAATTGATTACCCAATTTATGATTTTCTTTATTATTTGTATCCAAATCGGATACAGTGACCCCTGATCCTGTTTGACACGGTGCATTATTTTTATCTAAATTCTCACTAGCATTATTATTATTATCGTGTACATTTTCTATGTCATTATCCATTATATCAATTTCACTATAATCCTCATCCAAATTTTTATCCAGCTGATTCGGATCCATCAGATTATTCTCATCATCTTTGATCCGATACTGATTGTAGTGATGGACCATATGCGATATTTCTTCCATAAACATAAATTTAGCTTTTTGTAACACAGTGGCAACCAGTAAATTCTTATGCAGTGACACACCACCACGACTAAACCGTGCCTGCGTTATTTTAGCCAGCGAAATATCAATCAAATGCTGCGCTTCCATTGCCATAATTTGGTGATGAATGGTAATAGTGTTAAAATTAATTACGTCGTAATAAAATAAATTTCTTTTTTTTCTATTATTTTATCGTATTATATTATTAACGTGCACACAGTTACAGTGAAACAATTAATAACTGTTTACATAAAATAATTATATTTCACAATCACACACACATAAACATAAAATAATATCCACGTCGATTATTTCGTTTTTTAATTTTATTTTTTTTAAGTTTCACAATTTTTTTTATCTTTTCTGATACACAATTACAAGTACACTATTTATTTATTATTCATAATATTCATGTTTGTATTGTTAAAAGATGACAATTAATTTATATAAAATCCCGAATAATAGCCGAAATTATATTATTAATCTTCGTATTTATTTATTATTAAAAAAATAAATAAAAAAAAAATGAATAATATTCCACATACACAAACACTACTTAGTGAAAGAGATAGCAAATAATTGAATATATAAATATGAGATGATTTTATTAAATAAATTAATTTATTATATTATTATCGTTAATCTATATAAGCCATTAACATAACAACGTTGTAAACTAGACTAACATAATTTTGAGAAATTCACGTCTATTTATAAACTCTGTACGACCGTGACGTCATAATGTATATATCAATACGACTTTGCACGATTTGATTTTGTTTTGTTTTATTATTTTCTTTTTTTGTACTTTTCTCGTTTTTTTTTTAATATTCTGCCAATCAGAGAACGTCCTTCATAAAAAATGAATGAAGAATTTGAATAAAAATTTAGTGTATGTTTTGTGTGTTTTCTTGTTTTGCTTTTATAAGTGTATTAATTTTTTTTGTGTATTTCTTTTAGTTATTTTTTTAGTACTTTTACTCGGCTCGTCGCGCGTTTTTATTCTAAAGAAGTTTCCGTTGATGGTATAGAATTAGAAACACGATATAGAATGAGGGAGAAATGAATGAATATTTTTTTACAAATATTATAGGGTGTTTTCTATTATTCTGAAAAAAACATGTTTAATCGTGTTTTGAAAATAACATTTTGTAATAGATTAACTTTAATTGCCGTGTTAGTTTGAGGAAGAAGATATAAGAAAATGTTCAGTTAATTAAATTAACTTTAAAAACAATTATTTTCAGGAGCCTTTTATTTCTCTTAAACGTGAAAAACATTAAAGTAAGGTAACATTTTTTATAAAATAACCAGAAAAATCAAAACGATTTTGAGCGCCAAAATCTTTGGAAAGTCTCGGCTGATTCAAATAATATTTATGAATTTAGTAATAATTTTATATTTGAAATTAAACGAATCAATATTTAAATGACATTTCCAGTCAACTGTTTCTTTATTGATTTTATTTGTCGTTAAAGTTTCTGGTTGATTTAGTAATTCGAGAATCACCTTACATAATACGAAAAAGTTGAAATCTAATTCGAGATACCTTTGCAACTGCCACCACCACAATAACAATCAGCAATCGTGGTTACAGAATGATACCCCAATAAAATTGGGTCAAAATCTTTACATCGAGAGTTGGCTATAGCGAGGTCTTAAAATCAGAAGTTCATTCTATTTAAAACTTAACAATAACGCGTAATTTTAACTACCTTAAGCTTATATTGACCTGAAATCTGATCTACAAAATATTTTTCCATGTTTCATATCCGTACAGGAGTATCGATTTTACGCACTAAACATTCGTAATTTTTTATTTGTTGACACGGACACATTTTAGATCTAATGAATCTCGTTGATCGTATTTCTAGCTTTGGAAAGGCATGGATTAATTTTTCTTTAATACCACTTGTCTTTGCTATACTACAACTTTATATGAATTTCTCTATGATTTTTTGGTTGATGCTAAGATCTAATTGTCTCTGCTTGTGCTAAGTCTAATTGTCTCTGCTTGCTTGATGTTTATTTTGAAACCCTGAATGAATGACATTTTAAATTTTCGTTAAAAAAAATATAAACATCATTTATTGTGAAAGGTGAGAGAACTATTTTTATTGGCGGTGAGGCACAATCTACACAATCTAACATTGCATTTTATACACAAATTAGTGATTTTCCTTTCCTTACATCAGATCAAATCCCCCCATATGGGCATTGTACTCTTTTATTACTTGAAAACAAAGTATTGTTGCCCAGGATTTTAATTTTGTCGTAACGTTGCACCGTTATTGGTTGAGATCGCTCCTCTTGATTCGCAAAAGGCGTCATACCACCATATGTGAATATTAAACTAACCATCCGGTAGTCCTTAACTGGCAGTGTGCTAATGTTCATACCGTGGATTGAAGCGACAAATTCTCGACTAGTTCCACGTTCCAGTTTCATCATCAATTTCTCCTCATGTAGTTTACAGATCAACGCACTCGTTTTTCAAAATAAAGCTATATCCCGATTTGAACAAGAGGAAGTACTGAAGATAATATATTTGTGTTGATGGTTTTAGATTCTGTATCATCAAAGTATCTTCATCAACGTGTATTATTGTATCATTTTCAAAGGAGTGCATAGTGTCCGTTTAAAATGACGGCCATTTGTCGTTATCAGACACACATTTGTTTATCAAAAATAAATACTAAAACTGTTTCATACGCATTGGGTATATTAGTATATATGTAGTTACCTACCTGATTTTTTTATTAGCGCATATGTTTATTTTTTTCACGACACACGTTTGTTTGGGGCTGTCAGGCCTTCTGATTTTGTAACATGATTGATTTTAATTATGTGTAAAACAATAGATCAAATATGCATTTAATAATATATACACATATGTATATACCAATTTTGCTTTCAATATGACTTTTATTTACTAGTCGTCCTTTATAACGGACGATATGCATTTAAGGCTTAAACTAACTTTCTATTCTTGCATGACGTGGAATTGCCGACCTAACTTTCTGGTCCGTGTTTCGATGAGTGTTAACTTTTTCGTTACACTGGTGTCATCTGGAGGTTCATTTCTTTGCTCGCTAATTTTGCAATTGACTTCGAAGAATTTTTTCCATCAACTAAGAAGCTGTTTATCTGTGGTTGGGGCTTAATAGGTGATGCTTGTAAATAAGTCTTCTTAATAGGTGATACTTGTAAATTTTTCAGTCGTAGTTTTAGTTGAGGGCGTTCCTCAATGTTTTCCATGTTTCATTTTTAACCTGTGGTTTTCGGATGTTACCTTGGTAACCAAGCACGCTAGTAACAATTTTGACGTAGTCTTCTATTTGTTCTCATGTTTTATGTACATTCTCAAGCGCTTCCTCTAATGTATTTTTAGTTGTTGTATCTCAACCTATCGGAGTTGAATTATCTCCGATTAGTTTTTGTTTTACAGCGGTTGGTTTAACTATGGATGTTGCTATTATCAGTTGGTGGTTCTCTCGTTACTTTAGAAGGAAGATGGAATATTTTGTTCTTGGTTCTACCATCTGGTGATGTCCAAGTGTATTTGTGTATATATGTATTTGTGTGGGAACCAACTGCCACCTATGAATAGTAAGAAATACAACTATATATAATAGTTGTATTTCTTATTTTCGACTGAACTCATGCTGTCGTTCTTTTGAGATTTATATGATTCCATTCGACCAGTACTTTATTTCATCTAGCTATTATTAGTATGTTGCTCTTTATTCGTATGTTGTTCTATCAGAACCTAAAATGTCGATGTTGTATTGCTTCATTTCGTTTGCAAGTTGTGCTAACTTTGATTTGTCTTTTAGAGTTCTTATGTTCCAGTTTCAAATTCGTACCATGAGTTGATATATGTTAGCAGGTTTATATTGTATCTTTTTCTAGTATTCGTTTCTGTAATCATTTTAGAAATAGGATTAATAGATGATTGACTTATGTACATATTATAATTTATTAATGAACTAATTAAAAATGAAATTAATTGAAACAATTATAAAGCTATTTGATTCTTTTGTAAGATATATATGAAATATTTATATCTGTTAATCGTAGATGATGCAACAGTGCAAATACTGTATGAGCGAAAAATCATTTTTTATAAAAATTATTTGCATTTTAATTCACAAAAAAATTATTTTTATTTAGTTTTGACTAAAACTAAACTATTCTTATTTTAATGTCGCCAAGCTTGTATAACTGCTTTAAAAATTCCAAATACTACTTAGTTGTGACAAAAAATAAATATTTTTTTTTACATATTATAAACAGACGAAAATCCCACGCTGTTGTAATGTACTAACATCGATGGTTAAAACTACTTGTAACTTATATATAATTATAATATGATCACCTTTTGTAAATGGTCTTGAAACGAAAAAAATATATCATTCATCATTTATGTACATATGTATTTATAAAAACCAAATATCACAAAAAATCATATTTATGTATGTATGTGTATGTGATGTGCATGTCTCAAAATTTACACCCTGCTATATGTATTAGTTTTGTTAATTTTCTACGCACGTCTAATATTAAATAAACAATTGTAATATCCCGCCATGTAATTTTTCAACTTTGCTTTTATCCTTCTTAATAAACTTGCATGACGTAAACACACTCATATTCCCTCTACATAGTGTGCGTTGTTACTACAATAGTTTTGTGTGTGTGTGTATGTGTGTGGATTGGCAACAAGAATACAATAAAGAAACATGTTTATACACGCTGTCTCGTGTTCAATTACGTCATAGTATTATTAAATCTTTTCGTGTATTTTATGTATAATTAATCATATCATCGATTAATTAATAATAACAAAATTGATTTTCTTTGTTCTAAACTTAAAATGGAATTATTCAATTAACATTTATAAAAACCAAAACCAAATTCCTAATAATTATATGATTGTATTTATGCGTTAATACTAAATTGTAGCTTGTATTTCGCTATTATTATCTAAATGGTCACCTCTCATATATAGATAACAAAACCACTAACAACATACAAAAATGTGTAATGTTAAATTTTTTAGCGTTTACTTTCTGACTTATAAAAACGTAAAAATCAATTAAACTATGGTCTGATTAATTATATAATTAACATTTAATAAAAATATATTATAAACTAAACTTATAAATGGAATGGAGTAGAATTATAAATATATCAAATCGATAATCATTGTGTGTTTTCTCTTTTATGTGTATCGTCGTATACATTTTTTTGTTTCTTCAGATTTTTTTTTTGTTAAAATTAATTGTATTACTGTAATTCCACTTCTATAATACACACACCACACACAAAAAATTTATAAAAGCTAAAAAAGAAGCATATTTACAATATCCTATTCGTGTCATTATTAAATATAGTGTAGACGAATAAAAAAAAACAAAATAATACAACAAAAATAATAAATAAATAAATAAAAGACACGATAAAAAAAAATAACTAAATGAAAAAATTAAAAATAAAAATTGAAAATGAAGAAGAAAAAATGTACACATTTTCAACTTTATTCGGTTGGTTTTGTGTACATACTTCATACATATAAAATACAAAACCGAAATACAATAATAAACGACGAATTACTGTAGCTTTGTCCGTAGAATGTAGTAAAGAAAAAACTAAAAACAAACGAAATGGTGTAGTAAATTATGGATAATACAAATTTTTAATAAAGAAAGAAAATATTTGTTTACAGTAGTGATTGGTATGATCACACTTTTGATTTGTTGTAATCGGATATTAAATAGATTAGGCGCCAGTAGTATTGCTAAAACCAAGGGTTAGGTTATTAGAACTAAATATTGTTTTTCCCCTTTATCTCCGATTTTTGGAGCATGGGTTGTCTAATAAACTGGACTATTTGACTCTATTTGAAGAACTTGCTTTCAGTTCTTCCTATGTTTTACCGATGTGTTTCGCTTCTGCTAGTACCATTCTCCTCCAGTTATTGGTACTTGATATTATTGCTTGATATTTTCTAGTTTCAGAAGAAATTACATTTCATTTTAACAAAATTAATTTTCATTTTCATTTTAACTAATTTGAATTTGTTTTAACTACATTATCCAATCCTAAAATGGAACTTAATTAAAACTAACTTGGTTTAACTAAATTTGACTTATATTGGATTAATTGTGTTGTGTATAATATAAATGATAATCATCAATCGTTGGAAATTATCATGTTTGATGGATATTGCAACGAATACTAATCGAAACATGGCAAGAACTATTGAAATATCGTGTAGACAAGTCTTTGAAATTTGCTAAAGCATGCATGGATAACCAAACTTAAAGAAGCAATATTTATCAATTATTAAAACTCTACTCCAAGTCATTTTTATAAAAAAGCGGAAATATGATTAATTTTCTAAACCACTTCAACTTTAAATCAAATCGTAATACATAATACAAAAATTAAATCGGAGATACATCCTATAGATATTAAATAATTCTCCACGCATCACTCACAAAACATAGACAAAATAGAAACTATGTCTATAACTTTCCGTTTTTCATCTAACTATATCGAGAAAAAGGTGAAAGTTGAGTATAACCGCATATACTGCAGTAAAATGTATACAAATTCTTAATCACCAAGAAAATAATTGGACAAATTTACATTTATACATTATTTATCAATTGATTTTGCAAAGTAACTAGGCGAATAAAATATAAATAATTTTGCAATAATCAACTACCGACTACAGATTTTTAATTATATAAACAAACTATGGTTAACTACTTATTTAAAAAAACAATATTATCACCCCATATAATATAATCCATAACTTATTCCTATTCCAATATATGTACAAAATATACATATTCGTTTTGTATATACATATAAGCCATAGTATTAATTACCTATAATTTCTTTTTGAATAACTAATAAAAAGACATATCTTTCAAGTGACTCATTAAATAAGTATCATACTCGTTTACATATTATAAAAAATGTGTATTATCACATATAATATTTTAAGTTATCCATGGAATTTTTTAACAATGTTTTAAATTAATTTAAAAAAATACTATATCAATAATCTGTTCAATGTGTAGATATTGAGTATGTATACGTTCTATACAGTGTAGTGCATTGAACGAATACCAAAAAAAAATAATAATAATAATAAATAACATGACACGCGACATCATTTTAAACTGTTTAATTTATATATGTTAAGTTTAAAACGTGATTAGATAAAATAGCAAAAACTATACCAATTTTGTTACAAAATCATAAAGTTATCAACTTTTAAGTAATTTGTCAAAATCGTTAGAAATAAATCACACGCCACTGTAATCACAATTACCACACATTTTTTGTTGTATTGTTTTTTAATACAGAAAATTGTAAAGGGATTATGATAATGTGTGGTACTAATTTACAATAACGAGAAAAAGAATATAACCAGTTTAAGATGCTGCGTGAATGGAATGGATTTATATTTATTTAGTGGATGAAGTGTTATTTTTCACGCTACGATTTGAATTTGAACCGTTTGATAAAACTGTGAATAAACTGAATCAATGCATATCTGTTAAATTTGTGTCGACTTTACACAAGCAAATAAACTTTTTATGTTAAACAAATTTCCTAATACAGAGTAACTTACAAGCCTGATGCCGGAGAAAAATACGATGGTATTAATTGTACTACTCGGCCAATTTAATCACTTACATGTTACAAACAACGCCCAAGATTCTCATATACAATTTATGCGGATAAAAAATCCAAGAATTTTATTTAAATTTGTTTTATTATGTTATTGCAGTTTTTCAAATATTCTTAAGTTCTTGAATTAGATAAGGCTGATAAAATGATCTACATTTCAAAGAAATCAACACAAAAAAACTCCTCAGTTTTCTTCTGCTATCCTAGTTCTACGTAATTTCTCCAACGGCAGGCATTATAAAATACAAGCATAGAACAAGAAAATCACTTTTAAACCTATCTTATCTTATTCAAACTTGAAATTTGTTTGGATATTATTTGAATTAAATTAAATTAAATTTCGACTAAATGCTATAGCGGTCTCGAATAACTATTCGATAAAAACCGCAGTAATTATTGTTTTCACACGAAATGTTTAATTAACTGTTTACATACTTTAAATTAACATTTGGATGTGGTCTATCCCAATTTTCGTTTATTTGTTTTGATATAAAAGTTAATCATTTTAAAATACATAATTATGTATGTAGTTATAATTATTTTATTAAAGTACATATTTATAATTATTAACTTTATACAACAACACAAATAATTATCAAATTGTTAAACATTATTTGCCAATATTTCGTTTTCTGTAGTTCAACCTAGTTTGAACCTAGGTTATTCTTCACTAAAAACGAATCTTGTAGTTAGTTCGACTCGATCTAACCAAATTGTAGAATCGAGTCGAGTTAACTCTAAAAAGATGCAATATAAACGAAGGCGAATCAAAAAACAACAACTAAACTATGACAGTTATTATCTTTCTATTTTCTACCGACCACCATTTTCAATTTTAAGGTTTGTGAGTTTTTAATGTTGTTTAATTATTTCTTCCTAAGTTCCTATAATCAATTTTTAAATACATATTTTTTATATATGAGGCTTATAACTCGGTTTCAACCCAGTTTCGATTCGACTACGACTGACTCTGCAGCATGTACAAACGTTCAAAAAGTAAAAAAGATAATACGACTTTAATCCAAAATTAACTACAAGATGACTTGACTCTGAGCATAAACGTACTATGTGGTCCAATTCCTATTTTGTGTAAACTGACTAGCTGTGAACTGTCAATTATTTAAATTAGGTTATACGCATAAATAAGTCTCGGTTGGAATTAAATCGCCTATAAAGTGAATTGGACCGGCAATGACTGGCTTCAGTCTGCCATAAGGAATAAGTGGACTTATTTCAAATAAATCATGAATTGTAAATCAAGAAGAAGACTAGTCTAACTAAACTAAAATAAAATGAAGTTTCTGCTAATTCTCCATCGGTGTCAACTGAAAAGCCAATTTACGAGGTTACTTTTCTTTTATACAGTTAGTGATATAAACATCAAAGCAAGACATTTTGTTGCATTTATTTAGTTTAGTTTGGTGTAAGTTATGGCACAGATAGAAACTTTCATACTAGTGCTATCTATTTAAATATTCTGAGAACCCGTCTTTCTTTAATTTAGTCGATTGAGGCAGACAGCATAAATCGGCGACTTTTCTATATGTTTGATTAGTTTAGTCAAGTGTAAATACACTCATTGACAGAACAAATTACTATAGATTTCTCATTTACACTGCGTGTAATAACATAATATCCCATTATGTATACAATATTTAAAGAATAGAATCCACCAACACAAAGATTGCCTAATATGTATATTTTGTTTTGTTCTTCTTTAGTTGTATAAATGAGAAATCTAGTATGATGGTCTATTCTAAGATGAAAAGCAGCCTCACGAGAAGGATAATTAATTAACCAATTGGTAGCCGCCTGATGGTTAATAGCATAAGTAATTATGAATTTAGAAAAGTCGGCGACTTTGTGAAAATATTGGCGTGAGGTACACGGACATATTTTAATTATGTTGAATAACATTTTGCAATTTCAGTAGAAATTTCTCATATATAACTTACATTATTGATAAACTTATAGGTAATGTTTGTATGTATTAACAAAAAAAACGTAAAATAATTTATATTGGTATTTGCGGGCTCTTATATTTTATTTATTAAGTTAGTTTATAATAAAATATAAGAATCCAAATACCAACAAAAATAATTTCAATTATGTATGTATACTATTGCCTCATTAATTGTTTATATTGAAATTTACGAAACTAAAAAAGCCATGAGGTGTTCATAACCCTATCCAATTTTCACAACAATAGCATAAAATTCACTTATAATTAAATTTATCCAATAGTCATTTGAAATTGAAGATTATTTTGATTAATTTTACGTTAATTTGAATCGATCAATTCGTTAAATTAAATTAAACCACAATTTTTTTGATTAGCGGACATATTAGGATAACAAAATACGCAGAAAACTAACGTCAATCGTGAAGTTGGCGTCACTTCACTTATATCCTAATCGGTTCAACCCGGGAAAATACATGGCGAAATAAAGCCAAACACAAAAACCGTTTGAATAAAAAATGGCGAATTATTTTATTTATAATGAATGTACTTAAAGCAAATAGAAAATATATCACAATTCTTCATGTTTACTAAATTTATGTGATTTCGCTTCTTTTGGAAACCCCCAAAATGTTGAGGGAAATTTTTTAACATCGCGTTCACGTTTCACAAATGCTGTATAGGACGAAACACAGTTGCCGATGAAATGGTTGGATAACCCAAGGATAGCTAGATCAAGGTGTGGATTATCTTCCTCGAGTTTATAAGCATTGATGTTCATACGACGAAGTGCTTGGTTTAAATCGCCTATAAAGTGATTATTATCTGATGCTACAAAAATCGATCGCACCTCATTTTTCGGATTTAATTCTTTGATCTGTTTGATTTGTCTTTTAATTTGTTTGGTAATAAGTTCGATTGGAGGGAAGCACATATCCATAGTTACAGCTCCTTTTTCATTACGATAGCCGAGACATTGGGCTGAGGAGAATAAATTTCCTTTTCCATCGACATGCTCACATGCTCGGATCCAATCCATTCCATTGCGCAGATGTAATCCAATAAACGCACCTTTAGGAAGTTTAGTCTTTATATAATTTCGAGCAGATTCGAGAATACTTTCGTTCCACACCAAGTACTGGTGTAACCAACGATTTTCGTCTTGTACCGGAAAACTTGCTGGTGCTCCGGTGAAAGCTAGGACAGGCCATCGTTTCGCTGGATACTGTTCATTCCATTTTTCGCCCATATTATGGTGAAGGATATCGTAATTTAGTGGCTCGTAGAATTCGGACTTCACAAAATCGATACCGAACGTATCCCAAAATGGACCGAACGGGTTCCCATTTTTCGCATTACAGTCGTTTTCAATAGCATCTTTTCCGATACCCTTACGAGCCATATAACAAAAAGAGACTCTTTTTTCAACTGGCCAGATGTTTACTGCTATATTCGCCATAAAATCATGCATCGTAATCACTCGATGAAATTTACGTAGCGGTTCGACTTGGAAGTAGTTTTCAAACGGTATTTGTAGCGATTTCGATTCACCACGACGATACTCAACCCATGGTGCAAGAACTAGTGTCCGATTTAATCCGTAAGCAAATGCTAGTGATCCCAAGAAATGATCAGCTTGATTCCCAAAACGACCTATAATTAAATTATACACACGGGTTATTTATATTGGATTAAGGTGAAAATTCTACTAATATAATTATGAATGAAAATTATAAACTAAATGCATACCCATACACGGACAATAAGCTATATATCCATTTTCATCGATTTCTAACGTAAAACTTTCTCTAAATAAGAATAGTAAATAAATTATGATCAGTTTCATTATTATTATAATAAAGAGCACTTTAGCTAGCCGGTGTTTATTTTTTGTTTACCGTGCTATAAAATAATTATTTTGACAACTGCTACTTTGCTATAACACGATGACATCTGGAATTTAGAATTATAAACTCTTTTTGACAAGTGTCAAGAGTGATAACACGACACATTTTTAGCGAAAAATTCGTTTTTCCGCAATATCTAACGTGAATAGTGAATAATTTTATATATAATATGGATAAAATGCAAGGACCTCCAGTTTTCATGGATTTATCGCTTGAGGGTCAAGTATGTATATAAATGTTACAGATTTATATGAAGTGGAAAATTTGAGGTTATGTTAATTTTCCTTAGGCACAAGAATTGCGACGATACTTCAAGAAATTAGGAGCAGAAATCACGGAACAAAAATCCCCTAAAGGTATTGAAGATGATCTGCATAAAATTATTGGAGTATGTGACGTTTGTTTTAAAGATGGCACGCCTCAGGAAGTTGATCAAGTTTTGAATAGCATTGTGTCGATTATGGTCTCGGTCCCATTGGAACGGGGAGAAAATATTATTTTATCATATTGTGACAAGTTGACGAAGGCACCTGGAACACAATTAGCAACTGTCTGCTTACAGTCATTATGGTGCTTGTTTAATAATTTGGAAGATATATCGCCATTACGTTATCATGTTTATTATCATCTTGTTCAGGTCGCGAAACAAGTGAATCTAGAGCATGAGGTATTCGTCGGGGTCGAACAATTGAAGAACCAATTTATACAGTGCCCACCAACAAATGAACAAATGCAAAAGTTATATCGTCTATTACATGACGTTCTTAAGGATACAAATACTGAACTGGCGTCGAAAGTTATGATCGAACTATTAGGCACTTACACATCCGAGAATGCATCATATGCACGTGAAGATGCCATGAAGTGTGTTGTAACTGCGCTCGCTGATCCAAACACATTTTTGCTCGATCCACTTTTGGCTCTAAAACCAGTTCGATTCTTGGAAGGCGAATTAATACATGATCTGCTTTCAATTTTTGTGTCAGAAAAGCTCCCGGCTTATTTAACATTCTACAAAAACCACAAAGAATTTGTTACCTCTCAAAAATTGAACCATGAACAGAACTTAAAGAAAATGCGCCTCTTGACCTTTATGCAATTGGCTGAAAATAATCCCGAAATGACATTCGCTGAACTACAAAAAGAGCTCCAAATCGAAGAAAACCAGGTTGAGCCATTCATTATTGAGATCTTAAAAACTAAGTTAGTTCGCGCCCGTTTAGATCAAGCCAACCGCAAAGTACATATTTCAAGCACAATGCATCGAACGTTCGGCAAGGCTCAATGGCAACAGCTACGTGATTTACTATACGTTTGGAAAAATAATTTGCTTGTGACCCAGGAATCATTGACAAATGTTGTATCAGCCCAAGATGAGATGACAGCGGCTGTGAATTAAAATTGAAACACAGAAAATATGTCGGCCATTCCATTTTGGTGTGAAATTTTATTTGGCTTCAGGATTGTAAAAAATAAATTAAATTTAATTAAATGCGATAAGGATTATTTATTTTCCTGTTCCTTGATATACTCGTTGTATTTTTTTTCTTGAGCTTGCTGCAGTTTTTGAAGCTTTTTTACGGCACCTTTACTAAGCGGCTCACCATCTGAACTATGACTTGGAAGTCCATTTTCATCGAATTTTGAGTACTTATTAAGTTCATTTTTGAACATCTCGATTGGATTTACCCTGCGCTGAGCCTCTTTTAATTTTTGAGCCTCCTCGGCTTCCATTTGACGGCGTAATTTTTCTGCCTGCTTTTCTAGTTCCAATTTCTGTTTATGTTCTCGTTCCTTCAGTAGTATGTTTCGGTCCACCAACTTCACAGTAGAATAGTCACTTCCTTCATGGTCTTCAAGCCGTACACCTAAATTCGGTAGAATTTCATCTCGAATGTTATCACATAATTTGAGAATATTGGACGCTTTAATTTCACGAGCAGTTTTGCGAACCTCGCTTCGGAATTCGGCTAAGGCTGATACGTATGGCATAAGTTGCTCCTCAATCTATAGTTAAAAAGAAAATTATTAGGATACCACTATCAATACTCGATTAGATGAATTTACATTTGCCGAGTCACCATGTCCTCCAACGGGGAAACCTATTCCACCTCGAGGGCCATTTACCGTCCCAAATATATGAAGAATATCAGTTGCATATGTTGCAATCCGTTTAAGCAGCAGCGCATTAAACGAATCCCGATTATCACGAATATAGATATTAGTCGCGGAAACCAACTCCCGAATTTGATCGAGCGCACTTCGAGTATCAATGTTATCACAGAGTGCCTTATGAACAGCATCGCAAGTTTCGTTAAATTTTTCCATTAGATTTCCATCGACATCATCTCGCCACCGGTCATTGAACTTCTCGTATCCACTAATCTTCTTTCGAATTAAATCTTTAACGTTCAAGAAAAATTCGTTAAGAAATTTCTCGTACTGAATAGCCATTGCCATGGTGTCATTGGAATAGTCGAGCGTATCTTTCCAAGAATGCAGTAAAAATGCGAACCTGAGTTGGGTCGATGTATGCTTCTGCAAAGCTTGCTGAATAGTGACAAAATTTTTTAGAGATTTAGACATTTTGCATCCGGAAATCGTTAAGTGCCCGGTATGGAGAAAGTATTTAACCCAATCAGGATTATCGAAATACGCTTCACTCTGAGCTAATTCATTATCGTGGTGTGGGAATTTTAGATCAACACCTCCTGTGTGTATATCAAGATAATCGTTGCATATAGCGCTAGCCATAGCAGAACATTCGATATGCCAACCAGGACGACCTTTACCCCATGGTGAGTCCCACCAAGGCTCTCCAGCCTTACTCGATTTCCACAATGCAAAATCATTAGGAGATTTTTTCTCAGATAATTGATCGGCTCCAGTTGACAAATCTCCTTCGCCTTCATTTAAGCTTTTAGTATCACCATAGGCTTCCGGAACTAGTTTAGCATAAAAATGTTTATCTCGCTTATCGAATTTCTGCACATCAAAATAAACCGAACCATTAGAAACGTACCCATATCCATTCTCTAATATTTTTTCGGTGAATTTTACTATTTCCGGGACGTATTCAGATACACGGGTTAATACATCTGGAGGTAGGACATTAAGGGCATTCATATCGGTGAAAAATTCACCCTCCCAGTACCTAGGTAGCTTCTCGAATATGGAATTGTCCGTAACGGATGCACCATTCTTCTTATCCAACCAATCAGCAAGAGGATCTTTACTTTCTTTTAAAAAAAATTCTCGAGCTTTTTGAATTTCGTCGGGTTTTTTTGATTCCATAGCTGATTTTAACTGTACCAATGCAGCATCGACCCGGTTTAATAAATTCTCCAACATTACTTTCTTATCAGGATCCGTATTCTTCTTGATATTGTCATGCAGCAGATCGAGCACGTCTTTATGGTCCACGATTACATCTTCCAAAGATTTATTTTCATCCACGTATTTCTCGTATAAATAATTTTGTCGAGCCCGTTTGATAATTTTATCATCGATATCGGTGATATTCATTACGTACAGGATGTTATACCCAAAGTAATCTGATAAGACACGGCGGAGTATATCAAACGAAATGTATGATCTGAAAACGATAAATTATCCGTAAATCTATAAGATTTCATCATCTTCGAATGTTTGGATATAAAGTTGGGATTTACAAAATTTTAATAAAATAATAAATACATGCGTGGTTAATACTTTCTTCTCTACTTCTGACTCACCTGGCATGTCCCATATGAGAGGCATCATAAACAGTCGGTCCGCACGAATACCATTTTACATTATTCCCGTCCACTGGGGAAAATATCTCTTTTTGTCGCGTCAAGCTATTGTACAACTTTAGTTCGGGTTTGGGTTTCGCAACCGGTACATTCCATGTAGTTTGTCCACGTATTACACTCATGTTGCGGGGTTAGGTTACCACTGATATTTTAATTGGTTTACGATTTTATGTTGATATGCTTTTAGACAATTCTTTATACACTATTTAACTATAATTAGTTTTAATTTAATTTATAGATTTTTTAGCTAACGTAATTTCGCAATTATTATTACTATTCTAAACGCAAAGAACTTCTGTCTTCTGATTTTGACAGTTCTCGCCTTTTATAAAAAATAATGATACAGTCGTTTTCACGATGGGCGTGACATCTCTTATTAGGAATGTTTAATCTAAAATTAGAACAAAATTAAATGTGAGATAAACCAAACCGCTGAATTTTCACGATAAATTCGATCTTCAATCGTTACAATTTATTAAAATTAATGGAAATGCCATGCTGCAACATCTTTATGATTTCATCATCTTGAACGTTAATCATCTGAAATCTCTGATCGTTACGCTTGGATTCTTTTACGATGTGTTTATTAATTCTAAATGGCATATATACTTATTTTCATTTCGTTAATTTATGTATGTAACTACGACCAATAACTAAGTAGCGCGCCTCCTACAAAAAGTCAACAACCGGATCCAAGAAAATCTATTCATCTAAATAACAATGGATAAAACGACTTGGAACGGACGGTGTGACTACGATTAAATAATTAGATACTTGTACACATTGCCGATCTTATCGAGAAACCCAATGCAGCTAAATAGTCATCAATCATCAATATGTTTGCACAAAGTCTATAAACTTTGCACACAGTCTATAAACTTTGCACAAAGTCTATACTCTTGATATAAATATAGTTATGAATGATTCTGTACAAATTTATTAATAATGCGTTGCTAATATGAGTATTAGATGTTTGGTTTACATTGCGAAATGTACTTCAATTGTTAAACTAGAAACACTTATGTGTAATGTACATATATTACTATTTTATATTATGTACAAATTTAAAATAACCGCATATCATCCTACAGTATGAAGATAGTGTAAATATTAAATTGTACTAAAAGTAGTTAAAAATGCGTTTGGGTGGCGGATATATCGACGTCCCATCAGCCAGCAAAACAACAGTGCTAGCAATAATAAAAACTACTGAAGTACTACACAATTCGCTAAGGGACAAGAAATTAAATCAGTATGAGTGTGGATTTGGTTGATAGCTATGTTCGTGGAACACATCGAACCAGGAAGATGGCGCAACGAAGAAAACACTAGAATTCAACAAGTTCAGCGGTGGGGATCAAATAATTCCAGTAGGAATGCAATAGAAATTCGAGATTTATTTAAGTCATATTTCAACGAAGTTGATATGCTACCCTGGCAATATACAAATTTTCATTTAAAATCAATTTTTTATAATTCAAAATATGTTTAATCAAACTAAAAAAAATATGTTGGGTTTAAAATTCAATAAATTATAATAATAATAATAAATATGAAATAAAATTTTATAAATTTAAGTCGTCTTTTTTTAATAGATTGTTTTGTCGCTCGAATTGAACAGATATTATATTAATGAATTCTGTTTGTTTGGTAAGTGGCCATTTGTTGAATTCATGTGACGTTTTTTCAGCAAAGGTTTTTAAAAGGCAAGCAGAACCGTATTGTTCTGCTATCAGCTTTTGGTGTTTATTCATCGTCTCCATCATCAATGAGAGCATGGTCTCGAATGGATAGTCCACTATCCGTTTTTTTTTTCGTGGAGGTTCGGTTGTTGTCCTGGTTGTTGTCGCCGGTACCGTCATTGCTGTTTTTGCCGATATTGTGGTTGTCGCTGATGTCGGCGACATCGATTCTGTCGTTATCGTTGGCTTCGAGATTTTAGCAGTACTCACCGGTATTGCAGTTGTAGCCGGTATTACATCAAATGAGGAATTCAATTCTGTGAAATCAATCTCTTCGATCATCTCTTCTACCGTTTCGTCAAACAAATAAGAGAAACGGATAAGAGAAACTCGAAAGCAGGATCTAAAAAATGATTTTATTATGAACAATTATGTACTATATGTATACCAAAATTGTATGTGATTTTTTATACTTACTATCTATATATTGATATGATATAATATAATATATATTTATATCTGTTTAATAAAATAACACTGGTAAATTTAAATTTAGTTAAAATATTTGTAATTAAATTTTTAGAAAAATGGAAACACAGCATAAACATTAAACACCGCACGCACATAAATATCACATAAAGATAAAAACAATAGTCAGAAAGAAAATTTGTCAGAAAGCAAAACAACTTATTTGTCAAAACGCTTATTATTTTGGTGTTTTTAATTATATTGTTGGTACGACTGTCGGATATTAATATGCAGCTAATAATATGTTACTAATATGAGTATTAGCTTAGCTGTTTGGTTTACATTGCGAAATGTACTTCAATTGTTAAATTTAAAATACTTATATGTAATGTACATATTTCACTATCGTTATTATGTACAACTATAAAACAACAGCATATCATCGTACAGTATGAAGATAGTGTAAATACTAAATTGTACTAAACTAAACTTCACTTAAAAAATACAAAACAATACATTTGTTATAATATAACCATCAGAACTTTTTTTAGTACTATTTTGACGTGTCGCGGAGCTGTTTTCATGTGTCGTATACATTCTGTAAATTTAACATAAAATAAGTAAAAACCCCATCTAATTCACAAAAACTAAATAAATAAATTATTCAAAATGCAAGCTCCACCAGTTTTTATGGATTTATCGCTTGAAGATCAGGTAAAATATCTAAACACTCATGTTTGTGTAAGGGTTGAGGTTATGTTATCCTGTAATTTTTTTTCGGTAGGCTCAAGAGATGAGAAAGTACTTTAAAAAATTGGGTGCCGAAATTTCTGAAGAAAAATCTGCTAAAGGTATTGAAGATGATCTGCATAAAATAATTGGTGTATGTGATGTATGTTTTAAAGATGGTAATCCAGAAGAAGTTGATCGAGTTCTGAATGGTATAGTTTCGATTATGGTCTCGATCCCCCTGGAACGTGGTGAAAATATTATTTTATCGTATAGTGATAAATTGACTAAAGCTCCTGATACCCCACTAGCTAAAATATGTTTGGCATCGTTATGGTGCTTGTTTAATAATCAAGATGTTACTTCACCGCTACGTTATCACGTCTACTATCATCTGGTTCAAGTAGCCAAACAGGTTGATTTGGTGCATGAAGTGTTCACAGGGGTCGACCAATTAAAAAATCAATTTGCACAGTGCCCACCGTCCAATGAGCAAATGCAAAAACTATATCGTTTACTCCACGACGTATTGAAAGATTCGAATTCCGAATTGGCTTCCAAAGTTATGATCGAGTTGCTCGGAACGTATACAGCCGAGAATGCATCATACGCAAGAGAAGATGCAATGAAATGTATTGTCACCGCTCTAGCTGATCCAAACACGTTCTTATTAGATCCGTTATTAGCATTGAAACCAGTTCGGTTTCTCGAAGGTGAACTCGTCCACGATCTCCTCTCGATATTTGTTTCTGAAAAACTTCCCGCTTACCTAACGTTTTACAAGAATCACAAAGAATTCGTTACCTCCCAAGGGCTTAATCACGAACAAAATTTAAAAAAGATGCGACTTCTAACGTTCATGCAATTAGCCGAGAATAATCCCGAGATGACATTCGCTGAACTACAAAAAGAACTACAAATCGAAGAGAAGCAAGTCGAACCATTCATTATTGAAGTTCTTAAAACAAAACTCGTACGCGCCCGTTTAGATCAAGCTCACCGAAAAGTGCACATTTCAAGTACAATGCATCGGACATTTGGCAAAGCACAATGGCAACAGCTACGTGATTTATTGTATGTCTGGAAAAATAATTTGATGGTTACACAAGACTCACTAAAAAATGTAGTCACGGCACAAGATGAGATGACCACAAATAGTAAATAAGATAAATAGTTTTTGCCGAATTATAACTTTGTATTTGATAATTTTTTTGTAATAAAAAAGATTTTGCAGTAGTTTATGTATTTTTAATTTTTATTTAATCACACTGCCATCTATCTTTCAATAGATAAGTTAACATTTCGATTTGTCGTTAATTTTTTTACTTACGAAATGATTTGAAAATTATTGTTGATAGCTGATTATTATACAATTTTATGACTATACAAATCTTAATAAATTGATGTGATGACCTGCGGTTGCTTGATGCTTAGCTTATTTTAATTATGACAAATTATGTTGTGTAGTAGAATATTAAGAAAATAGCAAAGTTGGATTGATATGACCAGGTGGTTTACTAAATTTAATATAACGTTATATAAGTTGAAATATGTTTTTAATTTAATGTAAAAACCTATTTAGCGCTTTTGAATATTTTGTGTTATATGAATATGGTATATGCGTATAAAGGTCAGTGGGCACTTGTCTTACAAACTATGTGAGTTCTCAGTTCTTACAAGAGGCAAGATTATATATAATTTAATAATCACTTTTGTTTTAAATCACAAATGTACAATTTAATAAATCCGCTATTTCTTAATATTAATATTCATCAGTTATCTTAAATTTTTAACATACACTTTTAGTGTAGGAGAATAACTAAAAACCCCTTCCAAGTATCTAATGAATGTTGTTTATCATCACGACACGATCGTTGAATTAATTTAATCTTAAAATAACCGTTTAGTTATTTCTGTGTGGAGACTGATTTATATCTTGCTCAGCCGAGCATAATTTAAAAACCCACTTAATCCTTTTTAATTCAGCTTTCAATTAAGACTTGTACACGTATGTAACAGAATCTAACTATGTACATTATATTATGCCACCTCGACAAATTTCATTTCAATGTGTCGCTAAATGACTAAAATATAACGATTATTTCAAAGCAGGCTTCAATTGGGGAAATTGGTGAATTTATTGAAAGATCTTCACGGGGTAAATTCCTGGCATAACATCATCACAGAATGCAAGTTAAGTATTTTCAATTTTGTTATATGTAGTGAATTCTCGATCTCAAGCAAGTTTAAATTTAACAAAATACTAATTATGACTTGTGACATACAGACATTTCAAACATATCTGTATAATTAATTTAAATTCTTGGAATTTTTCCAGTATTTCCATACATGGTTTTGAAATTAAAATTTGAACTTCTACACATTGATAAGATGTTGCCTTGGCATTTATCTGAGAATTTGAGTGGATATTTAAATTGGATTTAGCAAATATGACTGCACTTATTTCAATTAGAAATTATGTAACTTTAAAGATTTAATTGGACTTTGACATCAGGTCTTACTTATGCATAAAATCACTTAAAACTTGACATGTTAACATTGTCGATTTTAAATTTAATCTAATTTTATTCACCATATTTTGATAAAAGTAATAAGAATTTACTCAATATAATGTAATTTGCATCTATAGTGGCGAAATTTGCGAAGTGGAGTGTACATTCACTGCAGCAGTGCCCACCAAAAATCACTTTCGATTTAAAAAAAGTGCTATCAGTATCAAGTATTTTCAATTTACTCTCATTTCATTTCTCCCCTATTTTATTCGTCTCATAAATTGTTTTTGTTGTCTAACAATTGTATTTGTAAATTGTAAATTTGTAATGAAAAGAATCAAAACAAAAACAGAGAATTTATAAATTGAAAACAGAGAGAATCAATGAAAACAACTTTTTAAATTCGCTCTCTACACGAAAACAATCAGTTGTTGTTTGTCTTTCAACAAGTAAATAAGGTTTTGTATGTTTGGTGTACGAATATGAAGTAAAGTTTAAGTAAAATATTTTGTAACATTTTGCAACGAAAATTCTTAATAATATTTACTTACAAAAAAAAAAAAATTCTAAAATAAATAAATAATAATAGTAACAATAATACTAAACAGTTTCAAGTTGAATTTCCGTTTTAAAGTTAAATAAAAACTTAAGTGATTTCTTGTGGTTTATTCTATGGTTTAAGAGGATTAGAAGTTTTTTTTATGTTGTACTGGTGCATTTCATTAGCTCAATTAATAATACTTATATAAATAATTAATAAATAGTTTATTATCATTATTATTATTATTAGTGTATATTATATATCACTTATTAATAGAATTTAAATTTAAATTAAATTATTGTGAACATACACACGGTCTGTTTGTTACAAAGTGTATTCATTATCATTAATAAAACCATTCATTCAAGTTAAATAAAATTGGTATATATAGTTTGTGAAAAATAGAATAGTTTGTGCGTTAATATATTTTCAATACATCATCTCGAATTTCACAACAAAATTAGAATATGATGGTTCATTGAATATAAATAACACAACATATATCTACTGCTGCTACTAGTGTTTGGATTTTAATTTTGGGACATAACAGTTTTTTGTCTTTTGTGAGGTTTGTATTATGTATTATTTGCTTGTAGTTTTTAGATTTATTTATATGGATAATATGGATAATTATATGAGATAAGAAATTGAATTTTTTGGATGATTTTCATTTTGTTTTTGAAGCAATGTGCGGGTTATGAGGTTTAATTACTTTTTACATTTCCCCGTGGTTGATTCAGTTTGGAGAACTAAAGATTATACTTTAATGAAATTGTAATTCTGTATAGCAATTATTTTACGAGAAAACTTTCGCAGCAAAATTTGGTCGGTATACTCTGTATTTTTTGACTATATGTCACTTATATAGCCAACTTAGTAGAACTCGTATTACTTAAATGCAAATCCCTTTGTGTGAGATTGTAATTATCTTAGATAGTTACATTAATATCGGTAAATAAGAATTTAATTAGAAAATCGGCTTAAGCTTATTTTAGGACTACAAATTTATTTTTCCGCTTAATACAATTTGTGTGGAGCTTGTTTGAGAAATATTTGTTTTTAGAATCCTAGCGAATTTGAATTAATTTGCAAGTTGAATAAACCTTTAAAATGATATTCAAATTCCTTTGAACCAAGTTTGAAAAGAGCTTGATTGTTAGTATTATCAAGACTTCAGCTCTAGTTACGTTTTATATTAGACCATTTATTGAGTACCTCAAACCTTGAATTTTGAGCGTTATGTATTATAGTCTTTTAATTGTCACTAGAATATTAAATCATTGCAATAAATGCCAATTAAATTAATAAACAAATTAATTTGTTGTTTTTTGTTATTAAATCTGATATTTAATAATTTATTGCGTAACAAAACATAGGAGGAAACTATACGTGTTATGGTAACAGTTTAATGTGTTTCAAGGCAACCGTCATATTATGTCAATTTTCATGTTAATCTAATTTAATCAAATGAACAAAAATCTAGTTATTTTGTTCAAATAATATATCACGTGATTTGCCAATTATTGAATTATTGAATTATTATAATTTTGTTGAATTAGTTTTGTTAGTAAAAATTTCAGCTTGAATTCAAATTACCTGTAGGTCCTATAGTCAAGATTAACATAATAAAACTAACAATTCTTAATAAAATCACCTTAAATTTCGATTCCGATCTTGAAGACAAATTGGATAATTTTATAGTTGATTTCTTATAGATATTCTTGTATATACATATGTATATAATGAGGAAGCTGATTCTGATTAATTTTTGAAATAACACATAAATTTAATAAGATCTTCTCTACTTATTCTATAGTATTTGACTTCAGTTTAAATTTCTATATATAATTCTGCAGAAATTTGAATATTTCGAATTTCTCCATAAGGAAAAATTTAGCTCTTAGATGATCCATTCTATGGGTCCAATTTTCGAGCATTTCTGCCTATATTCCGTTAATTACGATATAAACAAGTGATTTCTGATACATCCATAAAAAGGAATCTAACGGCGTCAGATCACAAGATCTCATTAAAAATTTTCTTTCAATAAATCGATGGTTTGGCCTGCTGTGTGGCACGTTTGCACAATCCTGTTGAAACCACATGGTGAATTTTTAAAGAAATACGGTCCGATGATTCCACCTGCCCATAAACCGCACCAAACAGTGAATTTTTCAGGATGCATTGTAAGCTCTTGAATCTCTTCTGGCTGTTCATCAGCCCAAATTCGACAATTTTGTTTGTTGACGTATCCATATTCAGCCAAAAATGAGCTTCATCACAGAACAAAATTTTTCGAAAAAAAACGGACAATTTGGAGCTGTTCCAACGCCCATAAACCAAATCGATGACACAAAGAAAGGTCATCCAGCTTCAATTCTTGAACTCAATTTTTCAATGAACACTGATTTGTGAAATAAATTTCGACAATTTGTAAACGTTGTTTTCGCGTAAGTCTATTCATGGTGAAATTTCATTGCATACAGAACACAAATGTCATATGTACATGACAGTTGTCACGCATGAAAAATTTTAGTTGATCCTACTAGACATTCACATTTTTCGTGTGTTTTACTAAGTGATTTCTGAGAAATATCGAGTAAAATTATTGTAAATGGAATTTTACAAAACAAAGCCGAAAAATGATACCAAATTTTAGTCCACCGTCCCAAGGACTCACATCGTAAAATACACGAAAAATTGTCTAGGTCTGATGTAAGATAATAATTCGTGTGTTTCACTGAGTTAGTGCTTGGAAAGGTTGACTAAAATTTGGTATCGAACATTTTTAATATTTTTTTACGATTGTTCCATTGATTAAATTTTTTTTTAAAAAGAGGATTTTAACTCAAAAGGAGTATGTTTTGATGATTTTTGCCTACCAAAAGAGTCAAACGAAACAAAAAGAGCACTAATACTCTTGAAAAGAGTATATCTAGTCACCCTAGTTTGGGACAAAGACTATATGCACACGAAAGCTATGTTTCGTTTACAATTTCACATGTTTGGCTACAGTTCGTAATTAAATTGTTACTATATTCAAAATAATTACTATACAAAGGCTAATCAACTTAACAAGCAAATTAATTAATTTGTTATTTAACAATTTGTTTGCTTAACAATATTTTATAGCGGGCGAGTGCGCGGGGATGAACACCAAGTAATTGTAACAATTTTATTTTTTCCAAGGCAACATCATCTGTCAATTGAATAATGTTAATAGTTTTTTTTTATATTCATATATTAGACATTTCATAACCATTTTTAGTTTTGTTTATATTTAAATGTGAATTAAATATGCTTATTGTAGTTTTTATTAGAGCTGGAGTTATATTGAATGATGTGTAAATCATTTTTTATTTTATAATTGAAATAAATCGAACACACTACACATTTTGAAAGTCAACTAAATTGAAAATTTTTAAAATATTTAATCTGGGTTGTTACATTTTTAACATACATTATATACAGCATGTGTACTTGAACTTGTTCGACATACATATATACTAACTATAATATGTTATATATGTTAAACATATTGTATAATGTATAACTTGTATAACTATTCTACTGTGTAGTTTTTTATTTTATTTATTCTATAGACTTATTCAAAAGCTTAATTATTTTGCGGAAATGACTGAAACGAATTACCGTTACATTCATAAAAAAAAATATTGTTATTATTTTGATGATTTAATGTGCAACATTTACTGGCATATTTATAATAGTTTGGTTGGGTAAGTATTGTAATTCGAAACGAATTACTCGGCTTAGTTTAATTATTTATATTTTTACCCTCTCTGTTTTATTCACTTTGCGTCTATTTATATGGTAAGTTTGGTGTTAACGTTCGATAAATTAGCAAAATCAGCGTGATACTGATAAAATATACGAACCTGAAACTATAAATAGTAAATAATTTTATTGTTGTACACATACATATATTTAATCTTTTGACCCACTACTCCGATTTGGATTTTGTGTAAATAAATCAAAAACTATCCGGACGCGGACGTAATTTTTTTATAAACACATTATACAATGTATTCTTCCGCTCGTCCGTTCTATTAATATGTGGAATAAAAACTAGAAAATCAACTGATTTTATGTTATTATGGTTTTAAATAGTGATCAATTATAATAAAAAAAATCTTATAAAGATTATGTAGGTAGTAAGTATTACATAAGATCACGGTAATTGGATAAAGCTGGAAGTGAAAATATAAATAGTTTTAATCTATATAATTCTGAAAGATTGCCGTCGTTGTATACGGGTGTGCACCTGTTAAGCTCCATCGCACTTTAATTTGAAGAATTCGGAAAATATTCTTGCAAATAAACTTTAGAATTCGATTAGAAAACTTTAATAAGCGGAAGTCCGCTTTTGAAATTTGATAGAATGTTAGAGATTGATGGTCAAATTAGTTAAAAGCCTGATTAGTTTAAAAAAAAATAAATTAAAATTGGGCGAATTACTCCAGCACTCAAATCCACTAACGGGACTACGGTGCAATACCCGAACAAACACATATACTTACACATTAAAAACACCCAACCATGATTTTTGGTCACCACCGGAGCTGGGATGTTCTACCATCATATTTTCGATTCTCGATAGACATTTGTGTCTCTTTTTTCACGAATAAAATTGTATTCTATTTCGTAATCAATTCCGCAATTTCTATTGTGATCATAGCCTACTCGATTCCATTTCTATAAATTCATTCGATAAAATACCAACAATATTTTTATTTTCAATGGTAATTGAAAAGATAAAAAAGAGATAGTTTACAAATTTATTCTAACAGGCTGAGATCGCAATAGAAAAAGCGTAATTGAAAACACGCAATCCAGCACAATTTTGCTCGTGAAAAAAGAGACACCAACGTCTATCGAATATAGAAAAAGTGATGAATCCCAGCACGGGAATTGAACCCGAGACCCACGAATATTAAAGCAAGCGCGCTATACTTACTGTGCTAACGAGGTTTAGTAAATGTTTGATTAGTTTTCAATTTCAAGAGTAGAATCCACAACCTATACAAATTCAAATTAACGGGTGGACCAATAATATTTGGTATTTCATCATGAGAGTGGTGAATAAAATCTTGACATCTGTCATCTACAGTCAGTAACAATTTTAGTCATGACAAAATTATGGAAGCCTATTATGAAAATGGGCGTTCAAAAAGAAATGCATATCGCACATTACAACTGAGCGTATAATTTTGAAAATCGTGCACAAATTTCAAGAAATTGGAACGGTGGCAGGTGGCCATTATAACTATCTTTTTATGGCCCAAATTAGATGATATGGATGTATAGACGATATGTGGTTTCATAAACACGGTCCCAAATGTCACAAAGCCAATGCAACAATGGTTTTATTTACGAAAAGCTCTCGGGACGTATTATCTCGCGAAATAGCGAGGTCATTTGGCAGGATCGTGTGATTTTATACCCTTGGATTAGGATTATTTCAAAAGTAAGATCTATGTCAATAAGGCAGAAATAATTCAAGAGCTAAAGCTCGAGATATAATAAGGCATATTGGTGAATTGGAGGGGCAATTATGATAATTCTTTAGACAAACGGATTGATATGTGTCGCCGAAGCCGTGGTGAACATTTGGCCGATATTGTCTTTCACACATAATTGTTATCAGTGATTCGTGTGATTCAATAAAGAAATCAAAATCAGATTATTTTTTTCACATGCCTCTATGCGACTCCGGAATCCGTTTTTCACATTTTAGAAAATATTCTGTCTGTGTGTATGCGATTGATTTTTCTGTCAACGAAAACTTAAAATCTTGTTTAATCTACGAGTAGATGTTTGCAATCTAGGTCTGATAGTAATAATAATAATAATAATAATAACAGGCCCCTTACTGTATGAACAATTTGGCTTCAACGGTTTCGATACTGAGCATGGTCTTCATACTGTCTTAGACAATCTGAAGAAGCCAAGTCATTCTCTGCACCATGGAGCCATCGTCGCCTGCAGCGACCGCTGCGCCTACTATATGGTGGCTCTCCTTTCAGAGATCGCTGCACAATTCGTTCCGGATCACGTTGCAGAATGTGACCGAGCCAGCGCTCTCGCTGAGATCTTACTTCCTGTACAATATCGGGGATCTTCATAAGATCTCTCATCTCGATGTTGTACAGAGCTCGGTATGTACCATCTACTTCATATTTTAGGCCGTAAATCACTCGCATGATTCTTCTCTCAAATGTAAGGAGCCATCTCTCGTAGGTCTGATAGACATTTCGGTAGAAATCTGAGATATCCACATATCAACGTAAATCTCTAGACAAAAAACAAATTTAGGTTTTCGTGGAGTTTTCTAGAAATGTATTAGCGGATAGAAAGTTTTGTAAGAAATCGTCTGGACCACAGATGCTGGATCCCGAGTAAAATTTTTAATTCGGGTTATTTATTATTTTATATTTAAACATTTAAATTAAGATTGTAATTTTAACGAGATAATATAAAAGGGCATTATCTAAATTACTTCCGTTTCGATTTTTTGGAAATTTAAATTATTCTCAATTGCTTGTATTTGACAGAGAATAATTGTATCCTGATAATCCTGAGATAAATTAACCTCCTTCCAGACACTTTGGTGTGATAAAGTCGTGTGGTGCATACATCAGAATTTTTTTTATTTACTATTCACATGGTGAAGCTTTTATTGGTCAATCCTTTATTAAAATTATTTAAAATCTTCAAGTTTAGTTGTACTTCAATTATTGGACATAATTTCAAAATTCCCTTACAAAATTCAAATTTTTATTCAAAAATGTTAATATTTTAGAGTTCAATTTGTACGTTCTTATGAGGGAGGCCGACTCTGAACTAATCTCAATGTATTTTAATAATCTAATGCAAATTTACTGACCATGCTTCGGTGTCGGTACTGATTTTAGACTAATTTAAGAGCATGTAGCTGGTGACTATAGTCAGTCACAAGGTGCACGTGTTCAGGATGAATAATATTAGGAGGACTATTTCTATTGCATATTACTGTTCTGGAAATAATAAGATTTCAACTCCTTTGCTGTATAATGTGGGAAGAACCACCTGAGTTTTACATGCTCGTTAATTGAGCCTTTGAATGTAATTAAATATGCCATTTTGCCAATGGTAGTCTAATAAAATAGTCGTTCACATTAAGCATTATATGATTCCCAAGCGTAATAATCCCTAGAGAAGTTATTAGAAGTTATTTGACGAAGAAAAAAATTAAACATTCAGTACGATGAAAATTTCTGCTTATACTGAAAAAATCAGTCGGGATGATTATCAGGAAATGGAAACCGCCCAGTCAAATAAGCGTGAAAAACTCTTCCATACATGGAAGTGAATAAAACTGAAATTTTAAAAGGGTTTCAAGGTAATTCTGAATTCTGCGTTGTTCAAACTTATAGTCACACTTTGTGTAAAGTTGTAACACACTAAATATGATTAATTGTTTGAAATTGGGGTAAACCACCGTACGAGTACAATTTACATTTTCATAAGTATTTTAGAACTCGGTATGTTTTAAATAATAAAACAGTGTTTAATGGCCATTAGTGGCCTCAATGTCACAATCCGCAGGTACCCACAAGACCGTACCTTTGTTATTACGATAGAGCACATTCAAAAAACTCTTATAATCCTTCACCAGTTTTGAGTTGGACAAAGGATTATTTAACGAGTTGAGTACAGAAAATAATAATTTTACCATTAACCGCGAAATTATTAGCTGTAATGGCACAGCGAGTAACCGCGATTAATTCCGCTTGAGAAATAGTACAGTAAGTACCCAAACTGCCAGAAGTTCTCAGATCCAGCGATAGGCAGGAGATACCGAAGCCGGCACCCTATTCAGAATGCGAGCCATCTGAAAAAATTGCTAGTGATTCAGATATTCCCTTGAGAAAGTTTCGTGTGAACCACATATCTCTCGATAGGTAAACCACCTCGAATGATTTGTAAAATATAAATTCAGGCAACAGCCTGTCATTAAGCATGTCAATTTCTGGCACAGCTGGTTTAAAAACACTAAGAATTAACCTATGTCCCGATATAGTACCGAATGCGATCCTGGGCTTAGTCTTCATACTGTCTTAGACAACCAGAAGAAGCTAAGTCTTTCAGAGATCTCTGATCTAGATACTGTACGAGCTCGGTATGTGCCATCTATTTTGAGTTTTGGGCCGTAAATCATACGCATGACTCTTCTCTCAAATGTCAGGAGACATCTCTCGTACTCATCCGTGAGCGCCCAACTTTCACATCCAAACATAACAACGGGCCTGATCAACGCTTTGTAAAGCTTCAGCTTCACGGCACTTGATAGGAGTTTAGATTTTAGCAATGGCCTTAGAGGTTACAAAACACGGCTGCCACCTGCCAGCTGCCAGCCGCACTTTAATATCCTCACCTACACTGTTATCGTGATAAGAGAGCCCAAATATTTAAACTTCCTCACTCCTTCAAACGTGTAGTGGCCACTACTAAAATCTGGTGTGCCATTGTTCCTATAATCAGAAATCATGTATTTTGGTTTGGACTCATTGATCTCTCTACAAGCGGATCAAGTATTTCTTTCACTCCGTTGTTATTCAGTCCAATCACGCATATGTCATTTGCATATGCAAGCACTTGGCGATATAAGATGTTGTGTGCTGGGGTGTTTCAGTTTTACGAAAGATTAACTCCAACATGAGATTAAAGAGTATCGGAGACAGAGGATCTACGTACCATTTTTGTTACCATACCTAGATATTCCAGGGTAGACCACGACACACTCGACATGATAGTTCTCCAATTAAATTTTAGTTTTAAATTTTGAGGATATTTGAAAATTGAATAATAAAACTTTGGTTACATTTTTTCATCTTCATCAACGTTATTATTCTTGCATATAGACAGTTCCCATGATACTTATAAATAGTGTAATGAATCAATCACCCGGTAACGGATTGTGTAACCCATTCTACGAACTATAATCAAAATATCCGGTCAAATAAAAACATTAAACAATCCACGGAAAAATTAAAAGTGGGCGCTTAATTAATATGAATGGATGTATGTAAGTATGTAAGTAGGTTTAGAGAAAAATTTAAACAGTTATACATGATTTAGTGTACCAACTAAATTATACACCTCTATGCTAATACACGCACCCAATGCACAATAAAATGCAATCCGTATAAAATTTATAATGGCATAGAGTAGAACGCGGTATACGTACCTATAATTGATCCAATTCATTAATAAATAATTTTATTTAAATTAACAATCAAACTGTGTTAAAATCAATTACTATTAGAGCGCTTTAATGTATCCATATTACCGTTACTATTATTTATAATACAATATTTCAAAATAATAGAGATAATCGGTAATTTTTAAATTGGTATTATATAAAATACTATACAATGTACTCGTGTATATATGTATAGTAAAATTGTTAGTTTAAATATTCATTCAACTATAAAGAAATCGTATAATTTGTAATTAATTTAATTCGCGCATATTTCTTAGTATAATAAACTTGGTTTAATTTATATGAATAAAGCGCCACTAACCACATAAATTTGAATCATTTCGCAAATTTTATTTTTATTGTACTCGTATATCTCGCGGTTCAGCAACTTAAGTTGAAATATGTATTAATGAAAGATGTGGGGGCAAATTTTATGTACATGAGTAATGATTTATATAATCTATTCACATCTTGACTTTACATACCATACGTATATAGGTAAGCGAATAGTTATTGAATTTTCTGGATACGGTATTCTTTCGTTTTTTGTGTATATTCGATTTTGACTTTAGGACAGGCTTTAATATTGATGTGCAACTTTGTAACTAACATATAACAGTATGTACTACTGTAGACATGGTGTGTGGTATACAAAGTACAGACAACTGTTTGTTAGTAGATAATCTTAACAATTTTGGCTATTTTTATTCAAAACTTCTTCAGATCTAGGTCAAACAAAATAAATCAATTCTTTTCAACAACTTATTTTACAGGCATAGTTTTTTTAGACATTTGAAGACCACTTCACCTATTAGATGATGGATACATAATATTTGGTATTCTTTGCACTCGTCATCATTTAAACACAATAGAATAAATATAAAAATACAAATCTGCGATGTAGTTTTATAGATTTTGGATCACAATACGTAAAATGCAGAAATTTATTTTTTAACCATTTCCAAAGTCAAAATTGTAACAAACTAATAAACTATATCAAAATTAAATCTAAGAATACCACCTTTGCTTGTCGTAGGAGGCGGCTAAATGGTTGGATCGCTGGGCTGAAAACCCGCACCTGTAAAAAAAAATCAACTGTTTATAAATTCATCAAAAAGGAAATAGATACCGCCAAAAATACTGATACCGGACCACCGCTCAAGTACCTAGGCACAATTTCGGATCGGACGTGCAGTCATTTAGAAAACCAGGAGCGTGGGGGGCCTAATCACGTGCATGAAGAAGTATCGGCTGGAACACGTTGCTCTTCAAGAAATTCACTGGCCTAAAATGACCTTAGAAATCTTGAAGCTGGATTTCTTCTTGGGCCACAGGTAAAGAACGCTGTTTTGGATTTCCAAGCAGTCAATTACCGATTGTGTAAGCTCCGCTTGCGCATGAAGTTAGCCAACCTGTCGATAATTTGTGTACACGCGCCCACAGAAGTGAGCCAGCCCCAAGATAAAGACTCATTTTTCAATGACTTGGACGATCTGATGGGATCTATACCCGAACACGATGTTAGAATGGTAATTGGAGACTTTAATGCTAGAGCTGGTAGAAATCAGGCCGACTTGTGTGAAAACATAGGTCCGTACTCCCGTCACGAAACTGCGACCGATAATGGTGGGAAAATGATGTATTTTGCAATTGCTCATAATCTTAGAGTAGAACTTCCCGCAACCAAATTGACCATGTCTTAGTTTCTAAAGGGCGGGCTCGGGTTGTTCAGGATGTGAGAACTTATCGGTCAGTAACCAAATACGAAGGCAGTGAACATCATTTGGTCGCTACAAAGCTACGATGGAAGTTTTCGTACAGTTCCGGGAACACAGCGAAACGCATAGAACGTTTCGACTGTGAAGGTCTGATAAATGAAGATCAAAAGAAATGATATCAGGATCTTGTCAGCGACAACATTGAGGAAGCTAATTACCAGTCTAACTGCTTGAAATCTGTCTCTGCGTGAATTGGCCTCTTCAGATTGTCTTAGATAGTATGAAGGTCATGCTCAGGATCGAAACCGGTGGAGCCAAATAGCTGACTCAGTATAATGGACCAGTAATGACCGTCAAATACTTCCGATTTGTAAACTGATTGAAAAAATTCTACATGGCCTTCCGATTTGTAAACTGATTGAGAAAATTCCGCAAACATATTTAACATAATTAAAATAGCCCAAAATGTGTTTGGGGTCATTTCTTATTTTTCCTTGAAAATGTAATTCTTCTACTTTGTCTGGTAGCTTTTTGGTTACAAATTGTGAATTTATGCTTCGTAGATTCGAAGTAGCGTTCATAATGGTGTTATTAACATTCTCTAGATTAGACGATCGACATTACAGCAAACATCCAGAGCATGGTGAAAGTTTCGTTGACATCTTCGATATAATATAGTTGAATGTATATGAACTATAGATGGATAAGATCACTGGACTTGTTAAATAGTTACATATCTGGAAATGATTTAGCTTTTATCTTTTCTATGACTTCAGGATCTGCATTACTATATATGTCTTGTTAGGAATAGCTTCCAAAAATTGAAAGCGCACAGTTGTCGCAATTTTCTACCAGTTTTATTTTAATGGGATCTAATTTATTGAAACTCGTGTTCTCGTGTTGAGTATATCGAAACAAATGAACAAGAAAAGCTTAGACATCTATGTTGCTACTTCACATTTTTCTTTGAGGTACTATAGGTGAATAAGGTAACAGACAGTGTAATTCTGATTAGTGGTGTATTTTGTGTGGTATACCTGGTAATTAAAGTTCATTACTAGAGCTGGTGGTTTAACCGAAGTTTTAGAAAAAAAAAATTCCGGATCTCATTCAAATTCCTTTACGAGCAGTCCAGCAGGCCACAGAGTGGAGCATCTTATCCCATTTCATTTCAATTTGTACTCTTTCGACATACTATATGATAGAATTAGGTAACGTTTTTAGTGCGATCTGCGAGGTGAACTGACGAAACAAAAAAAAAATCAAGTCTGAAGGTCTTTTCTGATGTTTTGCGCTTAGTACATACGTAAGCACGATAAGATCGTTTGAATTGAAATCTAACCTCGTAGTTCGATACAAACATAATGTAGATTTAAACTGCGTGATGAAAATCGATAGATTAACGCATTAGGAAGCACATCAACGATATTTCCGTGAATTTGAACAGTTTAGTTCAGTCTCTACTCAATGTGATACCATAAATAAATATACAAACTGTATGGTTTGATGATCTACTAATTTAATAGTTCTCGTTGATTATACGACAAGCAAACCTAAATAGTGAAACCAATTCCACAGTTTGCCGTACAGATGAAGCAGGACTTCTGATTATTTTAATGTGTATACATAGCTAAACAATTTTTCAATATGAGTTCACGAATCATTTCCAGCTTTCTTAAACGATATATTCGACACTTAAAGTATTTCACATCATCATAATAGAAATCTCCTACGCCACCGCAGGTGTCCAACATAATAATTTTCAATTTTCATACAAAACCCCCTTTCCAACATAAAATTTAAAAAAAAAAACAAAAAAATTACACAAAGACGTTCTTATATATACTCTAAGATTTATAGTCCACTCAAAGTGTTAATAATTCTGTTTGTTTTTAATTTTTCCCCATTTCCTTTTACGTTCTTTGTTTGATTTCCCGTTCTCGTTTATTCATTCATGAAAATCAAAAATAAAAACACAAAAAGTTGTAAAAAAAAAAATAATGAAAATAGATAGTGAAAATTGCTTGTTAAAGAACGTCTTAAGACTGGGAAAACAAAAAACTCACAGGAATGAAAAGAAAATTTTCTAAATGTATAGTTAGTTAGTTGCAGATGTACTTTAAATATGGAATCGTTAACTAGGGGAGGAAAACAAGAGGTATATAAGACGTTTTTATATTATACGTTCGTATATATATGTAAGTTAAGTATAGAAGATGAAAAGAAGAAAAAAAGAAAAATCGTTATAATAAAAAACATCTGGAAAGGAAAAATTCGCTTGGCAGTATATAGTTTTTCCAGACATTATAAATTACCATTAGAATTTTTTTTTTATCTGCCATTAGTTTCAGACTATTTCATATAGATGAATGGAAATTCATTCTTTCGCTGCATATTATGATTTTCTTTGTTCGCGACTCTGTATGGTGTGTGCAGTTCATGGTATAACAAATTTTTTTTTAATAAATAATTTTCCATTTTATTTCTACTATTTATGTGACGAGGTGGCCCGTTTGTATCTCCCATGGTCTTTGATAACAACATCTTTTTTTTTATTTAAATTTATGAAATGTATTTTAGTTGTTGTATGTATGTACATATTTATGTGTATATGCAAAGCATGTTTTTTTTGTATGATAAGGAAACGCGCTGGCGGGCGAATGAACTGATAACAACGGAAAAATAGTTAAATAAAATGGTTATTCGGTATTTAGTTAAGAGAAGTTTTGTTTGTTTGTAATTTATTGATTTTATTTTTTTGGGGTTAGATAAGAATGGTTGGTGCTTACTAGTTTTTGTGTGTCTAATTGTTATTTGATTTGAATATTTGTATGGCTTAAGGTATTAGTGGTATACTATACTTGAAGAATTTTTGATTTCTTTTCGAGACAGTCTGTTTCACTGCTCCTATTCAAAATGATCAGGACAAGCGGATGCTCTGAACAACAAGATACCTTTCAGATTACATCTTAATTTTAATTTTCTTTAATGTTTTCTAACTAAAGATTAGCAGATTGAGCACATTTAGAGAGACCATGTCACAGTTGTCATTAATAAAATTCATAAGTTTAATCAGGGGTGATCAAACATTTTAGGACTTTAATTTTTATCATGCCCTCCCTCCATTTGTAATGAACTAGAAAGTATTTTGGATTTGCTGAATCCAAATTAATTTACTAACATTAGGTTTAAAGGACCAGGTAAACAAGAATTAATATCTACTCAGATTAGATCTTGAAATTTGTTCCAATCAGTTCATATGACGTTTCCAGAAAAAATATTTACATTTCAGTTTACTAATTATGGTTCTCGGTTCATTATTTTGAGGAAATGAATAGAATTATGCCATAAAATACTCCAAAAAATTATATTAACCATCACTGGTTTCGCCGAACTGAGTCTATTCATACTCTGAAAACAAGTTCTGAAAATTTGAATTTTACCTGAATTTCGGTGTCTGAATCGACTAAATCGCGAGGTTATTATTTAATATTTAGTTGTCATTGCGACATTTATTTGAAATTTCAACTTGCAATTTAGGAAATACAGTTTGATGTTAGAGAGGTGAATATTAGATTAACAAATACTAGTGCCATCCATGAATGATTGATATGAACTAACCAACAATTTAGAAAAGTCAGTGATTTCAAGTCAATAAAGTCAATAAATTGGGTGTCAGGCTCTCAGTAAGTCAAATAGTTTAGTTTAGATCGAGATAGTGTCAAGTACATTTACTATTCAGCAGATTTCTTTGATGATTGAAAATGTGGCCTGAAGGCGAATTCATGCATTACTACCTTGCTGCAAAATTGTCTGCAAAACAGGGTGAAGCTAGCCGTTTTTTATTCTAGTATGTTGGTACATGGTTTTTTGCTCAATTTGCGATTGTCAAAAATTATGTCAGTTTGACATAATTTTGGCATAATTTCGACATAATTTTGACACAATTTTGACATAATTTTGACATAATGTAAATAAATTGATGTTATTTGCAAAGCAAGTATGATGATAATATATCACATAAAATACTACTGTTGGTAATTTGTTTTATGCAAAAAAAAAAAAGATGATGTCAAAAAGAAAATAAATTCAATTTAATTTAACACAACGATATGCTATATTTGGGATGATAAGTAAACATATTTTATTTATTTTTATATAATTTTTTAAATAAATTCGAACATGCTTTGAGGAATGCCACATTACCGACGTACACAACTTTGTTTTGAACATGCCTCGTAATTGGAATTTTAACTGCGCTTGGTTTAATCGTATTTTTGTTATGGATGTTTTGTTTATGTTTATCTTCATCACCACGTTGTCGAAATGCTTTCCAATACTCGCAGGGGTAGGTTTTCTCGCCAGTATGAATCATTATATTATTTTTAGTGCGTCCTGATCGATAGAATCGTTTACCACACTGTTCGTATCCATATCTACGTTCTCCACGGTGTATAAGTCTGTGTTGATAAAATACTGATCTGGTGAGAATTTTTTCCACATAATAGGCACCGATACGGTCGTTCACCAGTGTGGCATTTTCGAATATGCTCATTCACAGAAGGGCGAATCGTAGATTTTCGGGTACATCCTTTGACGCTGCAAGCAAATGGCTTAACGCCTCGGTGAAATCTTAAATGTTGCCACAAATGACTCGATTGTGTATATGATTTACCACTGTAATATAATTTAGTCTCAAAATTTTGGCAGAAATATTTACTCCCAACTGGAAGTCCATCCATTACATGAATCTAGAAATATACAATCAAGAGAACCAAAATTTTAATAAATACAAAATACTTATTTTAAATAATAAATATCACATCCATCATCCACCATTATAAAAACACATTTTAAATTTGATTAAAATTATTTGACCACAAAAAGTTGTCTAGCCATTTTTGCTGGGGCTAGCCATATCTAAAAAATTCGTCCCATTATGAAACTAAAAAAAAAAAACATCAAATCGAATTTTTTCGAACGCACAAAATTCGACTACTATGTATTTGGCGAATTTCAATTTCGATCGTTCGACTGGTTGGTTAATGCTATCATGCAACTTAAAAACATTTACAATATGTAAGTTGCATCATAAATATATATGTTTACAATTTTTAAAACCAAAATTATTTCAGTGTTGTTGTTGCAGATTCGATTTCAGAAAAATTCGATAATAAGTTTCATAATAAGGCAAATCCGCGGCGATCGAATTTTTAAGATATTTCCCATGAAAAAAATGAAAACACAATACAATTACTAATTACAAATTAAAATTAAAATTCATCTTACCATTAAGTACATACAAATATTTGTAGTTTCAGCAAATTCATATCAATATATTGACAACGTCAAGACGACAATGACATTTCGGTTTCACCAAGATACAGCAAAAAAAAAAAAAAATTAATTGAAAAAGAGCTAAAATTGACATAATGAGTGAGCATATTTTTAATGTGTAGCAGTTGCCAGCCTGCTGCACATTTTGCATCGATTTGAAATTATTTTAATTTGGAAGGGGAAATTTGTTTACGAAATGGCTAGTTTTAATTGGCTAGTTTTAATTGGCTTATATATGGTCGGTGAATATTTTGCAGCAAGATAGAAATGCATAAACTCGCCTTGACTTTTAATTTTTGTTACTCCAAACACTCCCTCTTGCGTTATGATTCCATTTCTAACCAGATATAGTAGTAGATTTTTTCTTATACTGAGCAACTGTATAATTGATGAGCCTAAATTGGTTTCTCTGTTAAAATTTTGCTTATATTAATAACTTATTAAAAATATCATTTTTAAAATTCTTGATGCCAACTTCATATCAACAATATGTACTGATATACATCACAAATTTTAATTATTCTGGTTGAGTTTTCTAAAAAAATTCCGAAAAACTAACTCTTGAGGTATGTATTCATATGAACATATGTATATAAGTACGCCATTCTCTTTTTGTTTTTAATTTTATTTTTAGGGTAAACTCACCAAATTTTGCCAATACCTTGACACCCTATGTGTATACAGTAAATAAAAAAGCACAACCTTGTCATTCACTCTTACCTTCAACGAACGACAATTGTGTACACGAAAATAATCGGAAGTACATACAATAAAACATCAAAAAGTCAACATTTTATCTCCTATCACACGCGATTATATCCTGTTTAATGCTATATAGCAAAATGGTACGTGCCTAAGGAGTAATCAAATCTTATTGTTTGATTTATAAAACAATGAATAAAAATAAAAAAATTGTCGTATACACATACATCAAACTCAACGCCAAGAGACATGTCGATGATGAGTACAGCTCATAAATCACGATGTAGTTACGTTAGACGCGGAAAAAATATTGGAGGGAGACAAATTTTCCTATTAATAAACTGTCACAAACAACCAAATAATTTATGTGGATACATTATATGTATAGATATTCCTCCTCCCGGTGTGATACACAGCAATATGTTATACAATACTTCTATGATTAGGTACCTACATATATAGTTCTATCAAATTGCGGATGGAATTCGAAATATAAGATGTCAATGAACCTGTTTTGTACATGGAGTATTTCATAAATCGTATATATATTTATAAATTAAAGATAAACCTTGAGATTTATGAATTTTAGTTTAAAATTCACGTGACTATATACACAGGCAAGTATATCGAAACGCTTGTCATTGAATTACATTATTTGTCATGTATAGATGCGTGTTTATATACGAGGCGTAGGTGTGCATATACAAAGGTGTTAAACGCGTCTTTTTTTGTTATAGTTCCTGATTACAAGTGGTATATTCGATTAGTATTAGTGTGGTGGAATCATTAATTATACCGTGAGACAAGCCTTGAACATATACAGTTGTGTCCATCTTCTCGAACTCATCTTCCTCTTTTCAATTGAACTTTTATGTTACTCGCAATAATTCCAATAGCTTAAAAATAGCAAATTTCATAAAATTTGGTTACTAACCTATATTGCCAAAAATTCTTAATTTTATATTTAATTATATGTCATTTTGGCAAATATCTTTAAATTATTTAAAATTCTTACTTTTGCGGAATTGATAATGATTCATTGCGAATGTCGAATCGACATCGATATGATGCCGATTGAGAAAATTGTAATTGTGAATGTCGATATCGCCTTCTTTTGTCGATCAATATGTCATTGTTTTGTCGAAGCCATTTTTGCTAGCGACTGCGTTGTGTTCTAATAATTTTCAAAATGTAAGTAGCGGTTATTATAAAAAAATTCAAATAAATCATAAAATGTTTTTTTTATAATTATAATTTACATATTAGGCACAAAATCACAAACAAGCTCCAGTTTGAATGTCTTGTACGTTTAATGCAAGCAAATGTGGACATAGCTAGAAGAATTACCAAACAGGAAGGAGATTAAAGTGATGAAATTAAAAAAAATTGGGAATTGATTAATACCGAACTAAACAGTTTGGGGCCGCCAATACGAGATGTAGATGGATGGGTAAAAGTTAGTAAATTGTAAAATAAATTGTATGTGAATACTACAATTTTTTTTCCTAGCTTTGGACTGATTTGAAATTTAAAATTCGTAAAAAATTAACACAAAACAAAACAGAGTTGAAGGCAACAGGTGGTGGTCCTAACAAAACTTTGAGCTTTTCCTAGATCTAGAATAATACATTATAATTTACTCAATTTGAATACAGTGGTAAATCCATCTGGTTGCGACTTTGGAGTAATGGAAATTGACGTAGATGAACCAGAATTCGGAACCAGCAGTAATGTTGAAGCCACTCCTTCCGTTTCAAGGAATAAGGAGAATCCAAAAAAATAAAACCGTTCAAGATATAAATGACAAACGACTTGAACTTTTGAAAAAACAAACTACGATGCAAGAAAAAATGTTAAAAGTTAAGGAAGAGCAAAGGAAAATCTTGTTACAATCAGCGCATTATATAAAAAAATGTATTATTTAAAAAAAGATAAATTAAGCATTCTAGAAGAAATGGCAGAAATTAAAAACATCAAATTAGAGTTGTATCCAAAAGAACTAGAGATTCCGATTCAACAAATCAATTGAATAATTTTAAAACAATTTTATTATGTGATGTTTATAAGCTTTACCTTATTGAAATGCATTATTTTTCTTATTTTACACTGAAAAGAACTGATTATTCTGTTTCGTATTCCCACGGCTTCGTTTGAGGTCTCCATTTCAGATACATCGTCTAAATCGTTCTCTGCAGCATTGGAGTTAAAGTCATCCGGGCACGCATCATCCGTCTCGGCTACCTTGTGTGCAATACACATATTGTATCGAGCCGCACATATATTTGTTATTTGTGTGGCCTTTTGTGGTGAATAGTGCATTTGCCTTGCACTTAATAAACACCTGAACCGATTTTTGAGAACACCAATAGTTCTTTCGATTATATTTCTACCTTTTGAATGGTTGTCGTTAAATCATACCTCTGGAGTGTTGGGTCCAGGATCGCGAACTGGTGTAATAAGAAATGGCTCTAGTGGGTAGCCCGCATCCCCTGTAATAATATACTCGTATTAAGTAAGATACTTTTTATAATTATTTGGACTAATTACCAAGAAGCCTGGAATTAGTATCACTGTTTGCATTTTTAGTCATTCGTTTGGTCCCAGAAACGTTTCACACCAGCGCGTCGTGGCAAGAACCAGGGTATTTGGCACTGTTAAATCTAATTTTTAGCTCATGATCGCATACCTATAAATGCACATTGATTTAATTATTAATGAAATTTAACAAATATGTCCACTATCATCGCATTCACACTATGATATCCTTTCCGGTTATAGTAAATGTTGAATTTCTGGATTTGGCTTTATAATTCGGATATGCGTGCCATCGACACATCTAATTATACTAGGTATCCTCGATTTTTCGAAAAAATACAATTTTGCGACGCTTATATCACTTTCCGTATAATTTAAGCTGATCCATTTTCGTCATATGTGTGTTTCCATTAGTAATATCATATCTTTTAAAACCAGCGAAAAAGTTGATTGTCCCATGGCAATGTTGAAATCATTGCCAGCTCCTCGCTGATACCCACCTTCGGCGACAAACCTAAGCAAAGCAGCAATTTTAAAAATATTTGGTATTGCTGTGAACCGTTTCATGACTGACATGTGAGGATTAAGGTCATCCAACAGTTGCCGGAAGCACTCTTTCGATAATCGAAAATAAAATCTGAAACCAAACATTTTTTTTAAATTATATTTCTATCTACTTAATCTTATAATATATTTACGTATATGATCATGCACAGTACAAAAATAAAACCATCACGACAACTAAAACGATTGTCGATTAAGACGACATTCGCAATAGACGGGTGAATGATTTTAAAATTTGGGTTATTTTGGCAAATTTTTAAGTAGTTGATTGCCTTTCTTCTGGTGTTCAAAATTAAGTGACAGAATTCCATTTCATTTGCAGGTCTCAGTGGTGTACTGTTCGAAATACATTCGAATTTGGTGTCTACACTATTTTTATATTACAGAAAAATTATATTTTAGTTCCAAAAGTTGATGACCATTTAAAAAAAACAAAATGCAACATTGAAAAATTTAAATCGAGTACTAGATGAAAAAATTTGAATTTTGTTTTGAAAAAGTTGTTCGACAATGTTAAATCCGTTCAATTTTTCAAGCACAGTACCTTTAACACCCCGGATTATAATCACGAAAATCTTGATTCAATTATAATTTTTGATGTTTCCATAAAGCCCTGGGGACCAAAGTGTTAAAATTTGTGATTTTTCCCATCTTATAAATACATCTTACGTATTTTCTCCAATCATATTTTCATCAAATTAATTTTCTTTGTTTTTCAATATTTTTTCCAGCTCGTCGCAGACAACACAAAAATAGAAGACGACGAAAAGTGGAAAGAAGTACAAAATTTAAAATTCAAAGAATAAAATATCAACATCATCATCATCATCATTATTATTATTTGTCATAATCAAATTTAAAAGTTGGGGAAAAACAAATTTCGACGAAAATATATTTATATTCAAATATTTGTTTAATTGTTTGTTTGTGTTGTGTTTTGTGTGCACACATAAAATTGAAATGAAAAATAAATAAATAATTGAAAAAATCTTGTTTGTGCACAAAACGTAAATAAAATGAATAAAAAATAATTTTTAATTAAAAAAGTGATAAAAAGAAAATTAAAAATTTAAACAATTTTTGGTGGTGAAACACAAACAAAAAAAAAAGTGAATTTTTGCAAATAAAACGTTTTGTGGAATTTGTGTCTAAAACGTGACAGTGCTACGTACTTGGTGGAATTTTTTTTTATAGGATATATACATAAGGAGAAATCTATTATTGTTCGAAAATGGTGTTGTGCGATAGTGATTTGGGTAAGTTTTTTAATTATTTGAATTTTAATTAAAAAAAAATAGTTTTTTTGTTTGGTAGAACGTGACCTAATGCTTATTTACTTAGCTGTATATGGTACAAAATAGTTTTACCTTTGAGATTTAAATTTTAATGAATTTTGGAATAATGAACAGTTTTGCCTATTTTAACCTTTCACCGGATCTCTTTGTGCGGGAAATTCTTCGATAAAGACTATTAGCAACGACTGGAATTCACGTTGTTGAAGTCTTTTCCGGCTATACCCCTCATATCGTAAGGATTTTTAATATTGTCATTAATTGAGAAGGGAGTGTGAACAGACCAAACCAATCGATATGTCAACGTCTCAATCACTACTTGATATAATATCCACATTTTATTGCAAATGACTTGGTAAAATTCTTCAAACTGCGAATTGCGAATTCAAATTATAACGAAAAATTACTATAAAACAAGATAAAGTTGACAATCCGCATTTAATTTATTGACGTCACATAATTATTTGTGAATGTTCATTTTCTATTTATTTTAAGCTATTTTTGTTCCATAATTTAGTTTTATTTGATTTAGGAGATCATTCCAGTTAAGTCACGATCCCTTAACTGCCGACTAGGAGCATTTATTTTAATTGATTCCAGAATATAAGACGCATTATTACCAACAAACGAACACTTTAACATCGCGCGCCTATTTTCCAATGTTGTCATGATATAGTTCTTACATCCAGTTAAAAATGGTGGTAGTCGCTGTAGGTTAACGTGGTATGGTAGATCAAGATGATACGCAAATCCATCTTTCCAGGTCAAATAGCGTATGAGTTCCTCTTAAACGGACTCCACACATCATCAGTGTATTCAAGCTGGGATCGAACGTATGCACAATACAAGATTTTAAACCGAGCATAGAATTAGCTCTAGAGACGCATGTCTCGATGTGCTTTATAAAGCACATGTTGTCAAAGAAAATAACCCCTAGGTCTTTAGTTTCAAATACTTTCTGAAGAAGTACATCATTTATCTTATATTGTTGTGTAACAGGGTTAACTTTACGATGGAATGATAGAGATTTACACTTAACAATGTTGAGACCAAGTGAATTAGACTCACACCAAATGACTAGTTTGTCAATATCCTCCTGCAGTTTCTTGGCATCATCAAATGTTTCGATGGTTCTGTAGACTTTCAGGTCATCAGCGAACATTAGGATTTTGCAGTGCTTTATCACAGTTATGCCATTAATAAATTTTGGAACACCGGAGGTAACATGAATTGTTTCTGATCTTTAACCTTCTATAGCTCAACATATTGTAAGCGATTACTTAAGTATAATTTAAACCAAGGTACGAATTGGCTGGAAAACCCAAACTTATAAACGTGTTCCAGAGTTTTACGCAGTGACTGATAGAATCGAAGGCTTTTGCAAAGTCGGTGTAGATCACGTTAATTTATTTGTAGTTGTCTATTTCTTTAATAGAATGGCTGATAAATTCGATAAGGTTGGTCGATGTTGATCTTTTGGGTAAAAATCCATGTTGATTCTGGGACCGTGGTACTAAATCTACAAATGACTTACATACTACCAGTTCAAATAATTTTGGTATTGAAGATATAGATGTAATACCATGAGATATCATTTCTTGTGCCACTTTTGACGTTATTGGCGTTAATCTTATTATTTTCCACATCATTCTCCAAAACCATCCAATGCCCGCTGAATATCCTCGGGCTCGATGTGTGGGGTAAATATTGATGCACTATCAGTAATTGTTGGATCTTTGTAGTTATCTATAACTTCTGGTTTATAAACTGACTGGAAGAACTTAGCAAACATATTGGATACGATCAGCGGGTCGCAGGACCTGTTCATTAAAATCGACGCTGGGTAACCGTCAATTTCGCGTTTGGTTCTATGTAAGCTCTAAAAAGTTCTATCTACAATTGATATAGTCTGAAATGCAGACTAATTTCAGCTTATAGGCTTTACATGCAAATTATAAATATTTTTTGGAGGTTCTTGGATGACAAAATTATGTACCATTTGCGCCATATTTACGACCTTACTCGTTGTATGTATAATTTTCTATAAAATCAATTAAAATTTTCGTAATTGGTATTGGTTAAGTCCATTTTTAGGGACTGTTGTTTTTTTTTTTTTTGAAGAATGTGTTACAAAAATTAGATCAAGCAAAGTCTCAAACCAAAAATTAACTACTAAAATGTAGACTGGAGTTTTTAGTCTACGTAAAACACGCAGACTCCGTATATATTTTACTGCGATTTTTTGGTATCCAGCGCACATGTAGAGTAGACTCTACATATTCATCGATTACTTAAAACGTAAGGGGTAAAAATGTTTCTTCAAACGTGATTTTGGCCTTTATTTTTACATGATGAAAGCTTATCTCTCTTGTCAAAAATGATTAATTTATAGTCTGCCAATTAGACGAGCAGAATAAAATGATGAATATTTTTCCAGCTATCTGTAGATTTTCTGATTAGATGGCATTTTTGTATTTAAGAGAAATGTTTATTTTTAAATATAAAGCACACGTTATATGTGAGTAAAGAAGGAAAATGATGTCGGTCAAATGACCACCCAAACTATGGCTAAGACGTGTAGGATCTTATTTTTCAGTGCTGCGGTTGAATCCGGCTTGCTGGTATAGACTTACGATTCACAGTGGCTTAAATCGCGAGATCTACCCGAACCAAATAGCCACCGTTCGTCTTGAGATTAAACACTTCTCTGCACGTAGAATCATTTTGTCTTTGGTTTCGTGACATTTGGCACCGTTCTGTTAGGACTACAGTTGATCGAGGTCATAATAATTAGTGTTGTCTTTCGTGCAGTTTCCATATTGACTAATTACAATTTGCCATTAGTCACATCAAATCAAACCAGAGCTGCCAATTGCAAAATAAAAACGCGCGAAATTTAAATTCGGCTTTCAATCTGGGACCCGCTTTAATTAGGCAGTTGAAACAGAATATGGCTTCTAATTGTAAAAATCGGAATGTTCTGACCAGCAGTTGAAACTTTACAAAATTAATTTTTAGATCCATATAGACGCATTGACAATAGGAATTTAGCAATTGAAAAATTATGAATCCACATTATAACTTTCGATTTTAATCAAGCAATGATGACATTATCGAATGTCTTAGTAACCTTGGCTTCTATTGCCAAACTTAATAATCTACAAAATACTGTTTATATATAGGGGCTGTTACTGCGCTATAACCTCGACTTCACTTCTTGATATGGCGCCCATTCTTTCCTTGCCACAGTAACGCACCTTCATCTGCATCGTTTTGTTTTTTGAATGTTCTCGGTTCATAGACAAATTTTTAAAAATTATACTTCATTTTTACAAGAAATTGATAGGATTTAGGATTAATGTTAGATCACTATCCGACTTCAACTTCTCCAATTTATTGAACTGTTTAGCCAAAACCAGCTCCCAGTTAACTTTAATTGAACTTGAATCCGCAGCTTCCTTATCTTTCGACTACGCCAAGAAAGTTATAAAAAACTACGCTTTGAAAACTCTAAGGCTACAGTGGCTTGCTACTTCTAGTTATCGTATTGCGAAGTATGTACTTCATTAGCAAGCACAATTTGAGATCAACTAAGCATGCTCTATCTTTGAAAAGGGACCAGCTATAACAATCTTGGTTGCGATTCTTTCGAGACATGGTCGTTTTAAGGGTTTGCACTTTGTGTGTAGTTGTGTCCGGTTTTTAATATTATTCGATTTCATGTTTTCAACGATTGTACAGTTTGCTAAGGCTACAGTGCACTTCTGCGAATTAGGATAGAATCCTAGGTTTGCACCATGGACCGATCTGGCATTGAGTGAGGCTGTTGAATTGATTTGTGTAAGCAATCGGTTAATTTAGATTCTTTTTGGGACTGGAATACCAAGGAAATCCATTGATTCCCGTTTAACAATACCAACCAGTTACCATATAATTCGATTTGATTTGATTGGAATATTCGACCAAGCATTAAGCAGGATCTCCCGGAGATGACCGGGCCTCACCGAACACCCGTTTACACATAACCATAAAGAGGGTCTGGATAGGTTCAGTTAGTATGATATAAATAATTAACTCGGTTACAGACAACTGGTATAGCCAATAGTTAGTAACACAGAACGATACAGTTCTAATTTACTTTTATAATTTTTTCAGCATCACTGGGATCTGAAATAAAATTTATTAGTTTGCTGGATCAGACTTATGAGATACTCCTGAAAATTCAACTCAAATTAGTAACGATTTCTTTTATTCTGCATTCCAACCTTTAATTAATAGTTTAGTGCCTCCTTTTCCAACCCTCGATTTATACATACACTCATTTACCCCTTGTTCATACTCCATATACGTATTCAGCCAACCCACTTTCTTCATCCCTACCATACAACTAACAATTAACTACCACAAGACCAAACTTTAAGAGTAAAGCTACTGTTGACGTCGATAGTTGTCATCATCACAATCATCCCAACAGATGTTTGACCGTTATGTTATCTCTTCGTTGAAATTATTCCTCGTTAAATCCTAAATTTTGAAATAAGTTTTGATATTGCTTCTATGTGATTTAAAATCTAAAAAAAAACTACAAAGCGTGTGGTAGAAAAAGTGATATTTAAGCCTAAGTTCAAATTTAATATCGATAAATTTATTTCATTATTGTATTAGATGAAGCTATTAGGTAATTCTAATGGAAGTTTATCCGATATCCGGCGATGGTAATTGCCTTTTCAATCCCGTCGTGATACATCAGCTGCAACTGGAAAAAAATAGTTCATACGGATCATCTAATAAATTAAGATCTGAAATTGTGAACTTTATTACTGAGCATCTTGATAGTATAGTTTACGGAGCAGACCTGAAATAAATCCAACCGAAAGTGGATTTTAACACAAAGGTATAAAGTTTTTCCTTTTTTCCCATTTTATTTATTAAAATTTCTTATATACTATGTGCCTTAATTAATAACTAAACGTAGTTAAATATAACTTTAAATTAAAGTTTCCGATTTGTTCCAGTTATTTGTCGGATCTTCGATCTTATGGCTTCTAGGGTGGTTTATTTACTGTTTGTTATGCCGGCACTTAACACTGAGCTTCCTTACTACCGGGCAATGGTGAATATAATAGTGAAATTTTCCTACTTTACACTGGTTCACATTATGACAGCTTGCTTCCCCAATCGCCCTTAACCTTATCATCCAATTCTAAGAGTCCTTATGTTCAAAATACATCCGACACTATACATCGTCCCATTCAACCCAGTACTAAATCTTATACAGTCATTGATGCGTCACTACCTGTTCTGTCTCCTTTATCACCTTTATCCTGTATAAGTTTTGGCACCTGGATTGTTTGCGGGCTCAATTCGAACGAAAAACGCAATTTGATCAGTGGAATACCAACCAGTTACCATATAATGTTTAAAAATTAATTCGTGAATTATGATGAATTAATTAATTTTGTTAAAAAGATACGATTTATGGTAAATTCCAATGATTTAAATTACATCCATTTTTAGGCATATTATATAGCGGTATGCTAAAGAGCCAAGCTTAAGGTCATAGTGCCAAACTTTCTTATTTTTATATAAACTTATATATATTTATACATATTAAACCTGTTCTATATATACGAATGAATTTTATTTTGATAACGCGCATTTGATAGATTTTTACGATATAAAGTTACAGCATCAAGGTCAATCAATATACATATCTTATTATTAAGAACGTTGGTGGATGATTTGATGTAACAATTTAGTAGGTGGCTGTGATACTCGTGTATAAATAATTTATGGATTCATAATAAATTATATATGGATGATTATAGATGAGTTTATTAGTTTCCAAGTAGGATGAAGAAACACCTGCTTCCGATCTACAGATCTCATTAAAATTATAACTACCTAGTGCCTAGTAATCAAAATGATTGATGTACTCGTATAATAATATAAGAAAGAAATTTAAATTTTATATATTTTCTTTCAATTATGTATTTCCTTTTTATATAAATTACGACCCAGTATAAGTCATTGCTATAATATTGCTATCATGTTACATTATGCATTGCTGGTTGCCAAAAAATAAAATAAAAAATGAAATTAAAATTCATGAAAGCATATCTCACTCATCAGCGACATACTTGATGTATGTACACGTACGCGTACATAAATGAAACGTGAATCATCATCCATCGCTCAAAATAACGAGATACATAACATTATAAGAGACATTATGTCACCTCAATTATAGAATTCACTTTACAACTGCATTTTACTATACTCGTATGTACATACATATATACGACAATAAATTAAACGAGACCTAAGACAATGAATAATTTGTTTATAAATCTAACATCCTACATCTATATAATGTGTGTAACGTTATTGTAAGTTACACCTCTGTGTTTCATAATATTCTTGTACGATTTAACAATTAGACGAGATTTTTTTTTACGTGTATCTAAACGACATACCAATTATTGCTTGTATATACGTATGTATGTATGTACAAACAATTACGTATATGACTCATAATGTATATGAGTATACATTGTATACAAGATTTTATTAGTTCTAATTATACATAAATGTACATATGTACTTATAAAAGTTGTTATTTTAGATTGGGTATGTATAGCATATACATACATACTAGTATATAATAGTAACTAGGCGATTTATGTATACGTACTAAGTCGGATTAGGGATAAGAGCAAAAATTCAATTTATATGATAATTTTTCATATAGAATGAGACCCGAATGAGCACAACAACTTCTTTATCGAAACAAAATATGTATATGAACTAAGAATGACAGGTGGACGGTTTCTTGTTAATAATTTCATTCAAGATGTATATTTTGGGTGTGCATGCCATAGCAACGTAAAATAATTATAATTTATTATGTGCTACATATGTTTTAAATAATTTTAATAACCGTACGTCTTAAAAGCATATATACATACTTACCTACAACAACAGCACCAGTATATATTCGTATGTATGTACATAAGAAAAGGGATTTCAATTTATTTAATTTTGTTGTTATGTTTATGTTTAACTTTTGAAAACATTCCACCCTATGTTGTGTATGTTGAGTTTAGTTTTAGACGACTGTTCGAAATTGTATCGTGCGCGACACAAAATGCAATCATAAATCTGTTGGTAATTGTATATGCCTATGAATGGTATGTGTGACGAAATTAGGGTATGCAGATGTTGTGTATATGGTATTATGGTAATTTAGAAGAGCGGATTATGTGCCATTTAAATCATTGGTGTTATGCAAAATATGTTTTGTATATATATTATATTTAAATGCATAATGAATTGGTTGGTTTATATATATAGAATAGGGTAACCAACTCATATCATATGTTGACTTAAACAATATGCTCTTTATGTAGTAAACGCGTGGCGTGTACGTCCTCAAACGTAATGGTTTAAATCCAAAATTAATTTTAAAATTTACTCAACCAGATTACATAATACGTATTTATAGCTTGCCAATCCTTAATTTTGTAGAAAAAATTGTTACAATAATTTATGTATTCTATAATTTATGCTATGACCGCAGGGATACCACATATTGAAATGTGTAAAGTACATATTCAACATAGTCAGTTTGCTCAATTGTCCGTATTTAACAACTTTGAAAAATGTTTATGGCTTGATAACCGAATTAAGTTTTACTTATTCTCGAACTCAGCTGTTATTTTTAGAGTCTTTAATTCAATACCAAATTTTTGTTGGTCGCACCAAGCACTCACATAGTAAAAGAAACGCAAAACCTTGACATTCATCAGTGCTAGACCATTTTTCGTTTGCTTTACTTAATGGATGCTTGGTTCGGTCAACAAAAATGTGGTATTGAACATTTTTATTTTGAAAATGTCGTTTTATAAAACATTTGTAAGTGCTGCAGACAAATAATGGTTTATGTGATTTAGAAAATGTGATTGTATTCCTGGTCATTCTGTCGAGAGGCGATCGAAAGATAATCTAATGCCGTGTGCCTGACACCGATTTTTTTGACTAATTTAGTGACTAAACTAAATTGATGGTTAGTTGACAGTAGTCATTAATAGATGGCAACAGTATTAATAATTCAAGCTGTGCCTGACTATTCAGGGTCAAATTGTTGACTTGTCAAATTATCAAAGATCATAGTCCATATACGGCTGTGTTCATAATAATAGTAGTGAATTTGCTATTTTCATATTAATAGTAGTGTACATTTTACAATCTAGTTTATGATTTCTTTACTACATATATTTTGTTTGCACATGATTCATCAATGCAAAATTGTAACAAAATTGAAAACAAGCTTTACGGTACAGAGCAATCGTTATTTTTTATGAAAATAGCGAAACAGTTTACCTCTCGAAATCAGCTGCACTACTATTTTTATGAACACACCACTGTATGTAGGCTTGTCGACATATTTCAAATAAATATGTTGTTTGTAGTAAACGTTGATTTTTTTGAAATATGTATGATAAAATGACAACTAAATTGAAATAACCAACCAATTCTCGTGATTTATTTTTGACATGTACCAACTTTTTGTAGTGTTTGACAAATACGAAAACTCTGGTGACAAACACAGTAACTACAAAATGGAATTGGAATTGCAATACCATCAATTCAGAAGGAATTCGACGAATTTCAGATTTGATTTCATTATACAGCATTCTGGTTTTAAATTGGCAAATGAAATGTCACTAATGATGTTTTGAAAATAAAAGCCAAGTGTAGTTTAGTCGAAAATTTTGGTATTAGACAAACAGCATAAAATGTAAATTTATTTTTATGACGTCTTCCATGGCATCGAGTACCGTAGAATAAGAATAATTTAATATATGCGTACGACTGACCTATCGAAACTTTCGATGTTTAGATTTAAACTCTAATATTGCGCCTGACAATATTGCCCCTGACATATAGTCTAAATAAAGGGTTCATTGAAATTTTTTCAATAATAAATTTTTAAACTGTACTCTATAGTACAAACATAATTTTGGTGCCAAAGAGTGATTTGGTTGGGTCATCTGCTTAATCATTCCGTTTAACCCATCATTCAACTTCTTCCACAAAGAGAAAAAATTGTACAATTTCGAGCTAAATAGCACCTCATTCTCAAATTATTGAATATGTTTGATTAACATGTTTTTAGCTTTATCGATTATAGTTCTGGAACAGAAGTTTCATGTCTAATTTTGAACTTTTGAAATAACTTAAAGGTCCCATGTCCCATCCAATTTCAATATATTGTTCACGTTACTTCTTGTGAAATTGCGAATCCCAAACGAACTTTTATACAGAACTTTGTGCTGATCGAACAAAACTCTGGTGCGGGACTCAAATTTGAAAATCGCTCATTAAATGTTTTAACCTTGTCATTGCTATGCCCTGTGACCAGTGGTATCAAAAAGTGACTTTCATCAACTGTTAGACAATTTTTCGTTTGTGTTAGTCAGTGAATGCTCGGTTGGTCAACAAAAATTTCGAATTAAGCATTTTTATTTTGAAAAAGGCGTTTTATAAAACATTTTTATTTGCTACAAACAAATGTTATTTAAACAATATGATTGCAAAGCTACATTCTCTTAAAAGTAATTAACTTATGCTAATACATATTTATACAACACATTAAAAACATTCACCTATTAAATATTTTAACCGATCTTTTATGTACTAGAAAATTATGATTTCTTAAACCAGAGAGCAATTTGGTTAGATGATCTACTATTATCTCTTTCGTATTGATTAGCACAAGCCTGATTTTCTCTTTTTCAGCTTGTTGACGATTACCAATTCGGTCGTCTTGAAAATTGTTTTCACAAGGAAAACACAAGGACCAACTCGAGGTATACTTAATCCGAATTCTTTCTATGCTGAGGCCTGTTTGTGCTCCTTCGAAAGACATCATTTTGAGTTTCAAAAGAATCTTTCTGGCTGCATCATATAAATTTCGTCAGTTACCTCATTTTTAAGGCATGTTGTGACTGCATTCATTTATTCTATTTGTAGCTTACATTTGGATGATAGTTTGATTATTTACCATTAAGGAATTATGATTCGCAGGTAATTTATTCAATTCTCAAGTAATTTTGTCCAACAATAAAGCCAGCGAATTTCTTCTCTATTGCCGTCTTAGCACTACGATTTTTTGGCACACAAATTTTCACACCCGCATTATTAAACTTTCACGAGGAAATTGCTCAATTTCGGGCTAAATAGCGCAGCTCATATTAATATTTTACAAGCTTATGCAAAAATTTGAGGTTCATTCTTCAGAATCTGCAACTGAAGTAAAGGATTCTTCAAAAGTTGTAAATATGGCCCTTTCTCGATGATAGTTTTGAAACGGAAGTTTCATGTCTAATCATTTCGATGGATTTCTATTACTGTTTAAATATGATTATCATCAAGAGAAGCAATTTTTGCGTACACACTGATCACACCCAATAATCGACTCCATATAGATATCTTGATTAAACCTTTTAAACTTTTTGTTGGGCTTAACCCCATCCAATGAACACATATTGTACACGTAAGTTATTGTGAAATTCAAAATGTTCGAAATTTGTTTAATTTTTTTGTAGCAGTTTGAAATATCGGTGAATCGTGATATTCGGCTGCTACACCTCTATGTGGTTTGGAATCCATTTTCGATAATCAGTTTACCCACGATTAAATCTTGTCCTACTTTGGTCCTGTGGCTCTAAAAAAGGCCTTCTAATTCCAGATATAAATATGATTTTGGTGGGAGCGGCTTGCAATATTTTTGCCCTTCAGTTTTTGCAGGTTGATGTCTACGCCAAATAATTTAAATTTTTGTAGCAATTTGTCTACTTTAATCAATTCTAAAGCACCAAATCGCTTGGGAAACGCGTGTACATTAATTTCCGTCATTCTTGTTAGATTTGACTAGAATTTGGTTAAGTCATATAAAGTAAGTATTAAATTAAGTGCACTTGGCCTTCAACATGAATGATTGATAAGCAAAACTTATAAGAAACGATTTAGAATATTAACATCTTCTGTATCGGACTTAGTTGAATACATGTTTTTTACTAAGGAAACCTTTTTTGGGTCTGTCTTTCATACGATTTTGCCTGAATTAATTCCTTAATTTAATTTTTCTATATATAAGAGGTTCTTCATAGGTTTAGAATCATTAGGATATTTCGCGACTCATAATCTCTGTACACACCTTACATTGCTCGGTATATTGCTTTTAATATTTCAAAACTAGTTTGTCAAACTATAGAACTGGGCGAAATTAGCGGCCGCACCAAAGAAATTTTAATAATTAATTTTAATATTATTAAAAGCCTTTTACCATTGTCAGTGACCTGCAGTATGTACTCGTATATATGTATATGTATTTCTAAAATCGATAGACCCAAATAAATGCATTCTGCTTGAAGAATATATAAGTTGCACACTATGTTCTAATTAAAAATTTTTTTTAACTTGATGTTAAAGTTTTATTAAATTGTGGTATAATAAGTTTTGAAGTGTAATCTAATTTCGAAATTTCATAAATTATTCAATTTTATGAAAATTTTTAAGTTTTATCAAATTTTAAAAACTTAAATAACTTGGATATTTTAAGTTTTAATTTGAATTTGAATAATGTTATTTATATATCTAATGTGGAATTATAGTTTTTTATACGTTGAAATTTATGATCATCAAATTTTGAAAATTGTATCAAAAGTTTAATGTGTTTAAAGCTTTAATCCGTGTCTGTAATTCGATCAATGAAGAAATTTAACAAATTCTTTTCTGACATATACGATGCATCGGGTAATGATTTTTTTTAAATATACATATCAAGAAGCCTATGGTAATTCAGTCATGAAGTCAGTAACAATTGAACAACGCATAAAAATTATCCAAACTTACTACAAAAATGGTCGTTCTATTGACGATTGGAGCATAATGGATTCCACGTAGCGGAATTTTTCTAAAATAAAACTATCTATCTATTGACGTTTAAAAACACACAGCCACCTAATGTCGAATACAAAAACAACAACACAAACTTCAAATGGATCGTTCTTTTAAATAATCATTTTTTCCGCGAGGTGAGCTTAGCCTACTTTTTTTATCGTCATTTCGTCAATAAAATGTACATTCATAATTGAAATATTCTTAAAAGGTATTTGCGTCCAATTGTTTCCTCTTTGTATACCGAAATTGTGGCACTCCTGATTTTTTAAATTACAATAACTATATATGTTACTGCTGCAATAACCAAAATTTGATAATTCCTGGAAGCTGGCATGTTTGTGTTGCTATACAGACCACAGAATTGAATATATTTTATCCTAACTATATATTTCACCGCATCAAACCAGGGCCCATCTGTTATAAAATAACAAACAAATTAAAAACGAATATAGAGAAAAAACTAACTTGTCACTAAAATTGTATTCGTTCAATTTAATTAGTATTGAAATTAAGGTATATGGATATTAAAATTAAATTGACTATAAGAACTAAACAATATGAACAACTTCAATAATAATAAAAACATTAACTACTTTTTTGTGTTCAAGACACAAATGATTAACCGACCGACCTTTTTGATCTTTTTTTTTTTTATGTCTATAATTTTAATGTCGCAGGATCGAAAAAATTTTGTTCTTCTTCGTCTTTGTTGTGTGTCGTTATTCTCGGCGATTTATTTTTTAAAACACTTATTGAATTTAAATAAAAAATTACAAGAACAAATGTTAAAACTGAAGATGTGAGATGAGATTAAAGATGTAAGCGGCTACTGTTTACGTTTTTTTTTCAATTTTTTATTTTATTTTACCTTTTATAAGTTTTATGATCGTTCCTCTATAAGATATCGATGATGATGATCTGCATAAAATTGATGATAATCAGTTCAGAGATAAGTTAGTTAATTGTAATATAGGATATTGAAAAATATTTTTAATTTTTTCGGGATTATGTCAAAATAGTTGTCTATACACAGTTATAAAGTCATGTTTCATGTGAAGTTTTAAGAATGATGATATTTCTGAACTGTATGTGCATATATACAAGGCCCTCATGTTATTGTAGGGTTGATATTCTGGTGATGCCAAATTCCAGTAATGAATTAGTATAAGAGAAGTTTGCATGTTTAATCACATTCTGATGAAATTCGATGTATTCGCTCGGATGTTTTCTGATGTAATGGAAATTTATCCCCGAATTTCATCCCGGGAAATGAAAAATTTGAATCACGTAACTCTAACAATTTTATACCTCATGTAATGTTGTGTGAAATAAACCCAGCCCAGGGTACAACTTATTACAATTCCTTGTTATATTTTAGAGCATTCCAAATGTTATATTAGAGGGAATGTTCTAATATATAAATATTGTATAAATGGTTTTATTATTTATACTTGAGGGGTATGGAAGTGTGGAGTCAAAATGTGTTAATGTTTATATGTGTGGGTTATTGGTAATGTCGTGTTATACTGTTATTTGCGAATTAGCAATTGTTTGTTTAGAGAAATATCAATGTAATTATGATATTGAGATTAGTAATTGAGAAAAGATTTTGGTAGACAACTGTAACTAGGGAAGCTTGAGCGCTGAAACACTCTTCCGTCTTCCCCCCTCGCTTTGCCGTACGAGGTTCGTCCGCCGATGTTTACCAAAATCGGTGCCGTGAGGTTAGTAGGATGATTTAATTATTGATACTCGCTTACCACGGATGGGGGCTATGACAGTATCAATAATAATTTGTGTTATAGTTATACTTACTTGATTGATGAATGATGAATATTCTCGATTTTAATTTATAACACTGAGTATTTAAATTTTAGGTTTTTCTTTATTTATTTATTACTTAATGACTTGACTTAGACTTTGACTGTATTATGTTTAACTACAACTGACTTTAATAATAATAATAATAATAATTATTCTTCAACTATATATACTAAATATTCTATGTCAAATTGTTGTTATTGATTTCTTTTGTTTTTCACAATTTGACACATATTAATTTTTCACACTTTGACACACATTAATGTTTTAATACTAATTAATAATTGCCAAATTGCGTTTTGCAATTTTATATTCAATTATTATTATTTAGGTTATTACAATAAAATGTGTGCTCGTTTTTGAAATTTTGTGCTCTATAAACAATTTGTTTTCGCCTTAGATTTTAAATTATAATTTTATTCTAACATTCAGGCGTTTTCTTTATTTTATGGTATTCTTTGGAGTGGTCAGTAGTGGTTTCACAACACTGCTTACCCCCCAGGGAAAGATTTTTCTTTGAAGAAGGAAAATCTTTTATAGAATATATGTTTAATTTCTAGTATACATAGTTTTGATTTAATTTTGTTGATTGTCATCTTCTGGTCTTTGCATCAGCTTGGTCTTCTTTTGGTCAGCTCATGTTCATTGTGTTTATTTTCGTCTTCTAGTCAGCTTATCTTCATTGTTTTTGTTATCTGGTCATTGGCATTTTGTTTACAATTTTACTTATGATCTACTTATGTTATTATTTGCTTTGTAAGCAAGGTTGATTTTACTATAGAAATTTTGCTTATGTCTAAAAATTGTTATATATGATTTTTGTTTTCTTTTGTTTTGAATTTTATTAAATTAAATTGTGTAATACGATAAAAAAAGTGTATTTATTTTAAAATTACTGGACTACATTTATTGTTTTTTTATAATTATGTGGAAGTGTAATATGATTATTATTTTTTTTTTTTTATATGTTGAACTTGAAAAATTTAATGTAATTTGTCTTACTGGAATTTGAGTGAACATTTTTTGTTTTATTTTTTATTTTTTTTTTTTATTAATTCTCTTTATGTATGAAATAATCTTAATTTTAGTATTGGAAAAAAATTTATTTTTATTTTTAAGTGTTGCTTAATTCTAGTTTTGATTTAAGAAATATTATTTATTAATATTATATTTTGATTTGAATATTTTGATATCGTACTATTTTACTAAAAATATTTATTTTATTTTATTCTTATATTCTATTTCATTTATTTTGAGATTTTTGAAAATTTTTGTTTGTTATAAATTTGATTATTTGAAATTACATATGTAGTTTATAATTTGATCTTTAACTAATGGTTAATGTTAGTAAAAAATGTTTAGGAGTTAGCTTGTTCTTCTTCGAGTGTTAGTTAATTTCTCGCCGAAGGAAAAGCTAATTCTCTCCTGATTTTATTGTAATTTACGCGCGTATTTCGTTTCGTAATTTAGAAAATGTTTTTAATTTTCGCGTATTTATTTAACATTGAGTCAATTTTTTTTCAATTATATGATTATTAAACGATTTTCAAATTTCGACTCTTTTTTTTATGATTTAAGGGTGGGTGTTTTAGAGTGGATGTTTTAGGATAAGTTTTTGTGGGGTAGGAGATTAATCTTTTTTTAGGCGGTTGTTGTGGACATTTTTGTTTTTGCCTCTGATGCAAATAAGGGTATTGGTGGGTGAGAGTACTTGTACGACTGGAAACGGTCCTAACCAAAGTGGGTCTTGTTTGTTACGCCTCATGTCATTCTGAAGCCAGACAAGATCTCCAATGGTTGTTTGAAAATTGGTGGTTGATTTGTCGTAGTTCGTTTTGGCTCTTTCTTTCTGTTTCATTGTATTGAGTCGGGCAATATGGTGGGCTAAACGTAGGCGTGCTTTAAGTTCGCTTACGTAGTCATCATAATTATATGTGGGTTGAGGTTCTTTCTTAACGGAGGTGGGGACTAAGGCTGGTCGGCCGAAAACTAGTTCGTATGGTGTGAAATTTGTGGAACAATGGGGTGTGGTGTTGTATACGAACATTGCGTAGTGTACCATTTCATCCCAATTGCTATGGTCGATGTTTGAGAAATTTCGTAAATATTCTTTGAGAGTATTGTGAGATCTCTCAAGAGCACCATTAGTTTGTGGGTGGAAACTTGTAGTGGTTATATGTTTAATTTTGAGAAGTTTGCAGATATTTTCGAAAAGGTTGCTCATGAAATTCGATCCCATGTCTGTAAGGATCTTTTCAGGGGCTCCAAGCTTAGTTATATACTGCTCGCATAACGCTTTGGCTACTGTACTGGCTCTTTCGTCTGGTAATGGTATTGCACCGGAGAATTTTGTTAGATCATCCTGGAATGTCAGGAGGTATTTATTTTGATTATTGGTAATTGGTAGGGGACCTACAATGTCGAGTGCAACACGTTGAAAAGGGTACCCCGATGTCTCGGTTAGTACAAGAGGGACTTTTGTCTTTTTACTAGATTTATTTTTTTTACATTTCTGGCATTTTTGAATATATTTCTTTACTTCGCGGAGCATGTTTGGCCAATAGTAGTTCATTCTGATTCGTCTGTACGTTCGAAATACACCTGCATGTCCTCCTAATGGTAGGTCATGTTTCTCGTGTAGAATTTTAAGTTTGGTACTAGGATCAGTAATGATTTGGACCATGGGTTTATTGAGGATTGTTGCCTGAGGTGGCTCAAGTTTTATATTAGTTGGTTCGGGATCTGTGGTTTCTGTTTGTACTTCTTTAGCTTTGGCTCGAGTAATCACGTTGATTTCTACGGGTTTGGTTCGGCTTAGTGCATCTGCTCCAGTATTAGTTTTTCCTGGTACATGCACTATATTGTAATCGTATTCGGCTAACTGTATTCGCCATTTTAAGATTCGTTTTGAAACGTTTTTAAGGTCGCCAATTAGTGGTTTGTGGTCTGTTCTAATCGTGAATTTTCTGCCATATAGGTAGGGTCTAAATATGTCTACTGCCCATTTCGTGGCTAGCATCTCTTTCTCAATCGTAGAGTAGTTTTTCTCCGCTTGCTTTAGACAGCGGCTTGCATATGCAACTGGTAAATCATTGTAAATGTGGATCTGGCTTAGGATTGCACCTACGCCGTAATCACTAGCGTCAGTGGTGAGGATAAATATTTTATCAAAATCGGGGTATTGTAGTATTGGAGTTGTAATTAATTTGGATTTTAGAAGTTCAAATGCGTTTTTGCATCTTTCTGACCATTCGAATTTAACCTTCTTTCGGGTAAGTTGGTGCAGGGGTTCTGCAATGGTGGAAAAACCTGGGACAAATTTTCTGTAGTAACTTGTGAGACCTAGAAAACTTTTCGTTTCTCGTGCATTACGAGGGACTGGGAAATTGACAATTGCCTCTACTGTTTTGGGGTTCGGTTTAATTCCTTCAGTTGTAATGGTATGACCTAGATATTGTATTTCTTTGCCTAAAAATCGACATTTTTCTGTCTGAATTTTGAGGTTATTCAATCTAAATGCTTCAAAAACGTCTCTTAGCTTGTTATTATGATCATTCAAGTTTCTTCCGTATATTATAACATCGTCAAGGTATACAAAGCATTTCAAACCTTGTTGGCCTAGCAAGACATTATTTATCATTCTTTGGAATGTACTCTGTGAGTTCTTCATTCCAAAAGGCATTCGGAGGAATTCAAAATGACCAAAATCAGTGCTGAAAGCGGTTTTGTGCTGATCTCTGGGATCCATTTGAATCTGGTGGTAACCACTTGCCATATCTAAAGTGGTGAAATACTGTGATCGACCTAACTGATCGAATATATCATTTATGAGTGGAAGAGGGTAAGAGTCACCAATCGTAGCCTCATTTACTCTTCTAAAGTCTACGACTACTCTCCATTTTGGCTTACCATTCTGATCTGGTTTCTTAGGTACTACTAATAAAGGACTATTGAATGGACTTGTACTGTGTGTGATTATGTTATCTTCAAGCATCTTTTGTACTTGTTCATTAATTACGGATTTTAAGATTTGCGGTACTCTATATTGTCTGGTGTTGATCGGAGATGTGTCTGAATGAAGGTGCACCTGATGGCTCACACCTGGGACACTGGATAATTTATCACCTTCTATGTAGAATATATCAGAATATTCGCTAATCAGTTCTAGTAATGTGGTTGATTCTTCAATGTTCAGATTCTTATCTAACGTTGGGATAATTTGTCCTAAAATTATATCTTCTCTATTTTTGATTCCTGTTACTGGGACTTGACTTGGATTGATTTGAAGTATCTCGAAATTATCTAAGGGTGAGAGTATTGGTTTGAAATTCTTGATTATGGCTTCTGATGGGTTGCAATTGACTATGCTAATCTGGGCTTTATATTGGTTGGGTTTTATGAGACAGTTACCTGAGAATACGCCAGGGGCTATTTCTTGCGAATGACATAAATATTCATTATTTGTGGGAGTTGTAATTTGTACAGTTATTTCTTTCCGTGCAGGAAGATGTATTTCTGATGGATCACTAGAGAAGTTAATTATATTTCCTTGGATTACTAGTTGATTTGAACTATAAAGTATATCAATTTTGTTGTTACTTAAGAAATCTCTTCCAAGAATACCATCTTGGTTGATTGGGAAATCATTTCCTACTACATGGAAATTCTGAAATATTTTGAGCTTAGGAGTGATGTCGAGGTGTGTGTACACGCTACCAAAAGTTACAGTGGCCTTTCCGCCTATTCCTGTTAACTTGGCTCTATTTGCTCTGTCGACCAGACTCATATTGTCAATGAATCTTTCTTTAATTAACGACACTGCAGCACCGGAGTCAATTAGGAATTGTATAGTACTTTCCTTTGATGCTCCTAGTTTTAAACTTACGACATCATGAGAGAACTTGTGATTAGAAACTAGATTTATTTTGAAATTGTGGGGAGGAGGATTTTCTTGGGTTACTACTTTATGAACCTGTGCTACCGTGACGAATGGTCCTTTTGGTGGCCAATCATCATTATTCGATGCAAGTGAGTTTTGTACGGGTCGTCTGTCTTGAGCTACAGAACTACTTTTCGGAATAGGACTTGATTTATTTAGAGGGTTATATGGGTTGTTCTGTTCGTTGTTTGACGGACTACTTGTTCTGTTAATCGAGATGCAACTTGATGGGACACTTAAACTACTATTCGAGGAGGTTCTCGATTGATTAAAATTATCCGAGGAGGTTCTCGGTTGATTATTATTGACGTTCGAGGAGGTTCTCGATTTATTAAAATTATCCGAGGAGGTTCTCGGTTGATTAAGACTATCCGAGGAGGTTCTCGGTTGATTATTCGAGGAGGTTCTCGATTGAAGACTTAAATTACTATTCGAGGAGGTTCTCGATTGATTATTATTGATATTCGAGGAGGTTCTCGATTGAAGACTTAAATTGCTATTCGAGGAGGTTCTCGATTGATTATTATTGATGCTCGAGGAGGTTCTCGATTGACGACTTAAATTGCTATTCGAGGAGGTTCTCGATTGAAGACTTAAATTACTATTCGAGGAGGGTCTCGATTGATTATTATTGTTATTCGAGGAGGTTCTCGATTTATTAAAATTATCCGAGGAGGTTCTCGGTTGATTAAGACTATCCGAGGAGGTTCTCGGTTGATTATTATTGATATTCGAGGATGTTCTCGATTGAAGACTTAAATTACTATTCGAGGAGGATCTCGATTGATTATTATTGATATTCGAGGAGGTTCTCGATTTATTAAAATTATCCGAGGAGGTTCTCGGTTGATTAAGACTATTATTCGATTCGTATGTATTAAGATTTATCGGATTCGTAAAATGGTTGGGCTGGATAGTATTGTTGATATTAGGGATGTCATGTTGAAAATGCGGTTGGTCAGGGTAATTGATGAGGGCTGGACTCGTCTGGACTACAGCTAATTTTCCTGTTGTTCGACGAGTCCCTGCTCGTTTCCCTGTGGATATTGTAATTCATCAGTCATCTCTTGTATGTAATTTATGGATACATTCCCTAAGTCATTGGTCAGTTCATTTATGTTTGGATTTAATTTTCTATGGAAGTTTTGTTGATTTTTATAAAGATAGTTTGGATGGTTTCGTGGAGGTGAGGTTTCGATTTGTCTTCGAGTTGGGGATACTTGTTGGTTTCTGATTGGTTGGATATGGTTTGTGTGCTGAAAGTTGGGTCTGTTATAGTTTTGTTTGATTGGGTAAGAGTTGAATCTTTGAGTGTCAGGAACGTTTGTTCGTTGATTAAGGTGCATATTGTTCGGTTGGTTCGGGTATTTATTTTGATATCCATTGTAGTTTCTGTTGTTGCCTGGGATGATATTCTGTGCAGGTTGAGTGGTGAAGTTATTTGGGCGTGTTGAGAATTCCCTTTTCCTTGCATCATTTGTTCTTTTGGTGTTGCAGTTTTCCAGTGTATGACCGGTTCTCTTGCAATACCTGCAAAAACTTGGAGGTTGGTAAGGTTCTCTGAGTGTTGGACTTCTCATATTGGAGCGGCATTCTCTAGCCTTGTGTCCTATTCTTTCACATAATTGACATCTAGTTTGCTCCATTTCCTGATCGGCTACTTGTGGTGTTTGGTATACTTTGCTGTAACCAAGTTGTCTTTCAATTCGGCCAGCCATTTCTATTAGTTCCTTAAGAGGTTTGTCTGCTAGCATGGTTAGGTGTGTTTTTATAGCAACATTTTGTAAACCACGAACAAAAGCTTCTTGTTCCAATGTAGCTAATAAAGGTTTCGGAAGTGAATTATCTTCTCCATATTTGATTTGAACGCCTGCTTCATAATCTAATGCGTAGCTTTGGACGCGGCTTCCAAAATCTCCGCAACTTTCAAATTTGTGCTGTTTGGCATTACTGAGTCTATTTGATAATATTTCGACTGTGTAGGTAGGCAGAAATTTTCGTGTTAAGGTGCTATAAAATTCTTTAAAGGTCTTAACCTCAATGTCACGGAATATTTCGTATGCTCTTCCTCGTAGTCTAAATATTGTTTCTTCTAGTGCGGTAGCCAAACTGTCCGGTTTGTCAGCGTATAATTTTTCGATACGTTTGCACGCATCCATGAAAAAATTTACTTCGCTGGCATCAACGTCTGGTTGACCGTAAAAGAGAGGAACTCGTCTTTCAACTGACTCTTGAATTTGTGCCATGTTTTTCTTAATTTGTATGTCGCGATAGGTTGGAATTGTTAAATGGTGAAGAATTTTGATATCCAGAGTGAAACGTTTTCGTAATACTGACTATTCGGTTACCCGGAGTTGGAAATTTGCGTATATAATACTGACTATTTAGTTATAATATTTTACTGATTATTGTGTTACCCGAAGTGGAAAGTTTGCGTATATAATACTAATAATTATGTGACCCGGAGTGGAAAGTTTGCGGCAGCGCCAATGTTATATTTTAGAGCATTCCAAATGTTATATTAGAGGGAATGTTCTAATATATAAATATTGTATAAATGGTTTTATTATTTATACTTGAGGGGTATGGAAGTGTGGAGTCAAAATGTGTTAATGTTTATATGTGTGGGTTATTGGTAATGTCGTGTTATACTGTTATTTGCGAATTAGCAATTGTTTGTTTAGAGAAATATCAATGTAATTATGATATTGAGATTAGTAATTGAGAAAAGATTTTGGTAGACAACTGTAACTAGGGAAGCTTGAGCGCTGAAACACTCTTCCGTCTTCCCCCCTCGCTTTGCCGTACGAGGTTCGTCCGCCGATGTTTACCAAAATCGGTGCCGTGAGGTTAGTAGGATGATTTAATTATTGATACTCGCTTACCACGGATGGGGGCTATGACAGTATCAATAATAATTTGTGTTATAGTTATACTTACTTGATTGATGAATGATGAATATTCTCGATTTTAATTTATAACACTGAGTATTTAAATTTTAGGTTTTTCTTTATTTATTTATTACTTAATGACTTGACTTAGACTTTGACTGTATTATGTTTAACTACAACTGACTTTAATAATAATAATAATAATAATTATTCTTCAACTATATATACTAAATATTCTATGTCAAATTGTTGTTATTGATTTCTTTTGTTTTTCACAATTTGACACATATTAATTTTTCACACTTTGACACACATTAATGTTTTAATACTAATTAATAATTGCCAAATTGCGTTTTGCAATTTTATATTCAATTATTATTATTTAGGTTATTACAATAAAATGTGTGCTCGTTTTTGAAATTTTGTGCTCTATAAACAATTTGTTTTCGCCTTAGATTTTAAATTATAATTTTATTCTAACATTCAGGCGTTTTCTTTATTTTATGGTATTCTTTGGAGTGGTCAGTAGTGGTTTCACAACATCCTTTAAAAAAAAATAAATTTATTATAAATTAAAAGTTATTACTGTGAATGCACCCTTAAACAAATAACCAAACTGTCAGTGTCAAAACATTCAGTAAATACAACATTTTCATCATGGTGAATTAAACGAATGAACAACGTTTACAAATAATTGAAATTTGCTACAAAAATTCTGAGTCGGTTCAACGAATCGACACCTGCAAACGTGCCCGTGGATATATGAACGATGTCGAATTACATACATAAATGTTTTGATTGTACTTCAAGTAAATAATAAAATGTTCGAGATATGTCAAATGGTTTGCGTTTTATTTAAACAAAAAGTGGTCAAGGCCTTATTGGAAAACCCTTTACAATATCTTTTATATTTTATTTTAACTTTTCGTCTGGTATGCTGAAATCTAACATTTGTCGGATAAAACCTATATTGTTTTGAAATGGGCATACCAACACCTTACTTCCAGAATTTTGTGGCAATGTGCCTAAATATACCCCGGGGCTGAAAATATTTAAACATAATTTTTGTATTTTATTTGACCTTTATGTCTGTATATCGAAATTAAAATTTTGTCTTATGAAAGATATGGAGGTCGTAGCGTGGCAATGTGCCTTAATTATCAGAATTTAGGAAAAGGGCATTGGCCTGATATTCTATAGATGGATTTTTGTATTGAACTAATAATTATTCATATATGTTTCTTATTCCGAAATTTAAAGCAGTTCGATCTTTGACAACTTATTTAAGCTAACTTTCATTCATTTGTGAGGTAAGTTGAATTTAAATAATTTCGGGGATTTCATTACGATTAATTCAATAGTTTTAGTAATATCATATCAGTTTGAGTATCTCATTCTTTCTGTGCTATTTCTTTCAAGGCTATGTTTAACCCACTCCACCTCGTCAAGGCTGTAATCACATTTAGGTGGTTGGTATAATAATATCAGACGAAAAGTTAAAAATATCAACATATTTTCAACACATTGCCATAGTACGATTTAAAAAAAATTATCGTGTAGGGTTAACTTCACATACAATGTTTTGGGTGGGCTGTTTTCGAGAAAAATAAAAAAGTATGTTGGAAAATTTTTGAAACAGCTTTTTTCGGATATTGCGTAAGATCCTTCAAACGAGTATGGCCGGCTTCTTTTGATATGTTTGGCTCGCCCTAATTCAACAATCGATATAAGTATACATAATGAAACGCAGAATTAAGAAATAAATTGAATACTGTTTGCTCTGCTTGATTTTGATAAAGAAAGGGTTTTTCGAAATCAAAAAAATTACCATAATTATGACTAACTATTCCAGGCATCCATCCTATTTATGAATGTGAGTTTATTTGGTAGTTTTTTTTTTGTATTATTACAACTGAAACTACGCTAGCAAATAGAAAATTTACATTTCTTATAAACTTCTCATTTGTTGGAGTGTAACACAATGGTTAGTTCCATAATTCACTGAACCTGTTTACTAATTTTAATTTGGTAAGTTCACTAGGTCAAGTGACCTCGTCCTTTGGAGTTTTCTTTCAACGGCAGGGTTATCTATCATTTGGTGAATTTAGGGGTTTCCATGTTCCTGGAGCCTTATTTAGTGTTTGGCGGCATGCTTTTTTGATGTATTCCATACGTAGGTATGGTCATCTTTGATGTATTCCATACGTAGGTCCCTCTGAGGTCCATATATGTACCACGGAGCATTTACAATGCTACGAAGAACGTTGTTTTGAAATATTTGTATCATTTTGGCGTTTGTTTGCTTCGTACAGCCCCAGAGTTCGATACCGTAGGTCCATTTCGGCTTCAGTATTTGCCGATATACCAGCAGCTTGTTGTGAATTGTAAGCTCAGAGCCTCTACCTATGAGCCAATACATTTTTCTGAACTTTATGTTAAGTTCTTCTTTTTTCTTTTTGACAAGCTCTCTTCACTTAAGCTTGGCATTGAGGGTCATGTCAAGGTATTTAGCTGTGTTTGCATATCGCACCTGTCGTGAGTTAATTTCTATCGGTAGATGGTAACGGCTTTGATATGTAAAGTTAATATGCGTGGGTTTCGTCTCATTAAACTTGATGAGCCAACGTTTTGTCCAGTTACAAACAGCATTGGTAATCTTCTGGTGGCATTACTGGGATAAACCCATTTGTATATTGAGCATGAAAATATGTTCGTTTGTCGTTTTTATTAGAAAACTCACTCCCTTTGTTCCTACGCATATGTCTTAAAAACGATTTACTTTTCATTTATTCATTCACGTTTCTACTATTCCATCTCAACTTTCGGGACTGCAGTAAAATACAAATTAAAAAAATTACAAATTATGCAAAATAGGAGTTGCAAAGCTATTTTTAAACTTCCACATTTATGTCCTTCCGTTGAGTTATATAGGAATGTTGCCGTTGGTATTCTTCCAATAAATGCATTATTTCAACTTCACGTATCTTTACACATGTACAAGTGTCTGAACGTAATATCTACACTATCTAATATTCAATTTCAGTATATAAGTCATAGATACACTACTCGTAGAACGAATTTTCTAATGAGCAACAAAATAAAAACGGAATTTGGTAAGAAATCAATTACTTTCATTGGATCCCAGGTTTATAATAAACTACCAACCGGAATAAAAACTTATGAAAATATTTTCAAATTAAAAAAATTACTTAAAATTCATTTAGCAGCATGTGTTGAAGATTATCTGTGATTTGTGCTGTTATTATACATAGTTTATTATTTTATTATATTGATTTGAATAAGACAAGCCTATATGATGTAGGGGACATACAATCCACTAGCTATCAGTCACACTATTTTTTTAATTATCACAATTTAATATGGCAAATAAAAAAAATAAAAAAAAAATAAGCAAAGGAGGCTATGATTCCTTCAATTGTGGTTGGTAAATCTCTTGTATATAGTAAATACACGATTGGTCCTAAGACACTCCCCTGCGGGACACCGGCAGAGATTTTCTTTAGTTCGGCGTATTCATCCTCATATTTCACACAAAAAAGTCTATTGGATAAATAAGATCTTAGTACGGCATATAATTGCCTCGGCAGATCTCTATACAGCTTGTATTCCAGACAACTGTGCCAAACTTTATCGAATGTTTGGGCGACGTCCAGGATTATGCTTCTAATGTTCTTTCAATCATGTTTGTGATTCTATGAACCTGTTCAATTCAATTTTATTATTCAAGTGGAGGAATTAGTTGTCGGTCCTCAATTATTGGTTTAAGTTTGTTTAGTAATAATTTTTCAAATTTTTTACTTCATGAGTACTTCTGCTACTTTAGATTGCTGCAGAACATATTTTAACCGAAAGGTTACATTGATTATTGTAATAGTCTACGAAATCCGTTATCAGGTATAGCCTTGATAATTTGACAAGTAATCATTCTGTTTTTTTTTTATAAAATTCATGTTACTTTTCACTTCTTCTTTTAATTCTTTGAGAGTTAGTGGGCGTATGTCAAACTCATCTGCTTGTCAATTGACATTATATTTTTGTTGGCAGTTGATCTTGGTAGTGGTTGGAAGGTTTTCTGGAGATACTCCGCAAACAGATCAGCCTTCTCTTCGGAACCTCTTGACCAGGTCCCATCATCCTGTTTAAGAGGAGGCGCACTTGCAATTTGGGGCTTTTGAGTTCTTTTGTCGCCTTCCACAGTGAGTAATCAGAATTTTTTTCATCAGTTATAGGCAAACTAGATATCTGTTGATTGATTCATTTTTGACTTCTTTAATAAGGCATTTGCGACTGTTACATAAATTGTAAAGAATTGGTTTGTTCTCCGGTGTACGATTAATTTTCCAGGATATATGTGCCCGTCGTTTTTCTCTTACCTTTCGGGTAGGATATATTAAAAATTTTCTTATTTTGTATAATGGGGGTGCCAAGCAGCTTAGTGAATTGCTTCATTTAGTTGTTCCAATTCGTCTTCCAACTGGTGAGAAATTCTTATCGGTACCAGGAGATATATTTTTTCCTCCATTAATTCACGAAAGAACTCCCAGTTGGATTTTGAATTGGTTAATCTGGGTGCACTTTCCCTTCGAATTTCCGTTTCACCGACTGTCATGATAACGGGTGAGTGATCCGATACTAGAGAATGTGGATGTAATTCTGAGATATACCTCTTGCTGCATAAAAGTCTATTAGATCCGGAATCTTAGCTTCGTCATTAGGCCAGTCTGTTGGGGAACAGAGTAAAATTCACATTTTAGTTGGTAGTGAGTATATTTTCGAGGTACTGTTTTCAAAAATATAACTTCCAAAAATTATCAATGTATTTTCTCGGAATCATTATTCCGGTTTTCAAGATATTGGTCCGCTTAAAAACAAGGTTGCTTATTTTAGAGATAAAATAATATACATATTGGCACTTTTACGTGTTTCGAGTTTTATAAATCTAATTTTTTAAATGTGTATGTAAAATGTGATTTTTGAATACATATGTTGACCCGTGAGAATATTTAATTTTATTTTATATATATATATATATATATATATATATATATATATATATATACATATATATATATATATATATATATGTATATATATATATATATATATATATATATATATATATATATATATATATATATATATATATATATATATATATATATATATGTATATAGGACAAAAAAAGGAAGATAAAGAATGACGACGACACATTAACGCTAATGACAATAACTATAAAATCCAAGTTTTTTTTTAAAATTAAAATGCGGGCTATACACAAACTAAACATAAATAATCCATTATATTTTTTGATGTCGCTGTGAGATCATTTTAATGATTTCTATAAACTCATTAATTTATTGTTATTGTATATAGTTGTATGTAAAACTATATGCCTATACATAATAGCAAAATTTGATTAGTTTAGCGTATAGTTTTGCTTTATGGTTTCTCATTTTCGCTTGACAAAACTAATTTTTAATTGAGAACCAAACTAAATGCGTGTAATTCACTATTGTTAAACGACGACGTTCTAGATTAATTTTACCTTTGCATTGTGTACACACAATACACATACGTATATGTATACATGTTGTTTCTTACACAAAAAAAAAAAAAAATTATCAGACGATTAATTTTTTGGGCGATACGAGTACACGATATGTTTTGTTTGTTAGTTTATCTTAAATAATTTGTTTGTAATTGAATTAAGCGTTTAAGGTTAAAGGAATTACGTAGATGATAGATTATTGTATATATAGACAAAAAATTTAATGTGACACTTTTGTAATGTGCATTTTGTCAGTCAATTAATCTTTCCGCGCGGACAAGGTTGTAGCTAAATTAGTGTGGAAAAAACAACCTTTCATTTATAATAATTCAATCAACGCATAGGCACAGATTAACGATCGAACTTGAACTTGATCGCACGCTAACATAAATTCTATATAATTTGTCATTGATCACCACCTTCTATATTATTTATATGTTGTTTGTACAACACACTAAAATTGATTAACTCGACACCACACACCGTATAATTATGTAATTATGATTCGCCATCACTCTATAAATACAACAAAGATAAATTTGCACGATCATCAGCGATCATATTGATCATTACTCATGTTCATGTCTATACCACACAGATTTGTTTGTTAATATTTTTTTTTTCGTTATACTAAATTATGTAACAAAAGATGAAGAGCTAAGGTTTATAATTTATAAAAAATTTTTTTATATATTTTGTGCAAAATGTAAATAAAAAGCATAAATAAACAACAACCGGATGTTAATCATCATAATTTTCATGCAATAATTTTTTCGCGATATCCTTTTAATATGCGACGACGACGCGTATATATGTACATATGTAGGTATACATATAATACAACGAAAAAAAAATCTTTTTAAGACGACCTAAGATTTGATTTTTTGTTTTGCTTATTTACCACTTTACTTGTGTATACTTTAAAAATAACGAATAAGAAATTAAATAAATTACGTATATGTGAAGTACATATAAAAAATTTTTGTTTTAATTTCCATTTCCGTTGACATAAACAACAAAAATAATTTGTATTTTACTGTTCTACCATAATCGTTAAACTACTGTCCCGCAATTATACGATGTTGGTGTCTTAAAAAGATTTAAGTCTGATTTAACCGCATTAAGTCCGGGTGATCATTTTATTAAATAAGTCTGTATGTATATAATCTTATACAAAATGTTATTTGCATGTTCGTCTTTAACTTCATTATCGTTTTTCGATAGGTGCTCAAGAAACATAAATAATTCGAAATTAATTTAACCATGAACATAATACTGGAGAATTATCAGATTTCATGTTTTGGAAAGATCTAGGTCAGGTCCAATGTACACATCGATACATGTTTATTGTAATTTTCGTATATCGATTGAAAAATGATGATTTAATTGAAAACAATAATGGATCGTGATTCATTAGTTTCGGGTCTTAAACGTCAGAAGTATTCGATTTTACAGAAATTTAGATCTTTGTTACAATACTTTTAATTTTAGATTGATAGCATATTTTCCACTCAGAATTACTTCCAGAACACTTTTTGGATTCTTAATATGTTTGGACTAATTTTCATCAATTCGTTTCGGTTGAATGAATAAAGCTCAATTTAATTCCAATTTTAAATTAAGATTGACAGATTTAAAAAATAGTTCCACCAAATTTCTAATTAAGAAAATTCTGATGTGTCCATCATATGGCTCAATTCGCTAAAACTTCATTTTGTTCCTTAAAAAAGAGACGCAAACATCTTGTGAATATCAAAAATGGTAATGTTTTACAAGGCTGACCAGATATGTTCGCACGCAAAATAGTATGTTTTACTATAAAAATAATTTGAAGACGTTCTAACCAAGTATACAAACAATTATTTTCAGTTAACTTTAACAAGATGTTTTATCAATTAGAAATCGAACAGATAAAATACTCACTCAATGACTAGGGAATTTAACGAATATCACATCTAAATTCGATTTAAAAAATTTTTAATTTAGGAATCGTTGATCAGCTACACGACCTGACGATTTTTGTAATTATATTTGTAATAATTATTATTGTAATAATTTAAATTATTTTTAGAATTTACTTTATTAACTTATTTTTTAGGTTTACTCAAAAATTTGAATAAATTAAAAAAAATTAAATTTAAAATTTAATATTTAATAATTTTGAATTTTGAAATTTAATTTTAAGTAATTTAAATTTCGATAATTAAAATTATATCCAAACTAGAATTTAAGTTTAAAAAATGTAAAAATTACATAAATCGTAAAATAATCTCAAGCTATACTTTAGAAAACTTAAATTTATCTTTTAAAAATTTTTTTAATTTAAAATTTTGATGTTTTAAATGATTTTGTACAAATTTTCAATCTTTCAAATTTTAAAATATTAAATTTGACATCTTTTAATTCCGGATTTTGAAAAGAGTAATTTTAATTTTCAACTGAGTTGTATTAATTAAAATCTGAAAAATAAATTTAAAATTATTTTAACAATTTTGAACCTGGAAAATGTAAATTACTAAATAATACATTTAAAAGCAGCAAGAAATTATATTTTATTATTTAAAATTTAAATATTTTAAATAAATTAAAAAATTTTTAAATTAAGATTTACGATTTAATAAATTGTAATTTTTAATTTTACATTTAATTGGAAATTCGGACAAAAGCCGTTTAAAAATTTTTGAAACTATAATTATAATTAAAATATTTTTAATTAAACTGCTAAAATCATTGTACATATATACCAAAGCAAAATATCTGTATGTAGCCTATGTAGCAGGCGCGGCCCGTCAAATTGGGAAAGGTGGATAGTGCTAACACCATTAGCATCAAACAAGCTATGTTGTGTATACTATTGAATACCAAATTTTAGTCGGCCTCGCCAGACAATCACAGAGTAAAACACACGATAATGGTTTGTCACTGATAGATAATAATTTTTCGTGGGTTTTGCTATGTGAGTGCTGGTAAAGGTTTTTTGTAAATAATATTTTTGCCCAGTTTTTTTGTAAATAAACAACGAATTCACATTTTGGGTATAGTTAAATTTTGGGTATAGTCATCTGTGTTGTGATCTGATTATACAAAGAAGAAACTCTAAAATCAAATACTTAACTTTTGACCAAATCACAATTATGCTGTAGCTGATTTATTTCTTAAATTTGAGAATTTATAAAATTGGAATAAATATTGTTTATCATTTAAAATGGCGGCTATTTAAATTAACCATATTTTGTGGTACTGCCGATTAAATCAGGTCATTGTAAGATCGCTTCAGTATATCACCTACTGCGATCACTTAGAATTGTAAAAAATAAATTTAACGATTTTAAGCAAGCTCCAAAAGTCAACACTGTATATAGAGGCCATTTAATAACTATAGGGTAGATGCTTGATAGACTAGCAAGCAAACCAATTGCTAGTCAAATATAAGACTCGATTTATTCTACCATATAAACTTGAATTTAAAATTAATTTCTTATTACTTCACTTACTTTAGTTCAATAAAATCCCGTCTGGAATTTCCGGTTCCTCCTATAAACAGTTTTAATTAGTATTGCCCAAAAGTTTTCGACAAAACAATATTTAGTTCGGTGACTTGTGTAGATTAGATGAAATTTCAGTATTGGCAAAACGAATAGGTGATCTTCAAGCATGCCAAGGTACTCCTAACTGTCTATTCTAGTGGACGGAAAGGCTATAAAGGGAAGACGTTCAACGAAGAGAAACCCTCCCATACCATTAGACTTCCAACACCAGAAGGGTTATGTCTGAATACGATACAAATTATGAATCAGAATCTTACGTTTCGTATTCAGAAATAACTCTCCTGAACTACGTTTCGAGACGTTGGTTCTCTTCAAAAATCCCCCAATATTTTGAATACGATAATTTTTTTCCAAGTTAAAATAAAACCACCTATCGTGCTTCGCGACACATTTAAGTTTAATTTACTTGGGGCGGTTTAAGGCTGATTTAGATCGCAGTCTTCACTAGTCTAGGTACTTTTTTCTAGGTCAAATTCATGATAATTTTTCTCGCATGATTGTGGTTTATGCGTTTTGAGTGAGAAAAACAAACCAAAAATCTACTCTGGGGGCTTATTATGGTATTTTCGATAGCGTTTTTTTCTCGATATTATCGAAAATGGCCTATTGTGAAATTTTTATAAAATAATTTCATAATAGGCCATTTTCGATAATATCGAGAAAAAAACGCTATCGAAAATACCATAATAGGCCCCCTGCATTTTTTTAAGTATGTACTTCTCAAGTGAACATTTTGGTTTTCAATTAAGTGTACTTCATCATAATTATCATCCGTTTTACATTAATTATTCGAATTTTTTTAAATTAGTATGAAACAGATAGGGTAGGGCAAGGAGCCTAAACTCCACTTTTGTATGTTGTACAAATTCTCAATTAATAAAATATTTAAGAGAAAAAAAATTTTAAAACATTACGCTTTTTATGTATAACACAAAAATACTGATACCAAAAAGAGCCATTTAAGGGATAGAATACAAAGAATCCCAGTTTATAGAAATCACGAAGATGTTCAAAACATAATTTGATGGATTCCCAAAAACAATTGATACTTTTTTCTTGTATGTATCTTAGAATAGGCAATTAACCCCATTTGATTAAAATACTATGTATATCTCTCTTGTTTTACTGAACAATTTGTGTTTATACTGTCAGTTTTTACAATAAAACACAAATTATAAATACAATAAAACACAAAAGGGCAGGAGGATAGGCACGACCGCCCCTTCCATAGCAAAGTTTTTTTGTTTAACTTTCAGATCAAGCTAAGTTAAGATTTCCATATGAGTTTGATGTCAAAAATTTAACTAAAAAAAATAAAAATGAGTGCACGATTTCGCTGATTAGTATACGAAGCTCATCCGCTAAGTTATGCTGATTATCATTTAGATGACTATGGTAATTTAAATTCTTCACAGTTTTTTGCAGCAATTTATCTGAACTCTGTTATAATGAAATACATAATGTTCCTAACGGAAGTAACGTGCCTGATAATATTGACGAAGTAGAGACACAGTCAAAAAGACCAAATTTTCTTGAAACAAAATAATTATGTGGGTTTTGGTCGAGAAGCCTTTATGCATTTGGGATTTAAGGAACTCCAAAATTGAGCAACAACCGACTTGGAATGACACTGCTTTAGCCATCAAGACAAAAATGCTATTGAAGTGTTTAGAGGACGTCGAATTTATCACGGCACTAGATAGTCAGATTTCAAGATTTCATCTGTCCCTTCCACTAACGAGACTGGCAACACTGATACTGAGTTCGACACAATTTTTAGAGATAACGAAGAAATTTACGGCTGAAAACGGTTTGGTAATGTGTATAAGAACGATTGATTAGTATAGAAATATTGTGTGCCGCAAGTTTTCCTCATCGTTTTCACTACAGTCTTCTACAGTGTAAAATCACATAATCTGACGAATTGTTGTCGTCATGCTGGCCTCAATTTTTGTCTTAACAGAATCGTTGAAATTCAATGAATTTTAGTTGGTTATATTGTCAAATAGCTATTCTTCTACACTGAATTGAGATGTTTTGAGCTTGTTTTAAGTCTTTGTATATTTTTATAAATCTTTATCATATATCTATACCAAGATCATCTCAGCCAAGCTCTAATAATTTATATTGAATCATAAACGATTCATGTGATGTGGTAGTATTTTGGTAAAAGATCAAGATGTCAAACTTTTCCGATTAGCCAACTCTAGAAACTTTTCGCATATTAATAAAATCACGAACTTGATTAATAACTAAATCTAGATCATTTTTCTAAATATGAATTCCTATTTTGGGAGAGTTGATAATATTTAAACCGAGCATAATCTATTAAATATGTATACCATAAATTTGATTTTAGGGTTTTCGTAGTAAAGTTTTACAGACTATCAAAATTTGAAATTAAACAAAAACTGGAATACAGCTACGGACCAATTTTTGTGTCTATGCTAGTAGTTTAGGACGGCCACGCTTACCTAACCTAACCTAAACAAAAGTTTTCAATCAAAAGTCATAATATTTTCGTTATTAACAAAGGCTTTACTGCTGAAATAATATTTTAAGTAGTGAATATTTCAACTCATACAGCTAACTTCGTGCTGAATTTTTGTGCATCAGAAATTTTATTTTTTGTATCATGTACGCACCTTGACAATTAAAGTGAATCAGAGAAAATTTCATTCAAAGTTAGTGTAGGTTTCGACTGCAAAGTTGGTTGTTATTTTTACAAAGCACCTCACACGGACAGTATACATACACAAAAAAAATGTGTCTCGACGCAAAATATGAAACCCACACAAATAAAAAAAACATTACAAATTACAACTGATTTGTACTAATGCCTTAATGTTTTTTGGTTGTTATTTTTATATCAGTATTAAAATATATGTGTACATGTACAACACTTCATTTCTAACATTTCTCGTGTTTCATAGGCAGATTTGTATAATATGAGTGACATTTCTGGCATAGATGTTTTCATGGCATAATAGTCACGGCTATCTAAATATTCAACACAAAATACTCTTAACACAAAAAAAACTTCAACACAAAATACACAAAATTTTTATGAAACGTCAAAATTCCACACAAGGAAAACCCCACGCATACTAACACAATCTAAAAAAATTTCTCTTTGTAAAAATAACAACCGATTTCTCGGTCGAAACCAAGAGTTAAACTAATTTTGTTGAATTCTAAGGCCCTACTATGACTTTTGACAGCTATCGTTTTCCTATAGTAGGCAAAGGAAGAAAAAGGTAAACAATAGTAAATTTATAATATTGTTTTCCAGTTTCTTCCTTTGCCTACTATAGGAAAACGACCGTCCTCGAAAATCGTAGTCGGAAGCCATAGTAGGGCCCCTGATTTGAGCTTGACTACCGAAATAGCTTGCGCTAGGCAGGGCTAGAATTTTGTACAAAGGGCGAGAAGCAAATGTACGGGGCTTTTTCTACGTTTAAATTTGAACACTTGGTCGCTATTTCGAAATCATATCTTTTATTGCGTTCTCAGCTTGCTTGAATAAATTGTATATATACTAATTGGCTGAGATCGCAGTAGACCAAGTAATATCGTATAAGCGTGATAGTATGCTAGTCCATTTGTAGAAATAGCGACATAAACTCGCTTCTCGCCTTTTGTGCAAAATCAAAGTCCAGCAACCAGTTAAAATTGTCGAAATTCAATATAGACGAATTGGAAAGACAGTTAAATCTGTAAATTATTTAAAAGTATGCTGCTTAACTGCAACAAAGCTATATAAATTCTATCATTCTATTAATAATAATTTCTTATTGCCATCATCATTTTCTCTCGACCAAGTCCGGATATCATAAACCTAAGTCTCGCATAACAATTTTTTTTTGTTCGTATAATTTTTAATGAATTTAATTAAATTGTTCATTCGGTCGAAAACAATCGTTCTTATGTATATGTGAATAGAAAAATTTTGTTGCTGCGCTATTAAAATCTTATGAATACTATCTGGTGCATTAATCTCCACGAGTTAGATCGCACAGTAGCAGCCATATCCATCAATTATTTATATATTCATAAAATAATTATATGTAATTGCCTTTCATTATACTCCAAAGATACTTCTCTTATTTTTGAATCTATTACCATGTATTGGCGACACGAATACAATATATACATGTTTACATATATCAAAGATATATATGTTATAGTCCATTAACCAACATGATGGGATGTTATGTTGCTTGTTGCAATATACTATTCTCTTTAATTTATTTTGTTGTTTGAATAACAACAACATATAGTAACATAATCATGTTTGTATGTAACATTGACGGTTTTTTTTATGTATTTCCTTGTAATTTCTTCTTATAGTCTTTCACCCAAAAACAAGACATAAAAACGCATAAACAACCGTCATAAAATAACGAAGAGAATAGAAATTATACCGATAGAACCAAAATGGTCTACGGGTAATTTAGAATTGTGTCTTAATGTTTTTATTTTTATGTTGCTTGCTTTTCATACTCATTAGACTGTTTAAAATTGATTTCGCCTGAAATGAATCGGTTTAGGTTCATAAAACATATATTTGTATGTATGAGTCATACAAATTTATTATGTTTGGAATTATGTTTAAGCTAAAGCTATAATCTATATGTATTTAATTAACACAGGTTACTTATTTACACATCACACACCTATTCTCTATAGTTTCGATTGTTATATATGCCATTTTGTGTTTACTTATAGATAAGCAATTCCAACCACATACATGTATTGGTGATTCATTGTGCTAATTCAACAAATTTTCTTGGTAATTGACTGCCCAAACATATACGTACATATTCCAATAAAATACCAAAAACAGAATGCTTATACATTTTATGCGAGTATTATAGACATTTTTTTTTTGTCCGAAATTTATATTTATTCTTGGTAATAAATGACAATTTCTCATGCTCCTATATATACATATTATATCGACACTCTAATAAGTGTACAGCTATATAGAGGAGTGAATGATAAAAATCGCGTTTAATTCAAATAATTTTCACACGATTCTGTGTGACATAAACATATAAGTGTATACACCGCACTTATACAATTATTATTATTAAATTCAAGTCATATTTTTAGTTTAGTCTAATTAATCTAATTTCCATCGAATTAAGACAGCATGTACTGTACATATATCGTATACTATGTGAATAACAAATTTGTATATACATACACTAGTGTACAGTATTTATTATTTTATAGTTTTTTTCGTTTATGTTATTCGACAAGAATTATAAATAATAATTGTAACTTGTTGACAGGAAGGGTTATTAATTTACATGCATATAGTTATTATTTATAATTGAAGTTGGTATTCATTATATATACAGTTTATGACTTGTGGTGAACGAGTTCTAACAAATTTCTACCAAAAATCATGAACTATAATGTTTATACAACATGTCGAATTTGTATTGTTTTCTACTTGGTCTGAGGCTTTCGCAAGTATCTCGCAATTTGCTGCGATTTCAGGTCGGATTTAATTCGAATCATTTTTGCATCCTGCCTCTATATTGGGATTCGAACCCGGTATCTCAAGATTCAAATGCCACAGATTTATTCACTGTGCTAGTTGTCACTTAAGAAACAAACACAAAAAGCGCCGATAGCACAATGGCAAGAAAGGTGAACCAACCACGGAAAATTAGCCTCCTATATATACTTTCAAACAATGACCATCATAGAAGACAGTAAACTACTTGGTATATGACTGTGCTCTATAGCCGATGAAGTATGGTTGATAAGTAAACTGGCTTAAATGTTGCCACACCATTACGTATATGCATTTAAAAGATTCTGCGATTCCATTGTGAGCGAACGGTAGACTCAAGTTTCTTTTATGAATAATCTTATCACTAGGCTGAATAACCTGCATCTATTCTTACTTTATACGCAGTTTTATAGATTTTACTCAAAGTTTTAAGATTTAACCTGCAGATGCAAAATCCAAGAGAAATTATTAACAAAACAAGAAGATAGTAGACGACTACGCGCTGCCACGCGGCAGGAACGAGATATACATATGTTCCCATTTAATGACCCTATAGCGGTAGTCGGTCTTAAGTGTCGTGGATATCAGAACGAGATACTGAAAGCACAGACATTTGAAAAGTACGACAAATCAGGCACCTATCCAAGTGTCAAAAAATAAAAGTAATAAGGCTCAGTGGCATCCACCAAATGTTATCACTGTTAAAGCTATGTGAAGTTAGATGCTAAAGGGAAACAGCTCTATTAGAAGAATCGTATAGACCATATCTGGACTGGTCGTCTTGTAGAGTATAGCTGACTTTGCCAGGTCTACAAGATGCTATAAATGCCAAGATTTTGGGTATATAGCCCAGTTCAGCAAAGAACAACATGGTATTTGCGTTCATTGCTATATGATAGTGTTTACGACCAAAGGAACTGCGTTCAGACAGAGCTGTTGACCGCACTCTTCGCATATAGCAAAATATGTCATATTATGACGCAAAATACAAAAGCAGTGGGACATGGAATCACACATTGTATTGAGAATGCCCCGCATACTCTGTATATGCAAGAATCATATGCGGTTAATGGTGAAATAGGTGGTTTGGATACACGAGTTATCATTGGATATGATGCTAAAGTTAAAGCAGCCATTGCATCCTCACCAGCGATCTGGAGGTTCTTAAAGTTTCACACTACTACGTATACAGAAATGAAAACTGACGTAGGTAGTCTCTATCGGATTAATCCTTTGTTATTAACGAAGATGGCCAGCCAAGCACTTATTCTCATAATGGCTAGTAGAATATTAATCTCACATTTTGCCGTTTTTCTTATTTTATAATATAGAGTTGGGAACTTTTTCATTTAAAGTAAATGTATCAATTGGAATCATGCCGGGTAAGACGGAAAGAGAATCAGTTGAACTCCATCTCCAGCCACTTTACAGTGTTACAGGAGATCAGTTTTCTAGTGTCAACGGATCCTGTTAACTGGACCATAAGTGTTTTGATGGAGGATAATTTCATCTTGTGACTATTGCACCAGTCTACGGCTAGTTACGCTTTTTCTTATATATTTAGTCTGGAATTATCATATAGCAAAGACCATTCATTACCTTATGTTGCCCACTAATGCTAATTCTTGGACTTCATTTTAATTGTTTTTTCTGAACCGTGATTTTTAATCATCATCGGGAATCGAACCCGAGACCCTCGAATACCAAAACGAGGAGCTACTTACTTACTGTAACCGAGGACAGCTGGGCCCTATATATAACTTATTTCTTTTCATATAGACATAATCGCTAAAGTGGCTTCTTCATCACTGAATGGTCTCTCATTTAGCACAGTGTCACAATGTGCGCATATTACTTTATGCACGTCTGAGTCACTGTCATCGGGTAGTAAAGTATCAAGTACACATTTGTGGTATCTCCCCGACAGATTTATGTTTGTTCACCTGTTGCCCCAATTTCTTTTATTTGGCATGGCGGCATATACAAATCGCTTCCGATCAAGTTTGCGATAATTCATAATTCAGTGAATTATCCCTAGATTTATAGTTAGATCGAAAGGTTTTTCATTTTCCGGGAGGCATGTAAATGAATTGGTAATTACAACTTCGGTGAGATGTTCTTCACAAATTCAAACAAATAAGTTATCATTCTTTTTTCTTTGTCTTTAATTCTGATCGTTCGTTATCCTGCTTCGGCGGGGGCTCATGGAATAGGCATTAAACTGATCCCGAGGGAATTTCTCTTAAACAAAATAGTCAAGCATCTGTCCAGGTGCAGTTTTCCATTTTCATAAACAGAAACGATTTACTGACACTGATTATGAGTCAGTTGATTTTAGACTGATTAAAGGATAATGAATGTTGTTTTTTTGCCTCCCGCACGATATAATGATATATCAGCATGAATTATGCTCTTGAATGCTCTCAAATATAATATTTCACAATTCGAATTTTACTTTTAATTTTTAGGATCGTATACGTGAAATTCGATTTCGAATTTTAAAATTTAATTAAGAAATTTAAAAACTTCTAATAAAATTGAATTAAAATTCAGAATTGTAAACGTCAAAATTGATTTCGTATTTTGATTTTCGAAATTTGAAAAGTAAATTTACAACAATATGATTGAACCAATAAAAAGTAAAATATAATCAGTAAACACGAAATAAAATTTTAAAAATTGTGAATTTTATTTAATTTTTTTCAAAATTTTGAAAATTTTAGTTATTGTTATTCGATATTTTGCAATTAAGATAAGTAATTTACCAATGTACTTTCGAACTTTATTCGAACGGAAACTGTTGTGTGTAGTAAAGAAATTAAAATATTTTTTGAAAGTGTAATTCGTTTCGCACCTTTCTAATGAGCGTGGTATATATTTAGATAGAGTTCATTGTATATCAACTACTTGAACCCTCATTGTCAATCAGCCCTAAGTTCTTTCCCACCTATCCAACAAATTTGACATGCGATTGGGTTTGGCATAAAGCAACCTTGATAAAAATTGCCAACCCTCAAAAAGTCTTTGAAAAAACAAAATCAACTTCTTTGTGGGAAATATATTCTAAAATTTAATATTTTTTACAAAATTCTGCTTACTTTTGAAAATATTGTTAGACTCGAATGAGCAGCACAGAAGATGTTTTTTAAAATTGATAATTTTTTAAGTATATTGAGGAGTTATGATTAATCGATGTTAAAGTGTTATTATTTCGGCAATTTTCTTAAAATTTTTGGTGCTTTTTAAAAATTGGCGGAAATTCGAAAAATTGCGATATTCCGAAATTCGAAATTTTTCTAAATTTGTACATTTTGAATACATATTGCAAAAACTGGAGAAATGCTCTAAAATTCAAAAACAAAATGTTCACTATAAATTGGAAATTCTCTTGAGCGTTTAATATTTAAAATACATATATTTATTTATTAAAATTTATTAATCGTATAAATAATAAACTAAAATTTTATGTTCAGGATCATATATACGTGGAACAATGTTTCGAAATTTGTCTAATTTTAAAATTTAATTAAGAAATTTATGTTTTAAAAAATTTTAGTTAAAATTCAGAATGTAAACGTCAAATTTAATTTCGAATTTCCATTATACGTAATCGCATCTAATCGTAATTTGAATTAATTTAGAATTTTACAAAATCGAATTTTGAAAATAAATTTTCATCATCATGCCATTTGCATCCTGCCTCTATTGAGATTTGAACCCGGTATCTTCTGATCCAAACGTCACAGCTTGAACCACCGTGCATTTGCTCGGTATGTGGAATTTTGTCATAATCCCTTAAGGAATTTCCTTGGTAGATCCATTCAATGGAGGAATCCTATTACAAATAGTTTCCATTTTGTGTTTCATGATTACTGTATGCGGTCTTATTGCTCTTTACTGTTTTCACGCAACTGATTTAAATAAAGTTAAACAGTGAATTCAAAGGGAAAATGTTTCTACAATGACTACCTAATTATAGTAGACGTAAATGCTTGTTTCGTATAGAAGTATTTAAAAGTTTTAAAAACTGGATCTGTACTTTAATTTTTATTCTGGAAGAAAATTTATTACATTCTCTATTGTGTAAATAATTTTTGCATCAAATTTTATATTAATTTTAAGGGAACAATAAATAAATTAGTATGATGCCGGAAATCACCGAACTGTCACACTTGGTGGGACCCAAGTATGGAAAACCTGAGAGATGATTGTGAGATACTTTAATGGTTAAACATCTTCCATATTGCTTCCAATTAAATAACATCGGTATTTCTCCCAGGTATAAGCCAGTGTTAAGATCAAGTAAAAATTCGATACCTTTGTGATCTGAGTTCTACTCACATTCACATGTACTAGCGTGAATTATCATTAGGTTGTGTCGAACACCAAAATCGATTTGCCAATAGGCATTCAGACCCACAATCAATGTGATTTTTTTCGGTCACAATTTGAAACAGAATACTGTTAAATTTAAAATTTTGAAACTGAATTTTGCAAGCTTAAATTAAAATTTTGCAATCCTGATGAAATCGGTATTTGTTTTAATCCGTACTTCTCAATAACTAACTTCGAGATTTCCACATAAAATGAAATCGAAAATCTGAATTGATAATTTATAACTTCGGTCCGAAATATTAAATGATTTTGGTTCTCCTAAATTTAAAATTTTTTGTTTCTTCCCGAAATTTTTATTTTTGAAACTCGATTTTGCAAGTTGGTATTTAAAATTTAAAATTCTGATAAACTCGGGATTCAGTAGAAATTCAGATTCAAAATTTTTAAAACCTGAATTCTCAATACTTTTAACTTCTAGATTTTCTCATAAAATCAAATCAAAAATCTGAATTCAAAATTTGAAATTTTGGGCCGAAATTTTAAACAATTCTGGTTCTCCTGAATTTTAAATTGTTAGTTTCTTCACAAAATTTTTGAAAATGAATTTTGCAAGTCAAAATTTAAAATTTGCAATTTTGGTAAACTCGAAATTGAGTCGAATTTCACATTCTAAAAATCTGAATTCAACATTTTATATTTTGGCCCGAAATATTGAACAATTCTTGTTCTACTAAATTTTTAAATTGTATTTTTATACGCAATTTTAATTATTGGAAATGAATTTTGCAAACCTGGTAAATTCGGTAATTTTACTAATGTTTAATTGTCAATACCAACCTAACTCGCACAATTTCATATCAAATCAATTCGAAAATCTGAATTCAAAATTTGAAACTTCGGCCTGAAATATTAAAAAATTGTGGTTCTCCTAAATTTTAAAGTTTTGGTTTCTTTACAAAATTTAAATTATTCAAACTGCATTTTACAAGTTTCGAAATTTGAAATAATTTTGAAATGCTTTTAGTTTCATTACGAAATTTTTATTTTTGAAACTGAAATTTACATGTTTGAATTTAAAATTTACAATTTTGGTAAACTCAAGATTCAATAGCAATTCAAATTCAAATTTTAAAAAGTTTTAAATTTTCAAACTTTATTAATCGTTAGTTCTCAAAACTTCAAGATTTCCACATAAAACCAAATCGAATATCTGAATTTAGAATTTGAAATTTGAACCCGAAATATTAAACGTTTTTGATTCTCCTAAATTTTAAAATTTTAGTTTCTTTACGCAATTTTAATTATTGGAACTGAATTTTTCAAGTTTCAACACGGGATTCATTCTAAATTTTAAAAGTATAAAATTTTCAAAATGTTTTAATGCTTAGGTATTGAGACCTAACTTCTAGGTTTCAATTCAGAATTTAAAATGTGGGCGGGGCGTGGGCCCGAAATATTAAACAATTTTGGTTCTCCTAAATTTTAAAATTTTAGTTCCTTTGCGTAATTTTAAATTTTACAATGCTGATAAACTCGGGATTCAGTGTAGAAATTTCAGATTCATATTTTGAAATATTTAAAAATTTTCAATTTTTGGAATCCTTAATGTTCAATACCAGCACTTCTAGATTTCCCCATAAAATCAAATTGAAAATCTGAATTCCGAATGTAGAAACTTCGGCTCGAAATATTAAACAAATTTGGTTTATTCGCTCCCTAATTCTAAAATTTTAGTTTCTTTAATAAATTTAAATGAATTTAAAATTTACAATTCTGGTAAGCTCGAGATTTAGTAGAAATTCATATCCAAGTTAAAAAAGTTTTTGATTTATAAATTTTTCCAATCTTCAATTCTCAATACCTTACTTCAAAATTTCCACATGTAGGATCAAATCGAAAATTTGAACTCAATTTTAAGGGTGTAGTATGGGCGAGCTCTACAAAATAAGTTGAGGAAATCAACTGCTTCATATAGTGTCACAAGTTCTTAGGTATTTGTTTAATTATACGATTGTGTCGATTTTCAATAAATGTAATGTATGATTTTATGTCCGAATATTTTCAAGAAACATCATAAAAACTTTGCACAAATGACAACCAATCAATCCACAATTTAACTTATCACCGTCAATTGAGTCAATCGAGTTGTGTTAATAGTTTGGATTACATATGGTCTCTTCAAATATGTAGTCATGTTTCCATTCCATTTAGTTTTTTTCCAGACGAAAGGTCTTCGTTTTGAACAGAACCTATAGTTTATAATCATTTTTCTCAAGTCTTAAATTTTCTGCTGCGCAGACTGATGTTAGAAGTGTGTGGAGTAAGTATTTCTGATTTTCAACCGTGAAATTAAATTTTCGAATTCAAAATAATAAAATATCGTTTTTCATTTTCTAATATTTCATAAAATTTGGTTTTCATTTAAATTTTGAAAATATTTAGTAAAATCAATATTATCAATATCCCAAACTCTAAAAATTTTATTGAAAATTCAAATTTTAGATTACATACAAAATTTAATAATTTTTTGGGTGTTTCAAAATGTTGAACTTCGATAGTTCCACAGTTTATGTACGTAAATTCGATTATTTAAAAGATGCATATGTTAATTTTATAAACTTGTTAAAATTTGGTTTCAAATAAAGAATTAAAGTAACTCGAAGTTTAAAATTCTGAATTTACTTCTACTCGTTTTATTTTTATTTTTTTAGACCTAATCGAGTAGTCTTATTTTTGACTAGTAAGTGGCTTGCTTGCTTCCCGATGGAGCATCTACTCCAGTGGTTCGGTTTTTATTGATCATGTACATTGTATTGTTCCAAGCCTGATTCCTTCACTATAACAGCGTATTACAATATGTTTATTTTCATCACCAATAATTATCGCAGATGACGAAAAATCCTTTTCGTTCTGCCCCTATATTCGAATTCAAATTCGTATCTTCCAATCGCAACTGGCTTGAACCACGCGAAGTCATAACCATTTAGATTTCAATAAATTTGTATAACTCCAAAACCTTTTATTCCAACATCATTAACGAATTCGTATAAATTCATTCGAAGTCGGCGTCAATACCGTTTGCACGCACTATACTCTATTCTTAAATAAAGTTTCGTACATCAGTTTTATACTTTCAGCTTATCTCGCGTCCAATACAAATTGTCATTAGTTTCATTCATCCGCCAGATAATTTTTCCACTTAGTAAAATGTTTACTTATTCTCATAACTATATATTGTGAGCTGTTCGTTTTGAATACACCATTTGGTTTTTCAGTGAAAACATTTAAATTTGTGTATTAACATTTTTTAGTATATGAATTCATTCATTTTGTGTTAAACATTTTAAATTGTTTGTAATTAATTTTATTTATTATTTCATAATGTCACGTTTCACAAATAAAGAAAAATTAAACATAGTTAATTCTAATTTATACGACGAGTGCCAGAGAAATTTCGAATCATATTTATCCAATTCCGTCAATTTGTCTACATAAAAGTGGAAGAAAAATATAAGTAATTGTATCCGTTATCGTGTATGTCCTTGAATAAAATTTTATTCTTCATTTGTTGGCCAAAGCCCAACTAAATATACTACCTGAAATAAGGTCACAATTCGACCTCGATTCTATGTAATCAATTTTCTATGTTGTCTAAGTATATGAGGCTTAAGTGCTTTATTAGTACCAATATCAATACTGAGTACATACTGAAATCTTCTATACATCCCACCCAAAAACAATTCAACATCTTCATATATAAGTAGTTGAATAACATAACCGAAATTAATTAAACAAATAAATAAGATAAGCGATCAATTTTAGTTAAAAAAAAAAAATTAGCAAAGAAGAATGCGCAGGCGTCAAGAGATTAAACAACGTTTTTCTATTAATCAAACGCAAATAAATATAATTCTTAAAATTATTTATGCTAATCTTTTGTTAGATCTTTTTATATATTAGTTAACTAAAATAAACAAAAACCACAAAATCAATCATGAATACGTCATTCTATATACGAGATAATCAAGTGCAAATCTCATCACAAACGATCGTTACATGGCGCCATTTTTTTTATTTTTATGTGTTGTAAATCTGTTATTTATTTTTGTGAACATGATGATCATCAACGGAAATACTTTTGATTTAACAAAAAAAATGTTGTTATTTTTAAAACCTATATGCATGTATGTTTATATCAAAACAAAAACGGAAAATGTTGGAAAAATATTTTCTCAAAATATTTTTAGATGTCAAGATCAAAAATGAAGAAATTTAAACAAAACAAAAAAAAAAAATAACGACCGCTATTATTTTAAATGTTTACGTCTATTTTGGTTTTGATAATTAAAATGGTTTTGCCGCACAACAACACATATACATGACTGGTTTGCGCGCCTGACTATATTTCATTGGTTCGCTATTTTGAAATTTATTTATTTTTTAGTCAATATCTACAGGGTGTAATTCTAGTAATAACATATTTTGTTGTTTCGTAATCTTTGTAATTTACGACGCGATATGAAAGTTTTATATATATACATATAGCGTTAAAGTATACTTGATTGTTTGCGCGGCTGGGTTGATGAGATGAGTTCGCAAAAACTATGCGAATAATAATACACGTTTTAACAACACAATATAGTAATAAAAAATAATCAAAATTGTCGATAAAATATAATTTGTATACTAATTTGCATAAAACAATAATTACCATAAATTGGTTGAGTGTTTTTGTTAAAATTTAACAAAAAAGCGCCAACCGGAAGCATTAACATTTTATCAGTTTAGTACGATCCGTGTATACTCGTATATGTATGTATACAATTTTTATTTTTGAAAACAATAAAATTACAACATTAAATACGTATATACAAAAAGATAAAGAAGACACACAATGAACTTTTCTTGAGATGATCTGTACTGATATATAAGTGACATTATAAGTTTTGGGCCCGGTTTCATCGCGGTCATACCTTTTATATTATTTTATTCATAAACTAGTTTCGATTACTTAAAATTACATGCGCGCATTTTTATGATCACATGAGTGTGCCACACAATTTTTTTTTATATGTTACTACTGTTTGTTGATAATTGAATAGAAATTTTTATGAGTTTATGTTAATCCAGTTTTCTACATTTCAAATATGTTTTGATTATTATGACCGTGGTTTATTAACTTTGTTTAAAGTTGTTCGTTTGATATAAAATTAAAAAATACTTTGGTATAATTTAACACTTTGTCTGTAATGAAAGTTAATATATATCTTTATAACATATATTACTAACCGTCAATCGAAATCTTAAAAGCGAAAACTACGTGATACATCGAATAAAGATGCAAATGGTATGTTAATGATAGAGTTTGATTGCAAGATCGTGCAATTAAATTAATCAGCATATTTCAACGTAAATTGTATGTTATGTCACAATGATTGCAAGTCGACTTACATAGTATATAGCCGCAAGTAAATTTGTTAGTATACGGTTGCAATAAAATAATGCAACAGTTCTGAAATCAAATATTTATCTTAATAAGATTGATTTTGAAAATTCATATCACTAATTTTTATTTTTTATTTAATTCCAGGTAAGTCAAGGAGGCATCAAATTTTATTTACATTAAAAGCTTAATTAGAATTAAAATTGTAAGTAAACTTCTAGAATACCAAATTTTTTAAAATATATTTTAGATGCTCACTTATCAGATGGTCTATTTGTCAAAGAAACCATACATTTTACAGTTTTGAGAAAGACGGGTTAAATGCATATCATCAAACAATATAGAAAATTAGGTTTAGTGATACGATCCAAAACAATCATGTCTATTCTGTAACTCGGTTGGAAAATTTCGACTGGAAAAAAAAGTCCATTGGAATTTAAATTCCTATTCTGTATCTCGTTGGACTAATTTCTGCTGGAATTTTTTTTTGTAGTATTGTCGAAGTTAAAAAATACCAGGTTACCATATTATTATTGTCAAATAGATAAAAAAAAAAAAAAAGTGACATTGGTAATTTTTATTTAAGAAACAAAAATTTCCAAAATGTAATACATACAATTATTTTTGGTTCGTCTTAATGTGGTTTTATAACAATAAGATATTTATTGTTTCACAAATTTTCACAATTTTTACTTCAAAAATTTGCGCACAAGTAGAAAGTGGCTTAGGAATTTTGGACGAGTCAGGAAGGTGAGTAACTTTCAATGTTCACAAAGGACTGGTGCTTGGTTTAAAGAACCGTTTATCGATAAACATGACTTTTATTCAAACCAACTGAAAAATGTCCTGTCAATTGTTTTGTGACGAAAACTTCAAGTCATATGTTCAATGTGCGACAGATGCTGCATTTAATTACTATATTCTAGTGCAGGTATATACATAGGTACAGAATTATTCACAGATTCTGTTGTCAACTTAATATTAATTAAAGTCTTAAATACAGAACAAGCAAACGAGATCAGTTTGTCATGATGAAATTGAGAGATCTCGAATTAAATGCTCTGTTGAAAGAAGGTGACTTCACGACCAGCACTTTTCATTTCATAAGGTGACGCATACTTGTGAGACTCTCACATAATGAGCTCAATAATAAAGTAATTTGGCATTCCAGTAGAAGAAACTAAGTTATATTGAGAAAGTGGTCGTGCAATTGCTTTCGTCATAGCGAATACTTAAAATTGTCCAGAACAGACCGAACTAGAAGGAGTAGATCAAGTACAAAAGCTACATTATAATCAAAATTCGTGAAAAGACACCCAGATATCCGAAATACCAAGCCTAACTAAATAACTCATCTCTAAACATGAAAGCGGTTCTGATTATCTATACTATAGCTGCGGTATAGAACATTTATTTTAGGAATCCTTGACACCCTGAAAATAGAGTTTTAATAGGTTTAGACACGGTAAATGTAATGCTGGGAATATCAGAACCGACTTTCTGATAATTTTTGTATCGGACGGTGCGTTTTGTAAGTTCATTTCATTTAAAAAATTCTACTTTGGTTAAAATATTAATAAAAGGTTAGATTTCTGCTTCTAAAAAGAGTATCTAGAATTCTTAAAATAAATTGTCATGTCTTAAAATATAGGTATACTTGCATGAGCGAATTATTTATTTACAAAAGCCATATGATTTTTGTTTGAAAAGTCAAAGACGTTACATTGATTTATGTAGCAGCACTTGCAACGATCAAAAAATTATCAACGCTAGCTTAGTGGCCAATAGAGTCCCAATCTTAATCGGTAAGAGAAAATAGCCGTCCATACAAAAGCTTGGCCAAAAGAATTTGTATGGACGTTTTATTCAATAGCGAAATAAATTTTAAATATTTAAAAAGTATGGGTGGAGTATTTTAGTACCTACTATACATTTTGTATGACAAAAAGCCATGGATAGTATAAATGTCAAATTCCTGCGATGTTCGAACTGTTAAAATTATTTATTTTTAAAAAATTTGGATGGATTTTGGTACGCTTCTGTTGCTAGAGGTTATTTTAAATTTTCCTGGGATTAAAGTTTTGGATAACTGCAAGGTGGTATATTTTTGGAAGACCATATCTGCCGCTTGGTCCATCATCCAATGCAACACAAAAGTCAAGCTTTGCCTCAAACTCAAACAAATAATTAATTTAGCAAATTTTTCTGAAGCGAAAGGTGTATGCTTTACTCATTTCTTTCCATCCTTCACGATCCTATGGCATTCCTGTAACAATTTTGGAGGTTCCCTTTCAGCTATGTAGGATTTCTATGCGTTTTGAACAGAAACTAAACTGGAACATTAATTTTTTTCCGGATTTTAATCCAAATTATAACCGATTAAATAGTAATCGGAACGTTAAATGTTTTCGTTCTGTTTCAGTTTCTTTGTCTTTGAAATTTCCTCGAATCAACCTTTTTACTATGCGCGATATGTGGGGAGACTTGAAGACCTTACTGTTGGCGTAAAAAGCTCGGTAGCCTGCTGCAATCCTCGATGCGATGTCGACAGAAACGGAGTTTTGTTCAATGATCGGGGATCCTAGATATTTGAACTATTTAACTTTTTCATGCTGTGTGTCTCCAGAAATAATATCCCCGCATGGCTGCCTTCTGGCAATCACCGCATGTTTTTGGTCGTTCATTGATCTGAAGGCCAATTTGGTAGAATCTGAGCTGTCAGGTCTCCTTGCCGCACTTCAGATGTTATCTCGATGTTATCCAAAATTTTACCTTCTATTTCCACCTTACATATTGAGCCATCCTTTAAAACCTGACACAAAGAAACCAATTTTCACGGTATGCCCAGATAGGACAAGACGTTCCATAACGTACTCTTTTTAATGCTGTCGTACGCCTGCTGGAAGTCTCCGAATAGGCTGTGCACAGGGGTGTCCGATTCATAGGATTTATCTAGCACCATCCTCAGAGTGAAAGTTTGGTCGGTTGTTGATCTATTCGGGCGAAAATCGCATTGATAATCACCCAAGGTCCTCTCGGTGTATGCTGATAACTTTGCCGCGACTACTTTGGCCAAAACCTTGTAGCCTGATGCGGTAAAATAAATAATTGCCGTCATATTTGAGCATTTCGTTGCAGATACCATCCTCACCAGGTCTCCTGTAATTTTTTATCTGCGATATCACATTCCGCACTTCGTCATATACATATGTTGGACGAGGTGGTGGAGTCATCTCGACATTATTATCGCGTTGAAGTAAGAGAGGTTGTTGCTCGGAAGGTGGTGCCTGTTTGTTTAGAAGTGGACGGTTTTAGTGTTCATCAATAATTCACCAAAGTTGGTAGCTAGTTCTCTTAAGCAGCGATATCTATCTCTCAGGCTAGAGTTTTGGATGTTGAGCGGCTGTTGTTCATGCCATTCTCGTTTCTTTCGTCTATATAGCCGATTTTAAAATTTACTTGCAGTCATGTAGGCGTTGACGTGCGCGATCTTTCTCCCGAATAGCACCATTGTCCAACCAAAGTAGATTTTTAGCTCCGGATGGAGTTGCCAACTTCATTCGTTAAATTTGATAATTTTGTTTCAAATATAGTAATATTCTCCGCAAATCGAATTTTTAGATATCGAATAATGTTTCATAACATTAGCCCCCCAGTAGTAGTACTATTTGCTAAACATTTCCATTATGAAATGTTCCTGGACTCCTATAGCATAATATGATCTGTTGGCTTTGAATCAAAATCAATATAATCAGATTCAGTCAATACAATCACCAATACACCCCTGAATAGCTCAAATAATTATGCTACTCAAAAACAAAAAATTAAACATCAATTTCGAAAATGAAATGAATCGAAACAATTCAAATAAAAAAAATAAACAAAACAAAAAAATTAAAATCAGATACATTTCAAATAATATATGTACTCGTATATGGATATTGTGGTTAGAATATCAAATTTACTGATGCACAATAACAACAATATACACGTACATATATATATATATATATGTATATCAGCTGCATATGTAAGAAATTTTTATACATATATTATTTATTCAGAGTTATGAGAACTTCTTAAAATGTTAAAAAAATAAAATAAAACGAAAACCCATCGTCTTTTAGCCATCTTCGTCATATTGGATTATTGTTACTTGGGTTATATCATCATAATATGTGTACGTCTTAATATAGAAAACCGTATAATCAAAGACAAACCAAATGCAATCTTAAAACGAATCCGATTTATGTATGTACGACATATATGTAAGTGAATGTAAATATGTATATAGAGAATGCATACAAACCTTTTTAATTTCATTTCCTTTTGGAACTTAATAAAAAACCGTTTTAATCAGAGAATATTAATCGGAGTGTTTTTTTTTCGAAATTTCCGCCTTTTTAAACAATTAGAATGCACACACGGTTTGGATATATGAAAAAGAGACTTCACACATAAAACTTCACTTAAATGCATTACGCGTATGGTTATGCATTATGTATGTACATATATATGAAACGATTAAACGAAGCACAATGGAATTTTCTTTTATATAATTTGAATATTCTTTATAAGGTTTTGAAATTTATGTAAACTACATAACTATACGCGACCTTCCGGTCTACATAGCATTTTACATATTTACAATCCTCAAATTTTTGAGGTCTGAAATAAATGACTTAGGCAAAGCCGCAAGTATTTGGCTCTTAGATTCAAATTTCTAGCGGAAAATATAACTATATATTTTGATAGTTACCTTTTATGATCACATAACTGGCGTACTGGCATCTGCAATGACCGCACGAGAACCGATCACATTTTTTAAATAGTATGGAATTCCTGTGATTGCGCAGTTGGATCGCAAAAGATTCAGTAAGATACAAAGCTTCAATTTTATTCAAGAAATGTCTATGACTACTGGAGTCAGATCACTTTGCAATTTGAATGGATCAAAATAAGTGTCAAATTTTATTTAGCTCGGTAGAATCTATATTAAGTTATATTGAAAGTGCCCAATAATTCGTATGGGAATGCTGAACCTGGAGATAATCATTTCAAAATCCAAAAATCGGCTCGGATCTGTGAACGGTGTGGGCCTGGACTTAATATTTGATTTACGAATATTACCAAACATTATTGTATGGTTTAGGGTAACAATTATATAAATCCTTATAGGCCCGCAAGTAATATTCAATATTTCGGATCTTATTTCGCTTTAGAAAAGTGAACAAACATCCGAAAATAATTTCATGCCCGCTTCATAACCATAATTTGTGCAAGTCAATAGGCAGTTTTGATTACGTATTACCATTACCAATTAAAATTATTCGATTTGATTTTCAAATTGTTATTCGATTGGTAAGTGCCTTTGGTGATTAAGTGATATTTCTAGTTCAGATGCGCCAGGTTGGCTAAATTAAAAACGAAATGCCAGAAGAATATTGCATTTTAGTTTCATTAGTTTATACAAATCTAATTAACAGTTTCGTTTTAAACCAGAGAGTAATATTTTAATATTGGATGTTACAGAAAAAAATTGCCGGTAAAACACATCACCTTTTATCAGTTGCCAATTCTACTGTTAAAATTATTTGTTTGTTAATTAAAAATTCATTCTCTACTCTGGCTATAGTATCACCTGAGCAGAACTAATACAGTAGATCAATGGAATAATAATAAAAAAAAACAAATTTTAAAAATATTCCTCGAAACCAAATTTTAGTTCGGCCTTTGCAACACTCACATAGTAAAACACACAAAAATTTGTCTCGCATCAGCGCTAGATAATATTTCGTATGTTTTATTAAGTGAGTTCTGGGCAAGGTCAACTAAAATTTTAAATCAACATTTATTTTTTTTATAAAATTCCGTTTACAATAATTTATAAAAAAGTGATAAAAAAAATTATCTATACCAAATTTTAGTCGACCTTTCCAAGCACTCACCTAGTAAAACACACGAAAAATTGTCTTCCATCAGTGCCAATGGATTTGTTTTTACAAATAATTTATTTGATATCAACTGTAATAGGCCCTTTATGGAAGAGAAAGCTATACCAATAAAGGCATTTTTTGGTAACTCTACAATTTGATTTATTTATTGAAATTGAAGTTCATCGTTACACTGCAATCATTAAATTGCATTCCACGAACAACTTTTTCGGCATTTTTTACATTATCTGCTTCCAAATGTATTGTGTTGGGTGTATTTAATTGAGACAACGTTAAGCAAGTTGATGTGACTGGAGCAGAATTTGATTGTAACGGTATTGAAATACCTGATGTGCATGTACTGCATTCAATTGATGCCTCGAAGCATTCGGTTTTTGGGACTGTGTCCCAATAACGTTGCAGATGTGCGCCGAATAATTGTCGACTTCTTTAAGTTTCAATAAATTGGCAGGTTAGGTGTACTTAAAAATTTTTCCCAATTCCACCATTTCATACAGCTCCTTTGAGACAACACTGAATAGATTAGTTTCATACCAATTTATTGTGCCTTTAGATTACTGTGAACTAGCTAACTCAGTAAAAGATGTCTGTGCAAGTTTAGTATACAATTTTTTTACTAAAATAAAAATTGTAGTGACGATTGTTTGATTTTATTTGGGCATTCAACACTATTTTTAAAACTAATCGTTGAAAGAGTAAAACAACTGGCTATAAAGTAGCTTAGTCGTTTTCTACTAAGCTTGCATAGAATCGACGTCATTGAGGAGACTGTGACAAAACCGGCTCTTCAGTCCACAACTGCAAATCGCTCGCTAAATCATAATTCTTAATAAATTTTTACTATTAAAACCGATTTTAACGACGCTTTACAGACAATGCAGATTAAAAAGATTTTTTTTAAAAAGTCTACATTAAAATGCATTGAAGGCGCAATTCTATAAACTTGTCGCCGTCCCCTTATCACATTGAGCCTAATAATATTTGGTCACCTTAGTTTTAAATTAATTTTTAAAATCACTCTATAGGAATTGTCTACTTTATCGACTTTGCCTACGTTGTAGAGATTGTCTACGGATGTCAACGTAGAAAACAATAGATGACACGTAAATGCCCATGCCTGTCTGCAGCAAATAAAACTTTCCGTATGTCTTCCGGTTGGAAAATGTTGCATTTGTTTGGGCGAAATCCAACAGAATTATTTTTTTTTAAATGCAGTGAGCTTATCATATCTTATATTGATTATGATTTCCTGCGATCATGGTTTTCAGCATCGGGTATTCCACCCACATTGAACTTGCGATATATTTTGCTGAAAATGTATATTATTTGCAAAATACCCAATTATTCTCGAAATGATATATACATACTTACTTCTAACTTTGTTGAAGCATACCAACATGACCGATTCATAAACTTAAGGAATTAACTCTGATTCGTCATTAATTTTAGTTAAATAATCCTGATCGTCCATTCCAATGTTAGATGCAGCCATTTTCATGCACAATTATGAAAAACTTATTCATTTCCAATAGTGACAGTTAAACAATAAATGCAAAGGTCACTTCGATGTACGAAAAATGTCAGAAAAAAAGTTTATATTTAGAGTTAACATTTTTTGTTTGTTGATAAAATGCCATTGTAGTCGAGAATAATATAAAATAAAATATCCGACTTGTGTTAATAATAGGTAATTGTGTCCTCGGTTGGTGAAAAGTCCTCGGGCTAGCGCCCTCGGGCATTTACTTTAGTGCCGGCACTAAATTAATGGCGTAACTAGAGGATCCCTTCCGGGAATTCTCGGGAATTTAGTTGGTTTTCTATTTCCCGTTTCCAAGGGATTTTTTTTTTTGTATTTCCCGGGATTGGTTTTAAAGATTAGTTTCGTTTAAACAACTATCAAAATACAAAAAGTCAAGCACATGGCAGATGTAATGCAAAAACCAAAAATTAATAATTTTTTATGCAGTTGAATTATTTCGAGTTCAAGTTAGCCCAATTCGTTGAAAACACTGAGTCTGGAAAAATTTCAAAAAAGATTGAAATGGAGAAATGCCTGCTATGCCCAAATAAAGTTTTAATTTGCAAATGAACTTCTACAAGCGGATTAAGACGGCATCTAGAAAGTGTGCACAGTATCGATCTAATCGAACGTAAAGACGACTGCAATATTACAAGCTGTAGTATAGTAATTTGAAATCCCCCAATCAGGACGGTAGTGTAGTAAAATTTGCTAAAGTTGAGGAGCGTTCTGGGTCTGTTATATATTTTATGAAACGCCAATCCATGACGAAAATTGTGGCGAGACTTGCTGCAGGTTGATGGTTTTTGGATTCATGGCATTTGTAAAAGAGAATTTATTCGTCAGTCATTAAGTGCTCGACACTATACTTTGCCGAGGGGCAACCATCAGGTGATGAGTCTTATATATTAGTTTCATGGTTTGGCAAAAAAGAAAATAATTGGAACCATAAAGTCTCACAAAAAAATGAGTGGAAAGTTCAGTCTTACTTTAGATGACATAAATGAACGATATTAGATTATTAACCATAGGATATTAGTGATAGTGATCACGAATAGGAATACGTAAATGAAGATTGCTCTGAAATTGTTGCTCATTGTTGAACAACCACAACAAGCCAAAATGCACATTCGAAGTGACTTGAGTGTGGCAATTGAAATGTAAAAAAGAAACATGCAAAAGAAGAAACGGTAGAACGGTTTTTGAACATCATCAACGCAATCCGTGAGGAATTAATTGATTTATGATATAATCTGCTAATTGAATCTAATATCAAAGGCGTATGTGATTTGCACATTGCATTGAAACCCGTCAAATAAAAACAAAATTTCAAATGAGCTATTTGATGTTTTACTAGGGCGAATCAAAGTGCGTCGATATATCGAGCTTTTCTCGTTGCTGAAATTTCTTTATACTCTGAATTTGGAAGATGAAACCGAAACGTAGCAACAACTGATATATGCGTTAAAAACATCAGTTACCAAATTTGCACGGAATGTTATTAACAGAATATTTATTGTAGACAATACATCGGAATCGTATTCTCAGGTTATACAGCAAATGTGTGTTTGGAGATAGCAGCAGAAGATGACGAACAGGGAAACCGGCAAAGTACAGAAACATCGAATTTAAAGGAAACGGATCGCCTATTGTCACGATCTCCAAAAGAGTACTCTACAAAAAGAAAGTCAAATTTACGAAGCTACACTACAACAAATACATATAAATATACTGTTAGATTGTTAACTATTCAGCAAACATCTATAGAAAACGAACGGGCGTTTTCATCGTCACGGAATTTTTGTACTAAAAACGATCGTTGCTTTCGGATCGCTACTTAAACGCTCTTGTGTTCTTAAAAACTTTTAGTATTAAATAGCATTGACTGTTATTGACTAGTATTGACTGTAAAAATAATATTGGACATTACATAACCCGGGAATTCCAGGAATCCCGGGAATAAAATTTCAAAATTCCCGTTTCCCGGGAATCGAATGATCCCAGGAATAGTGACCCTCTAGGCGTAACTTAAGCTAACCAAAACTTAATTTATAACCTTTGTGTTTATTGATTTATTACATTTTTTGGTGGCTGAAATTTATGGCAGACCATGATGGCATAAAAGTGTATTTATGTTGGATTCCAACACCAGACAAGTTGAAAAGTTATTGCATGATAATAAATATTGAATAGGGATTGCCTACTAAATAATTACGTTTTTTAAATATATCACATGACTCCTATACATATTGTACCTTTTCGCCTTGTTTCATAAATGGCAATCAAAGCATATATCTACTCAACTTATTTCACATCAAATAAATGTAATAAAAATGTAATTTCGAATTCGGAAATTTATATTAACATTCTGCTTTGGCATAAAGTTGACATAATATAATAAAAAATTTGTTTGGGCGCATAAAACCTAAGACGATTTCTATATAAGATTAAAATGAAATAAGTATACTTTCCCTAAAATAAATTCGATCAGTTAGAAAACCCATTAATTAAAATTCAAATAACTTTCGCTATTAATCTTCATATATACATACTATTATATGTACATAGTTTATATATATAATTAGTTATAGGTTTCCAATTCCAGTTCGTTTATCATATAAACGAAATCAACAAGTTTCCCTTTCAACTACACTCTATACTGCGAACGTGTAAGTATAAAAAATTACTTAACAAATTCAATATGTTGTCACTGCGTTAATCGTTTAATTGAAATCCATTAACCCATCAAGCGTAATATATGTGGAGATATATGAAACCCTGAACAATAACATACAAACAACAACATAAAATTAGAACAGATGTAGCAATTACATTATACACAAACAATTCAAACTGCATCAATCAAATTGATTAAAGTGCAGCGCGCAGCAATCAAATTGTTTATCATATTCATCTATTGATTCGGGGACTCGAAATGTTCGTACGTAATTTATTATACATACATGTACATATATAGGCGGTTGTTATTTTGGAAAAGGATTACATAAACAATAAAAATTTAATGTAAAAAATACATTATTCCAATTTAACCATTCATCCGATCAATAGCGCAGATGTATTTCACTTCATCATTTTTTTTTTACATTTTATTTGGCAACAATAATAATAAAATGTTGAATGCGCGATGACCTCGCATATTCCGCATATTTCATCGCCCCTTAATAAAATTTATTTGGTGCGTAAACATCCCTTTTATAATAAGCAATACACATAATTTTCTATTAAAACTTGGGTTCTTCCTATTCTCTCGATTGTGTTGTGGAGGTCCCATATTTAACTTTCTGCGTGTATCATCATCATATAAACAGCAAAACCATAATACAATGGTACATATACACATAAGAGACTTGTAAGTTTAGATGAATATTTAAGTATTTTTTAAATGTATACGAGAGTATGCTGCTTAATGCAAGTATGTATACGTATATATGTATGTTGATATGGGGATATAAAGATTTAAGTGCGGAACAACAATCAGTCTGCTGCGATATTTGAAATGAGTATATATACCATAAAATTTTTAATATAACAATATTGTCTGTTTACAGACGTGACATTTTTTTATGTTTGTTTATCCATGCATATACATATACATATACATATTTACGAAAGTACTATAAACTGTACGTTTGAATTATAATTCAACAATTGGAAACCAAAATTAATATTCATTCGCGCTGATAAGACGGCGCGGAATAATTTTATTTTTTATTATTTGTGCGTGAGGGTTTTATGGTAATTTGCTGCTATATGGTATGCTTTGCATGCGTATATGTATTTTGTTATGGATCTAGATTTTTTGTGTTTTTGTAGTTTTATTGCAAAATGTATGGGTACTTTATGCTAATGCTATAAATGACATTATTTTTTGGCATATTTTATGTTTAAGTTGCGGTAAGTTAATTTAGGCTAGATATAAGGGGCCATTAGCGCCATTAATTTGAATTCATATATAAAAGAGAACAGATATAAGTATGACTTAACGGTATAAGAACAACCTTTAAATACTTAATATCGATGATATAGGCTAGAATATACATTAACTTTTGACTATCACAAACCTATATATTTCGTGTCATTCTTGTTATTGACCATTGAGTTGAGGTTGTTTATTTATAGGTTCGCGGTGAAACTAAAAAATAAACCAGGTTTAACTTATCGCGAATTACTACTACCTGACTTAAGGCTGTACTATGAATACAGGTTTTCATATACATAAGTTAAACTTTTAATGGTGACTTGGCTTAAATATTTATTACGTATTCCGTCCAATTACACTACTGAGGCCGATATTTAACAAATAGATCTGATTTAGTAAATTTTCGAGCTTAATAGCAGTGTTACTTTGTGGTGGATGGGTTTAACAAGCTTAACTTAAACGAATTTATTAAATCGCAGTCCGTTTAGGGTGTTACGGTTTAGGTATATAGTCGCGGTTAGCGAATGTTTTTATAATTATATAGTAATAATGTATCCATTTTATGATTAGCTTATAGCATTTTATTTGCCAATTATTCAATAATAGCGAAAAATGAATAAATCTAAATTTTTGGATGATTAGCTCGTGACAATGAAATTAGAAGAGCAAAAGTGACTCAAGTGGATTATTTAAATCGCTCAATTGTCACCGTAAGCAGCTAAAAGACTCAATCTAAATTATAGTTTAATTCTGCAATGCATACAATTCTTCAATTTACTCTTTCACCTTATTATGAATTGCGGCACTTCATGAAATTCAATCAAACAAAGTCGTCAATAGCTTTAACCTGCATCGAATTTTTACATCGAATAATTTTGCACATTTATGTGTCATAAAGACGATTTAACCAAAAAGACCTTCGATTTCACACTCTCATGATCTAAAACATTTAATATGTCCTTTAATAGCTCCCCTTTTTCAACAAAATTCTTCAAAATTCGAACAAAATTATCAAACGATCCATTGTTTGAAAGGTATAAGGCATATGTTTCACGCTCCCATCTAAAGCTAATAATGTTATCTTATTTTATGTCACAGTAGTTTACGGCAAACGAATGCAAAATATGATTTGCTATAGGTAAACGTGTATGCGAAAATGGAACTTACTGATTTTATATATACTTTGTGAATTTAAAAATTTTACCGTTGCGATATTTATACGTTTTCAAGGTTTTAAGAATGTACTATTTGATGAGTGGCAATCGTCTAATTAATGTTCATAACACTGTACCGTACTTGTTTCGTAACAAATTTAGAATCAAAATTCCACAACCCAATAAAGAACATTTTAAGAAATTTTTCGCATACACTGCTCCCAAGTTATTTAGTCAACTACCATCCAATATTATCAATGCAAAAACTTTGAATGAATTTTGTCGTTTATTAAAAGATTGGCTATTTTCTTTAAATGATATTGAAATTTTATTTGGAACCCAAATTTAATTTATAAAAATGTCTTGTATAAAATGTTACAGTTTCGTTATATTAACCGAATGGTTTTGCTCAGTTTTATTATTTACTTCATAATATTATTAATCAGGAATCTTCCTTGTTGATTGTAATATCTCAAACAATGCTTTTAGAATCAAACAATTTTTAGAATAATAACGGATTGTGTAATACCGTAACTACTGTGATTTAATTTTAATGTTTGAATCGTGACTCCATGTCATTTATTTTAAATAAGGAGTCACTAATCGTAGCTATTTATAAACTTATTTTATATTTTGTATTTTCAAAAAACTTGTTTTTTTTTTAGGAATACTTTTTGTAATGATTTTGATAATTTAAATAAAAAATAGCTATGTTATTAAAAAAAAAAAAAAAAAAAAAAAATATACTAATCGGAAATTTTCGACTACTTTTAAATCGAAAATTTTGACAGAAAGACTTCGGTCACTTTTCAATTGAATGGCCCCGCTGAATATTTCATTCAAAAATAGAAATAATTGATATTGCAAGCCGGGGTTATTAAAATTAAAATCAATATTAGAAGGGCTATCGTTAGAAATGTTAGAACATACCAGGCCACCAAATTGCGGTTTAATACCAGAAAATTGCACTATAAAGCAGGTGCACAAAATTATAAAGGCAGTTAACCCATAGCTTTATAAAAAAATTGTTCTGTTCTGATGTTAGCTTGAATAATGCAAGCTGACAAAGCATGGCACGATGACATGAAATATTTGACTGATCCTGAGCTAAATTTTATAGATAATCCTAAGATTAAAGTGTATAGTAGCGAAAGGCAATTAAGAATGCTTATACATTTCACAAATCAGTTAAAATATTTCATTAAATGTATTCTAAACAATTAAGATTCACAAATTATTTATATTAACAAAGTTAAAAATTGTTAAGATGCCTGACTGATCTGAATATCTACCTAAATTGTGTATACTGAAATATTGCTCCCCCTCCTATTTTAAGTATGTATAAGCAAGCACCCTACCCGTAAAATAATTTTTGAATTTTTGACCATAAAGAGGCTGAGTATTGACTATACGACCATTAGAGACGAAATAAGTTAAATGCCGGCCAATTGTTCAGTCATTTCTGTGTCTAATTCTTGCCGGAAAATTTCGACTTACAAATGACTATCGCAATTAATCATCAAAAGATGGCCGAATTATCAATTTAAAATCCGACTTACTTTACGTACGTTACGATTGACAGGTTCGTCTTTTGCCAGTAATTTTTGTATTCCAATTAATAGTGGGATTTGATATTGTTAACTTCTCTATGAACGACAATGAAATATTTTTTCATTTATACGCATGATCACGTCTACAACAATTTTAAGTTGAAAATGTCCTTAAATGGTCTGGGCAATTCCAGAATATAGACAAATTCGTCTTTAGTTTATATTTGAAATTTCATTTGATATCCGCTTTCGCATACCATCATCTTTGATATTCCAATTGTACCATTTTTGACAGACGGAAATGTCCAAACTATTATGTCATATTCCGTAGCAAGAGCAAAATCACCTCTATTTTGGAAAGTGTCCTCTATTAGAGAAGATAAGTCTTATGCAATCGCAGCTTTGAAAATATGTTGCTGACATTTATTTTACTTTTGTATTCAGCAATGGTCTGTAAGTCTAATTTTTCGCAATTTAAATAAACCGTCTATATTCCGGCAACGATTAGACTGAACCATTAATTAACCGCAGTTTGATTTATTTCGCCTCTCTCTAATATGATCGTATAGTCAGCCTATCGGTCAGCAAATTCAAAATTGGTGTGCGGAAATCTGTTTATTTATTGGAATACATATAGAAATGACAGACAAAGAACCAACATTTTTCAAGTTCTATTGACTATAAATGGTAACTTACAAGTATAAATCCACTCCTATTGGCTGTCAATTGTAATTTACCAATGTAGGTCGGGTCTTACAAAACACCAACAATTTCCAACTTCTATTGAACGTCAACTGTAAATAAAAAATGTATAAGTCGGCTTTTAAAATACTAAGTCGGCCATCTTTTGTCTTTCGATTGAGGTAGGTAACTGTATTGTCTATAAAATTCGTTCATTTTCCGGTTGATGATTAGATACAGAAATGAGTAAACGATTTAGCCGAGTTTTGATGCTTATTTCGTCAAATATTCAAATGATTGACAAAAGACCAACATTTTTCAACTCATGTTGGCTGTCAATTTTAACTAACAAGTGTAAGTCGGATTCTGACTATTTATCCGAATATATAAAAATGACCTACAAAATACCATTTTCAACTAATTTTGGCTTTTAAAGTTTATATCGGATTTTAAAATTCTAATTCAGACACATTTTGTCGACCGATTGCGATATCAAATGTAATTCCAGCCTGTTGCCAACAGGGATGGGCATTTACGCGTCGTTTATTATTTTCTACGTCAATGTGCCGACAACCCGTAGACAACGTCGGCAACGTAGACAACGTCAATAATGTAGACAATTCCTAGAGTGATTTTGTGAATTAGTTGTAAACCACGGTAACCAAATTTCTTTAGGACAAATGCAAAACAACGATATAAATTGTTTTAAAATAGTATAAAGATGGTTCCAGCATAGAAAGAGTAGCTCATAAAAATCGGAAAAATCTACTGTTATGATAAAAAAAAATTTACAAGAAGATTTTAACTTACATTAAAATTAATTAGGAGATCTCTGATGGTAACACGAATTCGAGTTCAGGAAGGCTATGAGCTACTGAGTTATTAAAAAATCAAATCATTCAGATAAACAGAACTTTGTCCGCTAAACGTGTCAAACTGCTCTATGACCAACTTCTGATAAAATGTAGTGAATGAGTTGTGATGGAAGACGAATCGTACATAAAATTGGATTTGAAACAGGTTAGCAGGTCTACATTTGTATCTTGCCAAATTAACTGATTATGATGTAATTCGACATGTTCGGTTGAAATGGAAATTCTAACATGATGGATAAGTTTTAAAATATGAATTAGAGTAGTTTTAGGATGTGACTTTCACTGATTAAGATTAAATTTCTTCACTTATAAAAAAAAATTCATTCGCTTAATGTAACAAAATATGTCATCTTTGTTAAAATTTGTCAAATTAGTGTAATATAATACATAGTATCTGGGAGAGATTTGTCTTCAATTCAAAAAAAAAAAACATTTTTAATATTACCTTAAATTAACTTTTACGGAAATAGCCTAGTTTCATTCCAATTGGCCATATTCTACAATATGACATATGAGATGAAAATAATTTTTTATTCCCCACAGTTATTCCCCACAGTTTCAATTTATAATCTAAATAAGGACCGATTAAGAAATTGCTCAGCTAAGTTTCAGTATAGGTTACCCAGAACTTCATTCTAAAATCATTTTATAATCCCATTGTTTTTCAACATGCTGAGTTTCATCAAAATTGGTCATCCAGAACTCTATTCAAAAATCAATTTAAAATCGCATTTCCATCCAGTATGTTGAGATTTATCATAATTGATCAAGAAATAGCCTAATCCGCTTCTAGTAGTCCAAATATCAGAATTTTGAAATGGTAACGGTAAATTGCTTGTGATAAACTAGTCTAGTACCAAAGTTTTGGCCTGAATAAGCTAGTTTACACTACTCTAAAAACACACTCTATAGATGAAGCAGAACAATGGCGGATGGGATAAGAATGCCGAAAATATGCGTTCTAAATAGAACAATTAATATTACTGGCAAAGTTACATCAGAAATGGCGTAGAATCTCGTGGGGAGCATCAGTGTGCTTGACTTTATCCGTTATAACAAAATTTGAAATTTAAACCAATCCGAACGTTTAGTGCACAAACTTTCTTTAATTAAACCTTTTGGTTGTTTTATTTCATCATATATTTCCATAGTTATAGTAAGGTATATGGTTCCCGATTTAATTTGAACCTTTTCTTTATTATTTCAAATCGCTTAAAAATCGTAGGTTGTTGACATTGTCTTAATTGTCGACATTGACAAAAATCTTGCCAAGTAATCTACGGCGTAATCTACCTCGCCCATCCCGGGTTGCGAAATAATTATCGTTAAATTTCGTCTATTTTCCCGCAGGGATTAGACGCACCAATGGTTGAATAATTGACCGACTTTTGACATATTTCGTCTCTAATATGATCGTATAGTCAATTATAGTCAGAAATGAAAAATTGGTTTACGTTTTTTGTTATATTACAATACAAATTTGTCTCAATTTTGAATTTTGAATTTTGAATTTCCCTTGACAGCCGTGATCGTCTTTCGTTCGCATCTATATCTTCCAATTTAAAACCAATTTGGTCCATGTTTATTTTTTGCGTAATTCTAAGCCATTTCCGTCTCTAGATTTTGAATAGATTTTGCTTTTTTTTTTTTTTTTTTTAAAAAGGACTTGGCATAGACACTTTTACGGTCCATAGCCTTACCTTACATTCACACAACATTCATTCAATCCATTCATTCATCCCATTCACACAAGTACAGTATACCACCTGCGCATTGTATAGCTCCATGTCACCCTGTACAGTGACATGGAAGATGGGTCGGCCCATGAGTTCTACATTCCAACAGAGGGTCATAGATGTTTTCAATTTAATCACCGATCGTAATCGGGAGATGAAAAATCCTTTGCTTTTGCTTTTATCTTTCGCCTCTTTTAGAGACGAAAATGTCGGAATGGACGAAAATTGTTGTACGGGATACTTGTACACCAAAATTAAGCTTCCAGAATTCGTTAATTATACCACATGTTACTTAAAAAGAAAAATTCTATAATCAAGTCTGCCATAGAGCTCCAATTCAATTTCATCACACAACAAAAATCCAAACTATAAATAATTAAAAACCAGAAACACCATCACAAAATATTAAATAATTTTTAAACTTAAATTCCATAATAATTTTGATCGTGACTGACATGGCATTGATTTGATTTATTTATTATACATATAAATGCGTTGCTCCATAACTTTTTATATAAAATATGGATAAATAATCACGATCACCAAACACATATTACTCATCAGTAGAAACATAATTAAATTAATTAATTAAAAAACGAAATAAAATAAAATTATGATCATATCAATCATTCCATTAACCATACATATGTACATATAGTATGAGGACAAACAAGAATAAAAACAACAACACTATGTGTATATCTTCGCCTTATGTTCTGTAATCTGTATATGGCAATTTATTAAACCAGTAGCATAATATAAACATATCGAGTATATAGTGAGGCGTATTGTTTATTAAATAAAAATTGAAAAAAATTATAAAACAACGATCTGCCATCATATCATTTATTGTCATATAATGATCGCGATCAGTTTACAAAATATTATTCTAAAATAACAAAATCCATCTTTTCTATCTATCTATGTATCTACATAAAGTACATAAACGGTCTGCATATACAATGATTGTTTTTATAAAATTTTACAGCAACAACAAATAAACGAAATTTAATTAATTTAAATTAATTTAAATTATGTATGCGTCTGGAAAATATTTTTTTATTGAAATGAAAAGTTTTTTGTTTGTTTGTTCGTTTTTTTTATTATTTTTTATGTTGTTGTTGGTTTAGTAATTTTATGTCGCTGAACTTCATATTATTATGATGATCAGCATTGGTTGATTGTATTTATTTGGTGTTGTTATTTAATTGAGATGCATTTTAATTTAAAAACGTATACATATATGCTCGTATATGGTATAAATTGTATGTATGTATGGTGATGGTGATGAGGGAGGTTTGTTTTGTATACTTTAGAAAAAAATTCACGATCGTAAAAAAAAATTGTTTGATGGCATGATGACGAAACATTTTGTTTAGATTTTTGTATGAGATTTATTGTTTACAAATTTTTATTTTATTTTGTACACATTTATAATGCGCGGTTTTGAGGTCAATGTGATCGCTCGTAATATTTTTAGTACATAAAATATAAGATTGCATATATAGAAGATTTGGTGCATGCGACAATTGTATAAATAATAACAGGCCTTATCGAGCATTCAAATTGTAATCAATCAGATTTTATCATTTTATCAGAAGAGCTTTAATATCGCAAAAGTATTCAGCAACTATTTTGAAAATGTTTACTTTTCCAAGATAATTTTGTTTCGGATTAAACTCGAGCTTTAAATTTGAACTTGTAATAAAAAGTTAAATGAGCTCGGCTTGAAAGCTCTTGAAATAGCCGTTTGCTTTGACAGACACCAGTTTCAATACTCAAAAACATAGCTTTATTATTCGAATGAAAAACACCTAAAATGTCAAGTACATCATGCCATAAGTTTAAAATAGTAGAGTAACTCAAAATTAATTGGTTTCATTCGTATTTACTAAAATAAGAAAGACTATATTTTATTATGTAATTCATGACAATAGCTTAAGCGAACTTAAGTCTGGATTAAATTCCTTAAAGCTGCGTACATAGCATCGGGAGAATTTTCCATAGTATTGAGTTGAAGATTTGAGTTGGATTTTGCTCAAAATTTTGTCTATTTTGTTTGCGATTAGCTCAGTTGATACGAATTTGTTATTATTGTGTCTTTTGAGATTTATCGCACGATCTTAAACGAAGTAGTTAGTAATTATTATCGAATGAATATGCGAATATTCGATGAGTTACTAGCAATGGTTGGCCCTCTTATACATAATTTTTTATTATATACACACATATGAAACTGATTTACTGATTAAAGTACAAAACACGAATCCCAAATAAATTTTAAGTGTACTTTAAACTAATAAGAATATTAATATTAATCAACTGGCAAAGCTTCCGTGATTTATCGTAGATCGATATACCGTTGGACAAAACGCAGGTTTCATTTCTATGACGGATTCTTTCTCAAATATAATTCCATATTCAACTGCGTTCACAATAATAATAATAATCTTAAATAGCTATACGAAATATAATTAAAGCAATACACAAAAATTATCGGTGGCACGGAATTGAAAAATCCAATCAAATGAAACGTCAAAATTCAAAAGAGCATAACTATAATATATGTACAGTGAATCTATGCTGCGTGTTACCATATATACGACAATACGTGAACAAAAAAAATTTGCCTCTACCCTATTTTTTGAACTGAGAAAAGTTCTGAACTTTAAAAAGATACTGAAATTAAAAAAATATATATTTTAACAGTTCAGCAATTCTGCCAACTTTTTTCCCATACAAACAATTGTCAAAATATTGACCGTTTATTTGGAGTTAGTTAGTTTTATGTGATCGCAATAATCGACAAGACACCTGTTGATATCTGTTGCATACCAATTTAGCACCGCTAATGGATAACGCACAACTATTATCTGAATGCTTCCTACAAGCAGTGCATCATCGCTGCAATGGCTGATAACTTTAAGATATTTTCAATGAGCATTGCGGCATATATAACGAGCCAAACAACATTTCGACCATCCTGAGAGTTCAGTAATAAGGCCTACGAGCCATTTTTTAAAATTTATTTAGAAATAACTACGCCACATAGTTCAACCACATATTTTTTTTCAAGTGACATTTGAGTTTGACGCATTGCATTGTACACTGTCATGTGTTCCCAACGATTTTTAAGATAGATAGTGGCATTGACTATTGTGTATAACCACTATATTCTACCCTTTTTTTCAAATCGAGGTTAAATAATTTTTCCATTTGAAAATTGAGTTATGACGTATATGATATAAGGTATAATATGTGGTATTTCAGTCATAATTTAGAACATAAATATCTTTTAGTTGGTAACCCTGCGATATATTTTGCTCAAAGATAGAATTTTTTTAAGTCGAATTTGGCACAAGTAGGAGGGGCTTATATCATTTTAAGTGATTTGATTGATCGATAGACCGGGAATAAACACTATGGAAAATTCTCCCTTTAAAAATTAATTTCTGTGCGGACCGTTACAGTTTCAGTTTTAATGAAAGATACACGCCATAGATGTCCGCCACTTTTAGAATTCAGTTTTTAAAATTTTACATTAAAAATTATTAAAATTTTCAACCTTGTTTTTTAAAATGTGTAACATTATTTATTTCAAATTTAGATGTTTAGGAATTTTAGGAAATAGAGATTCTCAATTTCATGAATTTTTTATCATTTAGATTCTCGAGATTATGAAATTTCGAATTAAATCTTAAAATTAAAATTTGTAAATTAGGCACCTAAATGGTTTATTTTCTGTCGCGAACATTTTTGTTGGTATTTGAAAATTGAAAAATGAATTTCGTATTAAAAATAATTGATTAGATTGAAATCAGATAATAAATAATAACTGTTATTTTGATTGTTAATCAAAACCGATCTAAGCTGTTTAGTTTGAATTCTCAATCATCATTAGGAAATTTTAAAATAAATCTTGAAATCAGAATTTGATTTGGCATTCAACTTTCTTGAACTTAGTTGTTAGAATTTATAATTGAATTTTGTTATTTTGTTGAATCCAGAATATTCTATTAAATTGTTCAAATCAAAATGTGGTTTCGATTTTCTAAATTTCGGATGCCAAATATTTACCATACCTGATTTAATAATAAACCTAATAATAATATCAATTCTGATTCAAAATTTTAAATGAAAATATTTGTATTTTAATATTCTACATTTAAACATCTGAATCGTCATTTTTATTAAAATTAGAAATTTAAGTGTTTAATTTATTTTTTAAACGTTTTGATTTTCGAATATAGAATTTTAACAATTGTATACCGTCAAAAAGAAAATCTAGTACGGTCTGTTATAATTAAACGTTTAATGAAACGTCGTCGCCAATCGTATAGCTAAATAATGAAAAATCTATTTTGGTTCATTGCCCTATTCTGTATCCGAACCCGATACAACCAACGTTTGTAGAATTGCCAGCTTTTAAAATTAGACATTAAAATTTTTAAAAATTTCATACTTTGTTTATATAATGTATTGAGATATTAGAATGTGGGGTAATTAAAATTTATGAAATTCAAATTTCCAATTTGTATGAAATTTAAAAATTTGATCGCTTAAGTCAGAATTTTGTCGGTTAAGTCAGAATTTTGTAAATTATACATTTTAAACTATACATTTTATTTTATATTTAAAGTAGTATAACAACCATATATCAATATAATATCCGAATCGAACTGCAACCGTGCATTCAATTAGAGTTTTAACTTTTCTCTTTACTTAGCAGGATGTATAATTATAGCTAATGCGTCCGATAGCTTGTAGGTAATTTTATCTCTTGCCGCGTTTTTATTAAAATGTGTTTTGTCAAATTAACGAATCTATAGGTTTGACACGAATACAGGGGCCTTACCTTCAACTGCGCGGTAATATTTGTAAATAATATTTCTAGAAACGAACGCTTACATTTACGATGACAATCAAAATACTCAACGCGTTGTATTTTGTGGCGATCATTCGACAAAGAAAGCGGATATAATTTGTGACATATATGTATTTTAGAAAAATGATAAATAATTGTGTTAGAAATAAATGCGGTAGAAATAATGTATTAGAAATAAATAAACGATCGTCGACGAAGTTGGTAGTAAGGCCCCTGGGTTGTCTTTCGCCAACCATGATTACACTCCCATTGAATGCGATCTTATTTAATATACACTTACAATATTAATTCAGATATATCTAGCAGTATCACGAACGATTACTTAGTTTTAGAAAAAAATTGAATTTTTGGTAATGATGGAGCTTTCGAACGTATCTGCTAATTGAATGAAATTCAAATTTTGTCTGTCGAAGTAATATAATTATTCAAAACTCCGATGAAGTGTTTTCTGACTAATAATCTTACACAATAAAATCTAGAAGCTGTCAATATTACAAATTTAGATAAAATTTGGCATTGGTATATTAGCGATCAAAATACCAAACGTTTGACAATATTTGATCCATATATTTAAGGCAGTATGTATTAGTTGAGATTATATAAAGATAGCGATTATACTTGCAAAAGTAACACTGGCATCGTGTGACTTGTGCAAAGTGTATATTCTAAATATACTCGTACATATTTTATCAATAGTATTATGACTCTAGATGCAGGCCAACAGACAATTGTGTGATGTAGTCATGTCCGGCTATAGCTTAAGGTGTGAAACCGTCTCAGCCTTCGGTATAGACAATAAGAAGGTTTAAAGCTTTTAGGCCGATATATCAATATTTTATCCACCGTAGAAAACGATGTCGATTCCGATTTAATTGGGTTTTTACCAATTTAAAATATTTCAGTTATAAGAAACTACATTAGAAAATAGCTAAATTCACAATCGGTTATGGGTCATGTAAAAGTATCGAACACAGATGATGTTTCCAACAGAGTATAATATGTAGTGGGTAAACATTTCTGAAAATCACCTCTCACCAAACACTGCCACTATCTCAACATATAATTGTAATACTGTAATCCGTATTGGCCCCTTATTGAGTCAACAATCCGGCTTTAACGGTTTCAATCCTGCGCATAGTCTTCATATTTTCTTAGACAACCTGAAGAAGCCAAGTCGTTCTCTACACCGTGGAGCCATTGTCGCCTGCAATTACCTCCGCGACCTAAAGCTTCAGCTTCACGGCACTTGACAGGTGTTTGGATTTTAGCAGTGGCCCTAGAGGATACTACTCTTATCGTGAGTGACAAGAGAGCCCAAATAATTGAGCCTCCTCACTCCCTCAAACGTGTAGTGGCCACTACTAAAATCTGGTGTGCCATGTTCCTATATCCAGAGATCATGTATTTTGTTTTCGACTCATTGATCTGGAGTCCAACCAAAGCTGAAAACACTACAAGCGGATCAAGTATTTCCTTCACTCCGTTGCTATTCAGTCCAATCACGCATCTGCTTATGCAAGCACCTGAGTGGACTGACGATATAAGATGTTGCGCTGAGGTGTTTCAATTTTACGAAAGATACATTCCAACATGAGCATAAAGAGTATTTGGGCATTTAGATATTCCAGCGCAGACCACAAACTCTCGCGATTGATCGAGTCATATTGGGTTGCTGACTGATAAGTTCTGTCATCCTGCACAACCCGAGCTCAACCATTTCAAATTACCACATGGTCAATTTGGCTGCGGGAAATTTGGCGAGGATGTGTCCATGTTTCCAAATGTATCTGTTTGTGAGGAAAGAATGTGCTCGAATTGTGAGCAATTGCAAAGCACATTATTCTCTCACCATAATCCGGTCGCAGTTTCGTGTCGGGAGTACGGACGTATGTTTTCACACAAGTCGACTTGATTTCTGCCAGCTCTAGCATTAAAGTCTCCAATTACCATTCTAACATCGTGTTCGGGTATAGATCCCATCAGATCGTCCACGTCATTGTGAAATGAGTCTTTATCTTGGGGCTGATTGACTTATGTGGGCGCGTGTACTCAGATTATCGACAGGTTGGCTAGCTTCATGTCCTGTCACGCATAGCCCTGGGCCACATGGCCTCCACTTTTAGGCCAGGGAGTTTCGTGAAGAACAACGAGTTCCAGCCGATACTCCTTCATACACGTAATTAGTTCTTCCAACGCTCCTGGTTTCCTAAGTGACTGCACGTTCCACGTGCTGATTCTAAAACTCGTGTCCTCGGGTACTTGAGCGGGGGTCCGGTGTTGTTTTTTGTGGTATCCATTTTTAATTTTGTTAACTTTATAAACAGGTTATTTTTTTATGTTAGCGAGTCGTCATAGACATACTCCTTATATATTGTTTGTAAAGTTGACTGGATGATGGTATATATCTCGTTGATCTACTTATTACAAGCTTCATATTCGATGTGTACCAGTCTCTTCTGATCGAAGTAAAATATATGCTAGGCGCAGTATACTAGAGTTAAGTTACTAGTTCGGTCGATTTGGTGGTTGAAATAATTTGCTGTAAGGATAAGATGACATTCTGGTGTCTACTGAAATAATACTTAGAATTATAACGTTCTTAGATTAAATAAAACGTTTACGCAAGTCTGTTGTCTTTCGCGCATCTAAAGGAATCGAACATTAAATGCTAAATCGAGAGTTTAAATATTTTCGATTTTACTATTTTGGATAGAAATATTCCAAATTTCTATACGTAAAACTTTAAGAATAATTTACACATTTTATGATAGTTCGGATTAAGAATTTAAAAATTTCATAGGATAAGAACTATTTAAAAATAAAGAAGTTTAACATATAAATAAAGGAATTTTAACATTTTTTGCAAGTTCAATTTATTATAAAACTAATTTTTGCCAAATTTTAGAAATGCTGATTGATCATTAAGTCTCTCATTTCATACATACACATAATAGTTTATAATTTATAGCTTGTGATTATAGCTTCCTTTCCTCTTGACGTCAGACTAATGCATCGTATTATATTCCGTTAACATTTTAATTATGAGAAAACACAAATGTAATCCCAAGGTGGTTAAAATCTAATACAGTGCTAACGATATGCCATAATATAAGTATACATGTATATATACATACATATATGTAATTATACAGTACGGTTTATAACACCATCGAACGTGTTAATCGCTATAAATCGTTTATTTTCGAACACTTTATAACTATTTATGTTTTTGGTACGTGTTACAAATACACAAAATTAAGACCAAACAAAAACCTAAAAACTACAAAAAATGTTGTCTTAAATAAATAAATAGAATAATTAGAATTTTATATTTTTATTAGATTTAATTGTGTGTTGTTGTTTTTAGTTTTTCAGTTTTTTCAAAAATAAATAATACTCTTGTGGTACCACAAGATCGTATTTTTCTTAAGAAAGAATTTCTTTTCCACTTAATCCATTCCATTGTTTGTTGTTACAGACAGTTCAGTTGAATTTTTCTTTTTAATTTTTGTGTATATGATGATGTCTTATTTCGAAAAACTAACAAATCATAAGTTACAAGTATGTACATATGTATGTATGTACGTATAAAGAAGGGATGTGCATTGTTGTTGTTGTTTATTGGAACTGTCGTTCTTTAATGGAGATATTGTGGCTTGCCTAATAAATGTATTTAGCTGAGTGATTAGAAATTAATTATGTATGTGTGAGTGAGTTGTGTTCTACTTTTTCAGTGACGAAATCTAAATGGAAAAGAACCAGAGTGTGATATGACTGATGACTAATCGGAATTTTGCTTAGGTTTTTCGTTTGACATATACTCGTATATTACTTGCGGTGTGTGGTATAATATATGGTATCGTATTCACGATACGAGTATAAAGTATAGTAGATAAATATATTTTGATGTTGCGACATAATTTCATTAAAAATTGTTGTTGCTTTTATAGTTTAATTTATCGTATATGTTGTATATATGCAAAATATTTGCGATAGTTTTATGTTGTAGGTGTCACAATACACAGTAGGAACTATTTATATATTTTTATTATTATTGTGTTCTAAACATGAGAACGACTGGTATTGAATTAGTAGGTTATTTTCAATGGAATGTGTGTGTATGTGATAACAGGAGACAAGTAAATAGATGGATGATTTAATTATCACTGATATCATGTATGAAGTCTGTGTTAGACTTGTCAACTCACTTCGTGGGATACAATAAAATCTAAAATCTGCAACTAAATACCAAAGTGTTTTGAATTAAATTTAGAGGGTGACACTGGGAAATGTGATTTCCCATTTTGTAGCCACTAGCTTTTCTGTAAAACTTACAGGAAATTGTTTAAAATGCATGCCCCTAACTTGTAATAGGCTATTTACAAATCGTGTTGAATACCGTTAAAGCTTGAAAATATCAAACTTCATTTTCTTATCGTAGAATTTAGATTTGTTGAACTAAACGTAATTACTCTACTCTTTGAATTTGAATTTTTATGAAATAAGGGTTGTTGCTTTCACGCACATGATTATAATTTAAATCTGGCTCAAATTAAATTACTTCAAGATTTAAATGCATATTTTATTTATGCCTTCGTCATAATTTTGCCTTACTCAGTACCCTAATTTGTGCAACCAACTCAAGTTGGCAAATTGAAATATTTCAAATTTCTTAAAAAAATTTTCTGTGTTGTTCTGCATATCTGCATTTTGATATTGACCGAGCCGCTGTACATGATTCTTTGCTTGGTTCCATCTTTAAATCCTTATGAACGTTGTCGTTTCTAATGCACCATGCTGCGTTCACAATGCCACGTAAAACTTTATTTTGAAAGGTTTGAATTATATCAACGTTGCTCTTCTTGATACAACCTCACAGTTGTATATACCATATGCCCATATAGCTTTAGGTATCTGCCGATATTACATCAGTTTAATATGTACTGTTAGCTCGGATTTTCTACCTAAGAGCCAGTACATTTTCCTGTATTTGATATTTAGCTTTTCTTTTTTCTTTTTCACGTGCTCAAATTTGCTTAAACTTGGGTTTAGCATAAAGTGTCATGTCTAAGTATTTGGCCGTATTTGCATGTGGGATTTGCTGTGAGTTCAGATTGATTGGTATAACGTTAACTTTTCTGTTAGTGAAGTTGACGTGTATTGATTTCGTTTCGTTGAGCTGAATGCGCCATTCTTTGTATAGCTATACATATTGCATTAGTGGCATTTTGCAATTTACCAGTTGACTCTTCTATGCTATCTCCAATTGCTATAGGATTGCAGTATCATCCGCAAATGTTGCAATGTTTGTTTCTTTTGAATTTGGTACATCTTTTGTAACAAGAAAATACAATATTGGTCCCTGCTAGACGCTTCTTTGTGGAACTCCGATACGTAGAACAGCCGATATTGGTTTTAGATCAGAGTACTCATCTTCAGATTTAACACGAAATTATCGATCAGCTAGATAAGATTTTAATATCTGATAAAATAGCCTTGGCAGGTCTCGGTGTAGTTTATACTCTAGTCCTCGGTGCCATACTTTGTCAAAGGCTTGTGCTCCGTCCAAGAAGACACTTGAAGATATTTTCTTCTTTTCCAGTGTAGTTTCAATTAAGTCGGTAATTCTATGCACTTGGTCTATAGTATAGTGCCTCTCTATAAAGCCAAATTGATGTGAAGGAATAAGTTTTCTTTCTTCTCTTACTGATTTTAACTTTTTAAGCAATAGGTTTTCGAACAATTTTCAAATTGTAGGAAGTAGCGAAATTGGTTTATACGAGGTTTTAAAGTTCAAGTAATCACCTCCGCTACCTTCCACTGGTATGGAACGTATTTCAGTCGTAAACTCTTTTCGGGGAGTTCTGTACTTAACCATTTTTAACCGCCATAGAGGATACAAAGCATCTCTGGCGGCTGCCAGGCGCACTTTAATACCCTCACCTACACTGTTATCGTGAGTGATAAGAGAGCCCAAATATTTGAGCCTCCTCACTCCTTTAAACGTGAAGTGACCACTACTATAATCTACGGTGTGCCATTGTCCCTATATTCAGACATCATGTATTTTGTTTTGGACACATTGATCTTATGTCCAACAGATGCTGAAAACTCTACAAGCGGATGAACTTCACTCCGTTGCTATTCAGTTCAATCACGCATATGTGATATAAGATGTTTATTCAACGTATAAATATTATGTGTGATGATTTGTTTTCATTCGCTTTTATCCGCCACATTCTTTGCCAATTGTCAATTTTGTTTAAGTCATCTTGCAATTCTCTGGATTCAGTTTGAGGATTTTTGTGTGAAAATGTAATAGCTGTAACATCTGCAAATGTTGATGTGACGGCCTGATCAGTTGTTGGTATATCGGCAGTATATACGGCAAATACAATACTAGCATTTTCTTTGAAACAATTAGCTTTCAAGGACTGCATGAAATTTTTTTGGCAGACGAGTTTTAATTTTATATTTAAGGTGATCTTACCATACTTTGTCGAAAGGTTGCGAAATGTCAAGTTAAACTGTCGAACCATATTTCTTTTCTTCGAAGGCGAGTTTAACTGCGTGTTTACAACTTTGTGCACCTACTCCACAGTACCATTCTGATCTCGAAACCCAAATTGGTGGTCTGGTATAATGTGGCTTTAAAATAATATTGCTTTTAGTTTTTGTAATACCATCTTTTCAAAAAGTTTCCAAATTATCGGAAGTATGCTTATTGGCCTGTCTTTTCAAGGCTTTAGATACATTCTAATTAACACATCACATAATCACATTAAAGATATAAGTTATGCATTTATCAGGTAATTCTCTGATGATTTTCCCGGTAATAAAATCGTGCCCTGGAGCTTTCTTTACAGATTTATATACAGTTTTTGATGGAATTTTTAATTTTCTTCCATTTAAATTTTACAGGAAGTGGTTTCGAAAGGTCATCCGTAAACTCTGGTAGTTCAGTGTTGTTATAGTTTTTTCGTTTAGTGAGAATACTTTTTTCAAGTGGTTAGAGAAAGCGTTTTCTACATCACTTCTGGCCTAATGCCCAGCTAGTTGCCTAATTGATGGGCTCGATAGTGTTAACCTCTTTAGTTTTTTTGTTGCAATCTATAGTGAATAATCTGTTTTCTCGGTCTAGGCGACCGTTGATTTACGTAATTCTGGATTTCTTGGTCTTCTTCTATCTCAATGCAGCTTACCAGTTTTTCTTGGACTGATTGCAGTATATTAGGTAAAGGCTTATTAAATTTTTCAGAGCTGCTTATATCAGGTGTGGCTTCTTTTGCTGCTCTTTCCATTATATGTGCTAAACCATTGATTGCCGTATCAATATCTTCTGGGGTAGAAACAGAGTTGGATATCCAATTGGCAAATTTGTTTGTCTATATTTTTATATAAGGCCCATTTAGTTAATTTAGTCGTGAGACGTTGAAGTTGTTCTGGTTTTAAAGCTTTTTAAATATGGATACAATGTATGCAACGACAAACAGGTTTTGCGACTAGCGAAAAAAGTTAAAAAACTTGGACCTTATGCATTTAAAAATTCGAATGTTACAGAGATTCGCGATTTTTACGGGTCATGGCCATTTAAAAGACCATCTCCAACGTATTGTAGACAAGAATTAGACTATAGCTCAAGACTCATTATGCGAGAACTATCTCGGCTTTCGATATTCATTAATCCCTAGAAACCAATTTGCACCATTGGCTGTTCCAGTTTTTGAGAGGTTTACATTCAGGTTTAATTTTTTCTACATGATATCATTGATTCATCAAATTTCAGTTGAAACCAATCACTGCTCCTCAAATCATTTTCGAATTGTATAACATTTACGATCAGTCTCGCAGTTTCATATACATACATATATGAAAGTGTTAATTCACACTCTCTTTTCAAGATATAAAACAAATTGAAAATAGTTTTTTTTTAATTTACGGTGACCCACGACAATATTTAGTTGTAACACCAAACAAGTTTTGCAAATTGCAACTTGTTAAGCCTTGATAATTGTGTTTGACAGTTCGAAGCAATTTAGATCTATATTATACAATAAAATTGCCGCCCTCATTGGCACAGAACGCTACTTTTCTTTCTTTGGTATTCGACGGTCTCGAGTTCGATTCCCGGTGGTGACCAAATTTCACGGTTGGTTGGTTTTAATGTGTAAGTATGTGTGTTTGTTCGTGTATTGCATCGTGGGCTCCGTTTGTGGCATTGAGTGCTGGTGTCATCCAGCCAACTTTAATTGTTTTTACGAATAAAGGGTTTGTTTTTAAGCCCGACAGAACTTGAAATTGTAAAAAATAACACAAACAATTAAATTGTAATCAAAATTATTTTTTTATTCGAAAGATCAATTCGATGGAAAGATGGCAGTAATACTTGAAAATGATTTCGGGCATATAGGCACCGCGGCTGTTCTTGACTAAACGCATTCTGGACGTCCAATTTTGGGCCACTTTTTCGAGCACTGCTGGCCATATGTCACGAATAACACGAACAATGCTGGCCTCCAAGACGTCAATTGTTGCTGGTTTATCAGCATAAACAAGTGATTTCACGTATCCCCACAGGAAATAATCGAGAGGTGTCAAATCGCACGACCTTGGAGGCCAACTGACAGGTTCATTTCCCGAAATCAACATCGCTAAATTTTGATTTTAATAAGTCGATACGGTTGCGTTCGCTGTATGGCACGTAGCACCATCCTGTTGAAACTACATTTCGTCCGGATCAATGTCATCCATATTTTCAAACAAAAAATCATTGATCATGGTGCGGTAACGATCTCCATTGACCGTAACGCGATCCTCGGCCTCATTTTTGAAGAAAAAGGTCCGGTGATGCCACCAAACGGTGCAATTTCCTGGATGTAATGGAGTCTATATACTCGTATATCTATATATAATTTAAATATTTTTCCAATTTGCCAATAATGAGTTTTATGAAGAGTTTAGCAAAATTTTTCCATAAAGCTAAAATACAATTTGAAGAAACTGTTACAATGTATTTCAATTCAGAACCAAGTTGAGTGTTCAAATTTGAGTTAAACTTAAATAAATTTCAGAATATAATTACTCTATACAATGCACATGACGTTAATTCAACAGTCAGCTTTAAATATACTAAAACACAAACTCAAGTTACTGGATTCATACTCATTTGGTAAAATGAAAGGAAGAAGAAGCAAAATAATTCAAGCGTGCATGTGAAATAAGAATAGAAAATTAATATTTGATGCAAAATTTGAACAAATCCGGGATTGCGGTTATTATAAAATTGTTAGTTTTTTATTTAAGTCGCAATTAGTAATTAGTCAAAATAAGAACTTCAACAAATTGCATTTGTACAAACTTTTCCACAAACTCCAGCCGCCAACAATTATTGGCCTCTTCTCACATTTACTATTAACTTGCTAATTTATAATTTGTCTGGTACATGGGGAAACTCATTATAGCAGCGAAATCGTAATTATGGTCTCTAATAAACTTTGTAATACATATTCTACGATTTGTAAAAAAAATTTCACCCAAAATTTTAGAAAATTTATGGAAAGTATTAAAGTTATTTCGAAAATAAATTTATGTATTAAATGAAAAACGATTTAAATTGACTGACTTTGAATCTCAATTAACCCTCTTAACAGCGTGCGATTTTATCTCATAAACAAACCGTTTCGCTCAATTAATTCAATCTGCAAAAAAAAAAAATCAATTTTCTCGTCCAAATTGATTGATTGATTTTGAACGAAAAATTTTGTGAAATTGGTTTCGAATTAAATATTTTTCATTCTTTTAATCATTTGCAACACGCACACACAATACAAAATTCCATTCAACACTTTCAATTTTTACAACTCTAAAATGATGAATGACTTCTATCATTGAACCCGGTTTTTATAATCCCGCAATATTGTTGGTATTTGTTGTTTGAAAACCGCATGTATACATATTTGTAAAGCGATTATTATTATTGCGGTTATGTCTCGACGCATTAAGATCTTGAACTCAACATTTGATATTATGCGACTTCGGATGATTTATAGTTACTATATAAAGTTACACAAAGATTTCTGTTTGACTAGGTAGTAAATTAATAATTTTTTTTTTTATTTTTTTATTTCCAGGTAAGAAAACTAATCGGGATGTTGGATGAAATGTTTAATACGAGTAAGGCGGGGTATTGTATAAAATTATTCAATAAATTATCAGAATTATGCACCTACGCTATATATACATATACTTTCACTACTGTTAATTCAAATGGCGTTCCATTTATGGGACATATGAGACACCAATTTATATGGACACCTGTAATTCCTATTGATTTACCCACTAAAACAACTTAATAGTAACAGTGCTTTTCATCATGATATCATCATATACCAAGCTGCCATAAACGGAACGATGCAACTGCTGCGATAGTAATAAAAAATGCATTATAATCAATTGAATCTCGCTACTCGTACCTTATATGCAATTTTGACGCACTAATTAACAAGCAAAACTATTTTATTTTGTTTTGGTGAATAAACACATCAATTTAATTTGGGCACAATTGGTGGTGACTAAAAAAAATCTGTTCAAAGTCAAATTTTATTAAAAAATGTAAATCGGTGTCTGCACCTTTTGTGTTAACCCACGGGCAAATGATTTTTGTATATTAAATTAAGTGTTTTGTGTGCATCATGCAGTATGTGAATTAATTGTTGGATCATCAATTTTACGAAGGATTTCAAGTATGGTGCGCAACCATTATCAAACGAAATCTATAATATATGGTGACATATATAGTACACGAATTAAAATGTGTCATCGTTATCGAATGAACAGTTCAATTTGCAATTAAAGCGTTAGATCACAATCAGTGCGTTTTATAAGCAATTCGAATGCTTTTGAATTAATTTTTTTTTCTATTTTTAGAACAACCTGTTGCAATCGCATATCTGCATTTTAGAATTAAATATTAACCCTTTAAATAAATCTAGATCGCTCAGCACAAACATTTTACTATGTCTCGAGCTCACATAATTTTGATGACCTAAAATACATGAGATTTCATTGAAAACTTTCATTTGGTGATCAACTAAGTCAAAAATCATAAATTAATGTTAGACCTTCCTTTTTTGACTATCTTTTATATAGTTTCATAATTTAAATACCGCATGGTGGTACTATTTACTTGGTGGCTAGTGATTAAATTAAAGACATTATAGTTATTTTGTTGTAACGTTATTGCTCGACCCTAATTCCAATTTACTGTTCGAGACGCAGCTGGTTCTGCTTCGGTTAGCTAAGAGTAAATTGGGGTGCAGTTAGTTGTTATACCGGAACTTAATACATTTAAACATAATGCTATAGATTACTGCCTGAATTTAAGATAAGTAAAGTAATCTCGGTTGTTTACCATCACCAAGGATATCTCAGAGTTTTCTTGTCTGCGTTTATTGTCTGCTCACTATATTTGGTTTATTTCTAAAAAACGGATCAATGATGCCGAATTTTAAAAATTTGAAATTGTAGAATTTCTTAAAGTTAGGTTCTTTTTGAGGCAACTAAAAGAAATGTTGAGATTTTTATAAGTAGATATGTATTGAGAAAATTGAGTTCAACTTTAAAATTATTGAATTTCTGATTTTAACAAAAACTACAAGAAAAATTGAAGACAAGATATCTTTTTGACACGTCATGGATTTAGCGACATATTTCAACAACGGGTAAAGCTATGATTAATCCGCACAATCAAAACAGAATCAAATTCATTTGAATTTTAGAATACATTGCACTATATGTCAAGCAATTCTGATTTAAATATAATGTTCTCATCCCTAAATTAAATTTCTAAAACCGTGTTTTCTTGGCCAATATAAAATCAGTTAGAATAACATTTGTAAATAAGCTTTCAGCTTAAATATTTGATTGTCTCTCAGACATAATAAACAGCTTAATAAGCATTAGAACATTTAAAAATCTGATGGATAGGTTAGGTTAGGTTAGAGTGGCCGTCCTAATGGACTAGTATAGACACAATTTGGTCCGTAGCTGAACCACATTTCTGTGATCACCTCTTCCCTCATCGAACCATCCTGAGCTTACCAAGAAGCTTTGAAGGCCCTTGACATCGATCTTACTAAGATCCATCAAATCGTCCAAATGGGAAGTTCCCATAAATTTTATTGCTGTACACTAGACTAGGACAGGGGCAGAGCAGATGGAGCACAGTTTCTTCCTCCTCTTCATCACCATAGCTACGGCAGAAATCTTTTTGATCCATCCGTGAAGAAGCTTATCGCCTCATTCACCCAGAACTCTCTGGTAGGGAAACTCAGTTTGGAATCTTACCTCAACAGATAGCGAACGGAAAGCGTAGTCGGTAGTTTCAGGAATACCTGTGCTAACTGCTTGGCCGCAATATCCAAGGGTGTGAGATGAAAGAGAATCTCCAGAGCTTGGATAGGTGTGCTCCTGAGGGCCCCTTATGCACAAGCAGGCGGTTCTTTGGACTTTCATCAATAATTTGAAGTTAGCCATAATGTTTAATGCTGGCCACCAGACGGCAACCCCATACAGTAGTATAATACATTTGACCACTGAGACGTAGAGCCAGTGTACTATGTGGGGCTCCATACCCCATCTCTTTCCAATGGCGTTTTTGCAGGAGTAGAGCACTACAGTAGCTTTTTTTACACTTTCTAAGATGTTTGGTTTCCAGCTTAGCTTGCAATCCAAAAGTAGAGTAACATTTAATATTGGCGGGTCAGACTGTGGAAGTTTGTGCTTTCTGGTAAAGAGGACCAGCTCCGTTTTCTGTGGATTTGCGTTCAGTCCACAGCGGTAAGCTCACTCGGTGAGATAGCCGAATGCGTACTGCATCCGCTCAGTCCACGTACAAGGATATTTACCGAAGACCGAAATAGCACCATCATCCGCGTAGGCAACCCCCTGAAGCCTTGTCCTTCCAAGTTTAGTAACAGGTCATTAATGATCAAACTCCAAAGAAGGGGGATACACCCCACCTTGCGATGTACCTCTGCAAACATATCTGACGGCAGAAGGGGCGATAAGCTGTCACGATCCTGCCTCTAAGCATTTGATCTATCCAGCCTCTGAGTGATCCGTCTACCCCCAAACACGTATTTGAGCCCGAGTGATTGCCTCTGGTTTGAAATTGCTAAAGGCCCCCTTCTTTATCCAAGAAACTTACCAAGGAATATTCCTTATATTCAATTGATTTCTCAATCGAGCCAATAAGGGAATGGAGAGCTGTTTTCCCCGATTTTCCGCCTATGTACTACATGACTTGCGAAGCCTATACCCCTATTTATCACGAGTCTCTTCAGGGCTAGTATCGAACACTGCCGGAAATGCGTTTCTAGTAGGTATCTCCAGGGATTCCCCCACTACACGTAGTAATGAACCATCCGGTCGTTGAAGATAACTCGGGATGGAAGGACTAGAACGTATTACTTTGCGTAGCCTACAGCTGCCTCCGAGCACTCGTATATATTACCACAGTAGAGCCTCTAAGCCCTTGTTTTGGTTGCTCTTAGCTCGTACTTGTAAGTTTTGATGACCCAATTTGCAGCAGCATCTGTGTTCGACCATCAGGGTGGCCGAAACTTTCCCAAAGGCCTGCTTGTAGGACATGCACCTAACATACTTTGTTAAAAGCATCATTTAGGTTATTTACTAGAACATCAAGCTCCTGCATAGATGAAGATGAGTTTGGAACCGATACCGGTAATGAGTTTCCAAGAATGGTTCTAAAGGAATCTCAGTCAGTATTCTTCCTGAAGAATGGTTTACTAGTGGGTTTTGTATTCACTTCATACTGGAGATAACAATGGTCAGAAAAGGAATGGACACTTTCCAGTTGAATACCTTCTCCTTAATAAAATCTGAGACAAGTGTGATGTCTAGCACTTTCGTTTTTAGTAATGAAAGTGGGCTTACGCCCGATATTATATATATTTAGGTTAGTACTTAAAATTCTATCAAGGAGTAAAAAAAAAAACTGCAACTTTTTGTCTCTGAGCATCCGCTATTGCATTGCCCAACCTACCAGGTGGTATACTTTCCTCCTCGTATGGTAGGTAGGCCGATATTAGCCAGAGATTTTGCCATATCGATGCTAGCCACCATTACATCAGCTGTAATTTAGTAGTATAAAAATATTCAAATTTTTAATGGACTCAGATTTCATTTTGACGAGATCTGCCACCGAGTCAGCTTTAAAGTGATGGAGTTTGATCTGAAGGATCTTAAGCATTTGATAATGCTTACCTCCACCACTATCTTTATGTTTATATTAATCTAGGATCACGAAATTTTGGCATCCACACCTGCTGCATATGCCCCAGATCTGGGATAACTTATCTGAGATAACTTAATGTCTCAAACCTCCCAGGTACTTAGACTAACTGCCTCATTTTTTTACCACTGCTTTGAAATTTAATGTTCTGAAATACAAATAGATAAAGTACTTTCCAACTTATATGTTTAATTGCGCTTTTTAATGGTAATACCGTAAAACTATCGCATGGACTACTAACATACATGACAGATAACGTATACTAATTAAATTCACGTTTATCAAAATTATAACCGTTAAAATAAAATTTATAAAATAAACAAAATATTTAAGATCCCCAAACGACAACAATATATTCCTTATAAACTTATTTGTACATAAACCTGATTATTATAACAGATTCCCAGCGAGCTGAAAAATACTTAATTAGATTTATGTAAATTTCTTATTAAAACACCAACCGAATAAAAATTTGTGAATATATCTTCTTTCTAATTACTATAAATAGATCTAGAATTCTAGTTCATCTTGATTACAGCCCGGCAGCAATTCCCATCGCAAAACAAATATAAACAAATTACTGCAATAATCTTGTTCGCATGCCAAAATCATGTATGGAAATGGATTCAGACAGATTTACATACTCGTAAATACAAAACACAAAATTAATTTATACGTCATATTGTCATCGCGGGCACAATAAATTATAAGCAATTTAACAAAAAATGTTAAAGTATCAAGTTTGTTGTTCACACGCGAAACTAAAACGTTTTTTTTTTTTGTAGTGTTGTTTACCCAATAAATTATCAGCAAAGTCGTTTCTGTGATCTCATATACGCATATAATTGGTTCACATATATACAGATTTTTTTTTTTTTTTGATTAATCATTGCTACTAATTAATTTGAATTGTAATAGTCGATATTATTAATTGTTTCCGATCGTTTTTTTTACTATATTACTATGTACTTGTATTTCAATTTGTTTGTTTTGTGCGCGCAATTTGGTTTCAAATGACGAATGGGAATTCAATTGCAAATTAGTTTATTTTTATTTTTTGTAAATAGCCTTCACCCAAGTATAGAATACTCGGAAGAATTGTACGGTGGCCTTCTGATAATTAATTATATCAAAATAGTAAATCCAGGGGTGGAATGTGTGTTTGAGAATATATATAAAGCGTGTCCCAAAATGAACGCAAGATTTGAATTAAATAGAAAACACAGTTTTTATACACAAACGCACTCTTTTATCGATGCAGCGTTTAATTTTCTCCTGTAATGCGCGGGTGGTTGTGGGCTTGTTGACTTCAAATAACCCCATAAAAAGAAACCTAATGGTGTTAAATCACAAGATCTAGGGGGCCAATTCCGAACGAGAGTCGTGTACTCGACTAGGAAATGTCTCATGCAATAATTGAATTGGCTGTATAGCATGTGGCACCATCTTGTTGAAACCACATGTCACCTATGTCTATATCTTCCAACTGAGACAAAAAGAAGTGTGTTATCATGTCCACCACGCCGAATTGATGTTCCTATGGATTTTCATCAACACTCTCATGCACTGCTTCGATATTGACATTTGAACGGCTTGTTTTTGGACGACCAGTGTGTTTAGCGTCTCCAACTGATCCAGTCTCCTTGAATTTTACAATTAATCTCTAAACAGTTGACGAAGTTAAAACACTATTCCAACCATATTTTGTATGGCATTTTCGAACTGCGGCTGCCAAACTTTCATTATTTTTAAGATATTCTTCAATAATGAAAATACGTTGTTCTATCGTGTAACGCCACATTTTTACTAACCCTAACCTCTCAGCTGTCAAATGTTTTTTTTTTGGGTTGCCAACATTTGGCGGCAAATTCAAATCAAGCGTTAATTTTGGGACACCCTTTATAAATTAATAAACCAAAACGAAAAAAATATTGCAACATATGTATGTAACTCCGTTTTAAAACTCATCAGTAAAAAATGATTGACATCGCACACACCACATAACATGCATTAGTCATACTCTAATTCTAAAATTTAAAATTAATTTCGTATTATGAATCTCTATATATACCACATATAGTATCGATTTCTCATGTGTAGCTAATGGTATATCCAAATTAAGGAAATTTGGGAACGCGAATCGTGCGGAATCTATAAATATAATATCCTCCATATACAATAAAAGACATGATCACGAGTCGAGACACAAAGCATGGCAGATGAAAAATATATATTTGGAATGTGCGAACAATGTATTTTTATGTTTATGTATACTACAGTAGTTTTTGTATTCGATTGATACGCGCAGAACAACATCGAGTGTTATAATGTTGTAAATTTCATTAAAATACATTTATTTGTATCTAAAAATGTTATCGCTTATTCGGCTTACATATATGTATGTATATAGCATAATTATTTCTGGGTCAAAACGTGTTCTATTTTTAACAATTTATGAAAGACATATAAATAAATTACGAGATAAGAATGTTTAATTTATAAGAGGCTGGGTAAATAAATTGTACATACTACATATACATAAGATAAGAGTGCGAGTGTCTTTCGGGAAAAGAGGAAATGAATATTTGGTATTAAGTTTGATTTATTTCGCTGACAACTAAAATCTACACAGTTAGACAGTTTAAGATTTGATAACCTCGTGGTTAGTATGAACTCCTTGTATTTATCAACTTTAAATAACAGAAAATAGTATGACTTGTGTAAACAATATTGTAAAATGTAGGCAGGTGATTGAGTCACAATTATTAAATTTATTTGCTTTAACTTACAGCCGGGTAATGTCTTTGATATACGCCAATATAATTATACTTGAAACTTGGGCATGGTTTAGTACATCAGCCAATTTGAATGAATACGAGTATATAGCTTTCATTTGTTATTCCGATTTATTTAGTTTGATTTGGGAACTATGTGCTATGTAGCGAATCAGTATAGGTTATAGGTTAGGTTAGAGTGGCTGCTAAGGCACACTTAGACCGATGACGGTCCATTGTGATACCACAGGATCTTATTTCCCTATTGCCTTTATTGGAATCAGTTAGAGCTACTTATGTAGCTTGATATATCTCGCCCTTTACAGTTTTCGAGATCAGAGAGGCTGTCCATTAAAATCCTACCCGTATGTTTATGCCTTCGTTTTAATTCACGTCTACCTAGGGAGATTAGTGTCTTTGATTACTACCTCTTTTTTGAGTGCCGTAATAGGCCTGCCCTAATTTGCCCTTTCAGGTAGCAGTTGGAGAGTATTACCATCCCTAGCTAGTTCATCCACCCTGCAGTTCCCCATGACGTCTGAGTGGCTGGGGACCCAGACTATCCGAATGTTGAAATGCTCACTCATCCCATTTATAGAGACAAGTAGCAACTCAACTCCACTCTTGATGTCAGAGAAACTGATTCCAGTGACATGATTGCCGCCTGACTGTCCACATAAATTGCGATATCAATCGAGGATACCACATCATGTCTCAACCAAGTCAACACCTCCTCAATTGCTATAACCTCTGCTTGGTGCACCATGCAGTAAACAGGGAGGCGAACTGATATATCTTTTTTTGAATTTATCACAGAATACTCCAGCTCCTACATTACCATGTAGCTTGGAGCCATCCGTAAAATTCTGTAATGCTCCTGTTTCCGATAGTGACCCGCTCCTCCAAGCTCCTCTTGAAGGGCGTGTGTTTCGGAACCCTTTCTCGAAGCATAATGTTGGTGTAACGTAGTCTAGATTCTCCAGCTAAGGAAGGACCTTATAGCGATCTAATTATCGTCGAGTGTCCTGTCTATAAATATTTCCACTGAGATACGGCTGATTGTCGGGTGGTCGTATTGGCCGCCATCTGCTTATCATAAATATCGACAGGGAGAAAGTGAAACATAACCTCTAAGCAACGTGTTGGTGTTGTCGTCAGCGCCCCGCTTATAAGCCGTTCTTTGCTCCTTCTCGATCCCATTTCTGTAGATTACTTTTTCAAAAACTGACCACTGCACACTTACTCCATACATAAGTATAGGTCTTACTACGGCAGAGAACAGCCACTGTACCAGCTCCGGCTTCGGGCCACATCCCTTTCCGATCGCGTTCCTTCATGAGTATACATAGCTATATTAACCTTGTTTACTTTTTCCAAGATGTTAGGCTTCCAACTAAGCTTACAGTCCAAGATTACGCCCAAAAATCTTTCCTAGTCCTTTGCCGTTTAAAGTTTTAAAGTTGGGGGGTCTACTACCGGGATTTTATATATTTCCTAGTAATGAGTACCAGTTCAGTTTTGGACGAGCTGATTGCCAGTCCAAATCTGCTGACCCACCTCGAATGATTAGGAGGGCATTTTGGATTTCCTTAATCGTGTTTAAATATTTTCCAGAGACAGCTATCGCTACGTCATCTGCATAAGCAATCACTCCAATTCCAGACCATCGGCCTCCTAATGGTGGATTCCCCCAGCTCCGAGTTAACCATCCTGCTCACCAGCATATGATTGATTAATCCACTTACAGAGTAGTCCATCCCTAGTAGTGACAATCCCTCCAGAATTGCCTCCGACTTCACATTGTTATGGCGCCCTCATTGTCAAGGAACACCCGGTGCCCAGTCACGAGGCTTTATTTTTGATCGTATATAAACATCTATCAGCATTTCCAAGGTTTTCAACAGAAAGGATGATACAGTTCTTAAGTCTTTTGGGTAGCTATGTGAGGTTTTTCCCGCTTTCGTAATAAAGATCCCCCTGACCTCTGTCCACCTCTTCGGAATACAAATCAATTTTAAACACCATTTACAGATTGCTTCCAGCCAGTGGAGAATAATCGACGAATTGTTTTCAATTTCCACTGGTATAATTCGGTCAGGACCAGCCGATTTATAAGGTTTGAAACCTTCAAGTGCCCATAGGATCCGTTTTTAGTTACGATATCTTCTATGCGCAATGAATGTGTTTCTTGATGAGTACTAGTCTCTGTCGAGTCATCAAAGCTTCCTGGAAAGTGGGTTTCGATGAGAAGCTTCAAAGATTAGAAGCAGTCCAAGGTCCGTCCAGTTTAATTAGATAACTATGGGACTGGTTGGATTGGACAACCTCCTCTGTGCCTTCCTTACTTCTTTTTTGTATAATTTTAAGTTCTTCTTATAGGAGTCCCAATCCTGAGCCTATCTCGTACTTTTGACTCTATTAAAGGATTTCCTACGACCACCATGTTGGTTTTTACTTGCTCCTGGGCTTAACTATTGGGCAAACAGCATTAGAGGATCGGTTGCAGGTAATAGGGATAGTGTCCACCATGCAGTTCAGTTACTCCACTGTAACTGGCGGCTAAGGGGCCCCTGCGACATTACTAAATTTTTTAGCATTTCCATATTTTTGCTCTAGTTTGTCCTTCTGGGATTATTGACCCGAAACCGAAGTCAATTACTCCCTTAGTCGCAACAAGAGGAGCCAGGGACTTCTTGTTGATTAACATGCCCCCTTGGCGTCCTCTTGCCTTACTATCTTCCAGTTATCGGTTGGAAGACTATGATTGCTGATCCTAATTATTTTCAGGATCTCATCTGGGATAGCCGGTTCGGTTGTAGCCAGACGCTGGGAATCTGTTCCCTGCTCTCAGCTGCTAGCTCCACGCCCTACCAAACCTCCTTCTGGAATCAGAGCACGCCGTTAGCCTAACGCGCCCTTGGTACCATCCCGCATCTCTACAGGATGGAAGATGTCCTGGATTCTCTCTTAGAAAATTAAGAAAAACCGAGTGTGCGTTATACCACTAATCTCCATTTTTGCAATGTGATGCTCCCATCTTCATAACTCCTGTCAATGACGGCTAGCACCAACGCACACCCTGTTCACAATATCGCTAAACAACTTATGTTTAGGTACCTTGTGAGGAATCTCTTTATCCGCCCGTTTGTTGTCGACCGTTTCCAGCTCATTCTGAGATCGCTGTCTTTTCGACACATGGTCCCTCTCCAAGCTGTCGCAGGTAACAGTTTTCTTAGCCCATGCTACGGATTCCCTCTGCTCAGCTGTAAGTTGCCCCTCAATGGTTGCAGGGCTCACCTGGCCAGAATTCCGAGCGCCGAGTGTCTATTTCTATAGCGCTGCTTTGACAGAGGGTCCAGTGTTGTAAGAGGGCCCCACCTTTACGGTTCGAGTTCTCCCTAGGTGTTTTCTGCCTTTGGACAGTGCCGGTCTCGATTTTTTTTTTTTTAAACAAATAATGGATCTGCTCTACGCAGTCGTCTGTATTTCGGTTGCTTTAGAATGCCCCTTGCCAATTTATTAGGATGCGTCTCTAGTTTCAAATAATACTTGGAAATGAATTCTCAAATTTCAAATTTATTTGATTACGCGTGAATATGTTTTCTCCAAGTCAACCTTCTGTCCAGATGTAGACCTAAGCACTTAACATCGGCTTGTTGTGGAATAGTCATACAAGGTTTAATTTTACCGTTGTAACGTGCATTGATTTTTTTTTTTTTTTAAAAGGACTTGGCATAGACACTTTTACGGTCCTTACCCTTACCTTACATTCACACAACATTCATTCAATCCATTCATTCATCCCATACCTTACATTCACACAATTGTGAAAATTTTATTTTTTAACGACTTGTGTGACAAGTACAGTATACCACCTGCGCATTGCATAGCTCCATGTCACCCTGTACAGTGACATGGAAGATGGGTCGGCCCATGAGTTCTACATTCCAACAGAGGGTCATAGATGTTTTCAATTTAATCACCGATCGTAATCGGGAGATGAAAAATCCCTTTTGCATCCCGCCTCTGTTGGGATTCGAACCCTGTACCTCCCGATCCAAACGTCGCAGCTTTAACCACTGCGCTATTTGCTCGGTGTGCATTGATTTAGTTTGGTTCACTTTAATTCGCCCTGTCCTTAGCCAACCTTCAATTTTGTCACCAAAACGGTTGCGTCATCAGCAAATATTGATACTACTACTTTGTTGGTAATGGGTAAATCGGCTATATACAACAAGTATAACACTGGACCTATAGAACACTACCTTGCGGGACGCCTGCGCTAATATCATTTAGTTCAGTAGTTGCTTCCTTTTTTCAACCAGATATTTTCTTTGGTGGATATAGTTTTCGAGGACTGCATGCAAATTATTCGGCGGCGTTTTACAATATCGTACAATATTGTACAATATCAAAGAAGGCAGCAAGTTTTATGCAGTCAGCTGATAATTCTCTAATTATTTTACCGGTAATAAGGTCGTATCCTGGAGCCTTTGTTGGGCTTGTTTGCAGTTTTTGATTGCATTCTCAACACCCTTCCCCTTAAATTTTATAGGTTTTATCGTTGAGTCACTAATTGTTTTGATAGCACGCAGTTGTTAATTTCCTCATGTGGTGAAAACACTTTCTTAAAGTGAATCGCAAAAGCGTTGGCTTTTTAAATTTCTTGTAACTTTCCATAATGAGTAATCTGTTCTCTCTGTTACCGAGAACTCCCTTAAATAATTCTGGGCATCTGGGTTTGGTTCTTCCCTTAGAGCTATTCTCAGGCTTTTAATTGCCCGGTGACTTTTACTATTGCCGCCAAATTTTCCGCTTTTCTTGGATTAGTGTCAAGTTATTATTTGGAAGTTTATTAATTTTTTCAGAAATAAAGATATTGGCCGAACCCTTCTTTGCTGCTAGTTCTAGAGTTTCTTTTAGGATTCCTGCTGCCACATAAATATCTGCCGATATGCTAAGGGGGACATCCAGTTTGCAATTCTGTTCTACTAGTTTTCTAAATGTATCCCATATAGTCAATTAAATAATTAATTTTCTTTTTATTCGTAGGCCAGTATGTAGTATGTCCGGCTGATATATAATCCAATGACTGTTCCTCCAGAGCTGCATAGAGTTGTTTTCCCTTCACCATAGTTAATCTTGAACCCCATTGAGTATGTTTTGCATTGTAATCACTCCCTGCGAGAAACCACTCTTCCAGGCACAGCATGAGTACCCATTAAGTTTAAAATAGTTCTTCTTGGTGGAGTGAATTTCTGAAAACAGCATAGTTCCAATATTGTTCTCGATGAGAAATGCTTATACCTCTGCTTTGTGCTGTGCTAGGCCGTTTGCATCTCATATAGCTATTTTAAGGACAGTCATTTTTGTTTTTACCGACTATAAATCAATGTTGTCTCATTTTGCATCATTAAATCCTTTATATTAAATGCTTCTCTCCATCATCATCACCAAGCTTTGCAATAGATCAGTGAGCTTGTTTAATGCTATTGAGATATTCCCTTTTACATTTGGTTGAACTTATGGAGCGCCATCTTTAAGAATACTTGCATATGAATATCCAGGATGCACATTTACAATTACTTACGTATAAAATCTCTTACTTAATCAAAGTGATGACACAATACTTTGTATCAAATCAAAGCGGTGTTTTTGTTATTTCTGTAATATTTCCCTTTCAACACCGGAAATAAAACGGTTTCCCTCGGTTATTGTTTCAATAAATTTTATTAAATCTCTATACTTGGTTCCTCCCTCAAATAGATTGGTGGCGGTTTCTTCGTTTTTGTTTATCTGAACGCAAGTTCTTCTGTTTCTACCTAGCTAGAAAACTGGTGCCATACGCTAATTCGGAGCTATATAAATTCATTTATATTGTTTGTGATTTCCCTTTGCACTAAATCTGCAAGGTCATTTCTGTTACTGATTCCCTTGTTGAGGGCCATGGGCTAATTATGTATGTGGTGAAGTGCGAATCGAAGCGGAATTTTAGTAAATTAAATGCACACATCAATAAAGGTTGGCGTGGATTCAATCAGGTTTGGCGTAGATGTTGTAGTTACATTTTAAACAAATTTTTTTGTTTTTTACCATTACTTTAAAGCTTCATAAAAGTTCAGATTAAAATGTATCTTGCATTGTATCCAATTTCGTTTTTGACCGTACAGAGGTCGCTCCACAGATTAACTTAATGAGGTAATCCCTTTGCTGGAAATGAACAAGTATTATCAGCTAATTGTGAAAATATTATTTTTTAACGACTTTCTTTTTGTCAATGAAAATGACAACACACCGTCTCGTTTTTGAATCAGTATTTATTATTTATTCTCCTATTAATTTTACGGTGGGTCCACGCAGATGTTCTTTAAATTTTTACGTTTGTATACCTAATTATCAGACTATTGAAATAAATAAATTTGCTTCCATATATGTGCAATGCCACAGACTGGAATGGATCTAGGTAATGGGTATATGATAAACAAAACTGTATAAGGCACTTCACATACTTCAAAATTTAAGTAAACTAGGCATTAATAATATTGGCAACGCTGAGTAAAATTCTCATCTGCCTATTTGCACACTCGGCAATTAAATAACACAGCATGGTTTTGTTGGTGAAAGTTGAAATATTTTGATAAATCACGACTCTCACGACGTTAATTAATTTAAAAAAAAAAATGATCATATTTATGTATATGTATCATCAAGCCGAAAGAAAACGTGCAACGGTTGTTTACATCAGATAAGACCGATGAATCTTACACGCACACAGAAACATATATAGCCAATAATAGATCTATATAATTATCATATCAGATTTAACGACTTTGATATAATTTTTAAGTTGCCGGAAATGAACCATAAAAATATTTACACCTAAGATTTTTTTCCTATACGCAAAAGTCTGTTCTGTGTTATGATTGGTTAAATATGGAAACTGTTGTTAATATACAAGCTGAAAGTTTGATTGTTGGTTCTTTTTCAATATTATGATGATTTAATTAATGGTTTACAGCATAAAATGAATTTTGCTGTTTTTTGGGTGGTCATCGGCATCTCGCTCTTTTTAATAATTTTTATTTTTCAGCACACAAACGTAGACGAGCATATACATAATTCGCCGCAAGGTAGAAAATTATTTACCGCCCAAATTAAAAAACCATTAATAATTCGGTAGTTTTATATTTTGGTTTACATGCATATACGTACTCGTTTATAGTTTAAAATGGCATTGACCTGTGCAAGTTAAATTTATTATAGAATTAGTTTGTTTTGATAATTTCTTGCTAATTTGTCTAATTTTTGAAACTCTTAAACTGATTAACTTTGGTTCACACATTATAGGTTTTATCGATTTACAGACTGAAACGTACATGTATGAGCGATTATAATGTAAACTCTTTGAAAACGCCTTTCATTTTTTATACCGCTAAAAGCCAGCGTACTCACTGAGATCTTGCTTCATGTAAAATATCGGAGATCTGCATCGGATATCTGATCGCGATATTGTTCAGAGCTCGGTAGGTATGCTGCCTAGAACACTTAAATAAAATGATATTTTCATAAAAGTCTACATATTTTATTTGTTAGCAAGTACACTGTACATTTTTATTTAAACAGATAAACATACTTATATACATATATATTATGTACATTGTCTTATGTTTAATTTGAAAATATGTACTTTTAAATTTTTTAACTAGAATTGTTTGTGTGCTTCGAGTTCATCTAAATATTTGTTCACGTCGTTTTCTGAAATAAAAAAAATTAAAATTCTCTTTCATTTATTCATGTCTCGTATGCATTTGGAAATCCTTTAATCAGCTTGGCTGATGTACATATACGTACATATGTATGTATGTGATGGAATGCTATATGAACATTTTCTTTGAAAGCATTGCACATGTAATGTTATGTCTTATTATTACTTATTACGGTTGCAAAACAATAAATCGCTTCACCTATATCAATATTATAGATTTAGTAAGTGGGTGTGCAATGAATGTACTTACATATGTATATACATTCATTACGCGCATTACCCAATAGTTAACCTAAAAACATTTCTTGTAGTTGAATATCGTGGTAATATAATTTGCGCTTTCTTATATATTGTTCAGCTTACGATTTTTCAATGTCACTTCACAACCACCTCAAATTGTAATTTAACTAAAATAATTTAGATAGCGTTAAGTAGAGAAGATGTAACAACAACTAAACAACATAGAAAATCACTTTTATAGATTTTCATCATCGCATTTAGTTGTGTTGTTCAATTAATTGGACAATACACGATGGTATGCGCGGTGTGTTCTGGTTGAGAGGATACAATGGATGGATATTTACTTGATGTGTGTCTTGTTTTAAAATTTAATTTTTTTTTATTTGCTTTACAATTTTTTGTGTTGTTATAATATAAAAAATTTGTATAGGATATATCCGTTTCCAGGTCGGTAATTTTTCTAAAGAAAATTTCGTTAGTCAATATATACGCGATGATAATTAGAAGAACATTTTTGTATTGTTTCGTGTGCTGTTCTTCTTGGATGGGCGATATGAATCAATGCTTAAGAATTCAAAGTGTTTTTATTTTGAATAAATTAGTATACATACATATATACATATATACAAACTCAAGGTTGTAAATACACGCGGTGATTAAGCAAAATTCTTTCAAAAAAAATTACTTTATTACCTAAATAAGAGCATTTCCACTTTGACTGCACCAATTAAGTAATTACACACCTTTTTATGGAATGTACTTCACGTATTATCGCGCGCTTAACTAAAATTCCTTCGAAAACGTATATTAAGTAGACCGCGAAAACAATTTAATTGTTGAGTTCATATTAACCCAATATATGTACATATAATATATGAAGGGTTCTTAAAACAATTATAATCATTATATTGTTATAAAATATGAACAACCAAACGAAATAATTGATCAAGGGTGTCAATAACCTTGGTATATATGTCTATTTTTCTATATACACGTCTTAACTATTTAGCATGAATTTCACATGTCACAAACACATGAAATTATTATTTTTATACACCGCATTGATTACAAACATTTTACTTAAGTAATTTGAATATCGAACACTTTTATCAAGAATATATGTATATGAGCATAGTATATAGAGGGCAAATGAATAATCGTATATTTAATGAATACAGGTAACCCTAGCATAACACCTTGCCTAATAGTATAATATTATAAAATTATAATGCGTTACAGTTCGTTTTATTTTGGATGCATACTTTTGAATGATTTGACTTAATTTTAAATTATGTGAGCTAATTAAACTTTAAGTTATTATTTAGGGAAATACCGAAAGAGATTGAATTAAGTTACGAGAAAATTACGCCCTTTTTCAAAGCTTGATTAACGAAAAATTTAGTTGTTTTTCAATTAAAAAGCTTACGAAAAACCTAACCTCATATTCGTGTTTTAACTCATTTTTAGTTAAGAAAGATAGTAGACTAAATTAAATAATTAAGTGATTTTTATGACCATTTGCATGTATGATTTTTATGACCATTTGCATCTCTTAATTTCGCAATAAATTTAATTTAAATTGATTCAAAGTCCAATTAAATGGATTCATTTCCATTATTGATCAGTATGTGTGTGTGTAACTCCAATCACTTCAATTTTTATTCTTAAACTCATAAAGCTCGTACTTCAAGCACTCATACATTAAATTTAACCATATAAAAGACATTTAATGAATTCTATAAATTTTATAAATTTTTTTAATTCTATAATATTTTAAAACTCTATAAATTGTTTGATTTCTATAAATTTCATAAATTCTAAATTGTTTGAATTCAAAAAAATTTATAAAATTCTACAAATTGTTTAAATTCTATACATTTAATAAATTCTTCAAATTCTATAAACTCTACAAATTGTTTCTATCTTATAAATTTCATAATTTCTATAAATTTTATGAATTCTACAAGTTCGATAAATTCTACAAATGGTTTGGATTCTATTTCTAATTTCATAAATTCTATAAATTTTATAAATTTTTAAAATTATTTAAACTGCTTGATTTCTATAAATTCTATTAATTTTAAAAATTCTAGATAAATTCTACAAATTGTTTGAATTCTAAAATTTTAAAAAATTCTACAATTGTTTAAATTCTATAAAACTTAAAGTTAAAAGTTTTATAAATTTTACAAATTGTTTGACTTCTATAAATTTTATAGATTCTATAGATTTTAAAAATTAAATTAGATTAAGTTCTATGAATTTTAATAATTCTATCAATTCTACAAATTGTTGAAGTTCTATAAATTTTAAAAATTCTATCAATTCTACAAATTTCATAAATTCTATAAATATACTACAAATTGTTTAAATTCTATAAATTTAATAAATTGTACAAATTCTAAAATTTCTATAAATTGTTTTAATTCTATAAATTTTAAAAATTCTTGTAAATTCTATAAATTATTTGAATTTTATAAATTTCATAAACTTTGTACAAATCTTATAAATTCTTTATGTTCTATAAATTCTACAAATGGTTTGAATTGTATGTCTAATTCCATAAATTCTAAAAGTTTTAAAAAAAATTGAAATTCCATGATCTATTCATAAAATTCACATCATCGAATCTTATAAATTTTAAAAATTTTATAAGTTGTCTATAACTATAAATTTCATAAATTTTTCAAATTCTAAAAATTCTACAAATTGTTTAAATTCTATAAATTTCATAAATTATACAAATTTTATAAATTCCAAATTTTGTTTAAATTCTACAAATTCTACATATTGTTTGATTCTATAAATCTAATTTATTAAAAATTCTAATTTATAAAAGTTTTAAAATATTCTACAAATGGTTTGAAATTTATAAATTATGAAATTTATAAAATTCTAAGTTTTTTATAAATTCTTAGTAATTCCTACAAATCCTGCAAATTATTTAAAATCTATAAATTCCGCAAATTATTTCAAATTTATAAATCTTATAAATTCTATAAGTTTTATAAATTCTAAAAGTTCTATAAATACTACAAATTATTTGAATTCTATAAATTTTATAAATTTAAAAAATTATATAAACTGCTTGATTTCTATAAATTTTATAAATTCTATTAATTTTAAAAATTCTAGATAAATTCCTCAAATTGTTTGAATTCTAAAATTTTTTAAAATTCTGATAATTCTACAAATTCTGTACATTTCATAAATTCTTCAAATTCTTTAAACTCTACAAATTCTTTCAAATTTATAAATTTGAAAATTTCTATGAATTTTTAAAATTCTATTCATTTTACAAGTTGGTTGAATTCTAAAAATTAAAATTCTGTAAATTCAAATTTAATAAATTTCATAAGTTCTGTAAATCTTATGAATTTTTTAAGTTCTATAAATTCCACAAAAACCATTTGAATTCTATTTCTAATTTGAAAAATCCTACAAATTTTTAAAATTCTATAATTATTCTACAAATGGTTACTGATTAAAATTTCATAAACTGTTTAAATTCTATAAATTCCACAAATTATTTGAATTCTGTACATGAATGCTACAATTTCATAAATTCTAAATATATACATTTTTCAAATTGTTTGAAATCAATAAATTTCAAAAATTTTGTAATCCTTATAAATTCTATAAATACTAGAAATTGTTGAATTCTATAAATTTGGTAAATTCTTCTATTTCTAATTTCATAAATTCTATAAATTTAATTTTTTTTTGAAATTCTATGAAAAGATTGAATTTTATAAATTTTAAAATTTCTATAAATTGTTTGATTTATGTTCTACAAATTGTTTGACTTATGAAAATTTCATCAATTCTATAAATTCTACAAATGGTTTGAAATCTATAAATTTCATAAACCTTATAAATTCTAATAATTCTACAAATTGTTTAAATTCTATAAATTCTACAAATTGTTTGAATTCTATAAATTTTATAAATTCTAGTTTATAAAATTTTTGAAAAAGTCTACAAATGGTTTGAAATATATAAATTTCAAAATTTCTAAATATTTTATAAATTCTTAACATTCTACGAATCCGGCAAATTATTTAAAATCTATTCTAATTTATCTAAATTCTGCAAACTATCTGAAATTTATAAATTTCATAAAATATATAAATCTGATAAATTCTAAAAACTTTATAAATACTACGAATTATTTAAATTCTATAAATTTGTAAAATTATATAAACTGCTTGATTTCTATTAATTTCATAAATTCTATTAATTTTAAAAATTTGTTTGAGTTTGAGTTTATCTAGACTCTACAAATTGTTTAAATTCTATTCATTTCATAAATTATTCAAATTCTATAAACTCTACAAATTGTTTCAAACTTATAAATTACATAATTTCTATAAATTTTAAAAATTCTATAAAATTTCATAAATTCTATATAAACTTTAAAAGTTCTATAAATTTTAAAAATTATATAAATTTTACAAATGGTTTGAATTCTATTTCTAATTTCATAATTTTCATAAATTTTAAAAATTTTATAAATAATCTACAAATTTGACTTAAAATTTCATAAACTGTTTCATAAACAAATTTACAAACAAACATTTTATAATTTCAACAAATTTTATAAGTTCTAAATAAATAAATTGTTTGAAACCAATAAATTTTATAAATTCTATAAATATTCAAACCGTTTGAATTCTATAAATTCTAAAGATTTTAAAAATACTACGAAATTTTTGAATTCTATAAATTCTACGTATTATTTAAATTTTATACATTTCACAATTTAAAAATCCTATAAATAGTTTGGATTCTCTGAATTTTAAAAATTCTATAAATATTCTACAACTTATTGGACTTAATACAATTTCATATATTCTATAAATTTAGGTTCATACATTTTACAAATTGTTTAAATTGTTCAAATTTTTAAAATTTCTCAAATTTGAAAAAAATTGAATGTTAAATATATTCTAGAATGTAAAAAATTTAATATTGTTTAAGCAAAGAAACTCTGAATCATCTGGACATTGGAAACTATTTCGATCCACACTTTGTTTTTAGTTGAACATCTGACAGTTATGTTAAATCTAAAATACTAAAATTTTAATATTTTCATGTCAGAATTATTTTGAAATGCGTATAAGTTGTAACTTGGTAGTGGCATACCCGTTGTGTAACTGCGATTAGTACCGCAAACGTATTTTGCTGTTTTACTTGATAAATTGTCTATGTGATCGCATAACCAAATTTCAAATGGAATCAGACCGTGTAATATAATCGTTACATGTAATACAAAAACAACAATTTTTATAGATTATATCGCGGGTGTAAAATAGCGAGTAGGTTTTTGTTGTTGACTAAATCTTATATTGACACATTTATCATACATCTATATATATATATATATATATATATATATATATATATATATATATATAATTGAGCTACATGCGTCTTACTTCTAGACATATCGTCACCTCACATTACGTACAAGTAAAAAAAAAAACTCAAGATCGCTTACAAGAATTCTATTAGAACAAAGCCGTACATATTTGGAATATATCGAGAAAGTGTACGTATATACATATTGTACAATATACATATATATTCTAAGCACATATTTACCCTCGGCATAACGTCACTCTTCAAAGGATCTTATATAAAAGTAAAAAAAATATTCTTATAAATTTTGAGTTGAATGAATAATCGTTGAAAAATTTTGTATTTTGTACATAACTTATTTTTGTATACGAAAGAATAAATAATATTGTAATAATAGTACCGGAGAATAGTAATAATGGTAATAATACAATTGTTATTATTTAATGGTGATTGTTTTTATTTTTCTGCCATGCTTCTCTGAACACAACACTATTCGACTATGAATGTCTACTAAATATATATACATGTACATATGTTTGTGTGCATATGTAAGCAAGGCATAAGACGCGAATAAATATTTTTTTGCGTTTATTCAGTAAGAAAATAATTTTTTTTTAGACATAATAAACATACATATTCCCTCGATGGTATATATGTTATGTTAGTTAATCATGAGTATATACAGTAGTATAGTGTATATACGTATACATAGAGTTATTATAGTTATCATGTTTGTTTATTCAGTTGTTGCTGAATTGCTTTTCTTTTGGTATTTTCCGATGTGTAAATTATTTATACACAGAATAGTTTTTAATTTGTGTCTCCTCTGAGTTCTGGTCATATTCTTCATATCATCATCAACAACATCATCGTCATAATATATACATAAGTAAGGTGGTGAGGTGCATTGTTGAGTTAATGTGTGTTATTGACATGATCACTTTTCTTCTATTCATTATTATAAATCTATATTGCTGTGCTGTATTGTTTGAGTTTTCGGAAGGAGGTGATGTTAGTACACCATTTTTCTAAAATAAATGCATTTGTTAATAGTTCAGAGGACAAATGAACCGCTAATCGCTTTATAATGTTATTATAAATTTGAATATATGATATATAAATGAATTAAAATGAAGGTAAACTTCCATGCATATGTTGATATCATTTTTATTCGTCAAAACGCCATTCATTCAGCTACCAATTTCTGTTGGCAAACTTTTTAACTGACGATGATACAGTTGTCACGTATTACTGTAATTAATAAGTTTGTTTTTTGCGGTCCCCAACAGCAAACTTTGTTAACTTGATTTTTCAAATTCTCGTTTAAATCATATATCTTATAAGCTGAGAACGTATAATAATTGCTTAAGTCATACAATTTTAGCTTATGTTTTTAAAACACTGATTTTTCAAAATACTGGTACTGCCGTGAAAAATAATCCTCGCTATTTTAAAATCCTGGTTTGGGTTTTATTTGAATTCTTGCTTATTGGGTTGCAGCTTTTGGTTTTAATAGAACTTACCTGATAGTTAGAAGTGACGTTCCAATCTATTTCAATTTTCACTTTTAATTTGACAAATTAATGTTTCATATATTAGTCAAATTATAAACAAAATATAAAATTTAATTAAAGTCAATTGATAAAAGTGTACTCTAATAAAACGGACGGTTAAATAGATATTATTCATATCACAAAATCAGTAAAACTATTTTTATTAATTGGGGCGCTCCAGTACTAGATTTTGAAAGCCACTGTTGTGAAAAAGAGAAAACTAGGATTTCGTACCTATCCCGATCTAACATGCAATTTGGTCTAATCCACTTAATTTTGTAAAATCCTGAGTTGATATAACTAAGTAATTCAATGTGTGCTTATATAATGATTGTGTCATTTCGCTCTCTAACGTAAGTCATATGGCTTACATTTTTTGGTTTTTACTTGTTACTAATGTATAACTAGTGATTAAATCGATAATTATAGGTGAACTGGTAGATTCAATTAGTTAGCAGTCTAGCTGCGAGCTACCTCGACCATTCCAAAGCATTTGACTTGCTCCTCGTATACAAATTTCAAAAATTCGCAAGGGCGGAACATTTATTTATGTAGGGGCAAATCTAACGATCAAAAAAATATCAGCGCTGGCATAGTGGTGACTAACCACTGTGAATACTTTTACTTTTAATTTACAGAAATGTATGAAGAATCATTTTTTGCTCGTTCGGTTGGTGGTTGACTTATGGAAAAAGATAACAAAGTTTTAACTTCTTCCTTAAGAATGGATAGAATGAAGTTTGCTTCAGTTTTAAATTTCCTTAACCATTTTGAATTTTTTAAGTAAAAGTAAAAGGTAAACAGCAAAAGTAGAAAGTTTTTTCATTGGGGATGAGCTGTTAGTCATCTTAAGGAAATACTCATGCCTGCTGAAGCTTGAACATGAAATTTGTTTGTTCATTTCGTTACATGAGAAAGTACGCGACCAATATAAGGTCTCAAACTCAACCGCTAAGAAAAAATAGCCACTCCTTCAACGGCTTGGCCAGAAGAATTTTCTATCCAAACTGGGTTAATTGAAATTTAAATTCAAATTTCCTTCAAATACGTTAAAATTTAATAATTATTTAAACAAATTAAAAGACAGATGAATTCGAGTTTGAAAAAATTGGTTAAAAATTTAAAAATTCCGTTCTTTATTAAATTCTGAAGTAGAAATTCGAATTGAATTTACAAATTCTGAATTTCGTACAAATTAAATCATTGAATTTTGAAAATTTTGATTTTCCTGAAATATTAAATTTTCAATATATCGAATTGAGACTGAATTTTACTAGTCTGAACCAAAAACTTCAAATTGTATTTTAAGATTTACAAAATTTTAGTAATAAGTACAAAATATCTTAACTTTAGAAAATTCGAAAATAACAATAAATAATTTTAATTGGAATTTCTGGAATCTGAATTCAAAATTTCAATTTTAATTATTAATCTTTAAAATTTTGCTTGATCAAAATATCAAATTTCGATATAGTTAAACGAAATTTCAAATTTAAATTTTAAATTCATAATTATAAAATGTAAATTCAAGTATCCTACAACAAATTTAATGTTTATTCCAGCAATTTCGAAGGCAGATAATTAAAATTGAAATTTCGTATTCAGAATTAAAAATGTACGAAATTCAACTTTTCGAAAGGTTTAAAATTTAAATTGATACTTCGAATTCTGAATTTCTAAAATATTAAGTTCATATTTAGTAATCCAACTCCAATATTCCAATATAACACTTTAAAATTTAGGTATTTTTTAAAATTTAGCAAATCTGAACTTATTCTTAAATTTGAATTACTGCATTTTAAAATTTTTAAGTGTATAGTACGAAAATAACAATTTAATTTGTCCGTAATTCAGAAATATTAGTTTTAACTTGAATTTTGAATCTTTTGGAAATATTATAACTCAAAATTTAAATACAAAACTACTCTCGAAAATCGTTCAAATGTGAATTCGAAATTTCAATCCTAATTATCGAGCAATATTTGGAAATTTGAATTTTTAAAAGTTTCAAAATTTATAAAAAATTAAATTACGAATTTCTAAAAATGTTGATTGAGAATTATTAAATTTACTTACTAAAATGTTTAAAAAATTGTAAACATGCATTTCTATATTTTTTGGCCTAAATTTCACAGTCCAGTAGTTTTAAACTTCGAATTAAAATGACAAATTCTGGATTTAATTAAATTTATGAATTTTATAAATTTTAATTAGTCCAGGTACTTCTTTGATAATGAAACCGACTTTTTAGTTAAACAATTCCCAATTTGATATTGCAGTTTGAATTATTAATTTTTAAAATTTTACATTTTTCCAAATATTAATTTCCAATTTACCGATTTTTTTTACAATTCTGGGCTTTATTTTAACTAGAGCATTCCAAAAATTTTGAATGCATAGCACGTAGAAAATATCGAAAAAACTAATTTTTCTTGATCTAAATTCGAAATTTTAATTTTATCGTACGTTAAAATTAATTTTTAAATTTGACGTTGTTTCATAAAATTTTAATTTAAATATTATCTGATATCAAAATTTTTTAATTCGAACCAATCGAGTCAACATAAGAAAATTAATATTTCATCCAACAATTTCATAGATTGCGATAAAAATATTCTTATTTCAAAATTCGTTAAATTTTAAAAAGGAATTTTATTAAATTTAAATTTTGAACATTTGTTTAATTTAAAAAAATTTTAAATGATAAAATTTAACCAATACGATATTTTTGAAACTTTTCAAATAATTTGGATTATTGATTAGTAAATAGAAAAAAAGAAATAAATTTAATTTTAATTTTAGCTTTAAAAATGTTGTTTAATTCGTTTTCGTATAACTTCGCTGCAAACTCTAAAATTTCAATTTATATTATTGAATTTTGAAAATTTTGGATACACGAATCAATTTTGATAATTTTTCATAGCTTGAAATGCCGAATTTCAATTTTTATGAAATTTGTGGACATTACTGATACATACAGTGTTAATATTTATCCATAAATTAATGTGTTAAAGTTCAAATAAAAAAATAATATTTGATCAGTTTATAGGACCCACACGGAGGTCAGTTGAAAGATCGATTTGGCTCAAAATCAGGGACTGATTTTCAACTGGGATTTTATACCTAGGACTGACGAATAGCTATTGCGCAAAAGCATTTTTATGATGTTTTAATAATGGATGTGTTTTACTAATGGTTTATGGTAGGAGCAATTGATATGAATACATACGCGGGGCCCTTCGTATCTGTGTGGGCTACCAGTCGATCACGAGTTACCGGTTGGGCATCACTGAACTATACAATGCAATTTCGTGTTTTAGCGAAAGAATAAGAAGAAAATATTTGGCATTTCGATTACAAAAGTGATCATTCTAATAAATTTAAAGACGCAATTAATTCTGAAATTAAGTCAAATCTCCAATATTATGTTAAATCCTATAGTCCTTTAACCTTAGTGAGTTACGAATAGTGGCACATAGATTAGCAACGGAATTTATCATGAAATTTTTGCGCATTTTAATATTCCCGCTGGTATATGAAATCGAATTCATCAATCAACTTTGGTATATTGTGTGTGTTGCACGTGAATTTATGTATACATTGTACATGAGAACTAAACCATTAATTATTCGTCACGTGAAAACCATAAATTTTCATTAGTGTTGTATAATTAATAAATTTCTGTGGACATTTATGCAAACTGGGGTGACATTTTATCGGATTCGTATACAATACATTTTCATCAATTTCACGGGAAAAGGGCACATGTTGATACCTAAAATAAACAAATGAATTTTTAATATATTGTTCCACTTGTATTTGTATAAATAGCGCAGCACCCTTTCAAATCCGATAGTAAAAAAGAAAAAAAATTTTTAAACAATATCACCAATTTTGTCGAAACCCTAAAAAACATATATTTTTCCATTTATTAATTATCACGTTTCCAGTTAGTTTTCCAATCGTATTATAAATATTTCCCACCTATATACAACACAAGTGATATACGTACATGATTCATTATTTGGTTCATAATAAAAATTTCCCATCTCGCACTACATATTATAAAATCATTTGAAAAGTATTTGTACTGTGTAAACAAACATTAGCCGAGTATATACAACATATGATTCTTATAAGTATTAAGATGAAAATTTCCCGCAACTTTTCGTTTTTTTTTTTTTTGTAATATTTGTTTGGGGTGAACGAATTGTCGATATTTTTATATACAAAAATAAACAAACCATAAAATAATAACAACAATAGAGTCTTGGATCTATATGTACCACTACACTACTACATATACTATACTTTTTCTCAATTCTATACAGTGGTTTTTCCGTATTTTGCGAATAGTAATTGGAAATTCTGTATACATAAATATGGGAGTCGAAATTCATTTTGTGGTGGCTGTGTAATAGTATATACATTTACTATACATTTAGCTATATTAATCTTAATTCTATACGGAGTCGTATATAAGAAAAAACTAAAAATATATTTTTATGTGCAGACATTCACGATATTATATAGTATTGAGGGTGTGTTTCACAAATTTTATAAATACATTATTTTCAGGAAGTAAATCGGAGATATATACTAATGACTACTAGACACTATGTATATATCTATGCTTCTATTGTTAAGTTTATGCGCGCATGAATTTATGTAGGATGGTTGACAATGAAATTTGAATATCTTATAAATAAATTGTACTATATACTATATAAAGTTGGGGGAGTTAATGTTAATCAAAAAATATGAATTTGGTACCTGGCTACATCGCTATTAAGCAATGAAAAACATGTAAAATGCTAAAATAAGAGATAACTGCGCGAGATAAGCATCAGGATGTACTGTAATGTGAAAAACAACTTTCTTGAGGGTATCAAATTTTATTTTTTAATGGTTTCAGGTTTTATCATATAATTCACCAGAAATTAAAGTACGTGATTAAACTTTGTATAATATTCAGTAATCCTCTAATGTTGTGTTGTTCAAGTTTTTGTACATTATAATATATAATATTTCTACTTGTTCTACTTTTTATCGTCCACCTTTATTTTACACTACAAGCAAGCGTAAGGAAACAGTTTGGAGAGTAATGTCTATATTTTATGATTTGATTATTTTCAATAAGCAGATCCGGTTATTTGGAGTTGGCCCTCAAAAATTTGTTGCAACCAACATCTAGTTTGTATTCTAATGTTCATCGTAGAAAAGTGAGGTATGTATAGTAAACTAGATCTGGAAAAAAGTGTATTATGAAAAAAATAAAAAAAATAAAAAAAATAAAAAATAAAAAAAAAACCACTATATACCGTTTACATTAAGCACAATATTGAACATTAGACATATGTATTACATTTGACATCTTGTCCGTTTAGTTCACGGTTAAGTTCAACAGCTTAAAAATTATTTTTTAACTGTTTTCTACTGAAGCGAAGTAATCATGATTTTGTTGATGTAAATTAACCTAAATGCCTCAAAATTATATAAATTCAGAAATAAACTCCATTAAACTGTTAAAATTTGAAAATACTAATCCATAAAAAGTTTATTTTTAATTCAAAATTTGCTGGGATATACATTTTTTTTTGTTCATATTGGACATACAAAACTGTTGAGTAGAGCTTCTAAAAATTAGTTTTAAAATTCGAACTTGATTGAATCGACATTTTAAATTCCGAAATTTAAACTTTTAAATCCATAACTAATTCAGTACAAATTCTGTTCAACTGAACTAGCCCAAAATTATAAATATTCGAAAATTCATTATATTCAAAATTTTGAATTTTTATACGTAGGATCTCAACAATCATTTTAATTTTGAAAATTGTTGGTAATTGTAAATATCCTAGAACCTTTTCAAAATTTTAAAATTCAAATTGATATTTAGAACTCAGACTTTATCTAAATTTTGGTTTCAAATGTTCACTCAAATTATATACCCAGAATTCCAAGCAATTTCCAAAATATTCGCAAATGACTTACAACTTTAGAAACTTTCAAAATTCACTAAAAATGCCTAAACTTCAAAAATTCAAAATCGAAATACATAATTCATTTCGGAATACATAATTCAATACATTTAGTATTGTAGTACATTCATCCTTCCTGCGTTCACACAGCATCCCCATTTTTACTCGAAATTAGAGATGGAGTTACTTTTAAGGTTTAACCAACTATGTTGAGTCAAATGCCTCAAATGGCTTGGTTTTTCATCAAATGAACTCAAAATTTTAACAGGTGCAGCTGAATGAAGAAAATATTTAATTAGAAAAGTTAGGAAAGCATTATCATTTTGAAATTTGGGAAGTTCGTCATTGTAAGATTGTGATACGTCTTTGCAAATTTTGGATTTTAAGATTTCTAAAAGATTCTATTTTACATATTTAATGATATAATTGTTGAGTGCAATGTTATTAATCATGATTATGTTGCTTACGTCCAGTCCAATGATACTGATAATTCACCCGACTGGAACTTAGCCTGTAGGCTAGTCACTCACAACACCTTGCGCTGGAGCGTGTTCTCCTTCTCACCTTATAAATCAGGTGGTCCAGATGGAGTTGTTCCTTCCGAAGTACAGCATGAGTTTCCCCTAATTCAGCAATATTTATTTCGACTCTGTCAATTTTGGAATTGACCAAACCATTGTTACTTGGATTGGATCTTTGCTGAGGTCGCACATTGCTGTGACCGAGCTGAACTCCCTTTCTATTTCGGATAAAGTTACCAAAGGGTGGTGTCCTGTCACCTCTGCTGTGGCTCTTAGTTATTGACGAATTACTTGTAAAACTACAGCAATCTGGCTTCACTGCTCAGAGTTATGCTGATGACTTAGTCGTTCTGGTTTAGGGTAAATACCTTAATGTACTATCAGACTTAACGCAACGCGCTCTCCAAGTTGTAGAAATGTGGTGTCTAGAGAAGGGTTTGTACGTTAATGCATCGAAAACTAGTCTGATAGTCTTCACCAGACGTAGGAATACTGAATGCTGTCTGCTCCTTCACTTTTTGGAGAAACGATCACTAGATCCGACACAGTAAAGCATCTGGGTGTCATTCTGGACAGTGATCTCTCCTGGAAATTTCATATTGAAATTAAACTGCAAAAGGTCACTTCCATTTTTGTAGTGTATAGAAGAGCATTTGGGAAGTCGTGGGGTCTGACCCCCAAAACGCTGATTTTATTTACAAATTTCTAACTTTACCTATGCTATCTTACGCGTCTGTTGTGGTTCCGTCAGATGGCCTGTGGTTCCGTCAGTTTCTGTCATTGCGAAGCTTAATAGCATACAAGGTATGGCTTGTCAAGCTATTACGGGTGCTATGTCGTCGTCTTCCATACTTGCTTTGCAGGCAATCTCATTTCTGCCCCCACTGCAGTCGGTCATCCTGGGTACAGCATGCTCCGCTGCCTTTCGCCTACGGTGTATTGGTGCATGGAACGCTCAGTCGCTCGTGTTTTTCGCTGACGGGTCTCACTCTAATTTTAGTGCAGGTTTGGAAACCTATTGTCCTCCACATGACCTACGATCATGTGGGAGTCTAGGCCGGAACTACACGGTATTCCAAGCGGATGATCACTTCCAAGCTGGTCAAGGACTGTAAACATTTTATTAACGTCCTTTGCTCTAATAATCGTAGGGTTATGTGGGTTCCGGCTCATTATGGTATTAAAGGTAATCTATCTGATTACTCATGTTTTAGCTAAAGCAGGTTCAATTATGGAATTCAATGGAGCTGAACCGGCAGTGCCCCTGACCTTTAACTGTGATAAGAAAGCTATTAAGAACTACATGTTTTTGCAGGCTAAGCGTAATTGGCTAGCTTCCACTATACGCCGAGTGGCTAGGTTCTTCATTTGTGAACCTAATCTGAGGGTTACAAAGTTTGTTTTTTCTTTGAAGAAAGACCGACTGAGAGTTCTGGTCACTATTCTGACCTTCCATGGCCGTTTTAAACTCAATTTACAAAGAATTGGACTTGTTCAAGATTCCTTGTGGGACAACTGTCTTGATGACGATGACAGCATTCGCTGTGTTTGTGGTTGTCCCGGTTTCGAGGTAGTTAGGACACACATTCCTTCTATATGTTTTTTACTTTTAGGTGGCAAAATTGGATACAATCGCTGTCTTAATAAATTATCTAGTTACTCGGGCACCAGAGTAATACAATATTCAAGTGAATATTGTCCTAATTTTGTCTTAAAAAAAAAATGAAAAAATTAGGATTGGTGAAGTTTTCGACAGGTGAAGTTTGTCCTAAAATTGTACATGCGTTAGTGTGCAATGTACAACAAAATTTGCTAGGAAATATACATGATTTCCTGAATTTTCTTGGTAAAATCCTAGAAAACGGACATGACGCATATACCAAGATATTTTATAGGTCTAAGCTATCCAAAAAATATTTCAATTTTGAAATAAAGGGGATTAGGGGTAAGTTTAGTTTGACCTCAAGTATCTCGATTATATGATTTTTTTGAATTTTCATGGGAAAATTATAGGAAGGTGGCACCATAATGACGCATAGACCAAGATGTTTTAAGGTCTAAGCTATCCGACAAATATTTCAATTTAGTAAAAAATAGGGGATTAGGGGGTTTAGGACAACCATGTTTGGTATGACCTCATGTATAGACATCTTGGCGTTTGCTTCATTATGTTTTCCGAACCCTAGGATTTTTCCAAGAAAATTGATCATCGAGATACATAACTTGGTTGTCCTAAACTCCCTAATCCCCTACTTTTTCCAAAATTGAAATATTTTTCGGACAGCTTAGACCTTAATATATCTTGGTATATGCGTCATTATGATGTCCGTTTTCTAGGATTTTCCAAAGAAAATTCAGAAAATCATGTGTTCGTCGTACCAAATATGATTTTCCTCATAATAAAATTCGTTATACCCGAGGCATTCTGCTTTACACACTAACACATATAAGAGGAAATGGTTTTTGTTGTTTTTTAGGACAAATTTCACATACGTAATACAATCCAAATTATGGTATCTGATCTAAGGTTTCTAAAATTTAGATTTTCATATACCTCAAATATCTCTCTAACAAGGTTTTATTTTCTCGCAGTCATCTTTGATGAATGGATCCAAGGTTGATGTAAGCTCTTTCTTTGATAATAACTTTATCAATCTTATTAGTGAAAAACATTAAGGAAATAAAAATGTCACCTTATTTGGGAGATATATGTATATACTTACCTATCCTAAAATGAAATAATATTTTAAGTATAATTTTAATTTAATATTTCAGTCGATGGTTAAGAAATGGTTTAAAACTGTTAAATTATATTTGTTTGTACTTTGTATATAAGATTAAGGACCGTACGAAATTTGTACCAAAAACCATTCAAATTTAAACAAAAAAAATACTATACACCTGTTCCATTTCTGTCCGTATACATAACAATGAGTCATGACTTTGAAGCGAGTCATCATCACCAACGTACATAACTATACGAGTATAATATACAAGATGATGTCGAATAAATCAACAAAATTCCTAATACTCTCATGATACACGCGAATTTCAACCAATTTCAGTTGAGGCCGTCTATATTACTTAAATATTCATGAAGGTCACGGTTATTAAAATATTTGCGCTTCAAAAACTTAACCAAATACTGGTTATTTGCGATCACCCGGTAGATTATATACAAAATTAAATCTAATAATAGTCGACCGACACATATACGTACTTGGTATAATATACAACAAAATCCTAATTTCTAAATTTAGAAACGACAAAGAATTAAATATCAATTTACGATCATCCCTTTTATCAAAAACAAAAAACATAAAAATTTCCTGTTTTGTGAGACCGAAGAATATAAGCGGCCCCTTATAGCTACTATATACCTATACCCTCATTTATTCTTTTATATTTCGTTTTGACGGATGTTGGTAGATTAGAGTTGGAATTGGAAATTTTAACACACACACACACACATACACACAAATTGTATGAAAAAAGGTAAAGTGTACAATTCGACGCGACGTAAATATATTTAAAATTGAACTTCCCTATAAAATTTCGAGTCAAAATTCATATAAAAATTCGATTGGTACACATGACCTTATCCATCGTGACACAAAAACATTTAAGAAATTGCATCTGTGTGGTAATAAATTTGATTGAATTTATATGAAATTCAATTTGTTCGGTCTTTCCTGCCATACACCATATAGTACATTCTAATTAAATTGTTTTTCCCATTAATGTATAAATAAATCGATTGGATAAATTCGAAAATGTCATACCGAAAAAAATTGTATTAGAAAGAAGAACCGCACCCACAAATTGTTTATGCGCTATTTTTTATTCGTGTATACTTACATATTCTAAAATTTAATCGATATACCTACAATATATATTGATGATCGTTCGATTCGTATAACATACAACAACAACAACAAAATTATCGAAGGAAATAATTTTCGTTGTGCTTCACCTTTTGTTGTTATATGATCGAATTTGACGTGAGAATGATCGTATTTTAAAAAATGATCTCGATATTATATAAAATTGTATATGAAATGGAGATCACGTTTTTGTATAGATCGTATTTTAATATGTGTGCGGCGGTGTTGTGTTCGTGTATATACCTATACTATTTAAATTATCTTCGACTTTACCCCTTCTGGGAATTTATTCGGAAATTTCGCATAAATTATAAAATTGTTATGCAAATACCATTTTATATATATTATGTTGAAGATCACGAAATTTCCACGATTCGTCTAAACTCGAACTGTTTTTTTTTGTATTAATTGACCAATAATGCGGTATTTTATACGTAGTTAGCGACTTTAGTGATGAGAGATGAGAACTGGGGATTGGATGTGTATGTAACGATTTATCTGTACAAAATAATATTGAAAAATGTCGATGGACTGAACCTCATGTTTAGCTTTGTATTAGGAATGAATTGATTGAATTTCAATGAAAAGATTCTTTTAGTTTCAGTCAACATATACATCGATTGGAATGATTTAGTTAAACCATTTGGCATATAATTGAAATTCTGAAACTTTTGTGACTAATATCGATAATCTCCCACAAGTACTTCGCAAAATTATGAATCTGGCCGCCCGAATCGCTTAAAGCTATCATCGCATTCAGTAAATTGTTTGTCCTTTTTACATTGTCATAGTTGGAGTATTTTTATCCTTTGACAAAATCTCACTTACATATTATTAGTCTAAATTGATACAACAAATAAATTTAACTATTATTGATTGATTCGATTCATTAAAGGTTTCAAAAATTAAAAATTAAAAATGAATGTTTACAGGTAGGTAGAGGTACTCTTATATCTAAGATCTATTTGGCAGATCAAACATCTTGTGACGTTATAATCTTTCCTTCGGTGTGGTATAGTTACATAGTGGATGAATTGGCACTGAACTCCCTAATTTCTTCCCGTATTGTTCGTATAGGTCTTTGTGAGTTATATCGTTTGACACTAACCATGGTGAGCCTACTGGGATCCTTAGAAGTTCAAACTGGAACCGCTGAAGTATGTCCAAGCTCGAGTTGCTGGCCGTTCCTCTCAGCCGTATACCATACGTCCAGATAGGTTTTATTATCGTTTTATAATGCAGTAGTTTATTTTCAATCGATAACCTTGAAATTCTGCATATGAGCCAATACATTTTTGACAGTTTTATTCCCAATTGCTTTCTTTTTGTCCATATATGTTTACGCCATGTTAGACGTTTGTCGAGGTGAATATTTTACTTCATCAGGTTGTGGTATATCCAGGTTATTCATTTGTACTGGTGGGTATGTGCCTCTTCGAATTCTAAATGTTACATGTTTGCTAAATCCAAACATTCATATACCTTTAATTCGCCATTTTTTTCATCCATACTTGAATATTATTAATATTCTCCTGTAGAACCTCTGCCGCCGTGTTGGGGTCTTCATGTGATGATACTTGATTGCTTGTAGGTATATCTGTGGTATATTTAGCAGATATAATATCGGGCCAAGCATACTGCCCTGTATTGCCCCAAATTTAATTGGGCGGACACTTTACACTCAAGTAATTCAAGAAGCGCTTGATGAAAAAATATATTGTTCTATTATATTCCTGGACATGGCATAAGCTTTTGAAAAGGTATGGCATGTGGGATTACCATACAAAATTAAGGTTTAGACGCTTAAGCAGTATTTTTTCAAATAATTTTGACATGATTGGCAATAAACTTATATGACTGTACGACGTAACTTCTTCTGGGGGCTTGGCTGGTTTTGGTATTAAAATTACTTGTGAAACGTTCCTTTGTATTGGGGAATACAAAGTTCTAAGTATTGCGTTGAATAAGTACGTTAGAAATCAAATACCTTTATCTGGGAACTGTTGCAAAACTTTTCCTGTGATAAGATCATACCCTGGCGCCTTTTTAGGGTTTAACACTGTGATCTATATCGCTGTTTATACTTCGAAGATAGAAAATTTCGTGATTGTACGATTCATATGCAACGGCGATTCTAATTGACTTTGAATGTTGTTATTCTCTTCGTTTGTAGTTTCTGATGGATATGGTTGGAATACTTTTTCGAAATAGTCTGCAAATACCTCTTTTCTTCATTATTTCTAGCCCAGTCACTTTTACGTATCGGCGGAATATGATGTTGTGATTGTTTCAGCTTCTTAGTCGCTTTCCGTAGTGAATAATCTGTGTTTTCTGTTGGTGAGAGTCGTGATAAATATTTTTAAATTGAATGGTTTTTTTCATTTAGCAGCAGTTCTTTACATGTTTTACCGCTTTGTTTAGCTTTCGTTAGTTGATATCGTTGTTCCAGTCAGTTTTATTGTTGCTTAATATCGGTTGTTTCTGTGAAATTCACTATTTATATACCCAAATTGATTCAGATAGGCGAGTGGTCCAACGACAGGTCCAAATATGGCGTCGCTTTAATGTAATAACTTTGCGATTCCTTTAGTAACGCACGAATCTATGACGTCTGTAGGTAGGTTCACTGGTTGATACATGATGTAGATTATTTCTTTGAATTGTTTTAAATAACGCTCGGCCTCTCATTGTAACTAATCTTGATCCCCACTCTTAGTGTTTCGCATTATCACCACCCCCTGCTATAAAGCGGTGACCCAATTTTAAAATGATCAAATCGTTCCAATTTTATTGTATATTTTGGTGAGCAGTATATGGCCGAAATTGTTATAGGACCTAGCCAATCTTCTTATACTACAGTAGTTGCTTGTATATGCTCCTTCTCATACTTTTGCACTTCATGGTGTTTGATTATGCTTTTGATTATAACTTCTGTGCCACAATGTGCTGTTCCATCAAGATGGTTTGTGTCATAGATGGTCTATCTTAGTATTATTAGAAAATTTCTGCTGGTGTTACGTGTTTCGGAAATAAGCATTACATCAATTTCTTGTTTGATCAAAAAACTTTTAACTTCTCCATGTTATGACAAGCCGTTGAAATTCCAGATTGCTATAGTTTAAAGGTTCTGGACATTGAATGATTTGGAGACGATGGTCGTTAAAAGGCTAAGGATATTATCTATTTTGACCATTAAGTTTTCCATCATATTTTCCAACCGTTGTATGGAAGACTGCTCAAGCTGCTGGTTATGAGTTTTTGAATTCTCCGTTGAATCGTTTTTTTTTGGTACGATTTCCTTCCGAAGTTTGACTTTAAATTAAATCTTTCAGTTTCTGCGGATATGTTGCCCCACTAACTAATTGTTACAATGGATTCGGATTTGTAGCGGGTTGCGTCTTCTGCACAATTTTTTCCCTGAGATGGGGAAATCTGCGGGTTTGAACTTATTTGTAGAAACTGCAACCTTTATAGTTGGCTGAGAGACTACTAAGATTGAATGTATCCCTTTATTAGTTTCACTCATTCGAAGCTCCACTTTAAAGAGTGCGAGTGGCTTTTTCGTACCATTTTGCCGTTAATGTTGCAGAAATTAACAACATCGTGGCCCAAGGCTGTTAACTCACTTTTCAAATTTTCAGTGTTAATTGACAGATGTAATTGATACAACAAATAAATTTAACTATTATTGATTGATTCGATTCATTAAAGGTTTCAAAAATTAAAAATTAAAAATGAATGTTTACAGGTAGGTAGAGGTACTCTTATATCTAAGATCTATTTGGCAGATCAAACATCTTGTGACGTTATAATCTTTCCTTCGGTGTGGTATAGTTACATAGTGGATGAATTGGCACTGAACTCCCTAATTTCTTCCCGTATTGTTCGTATAGGTCTTTGTGAGTTATATCGTTTGACACTAACCATGGTGAGCCTACTGTGATCCTTAGAAGTTCAAACTGGAACCGCTGAAGTATGTCCAAGCTCGAGTTGCTGGCCGTTCCTCTCAGCCGTATACCATACGTCCAGATAGGTTTTATTATCGTTTTATAATGCAGTAGTTTATTTTCAATCGATAACCTTGAAATTCTGCATATGAGCCAATACATTTTTGACAGTTTTATTCCCAATTGCTTTCTTTTTGTCCATATATGTTTACGCCATGTTAGACGTTTGTCGAGGTGAATATTTTACTTCATCAGGTTGTGGTATATCCAGGTTATTCATTTGTACTGGTGGGTATGTGCCTCTTCGAATTCTAAATGTTACATGTTTGCTAAATCCAAACATTCATATACCTTTAATTCGCCATTTTTTTCATCCATACTTGAATATTATTAATATTCTCCTGTAGAACCTCTGCCGCCGTGTTGGGGTCTTCATGTGATGATACTTGATTGCTTGTAGGTATATCTGTGGTATATTTAGCAGATATAATATCGGGCCAAGCATACTGCCCTGTATTGCCCCAAATTTAATTGGGCGGACACTTTACACTCAAGTAATTCAAGAAGCGCTTGATGAAAAAATATATTGTTCTATTATATTCCTGGACATGGCATAAGCTTTTGAAAAGGTATGGCATGTGGGATTACCATACAAAATTAAGGTTTAGACGCTTAAGCAGTATTTTTTCAAATAATTTTGACATGATTGGCAATAAACTTATATGACTGTACGACGTAACTTCTTCTGGGGGCTTGGCTGGTTTTGGTATTAAAATTACTTGTGAAACGTTCCTTTGTATTGGGGAATACAAAGTTCTAAGTATTGCGTTGAATAAGTACGTTAGAAATCAAATACCTTTATCTGGGAACTGTTGCAAAACTTTTCCTGTGATAAGATCATACCCTGGCGCCTTTTTAGGGTTTAACACTGTGATCTATATCGCTGTTTATACTTCGAAGATAGAAAATTTCGTGATTGTACGATTCATATGCAACGGCGATTCTAATTGACTTTGAATGTTGTTATTCTCTTCGTTTGTAGTTTCTGATGGATATGGTTGGAATACTTTTTCGAAATAGTCTGCAAATACCTCTTTTCTTCATTATTTCTAGCCCAGTCACTTTTACGTATCGGCGGAATATGATGTTGTGATTGTTTCAGCTTCTTAGTCGCTTTCCGTAGTGAATAATCTGTGTTTTCTGTTGGTGAGAGTCGTGATAAATATTTTTAAATTGAATGGTTTTTTTCATTTAGCAGCAGTTCTTTACATGTTTTACCGCTTTGTTTAGCTTTCGTTAGTTGATATCGTTGTTCCAGTCAGTTTTATTGTTGCTTAATATCGGTTGTTTCTGTGAAATTCACTATTTATATACCCAAATTGATTCAGATAGGCGAGTGGTCCAACGACAGGTCCAAATATGGCGTCGCTTTAATGTAATAACTTTGCGATTCCTTTAGTAACGCACGAATCTATGACGTCTGTAGGTAGGTTCACTGGTTGATACATGATGTAGATTATTTCTTTGAATTGTTTTAAATAACGCTCGGCCTCTCATTGTAACTAATCTTGATCCCCACTCTTAGTGTTTCGCATTATCACCACCCCCTGCTATAAAGCGGTGACCCAATTTTAAAATGATCAAATCGTTCCAATTTTATTGTATATTTTGGTGAGCAGTATATGGCCGAAATTGTTATAGGACCTAGCCAATCTTCTTATACTACAGTAGTTGCTTGTATATGCTCCTTCTCATACTTTTGCACTTCATGGTGTTTGATTATGCTTTTGATTATAACTTCTGTGCCACAATGTGCTGTTCCATCAAGATGGTTTGTGTCATAGATGGTCTATCTTAGTATTATTAGAAAATTTCTGCTGGTGTTACGTGTTTCGGAAATAAGCATTACATCAATTTCTTGTTTGATCAAAAAACTTTTAACTTCTCCATGTTATGACAAGCCGTTGAAATTCCAGATTGCTATAGTTTAAAGGTTCTGGACATTGAATGATTTGGAGACGATGGTCGTTAAAAGGCTAAGGATATTATCTATTTTGACCATTAAGTTTTCCATCATATTTTCCAACCGTTGTATGGAAGACTGCTCAAGCTGCTGGTTATGAGTTTTTGAATTCTCCGTTGAATCGTTTTTTTTTGGTACGATTTCCTTCCGAAGTTTGACTTTAAATTAAATCTTTCAGTTTCTGCGGATATGTTGCCCCACTAACTAATTGTTACAATGGATTCGGATTTGTAGCGGGTTGCGTCTTCTGCACAATTTTTTCCCTGAGATGGGGAAATCTGCGGGTTTGAACTTATTTGTAGAAACTGCAACCTTTATAGTTGGCTGAGAGACTACTAAGATTGAATGTATCCCTTTATTAGTTTCACTCATTCGAAGCTCCACTTTAAAGAGTGCGAGTGGCTTTTTCGTACCATTTTGCCGTTAATGTTGCAGAAATTAACAACATCGTGGCCCAAGGCTGTTAACTCACTTTTCAAATTTTCAGTGTTAATTGACAGATGTACGTTTCTTATCACAACCTGATAGATTTTATTCATCTTCTGTTGGAATGAATGGAATTCTGTGTTTCCCTCCGTCAGGGCTTTTAATGACAGCTGGGTATGTCTCGACATTTTTAATTTTATTTTATTATCATTACATTCCTCTTTTTTTTTTTGGAGATTAAGTAATGATTAAAATCCAGTCCTTTTGAATGAAATAAAATATTCGACAAAACGAATGAACGTAAACGTTTATACATAAAACCTCAGACTTGGAGTTCGAGCAAAGCATTACTAGGCAACATACCATCGACTAGTTTGTTATAAAAGTCAATAGTACTAAATAGATCCGGAAGATTATGAATTGCTTTAATACTTTTACTTTTGAAAAATTTGAAGTTTTTTAAGTCTCGTTAAGGCTGCTGTATCATGAACGGCAGTACCATAACAGATTCGCTAAGGAATTAACGCAACATAAATGTTCTTCAAAACATAAGTCGGTACAAAACTCAATTTTCTTAAAAGTCACACTAATGGGCTAATTTGTACAACAACATTAATGTTCATTTAAAATTGGTACATCATACAAAATTTTAAATGAAGAGAGTAACATAACCAATTTAGTTTTTGAAAAATTTAATGAAATAACATTGAAATTTGAAAATACATATCAGAAATAGCTCAGGGCCTAATACACTCCCTTCAGGAACTCGATGTTGAATATTTAAAGTATTACTTTTACAATTATTAATCATTATAAATTGTTTTCTGTTTTGTAAAAACCTACTTAAAAGATTATGAGTTTTAGAAATAGGAGCTTGTGGTCCATAGTATCAAAGGCTTTTCGTGGGTCAAGAAAAATACCACCGACATACTTTTGGTTATCAAAAACCTTTATAAACTAAGTTTGATATTTCAACTAAAGCTGGAATCACTGCCAACTAATTTATTTAAAAAAAATTAATTTTTCAAAAATCTTATCAAAAACGGATAGCGTTGAGATTGGCCGTTAATTAGTTCACAACTTTCTATCACCAGATTTAAAAATTGGCACAAGCTTTACTATTTTTAAGCAATTTGGATGTACTTCTGATAAAAAATTAGAAAAGAACAATTTATTACGCTTCACCATAGTGTTTTCTATATAATCAGGAACTTTACTTCCTTTATTGCTGTTCAAAGAACAATATTCACTCGGATTACTCTCAGTCGTATAGATTGAATCGGAATTCCAACATTTCTTTCTTTAAGACCTTTAAAGAGCTGATTCCTGGTCATTTGAATTCTCGAATAATCCATTTAATGATACTTGATCAAATAGTTTCAGTTCAAAATGTTCGATTACAAGTGCATTGATGCATTGATTACACGAACATTGCTTCGTGCCTTTTAGTTATGTACTTTGCTATGTATTTTTCTGTTGCGTTTATCAAACGATTTTACATGTATGTTTGTTTACTATTCTGCAAGTTGAGGTACAGATATTGAATTTTAGACAAGTGCTCTCTAATTAGCTTACGCTTCTAAATTTTAGTTGATCTTTCGTTCGTAAAACCCACGACAAATTATATGACATTGATGCAACATAATTTTTTATTATCAGAGCGCTTGAAAAAGTCAATTAACATTTGGTAACGAGAAATTTTAATATTTTTGTTTATTATTATTATTATTATTGTGTTGATTGTTGTAATTATTATTATTTTATTTTTACCTTAACCAGCCATTTTTATAAACAAAATAAAATTTAAACCTGATAACAAATATTAAAGTAATCATTGATCGTTGGTTCTAAGATTATATCCTGCGTGTGAAACAAACTTATATCCACTTTTAAAGTAGAATATTTTCAACACGGCCACGAGAATATGATGGTTTGAAATACATAATGCTCAGTAACTCTTTTTGTCGCATGTGTATAGGATGTAACTTAGCTTTACATGCACCACCCCAACATGAAGACGACATATATCACTCTAAGTAAATATAGAGAACAATACGACCTTGAATGTGTGCTTTCCAATTTAAATCTCTATCTATTAAAAAATTCATTGACTAAATTTACTTAAAAGCATAGTCATTGTATGTTATGGTAATCAAATATGGTATATTTGAGTAATGTTGTCTTGTAAATTTGGAGTAGCGTATGTAAATGAAAAATCATCAGCAAAAGCATTGGGAGACCCACGAAATTGCTGTCGAAATATACCTTTTACATATACTAAAAATAATAAGGGCTCTAAAACAGGGCCCACATTAACGAGTATAACCATTTATGGGTTGAAGCGTACCAACTTTATTAGAAATGCCCTCCAAACCAAGTGTTGATTATTTTTTAGCAAAAGAATGATGAGATACAACAGTTCGCTTGAAAAAATATCCGAAAAACACAACTGTTCTTAGAGTCAGAATTAGTCTCAGTAAATCATTAGACATCCATGGCTTCAGCTACTCTGATCGTTTACCAACAGACCTTGAACATTTTTAATAAAATTATCTTAGGCCTTAGAGACGTCCGCAAATCGAGATGGAAACCAACAGCTATTTATTCCTCTAGACGTAGAATTGGTATTACAAACTGCTCTTATATATATATATATAAACATAATTTAATTCCAATTAACCAATGGTCTGAAATTATTAAGTCTTAAAGCTTAAAATAAAGGTTCGGCCGACAGCGTTGAATGTTTGGAAAACTAGACTTAATTCTTTGCAATTTAAACTACTATTGAAATAAACTGCTGTATCACCCGAATGTTTGTCATTTAAGCAAAATGTGAATAAATCATACCCCTTTAAACTATAATCCGCGAATTCATTCCAAACTTCAGATAAACGAATTATTTGAGGCTGTACATTATATCGTTTTGGCTAATGTATGTTGCACATTCAGGTTTAAGACTGCTACTGCTTTTAATCGTTATCTATACTATACTTTACGAAAAGCTCTATCATTTATTATTTTGTGTAGGCCAAGAATAAATATCGACTGTATAGCGATTTTTGGTGAACGATGAATATCTATTGCGTATAGGAGTTTAATGAACGCGATCCCTTTTATGTTTATGTATTTGTTTTGTTTTCGTTTAAGAAAAGACATTTTATGTCAGAGTGGTTTAACATCTTCATTGATCGATTTCAAAAATATTTTTCGAAAAGTATGAAAGCGATAATACTGAATGGCAAATTTTTTATTTATTTAAAATGAACTTTGAACCCTACATGTATTATTATATCATAATACATATATGGTTCCAGCTGACCCAATATTCCAATTTTTCGTTGTTGATCACGTTTTCAATGGATTATGGAAAACCAAAAAATCGGTTTTGAAATCAACAAAAGAATAGAAAAGCGATTCGTTTACAATATGTATATCAGGTCAGACAAGTTAATGTTACATTTAATGCTCAAACCCATCACAAACATTCAATATTTCACAAATGTTTGATATCGTTGACATAAGCCAAGCAAATGCCTACCTATTTGTAATATGTATATAGAATATTTAGGTACTTACGATTCGAATTCGAGTAAGCCGTGAAGCCTTGAGTAAAACCAATGTGTTATTCGGGGTCAGTAACACTACTATTATATCTATTTGTCGCAATTTTAAGACATTCAGTTTGTTTTTATTTTGATCTACTACCATCAATGTTCAACCAGTTTTATTTTACCGCCGACGGGAGCATAAACTATATAATAAGTAGTTATGCGTAATAATTTCATGCAACTGTGTGGCATGATTTAATTCATATCGCTGAAATTATAATTATAACTAATTAAAGTATCGAATGAACTTTTAGCAATTTATTGTAATTAACTTTTACCATTGGAAATTAATGTTAAAATTATTTTAGTTCTAGATTTTGCGGATCGAATTTTAACAAAAAAAAAATTATTTTAGTTGTCTAGATTAGCGCGATAGATGTAGGTAAGCTATAAGAAATGTTATACTTAAATCTTAAACAATTTAGACTTAATAGTCGTACATTGTCGTACTTATCGTAGCTTACATGTACTCTTAAGCGATTTGTTAAAAGTCAACAAGTTTAATAATTTATATTTAGGCTTAAGTTTCTAAATTTAACATTGCGCTAACCGTAGTTAAAATCATAATGTTTCGATTTAAGCCAAAAATACTGATTTATACCCAAAATTCAGACTAATATGCAATGTTTTTAAATCCAGGTTAATTAATTCAGTTTTTATTTATTTTTTATTTACAGATGTTTCTGGTATATCACAGAAATGGAATAAATTACGACGTCGCTGTGCATCATTTAAATCAATGTCCGGACCATCATCGCTCGACTCAGACACAAATCTAATATTAAACGATCATCCACAACAATATACACAAATCATAAATTGCAACGATAGTATAAATCATCATCATAATCATCATCATCACCATCATCATCATCATCAAAACGGTCATCATCATCAAAATCCAAATGATTATTGGATGGAGGAGAATAATAATAATAAAGCAGCGTTAAAAGATGGTTATCGTACAATAAAAATGTCGGCCCATGAGCAACAGAGAATACCACCGATGGACGATGATTACTGGAAAATACATGAAAATGATATAAAATTGTGGAAAATCAATAACAGTACTAGTCCACGAAAAAGTTTTCACAACTACGAATATCATATGCAACAGCATCATGCGGCCGCACAAAATTATCATCACTATGATTATCCGATTGCGATCACCAGCAACAATGGGACAAGTAAAATTAGTTATGATTTTCTAGACAACTATAATTTGAATGGCAACAAATCGGATAAACTAAAATACTATGATCCGCATGATTATGTTATGGCGCACAACGATGATTGTCTTATAAATAATACCAGTGGCGCCAATGGTGGCGGTAAATTAAATTTATCAAAAAAAAAGTTGAGTATTAGCAGTGATGTAAATAGTAGCGGTAGTAATTCGAGTATAAAAAAGGAAATTAAATTTCCCAGCTTTAAGGCGTTTAAATCGGCTTCGATGCGGCTCCCTGGACAGAAAACGTCAATACAAGAGGTAAGAGTTATATAAAAGGAAGTAATTAGATATGTATTCAATGTTTAACCAAATTGCAGACTTAAAAGACCAACCCAAATATTTTAAAACGTCATTAATACTTAATATAAGAAATTTCTCAGCATGTCGTAATCTATTTACTTTTAAGTTGGTTTAAGTAAATAAAATAAAAAAAATTCGTGACTCAATTAAGTTGTACAAATTTGAGAACGGTTTCTTCTGTAATTTTGTCTATTAAAATGTCAATATTATATTACATAAACAATTAGATTGTAAAATTATAGCAAGCACATCGCGAGTTGGTGGTACGGTTGAGCCATGAACTAAGCAAATGTTAGATCATCTCGTGCACCCAAAAATAAAAAAGTTTTATTTCATATGCATGCACATTCCTCCCACACAAAACAAAACTATTAATTATGTCTATTTAACAACTGCCAAATTTGGAATACATATGTCAATATAAATAAACTAACGAATATTATTATTATTATTATCTGTTCAGGTACAACAGTTGTTGCGGAACAAATTCAATCGTATACAGGTTGGGTTACGTAAGAGACGTGCACTATCGGTACAAGAAGTATTCAACTCATCAAATAATTCCAAGCAACAACCGACTACTTTTTATGTTCCGTCACCAATCGACGGGAAGGAGCATCCCGATGGTTACGACGATGGAGAGGATGAAGATGGTCCACAATCACTACCGTATATACAACCCGCAATAAATTCTAGTCATGAACGAATTAAATCGAAACCGAATGGCAATATAATATCGGCACGGCAACGATATTCCCTAGGTGATTGTTCAGTTGGACTGCTCAGTCCTAAAATGGTGTCCGATAATATGAAAACTAAAAGTAATAGTAGTAGTAATAGTAATAATAATAGTAATAAAACTAATGGTGATATAAAAATAATCCGTTCGCACAGCTATAAAAATTCCGAGAATGGTGAAACCAAAAATGTTAAAATTGTCACGAGTCCACAACAAAATGGTTGCCTAAATCAAAAAATTTCGATAAAAACAAACCCGGTGGCCGCTTTGGAACAAACTAATGCCACATCAAAACCAGTGTTTGCAATCGGTGGCCGAGTAAATATGCGCGATAAAAATACAAGTGATAAAATGAACGCGGACGATGGTAGTAAATCATCGAAAAAATTAATTCGACCACGTCCCCGATCTCATTCGCCGCTCAAATTTTTCTGTAAAGACACGGCCGGTGATAAAAAAGATAGTAATAATAATACGACCGGGAATAAACAAAAAAATCGTGAATCATTTGGATTCTTTGAACGGATCAATCGTTTTATTGGACACCACAGTGGCAATAGTAATACAGAGAGTAATAAAAAATTACCACCATTGCCACCATCGTCATCGTCGACCAATAAAAATCGATTAAGTCAAAATTTAAATGTAACAATACAAAAAAATAGTAATAGTAATGTGGCAATACCCAATTCAACAAATTTAATCATACAACAGGAAACACTTAATGAACGTGAGAGGAAATCGAAACAGGTAATGTGTAATAGATTTTTATTGTTTTGGCTAAGAATTATTTATGATTTTTTTTTTCTAAATTTTTTTGAAGTACAATAAGCTCTTACTATACATATGTACATTGTACACCCTTTCATAATACCACGACTTGTGGTAATGAATGTAACTATACCGAAATAAATGTTGGCTGATCAAATACTTACGCGGATAGATATGAAATGTATATTGGCCAGTTTATGGAATATTTTTTAATGAAATTTGCCGTGACCGTACTTGCGCTGATAATTTTTTCTTAGGCCATTGTATTCTCCATTTTCTGGCCGCAGAACAGAATTTTCACTTGGATAGTTCATATCCAAATGTGTAGATAAATCCAAAAAAGCTCGAATCTCGTAACATGTGGGCACTAATTAATAGAAATTTTTTCTGTTTCATCTTATACAGGTAGCCATTGTAAAACACGTTAGGTGAAGTCACAATTTAAAATTGCAAGAGGTTTTATGCTTATCATAATTAGACAACGATAGTTAACTTTAATCATGGTTTTAATTTTTACAATATTTTTGAGAATCCAGTTTACTATATATGTGTCGTAAAAATGCTGTTTGTCACTTATAATAAATATATGGTACAAACAAATTGAATGAAGAGTTTAACCTACTTAAAGTTAAATTTAGTCAAATAATTTGCTAATCTTAAATAATTTAGGCATAATGGCTCTTAATGATAATACTTACATAAGTCATACAACTTAGATTCAAAGGTAGGATTGCGGTTTGCTCAAAATCAGCAAATTTTTGTTCTGGAAAACACCAAAGTTTCAAACCATTTGGATTCTAAATTTAATACATTGAACTTAAACGATAAACGTTCATTTTAAATGGGAGTTTTAAGTCACATAATTTGCATTTAAACCAATACATTCCTAAGCTGAGTTTATTCTTTGACGACTTATTTAAAATTTAAATTTTATAATTCTAGAATAAGTCAACGAGTTTAAGTAATTTATGTTTTTATGCCACATACAATAAAACTTTTGTTGTACATTCAAGCTACATATAATTCTAAATTAGACCAACAAAGTTCCAAATATTTTAGTTAAGTTATACTGCTCCTGATTGTACGCTTAGCTTGCATAATTTCAGAATCCGCCAATGTTTTTCTAACTTAAGTAATTTAATTTTCGGACTTAAGCCTGAAATAATTTTAACGTGATATTGCAGTAATAGTTCTTAAGTCTTACACCATTGATTTCAGTCAAATATTTAGACGTATACTCTAACTTCTTTTATATGGGCCTTCCACCTTAGCTTAGCATCAAGTGTCATGTTTAAGTATTTCGCTGTATTCGAATACGGAATAATTTGGTCATTGATATAAACTGGTTTGTATTCGATTCTCCTGTTAGTGAAATCGACATGCACTGATTTGCTCTCGTTTAAATGGCTGTTGAGGCATCATTGTTGTTCCAAACAGACATTATTGCTGTGTCATCTGCAAATGTAGTGACAGTGCTATTCTCAATGCTAATAGGTAGATAGATAAAGGACCGGTCCGAGTACACTTCATTGTTGAAATCTTGCTTTAATTTCTTTAAGTTCCAATTAAGTATTACCTTGTTGGACTTGATATGTATGAATGTAGTATTTTTGTATATTGTATATGAATGAGCATTTTAAGTTTATATATCAATCCCTAATGCCATACTTGATCACAGGCCTGCGCTACATCCATGAAAATCGTCGAGCAGACTTTTTCTCTTCCAGCGCCTTTTCAACAATATTTGTGATTGGATGTACTTGATCGATAGTAGAATGTTTTCTATGCGGAATCCAGATTAATGATTTGGAATAAGATTCCATCAGTTATTAGATCGTTCTACTTTGGGATATACATATACTTGTTCAAATATGCATATAAATTGAATTTACATGAATTTGGTGGTCAGCTTAATTATTAGAATTAAGTCCACCAGATTATATGTATATGTATTTATCTCATGATTAAAACTCCACATAAAATTGGTTGAAACGAATTAGCTTATATTGAATAATTTAAAATTAAGTTATAAATTTAGTTCTAAGCCAAGCATTTGGTTTTTGGTAAAGTAATAACAACTTAAGTCCAATAATAGTTTAGGTTGTCAGCATCGTACATCACAAGTTAGAGTAATAATGGGCTAATCTTAATTTTACGGTTAAAACATTTATAATATATTCAATAGTTATTTAAATTATTGAAATTCATAATTTCATTATTTTGTGAGGCTGTTTACGTATACACAATGTATATAGAAAAGAAAAACCAAAATTTATTTAAAATAAATTATACGTTTAATTAATTTCGTAATTGTGAAATTATTTTATTTTATACAAATTAAAATTAAAATCGATTTCGATGCAGCACAAGAGATCATCTTCCGTTAAAACAGTAATTAACTATATATGAACCACGTTTAAAATTGTTGTGAATTGTGTGACGAATCGATTCTCAATTTTAATTTGTACAAATAACACATTTTCACCATAAATTTGAGGAAGTTAAAATTATAATTTATTTTAAATTAGCATAAAACTCTGTTATATGTTATAAAGTTTAAGTTTAATGGTAAAGTAATAATAAAAAGAGGTTCCCAAAAGTTGGTGGCAATTTTATTTAATTTACGATAGAACGATATTGATTTTGAAAAGGTGCTGATATTTTTATTTCATTAAAATTGATTCGTCATCTCACACGAAAAAGTCCTAAAAGTTTAAAGCTTTAACCGTTGAGAAATGCCGTCTACTTGTTCATTGATATGTTGGACAAAATGTATAAAAATTATAAAAAATTAATAAACCCAAAATATTCACGTAATCATTTTAACCACTTCAAAACGTCGTAGTGCCTTTCAATCATAAACTTTAATTCAAACAGCATTAATATTAGTTTGGTTGTGACTAATTAGTGCTCGATGATAGGCAGGTCATATAACACATTTCTTAATGATCGAAATATGACCTGTGAGAAAAACCGATAAAATTGTAGTTTCATTTGTTTTGTTATCTGGTCCTGGACGGACTTCCAAATTTTTATAGTTTCATTATTTTATACGTACTGTCCACATTCCTTCACTAAACGTAAGCCCTCGTCGCGTAAACTAGCAACCGTAATTGCAACACGTTCATGTACCGATTTTCGTTGAAAATAGCGTTTAGCTATGCGCAATGCCCATAACGCACGACCGAATATACTGCATTCATCGTAAGTAGTGCCACAGTTGGTAACATTGCACCAACGCTTAATGGAAATGTTTCAGGAATTGGTACTAAATACTTTAATTCAGGAACAACAATTAATTCTGAATAACCATTTGGTACACCCTCATACGGATATAATACAATACGTTCACCAACATTAAAAACACAATCTGGTCCCAATTGATTTCCCAACGATTCAATAACGCCGGCAACCTCGAATCCAGGAAATAGGGCACCATCACGTATAGCTGAATGGGCTTGCGATGTTGATTGTGTCGATAGTGGTGGAGCAGCCGATGGATCTGTCATTTGAAAAGCTAAATCATTTAAATCGGATGAAAAACTTGATACGCTCGATACTGATGGAGAACGTCTTAATCGGTAACATGCTCCCGCACATACAATTAATATTCGGGCACCAAGTAGTGGCGTATCCGGTACCGGCACAACAAAATTGAATACACAATCTTTCATCGCCGGACTAGGCGGTTCGATCGAAACTTGACGATATAGGTTGCTCATGGTTGAGTCACCTGTGGGTGATTCTGAATAGTGAAAATTACTGAAACAAAATTTAAAAGAAAAAAAAAATCATTTTAATTGTTATTTTTAATTACATCACGAATTTAAATATTAAATTCAAAAATTGAGATTTCACAATTCAGCAGAAATATTTGTATAGTATATGTATGTATATAGCCAAAAAATTTTATAAATCAGTTTCCAAATTTTGATATTCAAAATACGAAATTTAATTTGACGCTTATAATTTTGAATTTTAACAATGATTTGAAAAAATAAAAATCCTTTAGATACACCAATTTAATGCAGAAGATTTTAAATTTCTTAATCCATAGTATGCCTCGAAGAGACCAAGGGCCCAGGACCCGTTTTACTGGAATTTTAAAAATTCATATGAATTTCAGAAAAAATTTCGAATTTTACAAAATTTCTTAAATTCCTCAAAATATTTTTAAAAAAAATTATCACTTTTAAAAAATGTATTCGTCAATTTAAAAATTAAATTAAATCCAGAATTTTCTAAATTCGGTTTTAAATATAATATTGACGTTTATAATTCTGAATTTTAATTTTACCAATTTATTGTGGAAATTTTAGCTTTTGGGGTGATATTCAAGAAAAAAAATCGATATATTGGATGAGCATGAGGTGTGCGCTCTAGTTCTTAATTTAAGCCAGTGTTGCTATAGTCTAAATTTTTTTTCAGAAAAGACTCGGCAACCCAGAGAGGAAAAATACAATTTCCTTGAAATTTTAAGTAAATCCCTTGCAACGTTTCAAAATATTCGGTACCCAATCCTCAGCGTGTAAGTGTACAAGTTTCTCTATAAATTTGTAAATGTTTTAGTATTTTTTATAATTTATAGCCCGTAAATACCCGAAACGTCAATTTTTACGTGCGTGATTATTTGGCAGCCGTACATTAATGGATAAGTCCATTCAGCCAGGATTGTAAATTCCACACATTTTAGAATATCTCTTAATACGTTGCGCATTAACCACCTTCTGCCACCAGTGCCCTATGTGAAAACAATTTTTTGCCGATACAAACGAATTAATGTTGGTTGAATATATTTTTGATTTTCTACAGGTTTTTAAAAATTTTCATCCAAATTAAAAGTAAATATGTTTGAAATTTTATGATGCAAAATAATGCCAGAGATATTATGTAGTGTGTTAGAGTGAGATCTTATAACCCTTTTCGTATTTTTTATATGATTTAATTTAAAGAGATGGAAAAGGTTTCTTTATGATTGGAAGTTTAACTCAACATGTATATTTGCATGAAACAAATGGTTATCATGCATGGTTTTATACTAACGAATGAATCAAAGAAGTGTATAATGGATGTCATAAATACTTGAATCATTTTTAAATCTCTTCTTGTACTATTTTTGTCATACTCATCATTGCTTGCTCCATTGGCACCTATAATGTTCCTTGTACTTGACAGTATTTCCCATTATTTGTCCCAGTGTTGAACTCTGAGGAACTCCAAGATTATGTTGTAATTTTGATGATATAAAATTGTCGACTTTCCTTAAAGATAGTTATTAAACCATTCAGCTTCCTTGGATTCCATACTTGTTTAGTTTCTTGAGTGTAAAATTTCTCTATCTGTAATTACAAATGCTCGTTTGAAATTTAAAAAACTGCAATCACTGATTTTTTTTGTCTATTTGCAATTTATAGTTATCAAACATTAAGTTTAATGCTGTTTCGCAGAATGAAATTCTCAAAATTCAGATTGTTGGTCACTAATATTTGGGCACATATTGGTTGGCCACAAATCTTCTGATGTGGTCGTTGTTGCTGTTTTGGGAATTGGAATTAATGTTGATATTTTCCAAGAGGTGGACACTACTGCATCATGTGAATGAATTAGAGAATTCCAATAAGTTATTTCACGGATAATTTTGTGGATATCTATCACGCTAGACACAAATGCGTGAGCGTTTTACTGTTATTTTGTACATGTATTTGAGGGTTTTCTACAACTCCTTCGGCTTGAACTGGTTATCAATAAACTGGTTTTTGAAGTACTCAGATTGCTCCTTTCTTAACGATTGCTAGTATAAATTTCTCGCTTTCCTATTTTTTTCCCAATTGCCATCTGAATTTGTAATTTTCATAACCAAAGCATCTTCTTTTCCTTCAGCAAGTTCAGGTTTTCCGAGAACCAAGAAATTGTATTTCTACTTTCACTATTTTTTATTTGAGTCGCTCGTAGACATTTGCAATTTTTAATATAAAATTATGAGTCTTACATATCGACGGTTGTTGTTGCTTCACTGAGGAGTGCTATCACTGGATCATAGTCTTTAAACATTAACTGTTATTCCAGGAAATTCGAGGGTAAACTTCAAATATTTGTATACAGCAAGTCTCTTTTATTAATTATTTTTTAACGTTCTCATCTTCCGTTGGTATACCGTACAAGAATTATCCCAAGCCGAGTTATTAGTAGCAATATTCATATGCAATTTGGTATTTATCCAACAATACAATTGCATATTATCTCCTGAACAGTACATTCGTTTACTTTATAATTCTCACTACACTTTGCACAACAAAGTTTACTTGTACATCTACTACTGTGATGGCCGAATCCATTGTAATTATAACATCCTGATAGCCCGATGGATTCTATTACTGGGCATCTGTCAAAATGTGTATTTAACTTCTCACCTTGTATAGTTTTTCCGAAATTGTCTGCATTAACTTCAATAATTGTGTCTATCTATCGAGAATTTCGTCTAACATAAGTGGTCATGGAAAAGATTTTGTTGTTTTATCGCCGATGCTGTTTCCTCGTTTTCTAATTTTTCCGACAACTCATCTCTAGTTTTCTTGTTTTCCTGAGGCTGCTTCGGTAGTCGTAAAAATAACTTAGTGGGATTACTTTTGACTACTGTCGCTAAAGATGTTGGTTACTCTACTGGCTTCTGGATTTCCACTACTTGTTTTTTTATTTTTATTTTTTAAACACACGAAAAATTGTCTTGTACCTACACAAGACTATTTTTCGTGTGTTTTACTATGGGAGTGTGTAGAAATATTGACTAAAATTTGAAATCAAGAAATTTTTTTTATTTTATTATTATTTATGAATTATAATAAATGTAAAAATATTTTCGGTACCAATTTTAGTCAAACTTTTGAAGCACTCCCATAGTAAAACACACGAAAAATTGTCTTGTACCTACACAAGACTATTTTTCGTGTGTTTTACTATGGGAGTGTGTAGAAATATTGACTAAAATTTGAAATCAAGAAATTTTTATTATTTTATTATTATTTATGAATAATAATAAATGAAAAAATATTTTCGGTACCAATTTTAGTCAAACTTTTGAAACACTCCCATAGTAAAACACACGTAAAATTGTCTTGTACCTACACAAGACTATTTTTCGTGTGTGTTACTTTGGGAGCGTGTAGAAATATTGACTAAAATTTGGTATCGAAATTTTTATTTTCTTATTATTTATGAATAATTATAATAAACGAAAAGATATTTTCAGTACCAATTTTAGTCAAACTTTTGAAGCACTCCCATAGTAAAACACACGAAAAACAGTCTTGTGTAGGTACAAGACAATTTTTATGTTGTTTCAATTTTTGGTGGTTAACTGTCAAGTGTTGTTTCAACTCAGACATGAATTCGTTAAATTTGTTGTACTCATCATAAACTGTATCTTCATCTAAACCTTGGCAGTCTAAAAACACAATCGACACAGATGTAGTTCTACAGTTTCTTACATCTTCCATGGCATCTCAACATGGTTCTTTCTCTCTAACCATTTTGAACTGACATAAATTATCATTCTCACTTAGATTCCTTTAAAAATTATAGTTTGAGTTGGAATAAAATCAATGTTGGTATAAATAATCATTCAAATTTCCAAGTAATAAATAGAATTTAACAATCAATTTTGATTAATTATATCGATAATATAATTTTAATTACCCCTAGCTGCTGTATACATAAATGCATATAATGTGCTGTAAAACAGAGTCGCGCCTATCATATATCATTAGTGTTTTAATTGTATATATAGTTAGACTATTAGAGATTGAATGTTATAATTAAATAAATAATAGAGCCAATTTATACAATAAGTTACATTTTATGTGATTTCTGTGATACAGTTTGAATATATAAATTATATTTTCACTTTTAATTTTGTATACAGATTGCAAGAAATGTTGTATAGATTCCATTGTATTATCTCTAAAAGTATATACAGTAACAAAGTGTTTTTGTACATGGCTATATGATTAAATTAATTACAATTCTCTTGAACCCATCTAAACCGACAGTGACATATATTGTCACTCATTCACATATGGTTTATCTATGTATATACGTATGTATGTATATTTATACATGAACAGTTCTCACATGAGTAGAGGTATATGTGGATTGGAGACAATGGAATTTAACAACAAAATAACTGAATCTGAATACAAAATGTATGTATATGAAGTACATGCCATCTAATATATATTCATCTTCAATTCTATTCAAAAAATTTAAAAAAAATTCTCATGTAGATAATGACTTAAAAATTTGTAAAAAAAAAATCATACGAATTAAAATGAATAATTATTTCGAGTGACATAAGTGAATATTGATCACATCTTTTACATACATATGTATGTACGTAACCGACAAGAACAATAAAAAGCGCGAAGAACTATATATACATACATATCTATGTATATATTTATAAATATAGAGGTGTTATATCAAGGAACTCCGCGTTAAAAGTGACCGCATTTAATAGTTTTTTTTTGTAGTTTACAAAAGGTGACAGTAAACTAAAAACTAAAATGTTATACATAATAATTAAAATACGATGATCTTACAATAAAAAAAGTTCGTCTTTATTGTTACGGTGGTAAAAATATAAGACATAAATAAGACACCTACCTCTACATTAAATGAATTTTGTAATTATTGTGTTTTGTTCGTGACTTTGAGAGTTTTATTTAATGTTTTACTACAGAGGTTATACCTAGTTTAATCATTTTTATTTGACAATATAACGTGGTATGTACTTAGACTTTACAGACAATCATATTGGCTGTATAGTAAAAGAAAAGAACCCATATGACAGGTCCTACTCCGTACTGTTGTTTCCGAATTTAAACATTTTGAGTAATACCTATAGTATCGATAGAAATAATAACACCATTCGAAACAAAATATTTTACACTTAGCCCAAACATCTCCATCAAGATCTTTTTTTCACATAGCTTCATTAGAAACAGAGAGGGGAAATTAATTAACAGCAACTCTGAATATTTTTAGAAATAGTGCGTTCTGTGGTCTTTTTGAGAAACTAGTTAACTGATTTTTTCACAATTTTGAGCTAAGAATGCAAATAACCCTAAAATTAGATATATATTGTGCCAGATAAATTTTTTAAATTTTCAAAATTTCCCTACATTTACAAAAAAAAATGTTGAAAGTGAATAACTACTACAAAAAAGTAGTTATTGCAATTATTAAAAATTAACCAGTTGTCCCTTGTTTGTAAATAAAAGTAACTATTTGCAGATTAGTAAATTAAATTCTGATACAGTAAAACAGGATATGTGATATATTTTCAAATAATGTACAGCATAATAAAATAAAACTATTTTTATGTAAAAAAAATACAAACTGGTATATGGAGTCCCTATAAATAAAACATTAGCCATTAATTTCAAACCAGGAAGTTCTGCAAATAACTGTAAAAAAAATAAAAACTGATTCAGGTCGGATATTCATTTACAATTTACCTTACTTAAGATAGATTCAAAGAGATGCTCAATTTTGTTGAAACTCTTGGACAACATCGGTTCATTATTACTATATTTTGTTCTGTGTTGATTAAAATGAAGGAATTCATGATCTCGTAAATGCGCTGATTTTAATGGATTGAGTATAGATGGTGCATCGATTTGATCAAGTGAGGTGTTGTGAACAAACAAAGATTTTAGAATCTCCCGCCTGTTTTGGAGTGTTGTCATGTTTTAGATTTTCAATCCAGTAAGATACGGTGGTAATTGATTTCGATTTAAGCAGGTATGTTATATCGATCCATGTTATGTAACGTATACACTTTTTTAGATATTCTCGATGCATCCACAGCATTGTTGTAGTGTTCGTTGTAAAAAGGGGCAGAAGACCTTGACGGCATATTCACGTTGGGATCTTGCATAGGCATAATACATGACCTTATTTGTTGCAAGGTGTTAAATATCACCTGTTCAGCATGGAATTTGCACTAGCGATGCATCGTTCAATGTGCTTAGGAAAGCACATGTTTTTACCGAAAGTATAACCTCTAAGATTTGGAACACTTGTTGATTAAGTATGCCATTAACTTGATATTATTTTATAACAGGATTTACTCTGATAGAACGATAAGGATTTGCACTTGTTAATATTGACACTAAAAACTAGCTAATATTAAGACTAGGGCCAACATGAGAACCTTATGGTACTCCGGAGGTACCTTGTAACAATTTCGATCTTTCATTTCCTAGTTCAAAATATTGAATGCGGTTACACAAATACGATTTAATCCAATCTACGAACTGTTCAGGCAACAATGGATGGATTATTGAAATCCCGTGATTAAGATGATGTTAGAATTCAATAATTGTGGTGAGTCAGATTGTTGATAGCTATTTTAGCAAACAATTGCTCAATGGATAGGTTGGATATTTCAACTAATTCGTTTGATAATGATGTATCGACGGCTATGAGGACTTCACTTCCAGTTTTCTTAGTATTTGTTTGTGTCGCACGATCACATCTATAAACCACATATTGACTATAGGAGAGTATTCAGAACTCAGTATCTCTTTGTGGAATGTTGTCTCGCAGATGATATAAACTGGGAAGTGCGTTGAACACAAAATTGTGTAACTACTCGAAGACTTTTTATTTACATTTTGGAAGTAAATTTTTTGACTCTTTCTCTTTTGTGGTTTAGTTAATCGCGTAGAGTTATTATAGCTGAATACTTATATGTTGCTATCCTCCTTGGTGATAGCGTTGGTTCTAGATTTCACAGTGACATGATGTAGGTTATGTTGACTAGCTATAAAGGGTGTCTTTAATAACAAATTCGGTTGGTCAATTGGTGAATTGTAGTTAAATTTGTGTGTCCGTTTGATTAATGCCACTATAGCATGTGGTATGCTATCGAAAAGTTTAATCTATTTCTCAGGCAGTCTGACACAAGCCACATGAATAGTGAGGACTTTACTAATGCATGTACTATACGTCCGTCGAACGGCTATATGAAATACTAATATGTTTAGAACTTGTTGGGAAGTTATTTGCATCAAAATAAAGCATGTTGACGTAATTAAGTCTGCCGAGGTTTTGATCAACCAAATCAAACATTTTCCGACAGTCATTTAACAAAGCTACTACTCATCAATCTAGGCCGTGTCATATTTCTTGAAGCTATCGTGCGGTAATTAATTTTAAGATTATATCAGATTATGCAACCATAATTAGTATGTCACTAATGCCGTGTTTGGTAGAACAAAGGACGAGATCTTTCCCAATGCCATGTGATCCATTTAAAATACATGATGATTTACCACAGCCTGGTAATTCTTGAATTGATATTATATTTTGTTTGGTTAACGAAAATCTATTTATTCTTTCATGCAAATTTCACTTGGCATCATATCAAGTTCTGGAGAATCTCGAATATGATTTGAGCTTTTATAAAATTTCCTATAGTTTGTAAACTTTACAAAGAATTTCGACTGGAATTTTAAAAAAATGTAACAAACTCTCAACGGTTTTTGAAGTAAAATTGAATTTGATAATGAAGATTTCAAAAAATCGGATAGAATTTCTAAATTTTAAAATTAGAATTAAATTTCAAATTATGGAAATTTATTGTTAGACAAAATTGAAGAAACCTATTCAATATTTTTTTACAAAATTTTCGATTTCTCCTCTTTCAATTTGATATTTTATCTCTTGGAGATAAATTGAATAGGTTTATATTTAAAATGCTCCAAAAATTTGAAATATCCTATACCTCAATTGTCATACCGAGATTTAACAGTTTGGCGATTTAGCAGCGTTTTAATAGCTTAAGAATGTTTGTATTTTAAATCGCAAGGCTCTAATAAATATTTGATCGTGTGAAAGAAATAACTATAATTGAAGACTGGTTCACGAAGAAGGTGATTTGTGGAATAAGGATTACTGATTGAGTTTTGCTCAAAACTTGGTCTAGCTTTCTTGTCATTTTGCTTGCTAAATATTTTGGTTTTATTCTCTGGTGCTTAGATTACCGTAGATTTCGTTACTTAGGTAGGGTGTCCAGAAGGTGTCTTTAAAAGAGAACATGTTCTCTTTTTTCAACCCGACCTATTTTACTCTTTCCTTCTTTTTTTAATGTTATCTTATGTTCTTTTTTTTTTGAGGAACCTGGGGCCCTACTATGCAATTCGCCCACTATTTTCGACGGCTGTCGTTTTATAATGGAAAGGGAGAAACAGGAAAACAATATTATAAATAGTAGAGTAGAACCTCAGAAAATTTGAGACTATTATCGAGTGATAAATCGGTGAGACATTTGGTGCAATTGAAAAATGATAAAATAATTAGTGAGCTTCGGAAGCTTCAGATTTTTGCTATAATTAAGGTTGCCAGACGTTCTATTGAGAAGAACGGTCCTTCTTTGGAACAATTTGTTTTTCCCGTAAATATTGTCGTTTTCTGTTTTTTTTAAATCATTTGAAAATTAAACTTAATTACTTTAATTAAAAAAAACTACAATACGTATTACTTTTGAAAATTTGTTCCCAAAAACTATAAAACAAATTTCATACAACAAACAACTCTTGAATTTTCTAACTGAAAAATTGCAGAAATATTAAAACTAGTACAGATAGAAAATTAGTTGTAATATTTTTTTTTTATATTAAAAAGAGAACCATTTAGGATTTATAGCCGATGACTGTGTTGGAAACCTAGTTAGTCCTCTCGCAACTGCGGGGTCTCGCGACTCCAGAGAATTTTAACTTTTTGAAGCAGTACTCATATGGAAACCAAGCAAATGAAAATTCTTAGGATTAAATTTAACTTCTACTAAGTGTTCGCACATAGCACATAGAAATTCAGAGATATTTTGTTATTTGAAGCAATTTGCATTAGTTCTGAAAAGAGTAGGCAACCCACGAGATGGGAACAAAAAATTAAATTTATTGGTTTCATTTGAACTTCTTATTAAATCCTTCGTACATTTTCATTTTCTTGTGCAAAAAAGCATATTATATCAAAGATCTTCTCGCTTCAATCTGGTGACTTTTTCCTTAAACCGAAATTCGGCTGTGACAGGAAGACCATTTTTACGCCTTCTTATCTATATATGTGCCAACCGGATATGAAGTTATCGACATAAAAATCATGCAATATCTTCTGTATATTCTTCGGCTTTGGTGTCTGACGCGATTGTCAGATCGGTTAAGCAAAAACGTTCGTAATTAGTCTTCTATCATACAACAACACAAAAGGTCTCACAAACATCTTTGAAGAAACTCAGAAACAATTGTGTGATGTAGTTCGGTTGAGAACTTTTAATATATTTACCAGATAGGGATGATCTTGCAGAACTTCCTTATTTGATGATAAAAATAACACCATAAGTTTTAAAATAGTTCCTTACATGTCAGACACTGCGTTGAAAGATAAATAGGGAAAACAAGAACATCGGTGATCGATTAATCGATTAACAATCCAGTTTTAAAGTACCACGATAAATTTCTGTTCACTTGTCTAATATAAAGTTTTCCAATAAGGACTTGACAACTTTTTTTTTAAATAAAACACAAACATTTGAGATATCTCGAAAATTTTATTATTGGCTTGAAGTGCAATCAAAACTTTTACGTATGGAATTTGACATTCGATGACATTTTCGATGACTCGGCCACGCATTTCGACTGAAACGGCCGCTATCTCTCGTTCAATATCGGCTCTGAGCTCCTCTAACGACGCCGGCTTGTTGTCATAGACCAATGGTTTAACGTAGCCCCAAAAAACAGGAATACGAGTTTAAGAAAATTGAAATTTTAATATCCTTCGAATTTGAAATAACCTATTCGTATAATTTATTGGAAACCCAGAAAATTCAGTTTTTCTGAAGTTCGTTGAAATTTTAACTAATCTCTTGCAATCTACCCAGCCCTTATCGTGGCTCTGCATAACATACGATTTTCACACTGGGCATAACATACGATTTTTAAACAGTACAATGTGTTGATTTCTTAGAGAAAAGAAAATCTGACAACAAAAGCTAATATTGGGTATTCAAAGCTCAGCAAAATATGATTCTTAAGAATCCTCTGGTGAATCTAACTGAAATTTTTGTTTATTTGAAAATCAAGGATGAAGAATCACTTTTGCATCCTGCCTATAGATTGCCATGAATTTATGTAATTGGCAGATGGTCAACTAAAACGGAAGCCATGCGCCTTTCAATTTGGCGGATACTAACATAAGCTCGAACGCTATATAAAGTAGAGCGAGTCTAAAAGCGTGTTTTGAGAATAGAATGGTTTTATTCTAACTAAATTAAATAAATAATTAAACCCTTGAACACATATATAATATTTCAAATTTTAATTTTGATAGGGCTAAAATCAAACTGCAGATACTTAAAAATGGAATTCTAAAAATTCTATATACATAAGTTTTTTTCTAAATTCACAACAAAATATATGTCAGAAAAATAAACAATTAACAAGAAACACTCAGCCAAACTTGAAGTCCTTATAAATGTGTATAAAGATTTCGTAAACAAATTTTAAGTATCTCCAAATACTGTATAAAGTCACAATATAACAACAGTCGAAGATCAACACTATACAAACTATACTAGACACACCTGCTAATAAATTCCTAAACAATATTCTTAGGCAATTTAGCGTACAATCACATCTAACTGTAAATAATTTAATTTGTCTTCCTAATAAAATGTTATTGTCATTTCTTAGCGCGCGTAAAAAATTCACGCAAATATAAATAAATAATTTAATTTATTTTATATAATAAAAATAAATTTGTAGAATTAATTCAACCAACATAGAAATAAATAAAGACTTTTAATTTTCTTATTTTGGGATCCCTTTTACCGTTTCACTCGTATAATTAAGTATAGTAGTATATATATATTATGTAGATGGTTTTGTGTGCGGTCGCACCAAATAAGGTAACTCCAACTTAATGTTGTACCGCGGCGACTCATTAAATTTTTAGAATTTAACAATTCTTTCGCGTTTATTATTTATTTATTTACTTTTACTATTTTTGAATCGGGCAATCAACTTTTTTAATTTTATATAAATACAAAAAAAAAATCAATAAAATTTTTGTATAACTTAATAAAAGAGTTTTAAGGAAGTTCAAATACCTTCTTAGAATAATAATTATTTTTTTTTTAATTACGATGGGAATTGTTGGTGTTAACTTTGTGTATGAAGAATACAGTTTTAAGTATCTATATTGTGTATATGGATCTTTTTGTTTGTCTTTTCTTAAATAGGAATATGCGACCGTCGCGCATTTTTATTATATTCCGCAGATTATAAATGCGCGCGGATGAGTAATTATAGTTATTTAGTATAAAACTGTAAAATTATTACAATTGCGTGTGATGCGATTTTAATTTAACGCGAAATACACGTATGATGCGGCTGTATATATATTGGCTTGATTACATAATACGTCTAAAATTATGAAAATGTAAGGTGGCGCCCAACATGGGGTTTATAAATAAATACCACATCCGCCTATCTATATCATTTAGATTACATAAGTTCCTCTTTATGATCGGCCAAAATCATGAAAATTAAGTTAATTTATCTTGTACAATATATGTTATAAAACAATAAAACCACCTTGCCTTTTGTCGCTTCAAATTAAATTCACACTTGTTTGCGCGCGCATTTATATAAAAGTTATTTAATTTCGATATTTCTTTAAGAAACAAATCACTATAAAATTTATTAAATGGCAATCGTACATATACATGTGTTTAGTTTACAATCCATATAATAAAATAAACAACGGGCGCTTCTTATGTAGGCCGCAGCGCGCATTATACTCATAAATTTACATTAATAATTAATTGTAGGCGGTCGATAGTTTTTTTTTTTGTTAAATCTTATATAATTTAATAATTTATATGTTACCGTTCGTGTTGTTGCTTTTAATTTGATTTGATTTAATTAAATGAAATTACAACAATATTTTTGATTTCTTGTTAATTAGAATGAACTTTACAAATATGGGCAAGATGTTCGTGATCGTTTGAATGACAGAATATAAATATATGTACGAGTATATAGAGGAAATAGCGCAACAAAATTGCTAATTATTTTTCAAACCGCAACTCTTGGTCATATTGGCTTCTTGACCTGTTCACAGATATCTAATTTTCATGCAACCCCAACAAGCTTTAATTTTAGAACACGACAAATATTGATATCCTACACCATTACAACCAAAGTTGTGCAGATCCAAATAATGGCCCACAAATCAAATTACTATTTGCCTTAAAAATTCTAAATCCTTATTCAACGTTTCGTACATTTCAATTTGAACTGATTGTGGCACCTATATACGTAAGAAGTACGGAATTTCTTGGACAAAATTATGTCGTTTATAGATATGATCGCTCTGCAACAACTAGAGGGTCTCTATTCTCGGGATCATTTGATTTTCGCGAAATGTCCAATTATGGCGTAAGAAAAACCTTTAAGAACACAACAGCGAGCGATCCGAAAGCAACGCTAATTTTTAGTCCAAACAATTGATGCCGATGAAAACTGTTTCTTTATATTTGTTGTTGTGTTACCGATAGCTTCGTTAATCTAAATTTTTATTTCTAGAGTACTCTTTTGGAGAACGTGACATTAAGCAGGTTCAGACATCATCGATGCTGTAATCGTTTCGGCCAAAATTCCCTTAAATTCGTCATCTTCTGCGGCTGGTTCCAAACACTCATTTGCTGTGTAACCTGAGTCGGATTCCGATGCATCGTCAACAATAATCTGTTCATAACTTTCACTGCAAATTTGGTTACTGATGTTTTTGGCGAATATATATCAGTTGTTGTTCCGTTTCGGTTTCATCTTCCAAATTTAGAGTATGTAGAAATTTCAGCAACGAGCCAAGCGCTTTATTTCTACGGTCTTTGATTCGCATTAATAAAGCATCAAAACGCTCCTTTGAAATCTCTCGTTTTTATTCGATTTCAACGACTTATACAAAAATTTTACCATAGCGACCGCAGTTGTGCAAGTTTGCATCACGTTGTCCTGACGGTTCAATTGCTAATTTCGCGGGTTTCAAAGCAGTGTGCAAATCACATACGACTTTGAGATTATGTAGATTCAATTAGTAGATAAGATCCCAAATCAATTAATACCGCACGAGTTGCGTCTATGGCGTTCAACGACCGTTCTAGCATTTCGCCCATACGATTCCATCTGGGTTTGCAAATCCAAGAGCTAATTCAACTCTTTAGCATAGTTAATTTTGATATTGTGAATCTCGTCCAAATTTTATCATAACTGCTGCTCCGTCGGTGGTTCTTAGACTTATTATGGTTTCAATTAATTTCTTTTTGTTAAATTATAAAAGTCATATATGTATATAAGATTCTTTACACGATGCTTGCCTTTCGGCAAAGTATAGTGCTGAGCACTTAATGATTGGCGAATAAATTCACTTTTACAAATAATTTCCGCCATGGATTGGCGTTTCATAAAATGTATAACAGACCCAGACGGCTGTAATCCTTTGCAATTTAAAATTTTATTTGGGCATTCGAACGTTGCAAATATGGTGAAATTTTGATATTCAGCTTTAAATGGATCTGTTTATGTTTATAGCGCAGCCGAACATATTTTTAGTATTCCTAGGGTAGTATTTTCTGTCTGTATTTCCTACACTTTTTTTAAAAACGAAATGTTTGACTCAAATTGTGTGTGTATATAGAGCAAGAGAGACACTGTGAATTGACCGGGCACTCCGTTTTTCTCAATTTAATCCTTTTAAATTCTGTCCGATTGTAGTTCAGACTGTTGTATGTTCACACTGCTCAATTAATATGTGTTTTCATGTTAAAAAACGAAAATGTATTTACGCTATAGACATGAAAATGTACGTCTATTTGGAAAATTCGCATAGATGTACCGTGACATAACCGTGTAAACGATTTTGGTTTAGAGCGGCTTTCATGAAATGTGCACCGACAGATGATGACCAAGTACATAGATATAGCAAGTTGCGAAAGTGGGCATCTTGCTATATTAGCTCTAATGTTTATCTGTCTGTTCTGCACTACACGACATTAAGCCAACTACATCGTATTTGAAAACATCAAAATGATAACATTGCATATTATGTGTTTGAAACCAACTAATAATGGTATAGTATCCGCGAGAATCATGCCAGAAATCCCATTTTAGAAAACCCAAATATTTTTAATTTTTTATACTTGGATTTTATTGTGGCAATTTGTGCCTCTCGCTAAAAAATTTGTGCCTTTCGCTAAAAAATTTGTGCATAGTATACTTTAAGAAATACGAAGGGTTTTTTGACGTGAATATGACACCAAAAAACCCATATTATTCCTTTAGTATATTACCTACAATTCTTAATATATTTCAGTTGCGCCATATTGTGCATCACTAGACTATTTTGCCACACACTATACAATGACTAGAATAGACCAAAATCGGCCAACTGGAAACGCAATATATCTCAATATAAATGTTTTATGATAACGTCACAGAAAAGATTTCAGAAAGCCCAACTTTTATAATACAAATATTTTTGCCCATAGTATCGAGTTTGTGCATACTCTACAACACGGGCTAGAATCGGCCATAGAGTATCCAGAAAATATCAAATTTACGGTTTTCTGGAGTAGTTGTATGGATGATTTCTGGAAAACCCTACTTTTATCACGGAAACAGACTACAATACACATTTTGACCAAGTATCGCGCTTGTGCATCAACATTGGCTAGAATCAGCCATAGAGTATCCACAAAATATCAAATATATGGTTTTCTGGAGTAGTTGTTTGGATGATTTCTGGAAAACCCAACTTTTATCACAGAACTAATTGAAACAGACTATAATACACATTTTGACCCAGTATCGCGCTTGTGCATCAACATTGGCTAGAATCGGCCATAGAGTATTCAGAAAATATCAAATTTATTGTTTTCTGTAGTTGTATGGATGATTTCTGGAAAACCCAACTTTTATCTCGGAACTAATTGAAACAGACTATAATACACATTTAGACCCAGTATCGCTGTTTGTGCATCAACATTGGCTAGAATCGGCCATAGAGTATCCAGAAAATATCAAATTTATGGTTTTCTGGAGTAGTTGTATGGATGATTTCTGGAAAACCCAACTTTTATCACAGAACTAATTGAAACAGACTATAATACACATTTTGACCCAGTATCGCGCTTGTGCATCAACATTGGCTAGAATCGGCCATAGAGTATTCAGAAAATATCAAATTTATTGTTTTCTGTAGTTGTATGGATGATTTCTGGAAAACCCAACTTTTATCTCGGAACTAATTGAAACAGACTATAATACACATTTTGACCCAGTATCGCGCTTGTACATCAACATTGGCTAGAATCGGCCATAGAGTATCCAGAAAATATCAAATTTACGGTTTTCTGGAGTAGTTGTATGGATGATTTCTGGAAAACCCAACTTTTATCACAGAACTAATTGAAACAGACTATAATACACATTTTGAGCCAGTATCGCACTTGTGCATCAACATTGGCTAGAATCAGCCATAGAGTATCCAAAAAATATCAAATTTATGGTTTTCTGGAGTAGTTGTTTGGATGATTTCTGGAAAATCCAACTTTTATCACAGAACTAATTGAAACAGACTATAATACACATTTTGATCCAGTATCGCGCTTGTACATCAACATTGGCTAGAATCGGCCATAGAGTATCCAGAAAATATCAAATTTACGGTTTTCTGGAGTAGTTGTATGGATGATTTCTGGAAAACCCAACTTTTATCACAGAACTAATTGAAACAGACTATAATACACATTTTGACCCAGTATCGCGCTTGTGCATCAACATTGGCTAGAATCGGCCATAGAGTATTCAGAAAATATCAAATTTATTGTTTTCTGTAGTTGTATGGATGATTTCTGGAAAACCCAACTTTTATCTCGGAACTAATTGAAACAGACTATAATACACATTTTGACCCAGTATCGCGCTTGTACATCAACATTGGCTAGAATCGGCCATAGAGTATCCAGAAAATATCAAATTTACGGTTTTCTGGAGTAGTTGTATGGATGATTTCTGGAAAACCCAACTTTTATCACAGAACTAATTGAAACAGACTATAATACACATTTTGAGCCAGTATCGCACTTGTGCATCAACATTGGCTAGAATCAGCCATAGAGTATCCAAAAAATATCAAATTTATGGTTTTCTGGAGTAGTTGTTTGGATGATTTCTGGAAAATCCAACTTTTATCACAGAACTAATTGAAACAGACTATAATACACATTTTGATCCAGTATCGCGCTTGTACATCAACATTGGCTAGAATCGGCCATAGAGTATCCAGAAAATATCAAATTTACGGTTTTCTGGAGTAGTTGTATGGATGATTTCTGGAAAACCCAACTTTTATCACAGAACTAATTGAAACAGACTACAATACACATTTTGACCAAGTATCGCGCTTGTGCATCAACATTGGCTAGAATCAGCCATAGAGTATCCACAAAATATCAAATATATGGTTTTCTGGAGTAGTTGTTTGGATGATTTCTGGAAAACCCAACTTTTATCACAGAACTAATTGAAACAGACTATAATACACATTTTGAGCCAGTATCGCACTTGTGCATCAACATTGGCTAGAATCAGCCATAGAGTATCCAAAAAATATCAAATTTATGGTTTTCTGGAGTAGTTGTTTGGATGATTTCTGGAAAATCCAACTTTTATCACAGAACTAATTGAAACAGACTATAATACACATTTTGATCCAGTATCGCGCTTGTACATCAACATTGGCTAGAATCGGCCATAGAGTATCCAGAAAATATCAAATTTACGGTTTTCTGGAGTAGTTGTATGGATGATTTCTGGAAAACCCAACTTTTATCACAGAACTAATTGAAACAGACTATAATACACATTTTGACCCAGTATCGCGCTTGTGCATCAACATTGGCTAGAATCGGCCATAGAGTATTCAGAAAATATCAAATTTATTGTTTTCTGTAGTTGTATGGATGATTTCTGGAAAACCCAACTTTTATCTCGGAACTAATTGAAACAGACTATAATACACATTTAGACCCAGTATCGCTGTTTGTGCATCAACATTGGCTAGAATCGGCCATAGAGTATCCAGAAAATATCAAATTTATGGTTTTCTGGAGTAGTTGTATGGATGATTTCTGGAAAACCCAACTTTTATCACAGAACTAATTGAAACAGACTATAATACACATTTTGACCCAGTATCGCGCTTGTGCATCAACATTGGCTAGAATCGGCCATAGAGTATTCAGAAAATATCAAATTTATTGTTTTCTGTAGTTGTATGGATGATTTCTGGAAAACCCAACTTTTATCTCGGAACTAATTGAAACAGACTATAATACACATTTTGACCCAGTATCGCGCTTGTACATCAACATTGGCTAGAATCGGCCATAGAGTATCCAGAAAATATCAAATTTACGGTTTTCTGGAGTAGTTGTATGGATGATTTCTGGAAAACCCAACTTTTATCACAGAACTAATTGAAACAGACTATAATACACATTTTGACCCAGTATCGCGCTTGTGCATCAACATTGGCTAGAATCGGCCATAGAGTATTCAGAAAATATCAAATTTATTGTTTTCTGTAGTTGTATGGATGATTTCTGGAAAACCCAACTTTTATCTCGGAACTAATTGAAACAGACTATAATACACATTTAGACCCAGTATCGCGCTTGTACATCAACATTGGCTAGAATCGGCCATAGAGTATCCAGAAAATATCAAATTTACGGTTTTCTGGAGTAGTTGTATGGATGATTTCTGGAAAACCCAACTTTTATCACAGAACTAATTGAAACAGACTATAATACACATTTTGACCCAGTATCGCGCTTGTGCATCAACATTGGCTAGAATCGGCCATAGAGTATTCAGAAAATATCAAATTTATTGTTTTCTGTAGTTGTATGGATGATTTCTGGAAAACCCAACTTTTATCTCGGAACTAATTGAAACAGACTATAATACACATTTAGACCCAGTATCGCTGTTTGTGCATCAACATTGGCTAGAATCGGCCATAGAGTATCCAGAAAATATCAAATTTACGGTTTTCTGGAGTAGTTGTATGGATGATTTCTGGAAAACCCAACTTTTATCACAGAACTAATTGAAACAGACTATAATACACATTTTGACCCAGTATCGCGCTTGTGCATCAACATTGGCTAGAATCGGCCATAGAGTATTCAGAAAATATCAAATTTATTGTTTTCTGTAGTTGTATGGATGATTTCTGGAAAACCCAACTTTTATCTCGGAACTAATTGAAACAGACTATAATACACATTTTGACCCAGTATCGCGCTTGTACATCAACATTGGCTAGAATCGGCCATAGAGTATCCAGAAAATATCAAATTTACGGTTTTCTGGAGTAGTTGTATGGATGATTTCTGGAAAACCCAACTTTTATCACAGAACTAATTGAAACAGACTATAATACACATTTTGACCCAGTATCGCGCTTGTGCATCAACATTGGCTAGAATCGGCCATAGAGTATTCAGAAAATATCAAATTTATTGTTTTCTGTAGTTGTATGGATGATTTCTGGAAAACCCAACTTTTATCTCGGAACTAATTGAAACAGACTATAATACACATTTAGACCCAGTATCGCGCTTGTACATCAACATTGGCTAGAATCGGCCATAGAGTATCCAGAAAATATCAAATTTACGGTTTTCTGGAGTAGTTGTATGGATGATTTCTGGAAAACCCAACTTTTATCACAGAACTAATTGAAACAGACTATAATACACATTTTGACCCAGTATCGCGCTTGTGCATCAACATTGGCTAGAATCGGCCATAGAGTATTCAGAAAATATCAAATTTATTGTTTTCTGTAGTTGTATGGATGATTTCTGGAAAACCCAACTTTTATCTCGGAACTAATTGAAACAGACTATAATACACATTTAGACCCAGTATCGCTGTTTGTGCATCAACATTGGCTAGAATCGGCCATAGAGTATCCAGAAAATATCAAATTTATGGTTTTCTGGAGTAGTTGTATGGATGATTTCTGGAAAACCCAACTTTTATCACAGAACTAATTGAAACAGACTATAATACACATTTTGACCCAGTATCGCGCTTGAGCATCAACATCGGCTAGAATCGGCCATAGAGTAATGTGTATTATAGTCTGTTTCAAAATGTAGGCCAAAATGTGTATTATAGTCTGTTTCAATTAGTTCCGTGATAAAAGTTGGGCTTTCTGAAATCTTTTCTGTGACTTGATCATAAAACATTTATATCGAGATATATTGCGTTTCCAGTTGGCCGATTTTGACCTATTCTAGTCATTGTATAGTGTGTGGCAAAATAATTTAGTGATGACCGAATTTTATTAAGAATTGTAGGTAATATATTAATAATATGGGTTTTTTGGTGTCACGTCAGAAAACCCTTCGTATTTCTTAAAGTATACTATGCACAAATTTTTTAGCGAAAGGCACAAATTGGCACATTCAAATCCAAGTTTTAAATATATAAAGTATTTCGGTTTTCTAAAATGGGATTTTTCTCGTGATGTGTGACTCCATTGTATCCTGCCGTGCTTTACAGTGTTGGAAATATCAGATGAAATGAAACAACAAGTTGATATAAACGAACAAGTTGATATAATTATTTGCCATAAACGATCATGAAACATATTCGTTGATAATGTAAATAAAGTCGAGCAAATAGTAATGTGAGATGTTGGTGGCCAAATTGTCTAGACTTTTGAATTCCGCACAAGCAAACTTTAATAAATTTTTGCCAATCCAATTACGATCTAATTACTTAAATTTCATTAAAATTAAATCACATAACACAATTTCGCTCTATACATAAATCAATCGTGCATCACTTTCCGCATCTAATTATGTTCACACGATAAATTCCATTCCAACAGAATAAATTTTATGTATGCGCGTATAATTGAGCAACTATATATACTCGTATATGTACGTATGTATTGCTTAATCATTGTTAAATAACATCTATAAATTAAAACTATAATAAAATTTATAATAAATGAAAGATCAAATTTCTAAATTATATCATTATTTTCTTCATGTGCATAGTTGACCTTTCCTTATAGACATATGTACGAGCATTAGAAGACACATCTTTGACACTTTTGATCTCGAACATATTTAAAATCCAATCATGTAGTGTACGTGTATATGTATATCGGGATGGATATTTCACATATTGCCTTATATGTAAGACTATATATGTCTTTTATATCTCGATTCTAATTTCTATAATTCATCCGAATTTTGCATAATTAACAATAATAATAAAAAAAAACACCGATGATTTCAATGCGTGGTTACACAAAGTCTATATAATTTTATTTCAAAAATAGCATTTGGTATTGGTATGGTGTCTTTCTATTATACTTGTTTATTATTGTTGTTGATCATGCTTCAAGATGACGATTTTTAAGATCAAGATTATATTTTTTTTTTTGGAACTTTATTTTGTTCGTAAAGAATTTGTGGGTTTTCTTGTGCGCGGTGACAAATTAGTTTTTAATTCAGATCGTGTTATTTGAAGGTGGTACCCTGGGTAATATATACATACATAATATTCTAATTGATTATGAACGAATTCTTGGAAACTTCTTATTTATTAATTATATTAATCAATCTTTCATTAAATATTCGTTAAAATCTATAATTTATTCTACATCTATACTCACATAGATATATATATATGTACATACATATATGTACATTTTTCTATAAATATTGTCTCTCACTCAGACAATCATGAATTTAAAAATCACACAAAACTTTTGTTCGATATTGTTTTCAATTTGCATAAATTTGGAGATTGCTTCTGTATAAATTCTAATAAATTGATTATAAGGGAATCAAAAGTCTAGACAAACATTATTTAATGTTCTGCTGAAATCGTAGTTTGAATATTTGCCAAAATAAATAAAACATCTATACTTATACATATGTACCATCATATTTATAGTTTAAAATTAAGGAACAAAAGTTAGACGACGACCTACAAGAGCGTGACTAAAATCAGAATACACAGTTTAGTTGAAAAGCACAAACGTCTGAGTATGGAATTATTATTACAGTTTTTAAAGGTCATCACTGGCCCTTTACTGAGTCTAAAATTTGGTACTATCTACTTCGCGTTTTGGGCCGTAAATCCCACGCATTATTCTCGCAAATGTTAGGAGCCATCTCTCGTACTCGTCCGTCAACGTCCAACTTTTACATCCATACATAACAATGGGCCTGATCAACGCTTTGTAATGCTTCAGCTTCACGGCACTTGATAGGTATTTAGATTTTAGCAATAGCCTTAGAAGATAGTAGATCCTCATCCATGTGATAAGAGAGCCAACATTTTTGAACCTCCTCACGCTCTCAAACGTGTAGTGCAGTGCCTATAGTAGTACCACTACTAAAATCTAGTGTGCCATCGTCCCTATAACCAGAGATCATATATTTTGTTTTCAACGCATTGATCGGAGTTCAACAGAACCTGAAAATTCTACAAGCGGATCAAGTATTTCCTTCATTCCTTTGCTATTCAGTTCAATCACGCATATGTCATCTGCATATGCAAGCATTTGATTTGACTGGGAATTTAAGATGTTGTGCTGAAGTGTTTCAGTTTTACGAGAGATGTAATCCAACACGAGATAAAAGAGTATCACGTACAGAGCATTCCCCTGCCGAACACTAGATTTAACCGCTAAAATTCTTGATTGCCTGATCTCAACTTTAACACAGCATTGAGACTGCGTCACTGTCATTCTACATTCAACTACAGTATGTGACGCATGATGAACGCCAAGCAGGTGGCTTCATTTATCAGACCTTCCATGAAACTATACTTTCATTTGAAAGGTCTCAGTCCAACCAATATCAAAGCCGAACTAGATTCTACTTTAGATTCTACGCGAGCCTACTCCTTCATTTATAACAATAAAATATTGGGTGGCAGAGTTTAATCGAGGTCTTACGAGCTGCCAAGACGAACATCGGCCAAATGAGGTGATCACGCCAGAAATGATAATTGTGAATTTACACAAAATGGTATTAGATGACCGTCGACTGAAAGTGCTCGAGGTAGCTGACATGCAAGATGGGTGCCGCATTTGCTTACAATGGAACAAAAACACCGATTGGTTGGCGATGTCTCACAGCAAAATTGCCGGGTTTTAACGTCGATTCGTAATCATGAATGAAATCTGAGTTCATTACATCACTATTCGAACGCGTATTGCACTGTTTGATTTAGCTCCATCAAATTATCTTCTATTTCCTAACTTGAAATAATGGCTTAGTGGTAAAAGATTTGCCAACAATGAAGAGATGGAGTCTGCAGATGATGGCTATTTTGAGGGGCTCGACGGTCTCACTACAAACAGGGTATCCTTTGAACATCGCTGGGAGAAGTGTATCGAGCTAAAACAAACTGTGTTGAGAAATATATATTTATATATGTTTTCCCAAATTATTTGTATTCACTTTGTCGGCTCGAGTACTTCTGGGACTACCCTCGTATGTTATATACCTCTAGTCTCTTGTTCTTTCCACTGTTACATTTACATACGAGAGGAGTCCAATAAGTTCGGTAAATCTATATGAAATAACGGTTTAATTTCTTATGAGTGATTTTATGAGTGATAATTGGGTCCGTCTATTCAAACAAGGTTGAGTGTCGCTGGAGGAGGACCCCCGCAGCGGAAGACCACAGACGCTATTACTCACGAAATGGTCATTTTAACCGAGGATCTTAGGAAATCTATTGGCAGTGTTACCACAATTTTACACAATCATCTTAAGCTGTCAAAGGTTAGTGCAAGATGGGTTCCCCTATGTTGACTATATGGACCAACATTTTAGAAATGAGTGAAGACGATCCGGTTAAATTTATTAACTAGGAATCCACGCAAGGGATAGTGCAGGGAAATCCACCACCGAAAAAGTTTAAGGTTCAACCATCTGCGGGTAAAATAATGACAACAATTTTGGGATGCTGATGGAATTTGATGATTGGGTTTATAATGCGGGGCTTTTGAATAAATTAAAAAATGCCATCAGGGAAAAATATTGCTTTTATTTTTCAACAATGCGCCAGTTCATAAGGCGTATGCACAAGATTGCAAGTTCAATGAAATACCGCATCCACCTTACAGTCCAGATCTGGCTCCAAGTGACTATTTCATTTTTACAAATTTGAAAAAAAAATTAAAGGGGCTAAGATTTTCAAATGACAGTGAGATAATGTCCGCTGTAGAAGAATATTTTGAAGAATAAGAGAAATCATTTTATTTTGATGGTTTGTACAAATTAATTGACAGGTGTAATAAGTGCATTAGCGTGGGTGGAGATTATATTAAAAAATAAAAATACTTTTCAATAAAATTTACCGTTATTTCACAAAGATTTACCGAACTTATTGAACGCCCCTCGTATATCGTTCGAAATGTATCTACTAAATAAAAAAAAATGTCAAAAATTTAGGGAAGAAGAATTTTTTTTTAATTCCCTGTTTTAAAGTTAATTCGAATGTCATGAAGAGTCTACTCAAATTTGATATTTAAAATGCCAAAAGGTTTCAAACTTTAATTTTGACTATTCACAAATTTTGAGAATGCATTTCACCCGCATCGCAAGAATAATGGTCCCGCAAAAAGCCCCTTTCTTCCACAAATTTAATTAATTTTTCAAAATTCATTTTCACTGTAAATAATTTGGCTAGCCTTTGCAGACGTGTGTCTAACTTGGAAAAACGCATAGTTTTTATAATTAGAAACAATTTTATTAACTATAAATAAGCTCCATTTTGTTTGAAGTGGTTAATTCCTTTTTTTCCAGAAATTATTAAATAAATTGTTGGCTTTTTGTTCGAAATTAGCCCTTTTCCAGAAGCGCAGTAGTCGAGTTTGAATGGGACACGTCTGCGAAAAGTGTTCCAATAATTCAAACGAACAACTGATCAAAAAACAAAATATTTTGTTGGTAATGAAATCCAGTAAAAATTCAGAGGGTTCCTACGAATTAGACGAGCTTTTAGTTTACTTTGATGATTTCGTACACATCCTTACAAATTCATACGAAGAAATTTTCTTAAGAATTCTTTTCCAATGGACCCGCGGCCTAATTCTTAAAGGTATGTACTATCAGAAGGGTATTTGGACACACTTGAGAAATCCTATGGCCTCAAAGTACAGCTTATGAAAATGATTAGTTTAATAATGTATAAATACATATTTAATGGATGACGTCCGAGGAGTTGAATATACCTAATTTTTTCGAAATATATTAATTTAGAAAGCAGGTAAATAAGTAAGCATACCATGAATTTTATCATTCCAGAATCGATCTCTAAACATTTGCTTCCAAGTTCCAACGAACCTCAGCAGCAGCAATATAATGAGAATATGAAAAATTATAATTTTAATGACTGTGATTTGAAATAAGGAAACTAACTAATCAATTAAGATGGGTACATATTTTTTATTCTAAGAATTTTTTTAGCCGACTTCCCCTTAATTTTTTATTATAAACACGGCCTATAAAAGTTTTTGTCAATTGTGTTGTCAACATGAAAGGGAACGGTGGTAGGAACCTTAAATGGCTTCCTGTGGTTTTTATTTTATTCATGAAATGCGCAGTTTTATAGTTTTCGACATTATCCGTCCGAAAACTATTCAACTCTATTGGAAAATTCATGAACTGAGTTCTATTTTGTAATGGATGATGCACAAATTCACAAAACTGCGCAGATCAAAGATATAATAGAAACCTCAGGAAAGGATTTCCACTGTACTCTTCCCTGTTGAAAGTTGAACCCAATTGAACAAGCCCTTTCAAAAATTAAAGCAATTGCTATAAATTTATTGAGTTCTACGATAGAACAGAAATTGGTGGAAGTTATAAGGGATAGTGATTCAGTATAATATCTACGGACCCTTCGAGTTTCATAATGGACGATGTCAACATCCTTGCCAGCGAAATATTGCATAATTTCTAAAGTTGATTTTCTATGTTTAACCTTGGTTGGTACGTTTTTACAAATAATTTTTGCAATAAGTCGGAGTGTTTATTATTATTATTATTATTATTATTAGGAACTTGGTCATTTCTTACCCGATTATGATGAAATTCGAAATGTGAAATGGAAATGGGTAGAAACCCAATGATATTTAGAAGAAGATGTGGAATAAAGAAAATTAGGAAGGAACTTGGCTATTTATTAAACGATTATGATGAAGACTATATGAAATTTTTTAAGAGACATCCGAGTTAAGAAAAACAAATAGTTCCTTCCAACTGGCCATATTCCAGAACTTGTAAAAATTATTTTAGAATTCCATTTGCATCGTACTTGCTAAATGTCGTCATAATCCGTTAAGAAGATAAGAGATCATCCTCATAAATCTCAGTATTAGATTCAAAGGCGATCAACTTAATATAAAAGGTTTAATTCCATTTGTAAATTGTTTCATTTTAATTGAAAAAAGGATCCATTCCAATTGAAAAGGTTTCATTCTATATACAACTGGTTTCGTTTTATTTGGAAAAGGTTTCTGTTAATTTATAAAAAGGTTCATTCAATTGGGAAATGGTTTCATTCAGACTGTGTCCGAAACCAGTAAAAAGTATTTATTAATACAGAATTTTGACATTATTTGAGAATTATTCCCCTACATTCACAATTTTGTATTATACCGCATTATTGTATTACCGCAAACGATAATATCACGATAGATTGGTTAAATCTGGAAGAACCGGAACCAGAAATTCATAACTCGTTTAGATGTTGATCTAAACGAGTTATTGAAGAAAATGCCTGTTCCTTTAGGCAAAGAATGGGATAGTTTATGAAAAGTTAAACAAAAAAATTGGGTTTATGTTTAAATTCGGACTTTTAATTATTTTTATTTATCTTTTAATCATTTCATTTTACATTAATTCAGTGTGTGTCGTGTGTGTCATTCATGTGAGTTCATATAAATTACATATATATATGTATATAAATAGAATCATCCCGCCAAAAACATCATAAAATTCCGATCCATCCGCCATTTTATATGTATACAAATGTTTTTCTATTGCTCGGCCCACAACACAATGATATAATTTATTTGCACGGATTTGTCAAAAATTATGATAGCGATACCTGCGATAGACTATAATAATTTGGATGTATGAGGCTTTTGCATATAAATGTCAAAATTCTGTACTAAAAAATATTTATTACAGTTTTCGGACTCAGTCTTAATCTGAAAAGCCTATAACCATTGGAATTTGCATGAAATCGTTTCACTTACAAACTTCATTTAATTAATTACTTGTTTTATTTCTCTACAAGAACGGGTAAAAGTCGACTTTTACTTTAATTTTCGGTAAATCGAGTACACAAAAGTAAATGATTAACGTTTAAATTGTTAATTTTTTAGTGATCTACGGATTAAGTAAGCTGAAAATAAACTAAAGTACGTATTTCAATATAACAAAAATTCTAAAAATCGACTTTTACCTAAGTAATTGATTTACCCGACAATTGGTCCGCAGCCTTAAAACAAAATATTTCAGCGAAAAACCTTACTGTATAGTTCGATACATTGTGTCCTAAATATTGTCGAAACACCATGATATCCACAGAAAATTACTATTTGGTGCGCTTTATGGGCTGGCGGAGTCATTGGTCCATATGTCTTCAAAAACGATGATGATCAGAATGTTACTGTCATTGGTGAGCTGTATAGGGACATGATTAGAAATTTTTTCGTACCTCGATTAGGTGGCATTAATCTTGCTGACATGTGATTCCAACAGGACGGAGCCACATGCCACACAGCGCGCGCTACAATTGATTTACTCAAAGAAACTTTTGATGAAAGAATAATTTCGCGTAATGGTCCAATTAATTGGCCACCAAGATCGTGTTATTTAACCCCATTGGATTATTTTCTTTGGGGTTATGTAAAGTCACTTGACTACGTCGATAAATCAGAGGCAATTGAACACCTGGAAATCAACATTCGGCGAGTTATTGGCGAAATACGGCCGCAAATGCTGCGAAAAATTTGTGAAAATTGGTGTTCCAGATTGCACCTTTACGCGCCAGTCGTGGCAGCCACATGCCCGAAATCATATTTAAACTTAATGTCATAAAATTTTCTATCCAATATTTTTCTTTGTTTTATTATGATTTAAACTTGTGTAACTCTATAAAAAACACCCTTTACTATGCACAAAAAATTCAAAATCGTGTATATAACGCTATCTATTGAGGTAACATTGTAATCGCGCGTGATTTCTCTATTTATATATACTCAAAGCTATAATATAGTCAAACATTCTAAATCTTGAGTATTCCTCAAATTTCTGATGACTTCTAATAATTCCTAAATTCTCCTAAAATTGGACAAATGTTCAAAAATTAATAGAACTTGATAATTTAATAAATTATAAGAATTGTTCCAAATTCGTAATGTCATTAGGGCCAAGTAAGGCAAACGTTGTTCGGAATATTTCATATGAGATAAAACGTAAAGTAATTTTCGTAAAATTTATTTAGAATTTGATACATTTTGTGGCTTGCGATTCCCTCGAAAAATCAAGATTATCTTTAAGAAAAACAAGCCATGACTTCCATACAGGCTTTTGATAGGTACGTACACAGCAGATACATATGTATATTGCAAATTCGATAAATTTTTAAATTAAATCCAAATATATGCTGGCACAACTGTATAATTGCTGTAATAATTACTCAACAGTATGTATATGGCGCACATTTATTTTGAGTTCATCACACAAAAAATGATTGGTGTACTCAAAACCATAACGAATACTACGAAAAACGACAACAGTTCTTCCCTCATCATATCATGTACACGAATTAATCATTCCATTGTAAAATTTTTGCAAAAACTACATTATCTGTTGTTTTAATGTACCTACCTTATAATACGAGTACACTGTGTGATGCTTGTACACATAATAAATAATTTATGGTTTTAATTCATTTCCATAAAATAAAATGTGCGGGTAGAAATTTTTATATTTGGAAATTTATTAAATCAAATTTTAAGAATCTGTCGTACCTTTATACATTCTTATTATTAATAAGAATCGATAACTTCGATGTATGTACATATATCGAATCGAGGAGATGTGTGTCAAACTCAATATATAATAGACGTAAGACATGTTTTTAACACTCGTAAATATTCTTTGCGCGGGATGCTGCGTGCGTAGAATTATTGTAGGTAATGTGTTCATCTCCCACAATTTTGATTTATTGTATATACGTTTTAAACGAGTAACACGTAAAAATTATAACCGCGGCAGACAAGTGGTATATGTCTGGTATTAATATATTATTTAATTAATGACCTAAATTTGTATATATATACGTCCATATATTCATATTCAAGTACTTCATGTACATACGTATGTATGTACATATATATTTAATCTGACATGGTCATTCCCCCGTTTGTTGTTTATTTATTTATTTTGTATATATGTATACGAGGAGAATATTTTAATAAACAAAAAAAATTGTTTATGTGCTGAAGAAAAGTATTCTGTAAATATAAAATATAATGATGACAATCTTCATCATACTCAATTACTCAACCTACTCGTAATATTTCTTAAATTGCTTGCAATCATAATTTGAACAAAAACAACAAATCTGAATACATTTTTATGAAATTATGTATTAATATGCGCTTTTTTATTTTTCTATAGATAACACAATCAACGACATCAATTGCTGATAAGACAGCAGAAAAACATCATCAGCATACTAATGGATATATTGGCGAACGAAAAAATCATCATCATGTTACACACGATGAGGATGAATGTGATGCGGAAGCGGTGGAGGAGAGTAAATTTTGTACTTTGCCGCGGAATGGTCCAAATGCTTTTACAATAAGACAGGTACGCCAAGAACAAATATTATTTAGAGTTTCATAGTCTTAAGGCTCAAACAATTTGCGCAAATAGTAATTTTGATAGAAATAGTGTAAAACAACAAAATTATAAATCTGATGGCATTTACTGATATACACAAAATCAAAGCACAGTGAATTCTTTCATAGTAATCCGGAACGAATGGCATCATCTTTGAAAAGTACCTAGGCCAAAGTAAAAAACTACCATCATATTGCAGATTTATTGCGCATTTAAATTATAGCTCTATATCTGTAAACCAATTTCTTAATTTTGACTCTAATGCGGTGGGACCTAACGAATGCCTAAACTAAAATTAATTGAAAATTCAACTGCTAAACCATATGAATGGCAACGGTAAAGCTAGTAATAGACTTACGGCATTTTGTTTGAGTGGGCCGGAATGGATAAGCTTATGTCAAGCTCAAGTTGATATTATCATTTAAGTCAAATTCGAATTAATATTCATCCATTCAACTTTACCATCTGCATTCATAACCAAGAAAGAAACCTTTGCTTTGTGATGAAAAATTGGCATGAGCTGTTGTGTTATAATCGTTCTAACGTAATCTCTAGCTACAATTTGAAATCATATTCAAACTCAGAAACGAGGTGAAAATGTAAATGATTTCAAATAAGCAAACAACAAAACAAATTTTTATTTTTATTAAATTGGTTGGAACCCATAAGGGTTCCGCACTCCATGCCGAAACGGCATGGTGGATACCCAGGATTCTACAGACTTAGCAAACCTCACAAGTTTGAACCAAGGTATGGAGAAGAAGCGACCTATATTAATAGAGCTATAGTTGATAACCTGAAACCGAATAATATTGGAAGCCGGACTACTACACACAAAGTGCGGGCAGTTATAATCTTCTCAAGGCAGTGTTTACCCATAAGATCCTCAAATTGGGCTCGCTAATGAAGTATTTCACCATGCGACAACTAAACGTAGCAAGCCACCGTAGATATTTCAAAACGAAGTTCTTTATAACTTTTTTGGCGTAGTTTTGCAAAATAAGGCAACTGTGGGTTCAGGTTCAATTAGAGTTAACTACGGATACCGACTGGCTAAACAGTCCGCGATCACAGTGTGCTAGCACCCACATTACCGTAACGGTATTGTTGACAAAGAAGGTTAATGAAGTGTTTGCAGTTCTTTACAATTGAAAATGGTCAATTGATTATTTAACGAATTGAGTACCTCCAGTCAACGCAATTATTTTCCGTAGCAAAACAGTACATAGCAAACCAAGACTGCCAAAAGCTCCCTGATTAGCCTATGGACAGTAGATTCCAAATCCAGCACATAGGCTAGAGCGAGAACCATCTGAAAAAAAGACTATGGACTCATTTAATTTTTGGAGATTTTGGAGAAATTTTGGAATCCTTCGAAAACCACCAATCTCTTAATGGACCACCGAGAATAATTTGGAGTATGTAGTTGAATTCGGGTAGCGATCTATCATTAACCATAGCAATTTCTGGTAAAAATGAAGTATAGTTTTTTAAAAGTCCCACGATAACATTCCAGGCCCCAATATACCTTAAGCGAAACACTGTAGAACAAGAACTACACCGTTGAGCCATCGTCGCCTGCAATGACCGAGCCAATACATCTTCCTATACTTCATGTTCAGCTCTTCCTGTTTCTTTTTTACATGTTCTTTCCACCTCAACTTGGCATCCAGCGTCATACCTAGATATTTCGACGTATCTGCATAGGCAACTTGTTTAGGGTTGATTATGATTGGGATTCTATTAGAAATATTTTTATTAGTGAAGTTCACATGCACAGATTCAGTTTCGTTCAGTTTTATCCTCCATTTTTTCGTTCAATTGTTGACTGAATTTGTCGATTTTTTCAATTTGTTAGTAACTTCTTCTTCAATCGCAGGATCATCAGCATAAGTTGCTATAGTTGCTTCTTCCATTGGTGGTATATCCCGAGTATACAGGAGGTACAAGACTGGGCCCAATATGCTACCTTGTGGTAAGCTGAAATTTTCTTTAGATACGAGTATTCGTCTTCATATTTTATATGGAAGTGCGTCTATCGGTTATGTATGATTTCAGAGTTTCATAGTATTGTTTAGGAAGGTATCGCTTGAGCTTGAACTCCAATCCTCTGTGCCAAATGCTGGCTCAAATGCTTGCGCTACATCCCCGGAAAACGCTTGAACATATTTGTTTAGTTTCTAGTGTACGTTCTATTATATCTGTGATTCTATGAACTTGTTCTATAGTCGAGTAGTTTTCTCTGAATCCAAACTGGTAGTCAGGAATGAGATTTCTGTCCACTATTATGGGTTTCATACTCTTCAGGAGCAATTTTTAAAAAATCTTGGCTATGGTTGGAAGTATGGATATTGGTCTGAAGGACTTTTTATCGTTACATATCGTTTGCTAGGTTTTAAGATCATGATTACCTCTGCCACCTTCCATATCATTAAAACGTATCGTAGTCTAAACACAGCATTGATTATATGGAGAAGTTTATGTATCGCTTTATTTGGTAATTCTTTAATGATTTGTCCAGGTATGAGGTCGAACCGAGGAGATTTTTCATGTCTAAATTTTGAATTTCCTCTTTTAGCTCTTGTAGAGATACACTTTGTATTCAAGCTTATCAGATGGTAGGTTTATCGATTCAGGTGGGTCTTATCGATTCAGTAGGTTAACATTTTCATCCGCAGTTTGCCTGGGTAATGCTTGAAACGTTTCTTTTCTTTTTTTTTTATAATTTAAATTACCAACACGTACACATTAATTAGAGACTGTTCAGCTAATGAATTTATTGTCCTTTGAAAGATGAACAGTATCCTTATTTTGTGCACGGCTTTTAATTGGCCATCTGCACACTGCATAGCTCAATGCTAGCCTGTACTAACATGAACGATGGGTCGGCCCATGCGTTCTACATTCTAACAGAGGGTCATAGATGTTTTCAATTTAATCAAATCATCGATCGTAATCGGGAGATGAAAAATCCCTTTTGCATTTCGCCTCTGTTGGGATTCGAACCCGATACCTCTAGTCACTGCTCTATTTGCTCGGTTCTAGGTGTCTCGCAAACTAGTCAGCTTTTTGTTTGGCGCTTCGAGTCCAGCTCCCATCCTCACTTCTAATTGGTGTCGTCGAATTTGTTGGTCTCTTAAGTACTTTCGTTGCTTTCCATAAGAAATATTCGGTATCTTTTTGGCAAGTAAGTGACGACAAATATGTACTTATTGATGCATTCTTAACTGTTCTGATCAAAGATTTCAACTTGTTACATAGGTTATTAAGGACGGTTTTATTTTCCTTGGTTTGATGTATTTGCCAAGACTTTCGAGCTTTACGTTTCTTACGTTTCAAGTGGATAGTTTTTACAGTTGTTGTTATTTGCGTATTTGAAAGATGTACTTTGCCACGCAGCTTGTTGTATCTTTTCTATTAACCTTTCTACTTCCTCTTCGACTTGTATAATGTTCCTTATTGGTGCTTGAAGATTTTAATAATTCTCGAAAAATTTTCCAATTGGTATTCTTATTAGACAGTCTCGCTGTGATTTCTTTTTCAATTACTGTTTCACTGACCGTCATAATAACAGGAGAGTGGTCCGACGTAAGCTCTTCATTATTTTCCAAACGAATATAGTTATCTGATATACCTTTTGTTACATAAAAGTCTATAAGATCCGGTGTTTTGTTTAAATATATTGGCCAGTATAAGTTGGTGAGCCACCAGATTGAAAGTCACATATTAGTTTTTTCCTGCTTCAATCAGCTCTCGCCCTTTTAGTGTAGTAATTGTGGAGCCCAAGTATGTGTTTTTCGCATTGAAGTCGCCACCAATGATAAAACAACCTCCCATGGTGTAAAAAAGTTCTTCATAATTAATGTTAGATGATTAGATTTTAATACGTAGAAAGTAGATCTATTTACTTAGGCTTTACTATGGAGATAGGTAAATTCAATAATTCTAAAATTTAATGTACATCATCCAATAATTCGAATAATATTACTCTGTCTGTCATAACCTGAGGCCTTGAAATTTAAATAATTTCTATAAGAATGTTTTAGAACTTATAATAGAAATGAATTTAGAATTTTAAGAATAGAAGTTTTTGTGTATAAGATTATGAGAATTATGGCCTATAATTAAGTAATTAATTTTCGAATCAGTGATGGCCTTATAATGGAAGTTTGCGCACATAAAACACATGAATTCACAAATTTTTAACAAAAGCATTTACATATTTTTTCATTTTCAGGCTAAGTTCACCAAAGGACCAGGCACTAAAGGTCTAGGATTCTCGATTGTCGGTGGCAAAGATTCGCCCAAAGGTTCGATGGGCATTTATGTCAAAACAATTTATGGTCATGGACAAGCAGCTGAAAAGGGAACTCTAAAAGAGGGTGATGAAATTCTATCGGTAAATGGTAAACCATTCCAAGGACTATCGCATCAAGAAGCAATCAACGTGTTCAAATCGATTAAATCGGGTGATGTTGTGATTTTGGTAGGCCGCCGAAACCCCAGACGAAAAAATAACGATACGAATGAATAAATCTACTATTCTCTCTATATATAATATAAAATAGCTTTTTGTGCCAAATTAAATAAAAAATAAACTGAACGTACTACAACTATTACTATATATATATAGGGTGTTGGGGTGAAGTATGGCTCCTTCAAATCTACATGCACGCTAATATTTATACTCTTTTTAAATTTCTATAAAATATTTTAACCAATATTAATATTAATTAACATTATATAAATTAACCAAAGGATTTATAAATTATTTTTCACGTTTTCTCTCTTAAAATAAATAATTTTTCAATTTTTCTCATACCAAAGTCGAAACCATTTTTTTTTTAAATGTTATTACTGGTTATTAACAATCGCGAAATAATCAAATAAAAATACTGCATTATCATTGAAATATATATTTTTGATTAATGATTTATTTTTAAAATTAAAATAATTACAAAATATTATTTTATATAATAAATTTAGGATTAAGATTATAATTATTATTACATATATAATATTATGCTGGACGATAAATAATAATAAAAATAAAACATATTTATGTACACCAAATAAATAATTGCTATTATTTAATTATATTCACAAATAATCTGTCATTCAAATCCAAGTTTTATCTGAAACATCAACGATTGAGGTGTACTCGAAATGGCAGGTTAAGTCCAAATAATTTAAATACTATTCTTGATTTGCTAATCTTGAGCAAACTTCTAAAGATGATTGTAGAGCCAATACTAGGTTAGTTGACTATATACCTACCTTAGGCGCTGTTTACGCTAATTTTCTATATTTTGTGCTCAAATGGTATAGGTATATTAAAGTCTGTCATTTATGCAACAAAAAAAGACAATGGCACAGTGCAAACGTACGGAACCCAGGGATGGGCGAGGTAGATTACGCCATGTATTCTACGCGGTTTCGACACATAAAATATAATGTCAACAACCTACGATATTTCACCGATTTGAAATCGAATGCGCCAGTTCTTGGGAGTATTTTGTAAAAGCGGTGATTTTTTCATTTATTTCTTTTTGACAAATGACTCATGAATAGTTTCAAACTGGCATCCTGTTTTTATTTATCTAGTATTGTTTGCCATTTCATCATGGAAACACTGAAGCGTCTACAAATTGTTCATCTTTATTACGAAAATCAGCGTTCTGTGAAGAATGTGTTTCGTGTGTTTAGACCAGGTTACGGTTGTCATAATCGACCTATCGAGACCACTATTTGGAATACCATCGAAAAGTTTGAATCCCAGTTTACAGTATTGGATGATACGCAACTAAAAAGAAGACGGCCGGGACGTACCAGTGAATTGTGCTCGTTATTGTACCATGATAACGGAATATTTGCTGCTGAAATTGAAGCCTGACCTCGACGACATTTGGTTCCAAGAAGTCGGCGCTATTTGCCATATAGCGCGCGAATCAATTTACTTATTGAAAAATCATACTGGCGAGCAATAAATCGGATCGTTGAATTGGACTATTTAGATCGTGTAATACCTCTAGACTCTTTTCTTTAGGGCTACGCCACGTCCAAAGCCTATGTGAATAAACCAGCTAGATTTGAGGCATTGGAAGCCATTATTACTCTTGTCATTCGCCAAATACCACTCGATAATCTCGAACGCGTCATCAAAATTTAGACTTTGAGAAAGGACCATCGCATTTGCGGCCATCATTTGAAAGAAGTAATCTTTAAAAAATAAATGGCAAGTTCTTTCGAATGATATAATAAAGTTTCCATACGATTAAATTGAATTTTTTGAGATTTTTTAATTTTTGCACAAATCACCTCTATAGATTTCGTTATTACGGGTAAAATCACGGACATGTTGTTTGGTGCTTCCTGTTTCTGGCATAACTGCCGGTGTGACTTTTGTACTTCAGCATTCTTTCCACTATATCCCAAAAATTTTCGATACATCGAAAACCTGTGGACTCTTTGAGATAACATTGATTTGAGAATCATGCTTCTGTTGGAATTAGAGTCGTGTGAACGAGCTAAATGGCCAAAACTTTACTGCTGAATCGTGTTGAAGAATTAGCGGCAAAATAGGTTGTTATGAAAAATGTGACAAAAACCTGGCTTCACAACTGCCAATTTCTGGGCAAATCATACATTTTTTTGCAAATGTATCTAACTTGAAGTGTTTCAAAACCAATTTCATGTACGTTTCGTCATCCTTCAAAACACATCCACTAAATTTTGGGAAAATTTTGTTATCAATCTGGCACATATTTTAACGAACAAGTGTTGGTTATCTCAACGATTTGGCTTTTTAATAACTCGGTAGCACTATAGTCTTCCTGAACTCGAATTCGTTTTACCATGGAGTGGGGTGTGTTAAATTGTATGGCACGGTCATAGTTAAATTTCCCCGGATTATTTTTAATGAAGTTTATATAACCTTTTTGTAAAGATTTCTATCAGTTGTGCCATGTAAAGATTTATATCATTGTTCAGCACCAATTTTTAATACGCCGATAGTCGAGTAAGCAGAGTTAATGCTCTTGAAATCGTGGACTCGAGTTGAAGACTCGTCAGCGCCAATACTTTATAATTTAATTTCTGCTGTAAATTGGTTCAACACAGCTTCTGATGAAATCTACATTCAATTTCTGCAAGTATAAGACCCATCCCTTGTGTATGACCGTAATGAAAATATACGGTGATGGTCAAATAAGCATAGTCCATTCCTGTTGCTAACATTTTCAATTTTCTCTATTGAATTGGCAAATATAAAAGATTTGTATTGCAGTATGCATATTAGGCGGTGGTGTAGTTAACAGAGTTATTGCTTTAGCATTCGTGGACTCGAGTTCAATTCACGTCAGCGGTAATGATTTTTTAATTTAATTTCTTCGGCAAGTATAAGAGTCATCTCTTGTGTATGACCGTAATGAAAATGTAAGAGCCATCTCTTGTGTATGATCGTAAAGAAATTGTCCATTCCTGTTGCTATAATTTTCAGTTTACTCTATTGAATTGGCCAACATAAAAGATTTGTATAGCACCAAATTTGTATACGTCGGTGGTCCAGTAAGCAAAGTCGTTGCATTTGGGATTGTGAACGTGGGTTCAAGCCTCGGTTTGGCATTATATAATTTTTAATTTAATTTATATAAATTCTGCATTTAATTGGCAAATATAAAGGATGAGTATAACGGAAAATCAATATATGGAAATGGTGAAGTGGTTGGTGTCATAGGATTTGGTATTGTGGATGTTGTTCAGTGTTCGAACCTCGATTAAGGGTAAGACATTATAGCGGGGCAATCCACACATTTCTCATTAAATTAAAAAATGATTGTCCAATGATGACGAATTTGCAATTAAATTAAAAATATATATTGAGGCTTGAGAACTAGTTATGATTAACAACCAGTCACACAGCTTCTTTTTCTTTTACCACCGAGCCACCGCCATACGTATAAATAGTGATATTCCTATCGTTTATAGCTGCCATTTGAATAAACAAATCGCAAATTTTAGCAACGGCAATGAACTCTGCTTATTTGACCATCGCCGACAATTTCATTACCGCTTTATACCCATCTTTTATACTTGCAACTTTTACATAGAGAATATTGAAGTTTTGAACAGAAGCTGAGTTGGTTTTGAGTAATTTTATTTCACCATCACCAATTTGACAAGAGAAATTAAATCAAAAAATGTTTGGCTCGATCGAGATTCGAACTTACATCCATAAATCCAAATTCACTGACTTTGCTTGCTGGACCACCGCCGCATATAAAATTCATTCTTTACAAATCTTTTATATCTGTCATTTGAATAAAAAATATTGAAAATTTTAGCAGAATTCATGGACTCTGCATTTATTTCACCATCGCTATATACCTATCTTGTATACATGTCACTACTTGAAAAATATGAAAATGTTTAACAGAAGCTGTGTGTTGAACCAATTATTACAGAAGAAATTAAACTAAAATAATACCGTCGCTAATGAGACTCGGACCTAAGTCCACGAATCCAAAGTCAATCACTTTACTACCTCGCCCACCCCCGTATATATATTTGATGTTATGCAAATCTTTTATACTTTCCAATTGAATTGAGAAACTTGGGAAATTTTTTTAACAGAAGCTGAGTTGAAACCAAAATGTCAAACATTAATATCGTTTGAAACTTAACTAAACTGCATAGCGCCAGGTGCAACATTTAATGCGATAACATTCCAAGCAGTGTATTTCGAAAAGTTAAAAACCTGACAAGCTTTTCCTCCTTATGTTCTTAAAAATTATAAAACTTAAGTTCCAGTCAATGATGCTTGATGCAATTTTCTAGGCGGGCCACAATATTGACTACTGACCATAAATATTTTAAGTTTAAGTCAGCAATTGAATAACGTCCAAATAAAAAATTGAAAGTGTAACAAATAGGTATAGAGCTGAGTTTAAGTCTCGATTAAAACTAAAAACAAATTAAATTTAATATCTTACAAATTAATTCAATTCAGATTCTGTTAAATGTTCATTTTTCTCTATTCAAATTGTGAGTATAAAAGATGGGTTTATCAGTAATGAAATTGTAAGGCAGTGGTCAAGTAAGCAAAGAAATTGGCGTTTGATTAGTGGACGTTAGTTCAAGCGGTATTCGGGCTAACGTTGTTTTAATTTAATTTCATCTTACAAATTAGTTCAACTCAGCTTCTATTAAAATTTTCAAATTTTTCCAATTAATTGCCAAGTATAAAAGAGGGATGTAGCAGCAATGAAATTGTACGGCGATGGTCAAATAAACAGAGTACAGAAATACTTTTGGTTATAAAAAAATCGATCAGGTCTTGGTTTTCCAGTTGAAATGGATTCACATCCATATTTTTTTAATGGCAATCAGTAATTCTTTTCCTTTAGTTGTAGTTAATCTAGAACCCCAGAATGTCTTGGTGAACAGTACAATCTTGCCACAATAATAGGAAAGTTGTTGCTTTTTATATACATGAACAAGTGTTGGTCATCTGAACGATTTGGCTTTTTAATAACTCGGTAGCACTTATAGCCTTCCTGAACTCGAATTCGTTTCTTTTTGAAAAGAGATTTAAATGCATTGACGGAAATTCTATAAAACTATCACCAATAACGCATTGTTCCTACTACTACTAAAGAAATTTGGTCACCCTGTAGTTTACAACTAATTGACAAAACCCATCTAGGAATTATCTACATTATCGAGGTTGTCTACGTTGTTGACGTTATCTACGGGTTGTCGACCCGTCAATGTAGAAAATAATAGATGACGCGTAAACGCCCATCCCTGACTGAACCACACCAGAGATCCGTGGATCGAAGTCACGCTTGCTAAAAGCATATTTTTACTAACTTCGTAAACCATTTGAATTTCTTTTCATAATTTTTATTAATTTTTATTGTTGTCTAATGTAAAATACTTATATTACTTCCTCAATTCAATGCAGCCAGCAAGAACTACTTACTTTTAAAATTGTGACTTAAACCTAAATCAGAATCACATTTTGCCTATTATCTCTTTATTAAAATAAGTTATAATTTTTTTTTTTTAAATATATCTGATCATGATGATGTTGCCTAAATCTGATTGCCTATAATATAAAACGATTGTTCATACAATATTGCATGTGGGGCCTAGTAATGGCCTTTAATAAACAGTTATAATAATAATAATATGACATAATCTCGAAGTACATGCGAATATCTGACTTATAGGCTTGAGACTATAGTGCGGCCCAATTAGCTAAATAGTACTGGGCTATCGAACTGAATTAGTTTAATAAATCCAATTTAGTGAATTTTTCGAGTTTAGTCGCATTGTGTCAACATCAGATTTAGATTAATCGCTTTTGCAATTTTGAGATAGTACTTAGTTTAGTGAGTACTAGTTTCGCTATTGTACAACACATATCCATCAGCGCAATTAATTAAAAAAGATTGAATTTTTCATTTAGGGCCTAGTAAACATCTAGTTTTACCATACTATCAAGCAGAGTGGCGCAGTGGAAGCGTGCTGGGCCCATAACCCAGAGGTCCGTGGATCGAAACCATGCTCTGCTAATGCTATAGAACTTTTTTATTTATTTTCACATCAATTATTACAATCAATAAAAGAAATCGTCGATGATTTTATTAAACATGCATAATTTATATAAGATGATTAATTTGTTAAAATCCAGTCACTTTTTACACAATACACATAATTCTTTCACTAACCAACAAATACTTTCGATAATTCGAATTTCAATACTTACGCTATTCGACGCCACTATATAAATTAATGCGCTCTTATCCGTAAAATGAAATAATACAATTTTATATAGGTATATGGAATGAAAAAAGCATTTTCTTATTTCTTATTTTATTTTGTAAATTACAAATTATATAAATTCATTCAATCAATTCAATCATTCACAGATTATTAAAAATAGGGTTAACAAAAACTAAACAATCAAAATTCACTCAATTCTCATTGGCATACAAAAATATCTTTGCTAAAACATTTTTACATCCAGATGGAGATTCACTCACAGTCACACTTCGCAATATATTCAATTTTTGCGGATCGGTCAATGAAATACTCATCGATTTTGCTAACAAATTGATACACCCAAGTATATCATCGGTATTAAGATCACGATATTCGACTATGTTTAAGTCTTTTATTAATTTTAATGTATTGGCATGCGATGCAATTGCATCACGGGACATTTCTGCATGCTTATTTAAATTTATCACGTAGACTAGGATTAATTTTAGATTAGAGCCGAATGATTTTGTTTTGAGTAGTTCGTTTATTTGCAAGATGAAATTACGATCTTCGTAAGCGAGATCGTCGATAAAAAGAATGTTATGGCCGCATTCCGAGAATGTTAACTTTTGAATGTGTTCCACTTGTTTGTGCGGTGATTCATCGGACCAAATATAAAATTGAATATTCTCTTGCCACGGGAACGATTCCTCGATAAGGCTGGTCGTATAAGTTTTCCCAACTCCAGTATTTCCCATCAAAGCTAACGAAGTAAATGTCTCATGATTACGGAACACTTCATCTATTTGAGTAATAGAGTTGGCCTGGCCGATTAATTTCGATTTCAGATTATTTGTTATGTTATCGTACGTAAATTCCTGATTGCAATAATCCAATTTACCGTAGACTAAAAAATTTAAATTTCTCTCATAGTTCTCAAACAACTCGGTTCGAATTCGGTCGCTGCACATCACCGCACCGATTATGATTACTGGAAGAAGCGTGAATATAACTTTTATTACACGACCCGACTTGCTGATGGTGTCGGTTTTATTTTTTCGTCCAACGCCCACATGTTTAAGGTCCTCGGTGCTTAATGTTAGCTTACGGATACGTTTTTTAACTTTACCATCATTGAGCTTTTGACGTTTCTCTGCTGTATTGTCTGTTTTATCATCTAAAACCATGTCCGATTTCACATCCCCCAAATCAATACTCCTCGGTGAACTTTTAATTGGAGTCGTATCCAACTGTATATCGGGTTCTAAAACTTTCTTAAATTTAAATTCATAATTCTCATCATCGTTTAACAATGATTTTATGGTCTCTGGTTTTTCGGCTGGGTTTTCAGGACTCATTGTGATGTAAACCTTATGAAAAGTTGCGAAATTCCTATTGCAAAGAAAAATTGTTTCAATACTAACCAAATCATAAATAGTTTATTAAATCAACTAATTAAATATGCTAATTTATTCATTTTAATTCAAAAACAGCTAAATTCATTTCGATTTATAACAAAAAAAAATTGACCTAACCTCAAATAATTCCGAAAAATATGTTTGTGTTGTCCAAATTAAGTTGTAAATTAAATTACCGTTAAAATCATAAATCTGAATATATTTTATTAATATAACACGTTTTGATGCAATATAAATTATTAAGGAAACGTATATTAGAGAAATTCTAAATTAAGATTTCTTTATACAATTGTATTGTCAAAATTTCAGTTAAAACTAAAAGAAAATAAAAGAATTGATAAATAACCATTAAGTTAGCCACACAAAGAAACCACAAGTGCTGCTGTCTATTTTCGAAAAATATAGAATTCTATTATAAATGTCAGGAAAACATCGAATTTCGAAGATTGGAAATCGAAAATCGGCCATTGCTAAATATAATGAATTCTTTTTCCGGCTAACGCCATTGCAAGTAGACTTGTGTTAAAATAAATAAATTCAATGTAAGTGATATTAATGTGATTTTGTGTTGGAAAATTTAAATTAAAATTATCCTAAAATTAAGTTCAACCAATAACTATTGGTATTCAATATAAACATTGCTTAATTTGATTATTTTAATTAAATAAACTTTGTGTCGTGAATTTTCCACACGTGGTACTATAGTGAAGCAAAATGGGGTACTAAATTTTTTACTATTTTCATATCAAAATAGATGGCGGATGCAGACAATTTTGATTTTGATGAACCACCAGTAGAAACAACTGTCGTTAAAGCAGCAATTCCACCACCAGCGGAATTACCAGAAATTAAATTATTTGGACGATGGAGCTGCGATGATGTTGAAGTATCAGATATGTCATTACATGTATGTCTGCAAACGAAGTCATAATTCATATAACCTAAAATTTTATTATAGTGCTAATATTGTTCATTTTAGGATTATATCGCTGTTAAAGAAAAATATGCAAGATATTTACCACATTCAGCCGGACGTTATGCTGCAAAACGTTTCCGTAAGGCACAATGCCCAATCGTTGAACGTTTGACCAACTCATTGATGATGCGTGGCCGTAACAATGGTAAAAAATTAATGTCGGTTCGTATTGTTAAGCATGCATTCGAAATCATTCATTTACTGACTGGAGAAAATCCATTACAAGTGAGTATACAATTTAAATGTTCATATTTTGTCCATATCGACGCATGGTTTCATGAAATTAATGTTGGAAACATGTTTTTAAATTTATATGGGACTAAAGCAATTGGGTAAGGTTCAATTTTTGTCACGTACTGTAAGCCAATTTCAAGTGCGACTTCTTTGAATCTACATTTTATAGAGTTAAATTTATTTACTACGTTATGTGCTAACGCTAAAATTTTTTTACTTAGATCCTCGTCACAGCCATCATAAACTCAGGGCCACGTGAAGATTCAACACGTATTGGTCGTGCTGGTACAGTTCGTCGTCAAGCTGTTGATGTTTCTCCACTCCGTCGTGTAAACCAAGTAAGTAAATGTTTGTACATACATACTGTAAATTCGTTCCCTTATTGCCTTCAACATATTTCATATATTGTTTGGTTATGCTTAGAACGAATATTAAAATAGGTATATATGTTTGTGAATTGATCATGTACAATCCTCGATATCCCAATACCTAAACAATATTTTTATAATTTACCTATTAATGAAATATAATTAATCAATCATTTTTTTCTCGTGTAGGCTATTTGGCTCCTTTGCACAGGTGCACGTGAAGCTGCATTCCGAAACATCAAAACAATCGCTGAATGTCTTGCTGATGAACTAATTAATGCTGCTAAGGTAAATACATAAACTTATACATGTGAGCTTGAGTCCTTTATAATGTTGCCAAAGTAAATCCTAGCTTAGGCAGCTTCGCTTATGGACGACATAAAACGTTTTATCTATCCTGTCAGACATATCTAGATTTAACCAGGATTAAGCTGCTCGTGAAAATAAAACAACAATTTTATTGATTAATGATTTATTCGTTTAAGAAATGAGAATGCAAATATTAATTTTCTTTTTATTTGTTTCAGGGATCATCAAACTCGTACGCAATTAAAAAGAAGGATGAATTGGAACGTGTCGCCAAATCCAACCGATAAGGAAATAAAATTGTTTGTAAAAGTTCTCATAATAAAGTTGGGATCATTTTGAAATTATCATGTTTTATTTGGAATAATTTGTTTTTGGAGAGGCAACACAGATTATCGAAATATCTAACAAAATTACGTAAAATAATTTGAATTTCACTTAGATTGGCACGCAACGATTTTCGATTTGAAATTATTAGATTGTAGTTAGTCGACAGGTCGTAATAATGCTTTCCGATAACTAACTTAATAAATTCCAGAAATTCTCTTGATTCGAAAAAGTAATATAAGTGGACAGAATATTAAATTGCAACTTCATCTAATATCAAAGATATCTGGACGCTCTGAAATCTTGTGCTACAGTCGAACAAACATTACATTTTCAATGAATTCGCAATTCCATTTAAAAATGAAGATATTATTTCTTACATATTCCCAAAATGATTTTAAATTCTCAAAATTCAGAGAACAACAAAAACTGTTTCTGAGGAACTCGTTACAACCACTTTTTCATTAAATGCTCAGGACTTCAGGAGCCGTATTCTTGAATTCGGTGAAAACTTCCTTCATTTTCAATAAATAATATGTCTAGAAACCATAATTTAATAAACTTATAAACGTAAATATTTTATAATCAACATAAGACAATTCTTCGATGTATATTTGAACTGTACTCATTACTATTTCGAAAGAAAGACGTCTCTTAGGCACTTGGCGTTGGTTCCAGTAGCCTTCTAGGTCAAAAAAAATAAAATAAAAATCCGAGTAGCTAGCGATGAATATTAAATTTTATTATAAGTATTCCGATGTTTCATTTTTAGTTAGCAGCTAGCGGCCGTTCAAACTACTGCTTATTCCTCATCCTTACATAAATTTAAAAAATTTATTTGCAAATCGCCCGGTTTCAGAACCCATTAGGAAATGAATATTTAAGATAATTATTTCGATAAAAGGATGCATTTTATTTACATAATTTTTATATTTCTTATTTAATTTCTGGCTTCAATTAAATCCAAAATTTATTCAATTTAAATCTAATTAACTCATTAATTATTTTTGAAATTAAGATAAGAAATATCCTATCTAAACAACATCCATTACTTTGTGGTTACAGTTTATAAAAATATATTCTTAAATCTGTTCATTTCCCACATCATTATCCGTTGGTTGTTCGTAAAAGAAACTACTAAAAATGGACATTTTTGAATCATTGGGTAAGTAGCAAAATAATTTTGTTCCACGTAACAATTTTTTGATTGAATTTCGATTTCTAGGTAGTTATATCGACTTGAATTATGTAACATGGCTTTATCGGATCGGAAAGACCATTCTAGCACTATTTTTAATGCCAGTAATGATTCAAGTTCTGATGGCGATAACAACGTCAACCCTAGGACTGTACAAGTTTTACTACACAAAAATATTGAAAAAACAGCCATCGTTTAAAACTTGGCGACCCGCACAACAAGCCATCGCACGATTTTGGGATTTATATGGTCGTATCTACTATGGCTATGAAATACACGGGCTTGAAAATATTCCAAAAAATAAATCCGCTCTAATTATTTACTTTCATGGTATATTACCAATGGATATGTACTTTTTCCAAGCGCGTATGACATTAAAAGGACGGTCATTGTACACGGTCGTCGATAGATTTTTATTTAAGATTGTGCCAGGATACAAAAATATAAGTGATATCGTGTCTGCAATTCCCGGGACTCGAGACTCATGTATTGATATATTGAATACGGGAAATATTTTAACCATTGCGCCGGGAGGCACGCACGAATCAATGTTGGGTGATAAACACTATAAACTGCATTGGAAGGATCGGCTGGGATTCGCTAAAATTGCGCTTGCATCGAATACAACGTTGCTGCCATTATTTACGGAAAATATACAGGAGGCTTATCGGATGGCTCATTACGGCAAGTTAAAACAATTCTTTGATTGGCTTTATTGCACGGTCAACATACCTATTTGTTTAATTTATGGAGGATTCCCAGTTAAGCTACGCTCGCATATTGGCCGACCAATCTACTTTGATCGTGAAACAACACCGCAACAGTTGAAAGTTCGAGTTATGTCCGCAATTTATGAATTGCGTGATAAACATCAACGGTTGCCGGGAAGTATTCCACACGCACTTATTGATCGGTTTCGCAGTAAAAGCAAAAAAAATAATAAGGATGAGGATAAGGAGTGGTTTGATTCAAATTAAAATTTATTAAGAATAATATAATTTTAATTTGAAGGACTCAGCAATATGTGTTTTATTATCTTTCGGTTCCTATCTGTGTCTCTGTCTACTACATTTCAAAATATTTCTAAATTCTATACGAAAATCAAAAAAGTGTAGCTACACAAAATCCTAGACAAAACAAATAATGAACGGGCATCGACTTCTTACCAACCCTGAAATAAACAAAAAACATATTTTTGACATTTCATCACACATACACAACTCATCGCAACTAGTTTATTGAGTTGCGATAGTTTTTTTTAGTTTTAAATTTATAATTTTATTGTTTTGTATGTATTTACAAAAAAAGTATTAAATTAGAATAACTTAAATGGATTAACATTTATGCCCAAGACCGTATAGTTTCTAATGAATAAGTAATTAGTGCAAACAAAAAGACAATAAAATAATTCTTGAGTGATCCGACTTGGTTGTTAAAAACAAAAGATGTGCAATATTCCAATAATCAACAAAACACAATGGATGACTACACAATAAATAATGAGTTAACAAGTAGTGTGGATAAAAATACCAGTGATTATGTTATAAATAATTCGTTTTTAAATTTTGTAGGTGTGTATAAAACGTTTAATCTCTAGTCTATTGATTAGATATACTGTTTTTCAAGTGTGAGAATATTTTAATTTATTCGCCTATTGTTTCCTCTCAATTACAGGAAAATATATCGACTTAGATTATTCGATATGGTTGTATCGGGTTTTGACCCCGTTGGTTATCACTTTCATGCTGCCTGCTTTGATTGGACTCCTGCTGTATTTCTCATCCCTGTTCCTTACCATTTATAAGCTGCATCGCCGTGTACTTATGCAAGCTGTTACTAATGATGACACTTTTTGGGAATTTGCTCGCAAAGTTGTTGCTGTTGTGTGGGATGCACATGCTTGGATCTATCATGGATATGAAGTGCACGGAATTGACCATATCCCAAACAATCAATCAGCTTTGATTGTTTATTATCATGGTGCTATTCCCATTGATATTTACTATTTAATATCACGGGTATATTTAACAAAGAATCGCTTAATATATTCGGTTGGTGATCGGTTCTTGTTCAAGATTCCCGGTTGGGGAGTTATTAGTGATGCAATCAAAGTGCTGCCCGGAACAATCCAGTCATGTACCAACATATTAAATGAAGGTAATCTTTTGGCTATATCGCCAGGCGGAGTATACGAAGCTCAATTCGGCAATAATAACTATGAATTGCTGTGGAGAAAACGAATCGGATTCGCTAAAGTGGCCATCGAATCAAAATCCATTATAATTCCAATGTTTACCGAGAATTTACGTGAATCATTCCGTTCTGTTGGATTATTTAAACGTTTATTTATCAAATTATATAATTACACAAGATTTCCATTACGTCCAATTTATGGCGGATTTCCTGTAAAATTGCGTACACATCTCGGTCCACCAATTGAATTCGATCCAAAACTAACACCAGAAGAGCTGCAAGAAAAAGTAGCAATCGCTATTGAAGAACTGATAAACAAACACCAACGACTTCCCGGAAGCATAATGCATGCCCTACTGGATCGTTTCAAGAAAGGCAAAGAAGATTGAAAATCTCAAATATGTACGAATAGAAATGTGTGCAGCCCAAGTTAACCAGCCATAGCTATGTCATAAACCTTTATAAAAGACTTCTTCCTTATATTTTCCTTAGAGTGAAATAAAATTTGTATATGAGTATTAGGTATTTTTTTTTATAAATAGTTGTTTTTATAAATTTTTGTTTTTATATTATATGATGTGGGATAAAAATAATCAATAAATTATTCAAAAATCAATATTTGTTTGATTTTGTGTGTAAACTGTGTATATGTGTTCAAACATGACTAACAAAAAACAAAACCTGTTCGAATTGGTCGATTGACATTTAAAATTTTTTAAATTTGATGACGTTTGAAACCAAATAAAATTTGAGGCATTTATACAGTAAAGGAAATAGATCTGCTTCGCAATTTTTTGACAGCGTATGGGGCTTTATTAGACTTTACTTTTTAGGCATGATCATCGATTCTGTACTTATATCAAGGGTTACTTAGTTAAATTTAAAATATTGAGCGTTACGAATTTACCTCAAATTATGTGATTTGAATGTCAATAGAATTTTATATTTCTGCAATTTTATAAAATTCGTTAGACATTTGGTTTGTAATTTTGTGAAGTAAGGAATGTTTTTGAAGTAACATAAAAAAATATTGGCTTTTTTCATGAGGGTAAATTTTAAACTTGTGATTACAAACTTAATTCAAATAGATTACGTAGTGAACTCAAATCTTAATTATCAATGTATTAAAAATTATTATAGATTAAATAAATTCATATTTTATTTTTAGACAGATTAATTTATACAAAAACACTCCTATTTGTGGGAAAATTAGCCATACCATTTCAGTATTACTTCCCTGGATTTAGTACTGCACAAATTAGCAGTAAGCGTGTCCCTTCTCAACATTTGTTTTTACATTTTTGTTTCAGTCGGTGGTCCTTTTATATTCAAGATTGCCGGATGGGAAGTTACTATTGATGTAGTTACACTGCTGCACGGAACAATCCATTCAGGTACCAACATATTAAATGAAGATAGCCGTTTGACTATATTTCTAGGCGGGACGAAGCTCAGTTTGGCAACAATAGCTGTGAATTACTGTCGAGAAAATGGTCATCGAATCAAAATCTATAATAATTCTAACATTTATCGAAATTGTACGCGAAATATTCCGTTCCAATTGAATTCGATCCAAAACTACCACCAAAGATTTGCAAGAAAACACCTGCTGCCAACAAAAGTAATAGAAAAATTGTAATAGATCATCATAACAACAATAAATGTACGTATGGCAGCACCAAACCTAAAAGTACCGTACAAAAATAAAAACAAAACATAAAAAAAAATAACATTTGTAATTTTTTTTTTTTCTTCATTTACAATTCATTCACGAACGAGGTTTTATGAATAGAACATATGACGCGCAGCTAATGTATAGATAGTTCCGATTTATTTTTTTAATTTAATATTATTTGTTATTTTCGAGTGCATAATTCATATTAAAAATATTTAAATTGCTAGCTAAATTTATTAAAATAATTATAGTGATTGTTTTTGATTTCTCTTACTAAAGTGTGATTCAATAAAATAGTGAATATTATATATAAATTTGTGTGGCTCTGTGTGATTTGTTATTAAAAAGAGAGTGATGATAAAAAGTAATAAGAAGAAAATGTGTAATTTTGTTGTTATTATAAAATAAAAAATGCGGATGTTTTATCCAAAATAAGTTGAAATATAAGTGTAGTGTTGATTTTAATATAAATATAATAATATATTATAAGTAGTTTTTCTTATATGGTTGTGTTGTAAAAAATAATTCAGAGAATTTCAAGTTTTGCGAAGAGTTTTAAATTAGTGAACGCAAATCATACATGTGGATATTTTCGATTAATGAGAGGTAAATATACAATACAATACGAATACGCAAACGAATTTTATTTGTTATAGGTTTTTTTGTTGTGTGTAGTGCAGTGTAAATAATTTAATAATAAACGAGCATGGTTTTTTGGGGGCCTCGCTCGGCACGTTTTCTAGTTTTGTTGTTCCGGCTAAAATACAATTTACTGTATAGAAATATTTTTACCACTAGATTTGTAGGATGGCAAGAAGCAGCCAATAAAACAATTTTGCTTACTTGTTTTACATTATAGATAGCACCATTTACTGACGACTTACTCTGTTGTTTTTTTGATTTGTTTCCTGTTGTTTAATTGATTATAACTACTTTTTCCAACAATTTGGTTATATCTACGATATGTGCCTGTGACACCTTACTGCTCAATTCTGTTTTTTCCATAGACATATAAAATATGTGTTTGCCGCCTAATTTTTCGGCAGCAAACACATTTATTCAATTTTAATTTACGCATGACCTTTACTTGCCGACTTGTTGCAATACCGGTTTTATATGAATTTATTATTGTTTTTTGCCTTTAATGGCCTTCATACGAACTTGGTTTGTATACTGTGTGATTTATGAATAAGAATGAATGATGATGCATAACCTTAAATACAATGAAATCAAATTTATGATCTTTTCTAATTTCTATAAATGGGAGCACGTATATTAAAGCATGAGGCTGATTTTTTCACCTATTATGTCCTATTACCTTGCATGTGTTCTTAATGAATGTTGAACGGATTTTTATAACAGTTTTTTTCCACCGGTTTCGATCTTGAGCTTGGTTTTCATACTGTCTTAGGTAACCTGAAGAAATCAATTCTGCATCTACCATATGGTGGCCCGTCTTTCGCAGATCGCTGCACAATTCGTTATGGATGCGCACGCAGAACGTGACCGAGCTAGCCTACGGGCTGAGATCTTACTTCATGGACAATATCGGGGATCTTTATCTGATCTCGATATTATACAGAGCTCGTGCCTAATCAACGCTCTGTAGAGCCTCAACTTCACAGCACTTGCTGTGTGTTTAGATTTTAGCAGTGGCATTAGAGGATACAAAGCATGACTGCCTGCGTCGGGCGCCTATTTAGGTTAAAACTGTTTTTATTAATTTAAAGGATTTCAAAACAAACGAACCTTTGGTGGCACAATAGGTACAAGCCAACTCCCAATCTGTTTTGCAAATATTGTTATGTTCAGAATGTTACGAATATTTAGATTTCAAAAAAACAACAAGTATCGTGAGGTTTGTACTGGGGAGTAATAATTTGTAGATTCGATATTATATTGTCTACAAAGTTCTCTTATGTAGGTATCTCGTTCCTCTTCATATGGTTGCTTTAGGAAAGACATACATATACTATCCCAATTAATTAACGGCTCTTAATGCCGGAATTCAGATTCAAATCACTTTTTACACCTACATATATGACTTGTAGCTATGATTTCCAGCCTCTCATTGCAATCCTGATAATCTTATATATATACATTTATAGGCTCTTACGATCATTTAATAAAAATAAAATAACTTATTGTTTTCATTTTGATCCTCATCATTCCGACCTTCATACGTACTTGAATGTATTTAAATGCCATTTCGTGCATCTATGAATCCATTCTATACTTACTCGACTAGTTTGAATTTATCTATATTCTAATTAATCTAATATGAAATGCCGGTTGTTTAGATGGTACTAATAAATAACATTAATGTGTGTTGCTATATATAAAAATGAATGCGAAGAAATGTAATTTTTGCTGGCACGAAAAAATTCCATTTTCATCCAGTTTCAACTGACTTGATGAGTGTTAAATTCTAAAATATAACAGATAAAGTTGGTTAGTGTAATTCTACAGTGGAGCACATCTAAATTTGTATTGGAAAAACAGAAATATTTTGTAATAATTTAATTACTTATGACAGTAATTGTAAATAATTTATAAGATTACAGACAAATTACTTATGAATTTTAATTTACAAACATAAAATTAAGAAACAAGCAAAAAATATTATTTCACAGCTGTTGATTTATATTTTAATAAATTTGGACCATAATGTTCAAATATCTGTCAAAAGTTTAGTACATATTCGAAGAGGCTATGACAAATTGAATTTTTCTTAGGTACATTTTCTTGTAAAATTAAATTGAAATTTCATATTTGATATATAGTTGGATACGCCCTTAACAATTTTTTATTTTATGATGAAAGTTTTATTTCTCCATTTTAAGATTTAAGCACATGTATCACACTCAGTGTTTTTATTTCATATTAGATTTTTGAAACAATATTATATTCATAAATATTCATTTGTACATACATATACTACTCTAAATTTAATGTACATACAATGTATAATATCAAATCAATCAATAATAGTCAATGAGAAAAATTTAATAAAAATCCCATAAATTTCTCTAACCTTCCTATATCACTTCAGTCTTTTCATCCAAACTGTAATAATTCGAAGCAACAGCGCACCATTAAAGACTATTATACCAAAGGTAAAATAAAAATTCGTGATTGATGATAGGTTTGAACAAATCTGGTTTTTTATACTTCTTGTTGTAAAACAAAGATTGCTAGTTTGTAACAGAATATTGGAATTTTATGTATAAGTGTATCAAATATAACTAAATAATCATGAAGGTGAAAGATTATGGTCGATTCGAAGTTGTGTGCTTCTTACATAAGTAAGTACAATGAAATTTATTTCGTTTTTTTGTTCGTTTAATAGATGACATATATTGATGATCTGAATATCATACGCGTATTTAGTACTGAAATTTATTGTTTCCGTTTCAAATATATTTCTACATTTCAGTTAATTTACTGTAATATTAATAATACTGGCCTAGTTTTATATTAAATGTTTAACCATCCTCTAATGTTGTGCATAAACTAGATTACAATATATTAAAATCGTTAATTATCTTTGGGGTTTGGCGCTCTCTTGTGTGTAGTTATATATAGTTGAACTATAATTAAGTAATTAATTTATACGAAAAAATATGATATTGTAGGAAGTTAGTGCTGGAGTGAATGAACCTATTAAATATTATATATTATAATGTATACCTTATTCATAGAAGATTTACTTTAACGTTCTTGTGAAAGAAATTCAAAATTCGAATTTATTCAAGATGTATAATTTTTAGTAATAATAATATAAAAATGGGGCACGTTATAGTCGCCCACATTATACTCGCAAACTATAAAAAAAAATGCATTTGGTTGTTGTTTTGTGTTCAACCGAACTGAAGTGACGAATCAAAGAGAGAGAGTGTTTGTTTGTGTTTTGTAAACAGACAACAATATTAACAACAAAGACTCATTTCTTGGAATTTACATCAACAGTATCCAAATCATATGACACACACGCGACATTTTAAGTGTGTACCGCACGAAAATTTATAAACATAGTTTACATAAATCTGGAACGAAGCCAAATTCCGAAATTAGATGTTGCATATTTATAATGAGCGATATAATTAAAATGCTATATTTATTTTTTGGCATAATTCAGTGGTCGGTCTACCGCGCACAATATATGCGTACACATTTTGTTTTTGTCAATTTTTTAGGGGTGACGAGTTCGAAATAATATAACAAAAACAAAACATCTTAATACTAGAAGGTTGTTTGATTTTGTAAAATGTATATAGTTTTGAAAACTATTTCTTTAAATATTGAGGAACACTTTGAATTTTTTGTATAGAATTTTAATATATTTAGAATACTTATAATCATACTCTATAATTTAATTAACGGATGTGTGTAAATTAATTTGGATCTTTCGCATTCAAATATATTTGATTGCGCTTTGTGCCATACGATAGAAATCACAGAACTACTTAGCCTTCTTTAAATTGACAATTATTTATGAAACGCGTAACCAATATCACGTCGAAAAACCTTGTCTTTGAGTGTTACGTGGGAAACGTTCCACCCCCTTATTATGTGCATAGTAATTATGAACACTGTAATTGCATTGAAATTCCAATACACTGTACTTGAAATAATAGAAAATTTTGGAAATATTTACAATGTACATACATACATATGTACAACAAAAACATGACATCATTGAACGTTGGGATAGTTATTTGTTAATGGCGCTATACAATTTAAAAACTTATTTTTTTTTTTAACGAAAATTGATTTTTGATCTGTTCTCACGGTCAAATTCTATTTAATAACTATTCATAGTTGTGGGTGGTGTATAACAACGAGTTAAACGATATTATGATTAATACAATAATCGATGTGATCTTTTGTATACATCTGTTTGTTTAAATACGGGATGTTTACGCCATATTGGAGATATGTTTTTAAGTCGATAGTTGGTTTAAAACTTTTATTTGCTTTAAATCGGTTCAAGGTAACTTCTTCATATCCAAAAACCTATTGTTTGCGATATTTCTATTGTGCTATTGTTTTTGGAAAGAATTTAAAAATATGTATAGTTATCATATTTGATCACACTCAATCGTCAATTATGGCCTGCTTTAACATTTTTATATACATATGTAGTTCAAATAGTTAATTGAAATATCTGTAAACTATTGAGATACATACGTTTGGTGGGCGGAGATCAAGACCTCAATTTCAAAATTTTACGTCGACCGTGAGATCATATTGCAGACGTCTATCAGTTTGATTAGTTTTAACATTTCAAGTCTCAATATTTTTCTGTCTTGCTCTGTATAAATTGTAAACATTTTTAATTTCATCGCGTCATTGAAAATGTTAAATTGATCTCCAATACTATTCGGTGTCATTTAATACAAGTGGTATACATAGAAAGCGGCTTTACCGAAATAATTTCAAAAATGGTATTCAAATTTTATAGATTTTGAGATGGTTCGACTCAACTAGTTTTTGATTGATGTTTAATTATAAAATTACATCACATTTAAAACTATGTATTTAAATAAATTACAAGATTTTTTAGATAATGAGTTATTTTTATAAACGCTTTAAATTATAAGATAAATAAGTATGTGATGGCTTCCCGGAAACTATTCGAAAATGAACAACTCCATAAAGTAGTATTCTCAAAACAATACACGTACGTTAAAAAGATATTTTTGAAATTGGGTCAAAATTCATTACAACATATTCATGTAAATTGGTTCTATGCTGTTACCACCTGTGGCACATTTCATTAAATTAAATTTGAGGCATAATATACTAGATGTTTATATAATTGTATGAATAGTGGCACTGCATGTGATCTAGCAAATGACACAACCATATGTTTATGTACATTAATTCTAAATTTTACCAAAAAATAATAAACACCAAAAATCTACGTCAGTCTGGCAATGAAGTATGCCAGAATAATGTTAACATAATTTTTTTTACTTCTTGTGTGTTAGTATGTATATAGGTAACATATTTTTTGATTACATCATGTTCCTTGAAGCTACAAGACCCGGAAATAGTTTCGTCGTAATCTATTGGTTTTTATTTTGATTTAGGCGATACTAAATTGATTAGCACATTATTTTGCCACACGATTTGCTATTACTTAAATAAATCTCTAGGCGACACAACAGCACAATTAATTTATTTTTAATTTCACACTTTGTAATTTCTTAAGTAAGCCAATTATTTTTTGGTACAAAATAACATATTTTATTGGCAAAACCACCCAAGCAATTATGTATAGTCAATATACGTACATACATATAAATAATTATGAACTGTGTGTACATGTATTAAAATTATTTCAAATTATGTAAATAGATAGACATCTATAAACTAGTTTACCTATACAAATCAAATTTTGAGGGATACCAAAATTTAATTAAAACGACAAATAGAGTAATTTTGATAATGCTATTCTGATTCAATGCAATGGGTCAAAAATAATTTGGGAGTAAATAATCGTTAAGCCAGCCAAAGTGCTAATTGTGTAAAACTTATGGTGTTTTAGAAACTAGAAATTGATTGAATAATTTTAATCGAATTTGACTTTAAATTGTTTGCATTAACAAAATCACAGTTTGAAGCATTTAAATTAATTATTTTAGATAAATGTTATTCAAATCGGTCATGGTCTTATAGTGATTATAATTTGAAGAAAAAAAACTGTATGTACTTCGTATTTCGAATTGAATTACATACAATTATATATATGCATGTATATCCGGGAGTTAAGCTTGACATGAAATAAAATATGACCTATTTGCTTATTTAGAAAATAGATAAAGAACAATATAATGACAAATAAATTTAATCAGAAATTGTCTAAAGTTACTCTTATTTCCCCCAGACTATAAATATATTGAAAGTACATAATTTCAAAATTAAATAAAATTGGATTCAAATCTTGGTTAAATTAATACGTGACACCTCTTTTATCCGTTCTCTAAAATCAAGTTATTTTATCCGGAATAACCTCTAAATCCGGAAAAAGGTTTTAGAAGTGGTAGAAGGTTAAATATACTTAAGAAGAAATACAGCGTTGGCCTATCAACAATCTATCATTTAAAAAAAATAATGATACCAATTTTAAGCTTTTCGCGGAAAGTATGACTGTAAACGGTATGCAAAAGACGTTTCGGACAGCCGAAAATCCAACTGAAAATTACATCGGACTGCAATTACTCGTCAGGGTGGCTTCAAAAATTTAAAAAAAGGCATGGAATTCGGCACCTTAATATTGCTGGAAAACAGCTGTCTGCGGATGGCGATGCTGCTACTTTATTCATAGAAACATTTTTAAAATGACATTTTTTGAAAATGTCTTCCTGCTCAAATGCAGCTGGTACGCATAAATTTAAACTTTTGGTTTTAGGCAAAAGTGCCAAACCACGAGCCAAAAAGAGCGTGAATTACACAAGACCTGACCATCGATTGGCTTGAAAACCACTTCGTTCCAGAAGCTCGTGCGCATTGTGAAAGAGTTGGACTTCCGAGAAATTCTAAAATAATTTTTTTATTTGAGAATTGCCCGGCTAATCTTGATGAAAATAGGCTAAGAAAGGACAATGTAAGTACATGTAATGTACCTACCGCCAAATTTTACTTCATTATAATTATTATGGTAATTTCGATAGCGTTTTTTCTCGATATCACTATGCAAAATTGCTGTGATTTCTCTCGTGAAATTTTATGAATGTGTATGTTTTTTTCAATGTATTCATAAATATTTGTTAAAAAATTATCATAACTATGGGCATTTTCTCATGATAATTTCTTCAAATGTCTTAATAAAATTCGGTGAATACTGTCAAAAAATTAGTAGTCCATCTCACCACTCCTAAAAAAATGAGAAACATAACCTTAAAAGTGCATTTTAATTTGACATTTAGTACAAATTTCATGATAATTTTTTTGTGAAATTGCCTCTTGATAATTTGCTGAAAATCCCAAAATTTGTATAATATACATACACACACATTGATAAATTTAATTTCATGAGAGAAAATTTCAGCAATTTTGCAAAGTGTAGACCCCGGGTTATCGAGAATGGCCTATTATGAAATTTTTCAAGCGCGTTTTTTTAATCGATATTATCGAAAATGAGCCACTATGGAAATATTTGATTTCGATTTTTATCGATACTATCCGAAAATGAGCTATTATGAAATTTTTCGAATTCGTATTTTTCTCGATAATATCGATAATTTATGACTGAACATAAATTAACGTTCGCAATTACAGGAACGGGTGGAGTCCCATGTGGAGTGAAACCGTTGAGTAACAATGAGGGGAGGGTAAGCAAATTGCTGGATTTATAATTAGAAGGCGTGAAGGAGAATTGGAAGGCGTGAATGCAAGGAAATTTGGATGTGGTGTAGAAAATTCCAGATCAATTTGAGAATTGGATGCTCAGAAATAAAATAACTTATTCATTTTTCTAATTTTAATTGAATAAATGAAATCAAAATTTTATTTGAAAAATGTTATTTGAATAAATGGAATCATAAAAGATAAGAACAATTTATTTACGATCTATATGTTATTCATAAATTGTCTCTTATGTGATGTGATCTCTTATCCTTTTGGCTTCTTGTGCGATATTTTCGTTATCTTCATTGTCTTCGATGGAATTTTGAATATCCTCACTCGCATCTCGCACCATATCATTTTCTAGGATTGGAACATGATATCTCGTACATAGATTATGGAGTGGGCAGCACCAATTTATAATTTGTGCAACCTTTTCAGGTTGATAGTGCAGCTCTCTCGCAAGCAGCAAACATCTTCACTTTCCCTTTACTACACCAAATACGCACTCAATTAATGAACGAGCTTTGGTCATGCGCTGTATTGTATCGAGATTCCACCAACAATTGTTTTTCTATAAGGAGTTTCAACAAGGAGTCCAAAGTGTAATCGGAACCGCCTATTTAATTTAATAGTGATAGTATAATCTACAACTGAGATCGATTGATAGAACTTACCTAAAAGCCAAGAGGTATTACCCCCTCGTCTCCAGTTCTGCTCCATAATTCTTCGATTCGCACTCATACTCCAAATTTCGATTTCGAAAATTTCATAATAGATAGTTTCGAAATTATCGAAACGCTCGATATTATCAAAGTTAAACACTATCGAAACTTTCATAATAGCTATTTTCCACGTAATCGAAATGTTCGATATTATCGAAAACAAACATGGTGTATTTTTCGAGCTTGGAATGAAGTGACTCCAACAGTGTTACAAAAAAGCTGGGACAACATTTGCCCGAATTTGAAAAAAGCTGGAGAAGAAGTAGACAATTTCGAAGCATTGTAAGCCGAAAATCAATTTACGACTTATTTAGTATTGCATGTATAAGTAGATAAAACTTGGGAAGACGAAGTCAATTGGATTAATTGTAATGACAATGCACCAGTGCAAATCTTACTGATAATTGACGTTGTATTAAATCAACGATCAATTTTCAATTAAGATCTATAAACTATGATAGTGTTTAGTTACTATTAGGTTCTGAGATCACAACCTGAACTCAAAAATCAAGTCGACCGCGATATACACAATCAAGTCAAACATTTCGCTATAAAAATGTATGGATATACATTTTCATTAAACAGCTTAGTTCATAACTTGATATCAAATTTAATTAAAAAGTCATCCTGATTTGATCTAAATAAATAAAATAAAATCATTAATATACGCGAGCTAATTTCTTATCACAATGTTTTAAAAAAGTATATACACAGTACCCATAATAAATATTGTATGATTGATGTTTAGTTGCCGCCATTAGACATTACGTTCTGTGAAACTATATATAAATTGAAGATAATTACTTATGTCTACAACCTCTTGTATACAGATAAGTGTGATTATTTCCCGGAAGTTTTTTTTAAATATGCCTTTGAAGAAGAATTCACATTTCACACCTTCATCAAAGTGTTATTAAATGTATTTATTAAAAGTTATGGTAGAATTAGGTCAAACAAGTTAAATCTTGTTTGTATAACCCTTTTGAACCTTGTTCTCAAATTGTCACATATATTTAAAAGAACAAATTAAGATTTGTGGATATATGTATGGACATGTAATAAGTACTAATACTACACGCCTTATAATAATAATCATTGGATTAATTTATAAACATTTTTCTTTCTGTCTGTGTCTTCATAATTATGTATTACATATAAAGAAATTTATGTGTCTCCATCTGAATCTTGAAATAATTCAACAATCGTGATCGTGAGGTATTCACAAAATGAAAATATAAAAAAAACATGAAACGAAACCGGAAAACTAACGAACTAACGATAATGACGGTTATTTATATAAGATCAATTTGTCAAATTGATTGTATTTTATATTACAAAATAGTTAGGATAATTATTTCTTTGTTATGTGTTGTTTTTTTTTTGAAGATCATGATCTTTGTTCTGTGCCATTGTTTATATTAGAGTATACTGCGGCAATACTTCTACATAATTTTCCTCTTTGTATTTATAATATTTAGCTTACTTTCACTTTTTTCATGATTTTTATGTTAAGCGTCGTGGTTTAACCGTCCAATACTAATAGTAATCGCTTTAATGTTTTTTTTTTTGGTTTTCATTTTATAATAAATTTTGTAATTATTTATGTTTTTGTTTGAAATAAATGTGTTTTAATGACATAAAAGCAAAATTCTATAAATTTAAGCTTGTGATGTGGAACTATTTAAGTGATACAGTTATTTTGGGTACTGTATATACATTTATATCTGTATATAATGACTAATCAATTTTAATCGGTTTAAGAAATTATTTTATTTTATGTTCATAAAGTTAAGTATGAAAATGTCTATAAATTTGTTTTGAAATTAATAACCCTTGTATTTATTACGCTATAGTCATCTGATTGGACTACATAGTATCTTATATGGAAAATGTGTGGTCAGTTATTTATAAGTATATACATTATACTCCCACTATGCGAAATGTAATTTATAGTTTAATTAATTTTATTGTGTAAGTAAGTAAATAGAGTAACAAGACAGGTTGACATAAGTAATAATAACAATTCTATTTGATTTTGAACGTACGATCAAATATTTAAATAATTAATGATCTAATTCAGTGCCAGTGTCTGATGCCTGAATCATATGTAAAAGAAGTTAGATATGTAACTTTTATAAAATATAAATTTACGAGATCCAAAATCTCCGTCGTCTCTTTCCAGAATATGCTTGTTTTCCTAATGCCCGAACGTTGTGTTCCATTTGTGTTCGGCTTATTCATACATAAAAGAACTTCTTACAAGTATTTAGTCGTCAAATTGAAATTATCATGTGTTTACTTTTATTAAACTTATGATTAATTTGAGCAATATGAGATAGTGGTAATTCCAAATAACCAATCCATACCCCTTATCTAGTATTATTTACACAGCTATAGTTGTCTGCTAATTTGAAAAATTATATACAAAAACAATTCAATTCGGTGTGCATATGTGTTGAAATCGATACAATTTTTTAAAGGAAATCTCTAACCACATCTTTTGCACTATATAATGTGATTTATAGATGGCTATATATATATATATATATATATATATATATATATTAATATATATATATATATATATATATATATATATATATATATATATATATATATATATATATATATATATATATATATATATATAAGACTATAGTCTTGACAAAGCGTTGATCAGACCCGTTGTTATGTTTGGATGTGAAAGTTGGGCGCTGACGGATGAGTACGAGAGATGGCTCCTTACATTTACGGCCCAAAACGCGAAATAGATGGTATATACCGAGCTTTTTTACAATATCGAGATCAGAGATCTGATGAAGATCCCCGATATTGTGCATGAAATAAGATCTCAGCGAGTACGCAGGCTCGGTCACGTTCTGCGTGCTGATCCGCAACGAATTGTGCAGCGATCTCTTAAAGGAGAGCCACCATATGGTAGGCGCAGAGGTCGTTGCAGGCGACGATGGCTCCAAGGTGTAGAGAATATGACTTGGCTGCTTCAGGTTGTCTAGGACAGTATGAAGACCAAGCCCAGGATGGAAACAGTTAGATCCAGATGGTTGACGCAGTAAGGGGCCAGTAATGGCCTTTAAACACTGTATTATTATTATTATATTGTCTTGATTTTGGTTCATTAAATAAAGAGTGTCCCAAAATTAACGCAAGATTTAGAATTAAATAGAAAACACAGTGTTTAGTTTGTGATTTTTTTATCCTCCACAGCTTTGCTGGCACATATGCACTCTTTTATCGAAATTCTCCATGACCTTTTTTGCATAAATGTGGCTGAATTTCGTTGATGCAGCGTTAAATTTTCTCCTGTAATGCACAGGTGGTTGTGGGCTTGTTGACATAGACTTTTGACTTTAAATAACCCCATAAAAAGAAATCTAATAGTGTTAAATCACAAGATCTAGGGGGCCAATTCTGATCATCGAAACGAGAGAGTACACGACTAGGAATTGTCTCATGCAGTAATTGAATTGTTTCATGGGCTGTATGGCATGTGTCACCATCTCCTTGAAACCACATGTCGTCTATGTATGTCAATATCATCCAACTGAGGCAGAAAGAAGTGTGTTATCATGTCGCGATATCTAGTACCAGTAACAGTTACTGCTTGACCAGCCTCATTTTCAAAAAAGTATGGTCCAGTGATGCCTCCAGTCCAAAATAGGCACCAAACAGTGACACGCTGTGGTTGCATTTGTTTTTCGACAATCACATGTGGGTTCTCTGTACCCCAAATGCGGCAATTTTGGAGATTAACAAAGCCATCAAGGTGAAAATGTGCTTCATCGCTTAGGATGATTTTGCTCGAAAAATCAGCATCCACTTGTTGATGCTCAATAATCCATTCAACGAACTCTCTTCGCTGTGCATAATCATTAGGCTTCAGTTGTTGTGTTAATTGAATTTTGTAAGCATGAAGACACAGATCTTTAGTGAGTATACGCTGCAGAGAGCTTCTTGAAATTTGCAATTCTTGTCCACGACGCCGAATTGATGTTCCTGGATTTTCACCAACACTCCCACGCACTGCTTCGATATTGACATTTGAACGGCTTGTTTTTGGACACTGGACGACCAGTGTGCGTAGCGTCTCCAACTGATCCAGTCTCCAACTGATCCAGTCTCCTTGAATTTTTCAATTAATCTCTTAACAGTTGACGAAGTTAAAATACTATTCCGACCATATTTTGTATGAAGTTTTCGAACTGCCAAACTTTCATTATTTTTAAGATATTCTTCAATAATGAAAATACGTTGTTCTATCGTGTAACGCCACATTTTTAGTAACCCTAACCTCTCAGTTGTCAAATTATTTTTTTTTGGGGGTTGCCAACACTTAACTGCACAAATGGCGGCAAGTTCAAATCTTGCGTTAACTTTGGGACACCCTTTATGATTGATTAAGTATAACCCTTGCAAAGTTCGTAATGAATTTAACTTTTGACCCACAAATTGCTGCTATTTAAATTAAACTTTGAATTTTGGCTTACTGCCAACATTTTTGACCTTGCATCTTAAGTTTTCGTCACAATCAGGTGATCTAAAAAACACTATGGTTAGTTTTGTTGCCAATAAAGTTTTTGTTATAGCTGTACCTAAAATAATTGACTGCTCAATTATGTGGTGTGAAATTAAAAATAAATAATTTATTTAGTCTATCAGAATGTTAAGGGCTGTAATCTCGGCCGTAAATATTTTGCCGAATAATAATAACATTTATAACAGACTCATTAGAAATAATTTAGTTGTAACTCAAAAGAAATAGAGGGTTTTCCAATAAGGACTTGACAACTTTTTTTTTTTTAAATAAAACGCAAACAATTTGAGATATCTCGAAAATTTTATTATTGGCTTGAAGTACAATCAAAACTTTTATGTATGGAATTCGATATCGTTCATATTTCCACCACGAGCACGTTTGCAGGTGTCGATTCGTTCAACCCAATTTTCGATGACTCGGCCATACATTTCGACGGAAACGGCCGCTATCTTGTACATTATTGGCTCTGAGCTCCTCTAACGACGCCGGCTTGTGCGTTCGTGTACTTCACCATAATGAAAATGTTGTTTTTACTGAATGTTTTGACAGTTCGCTTATTTGTTTAAAGGTGCGTTCACAGTGAAAGTTCAAAGGTGTCAAGTCCCAAATGATAAACCCGTTAGTATGTATAATATACGATCAGAATAGCTTGAGAGAGGTGTAATCTCGATTTTATTATTTCCACCGTTAACAATTCACATATCACTTAACTATTTTCTACACTTATATGTAATATTTGACAATGTAATCAATATACACTTCAAATTCCATTAACGCCGAAAAAATCAAAACTTATAAACACATAAAATTATTCACAAGTTATCAATAAATATACTTTTTGTATAACTTCCCGACAATTTCCTTAATTGTTTCGATGACTAATCCATTTGATTACTTCAATATAACACTTAAAAATAATGTTATTTCTTAGAATTCTAAAATTTATAAAATTAAACGTAGTTAACAAAAAAATAGATTAAATACTGGTACTCAAATTAACAAAACATACATAAGTATATATGTATGTATGTATATAAACTAAAGTGCTTAGCTTTGACTTAACTTATTCACGGTAACAAAAATGAAATCCAAGAAGATCGAATTTATTGTATGCATGTATGTATGTATTGTATATATGTACATATAAGGCAAGAAATGAGAAATGCTTGGGGCAAGGAATAACATTGGTAATCAATATTGATTATTTCATAAAATGGGGAAGCAAATTAAAAATGAGATAAAAATTTAGATAAAATAAAAATCGAAAACTAAAAGTTGTTTTTGGATATCCAGTTTTATTCAACTTTTTCAAAGTACATAATATCTGGTTGGTAAATTAATCGATTAATGATAAATTGGTTTAATTTTAAATATGCTAATTAAGTTAATTTTAGATATAAACAAGATATTGGAAAATGATTCGTTTCCGTTGTGATAATTAAAGTGTCACAGATAAGTACATAAATATATATGTATATATACATATGTACAATGTACACTTGTTTTGTTGTATAGCTGCTAGTTAAATTGATCACAATTCAACACATCAAGTCGCAGGTATAAATCATATCAAATGCATTGACCATATATGAAAATTTCTACAAAACTTCCGTTTTAGATTGAAAATTTTATGTAATCGATCATAGTACTTATATCGTATAAAATAAATTCTCTATTTATAGAGAAGAAATCATAAAACTATGGTTATAAATTATTTATGTTTTTAAAGTATCACATCCGTTTTCTTAAAAAAAAAAATAAATAAAAAAATGAAATTCTAGATTTACATATTATACGCGTTCATTAATATCCGACAACTTTACAAAACGCATATGTATGTAAGTATGTAACATAAATCGTGTGACACTAAAAATGGTGAAGTTATATGACAACCATAACCAAAAATTCTATAATTCTATTCATATAATTATTAAATATCAAAATGCACTTCTACACAATCAAACATAATGTAATATTCACAAATGATTAAGAATTTTTGTAGAATGCATATTTTATCGGTCAATGATCACACACGGTATAGACTATAGACTGTAACATGATCGTATTACCTCTCGCTGTTTTGTAATTCACGTGAGAGAAGAAATTTACAAAAGGCAATATGAAAATTGTATTAAGCGATTAAGTTACAACAAAGTTTATGATTTTCATTTCGATTTTTATTTTACATAAAAGGGTTTAGTTCAACGTGATTAAATTTACTTGTTATTTATAATGGCTTCTTGGTATTTGAGATTTGGTTTTAATTTAAAAAGGGATTATACCACCTGAAATATACATATTTGGATATTTGTTCTTTGTTCTGAGTATTATCTAATACGATTATATGTTTTATTTAGAGTGGCTAGACTATGTGGAATGGTAAACTTTCTGGTTTTTAGTGGCGAAAAAATGTTTTAGGTTCTCTACCTCCAATGTTATTTTCACGATTTTTTTCGTTTGCATATAAAAATACTGTATATTTCGCCACAATGTCGAGGTTTTAAATGAAATTTGTATGTGTATGTACATATTATATTGGTCCAAGTTAAAACAAATAAATAGTTTAAATTTGGCGTAAGTAAGTATTTGAATATGTAATCTTACTTGACAAAATTTTCGAAATTATTATACATTTAAGTAAATCTGCAACGTATCATTTTTTGTTTAGCGGGCTTGTTGGATTATAGACAATGAACTAACCTAACTTATTGACAAAAATTTGAATTAATGATGTATGATTTGTGAATATCTCTTTGGAGCACTATTTTTAAAATTGATTTTCAGTTTATTTCTGCTTGCAATGTGGAATTTTATTTTATATTTTAATTTTTTAGCGATTCATCTGAGAACGAGACCACGCCATATTGTGGAAGAATTCTGTCGTAAACTTCCTTATTTATTGTAGAAAATTGATCAAATATAAATGAGTATGAGGGTTTAAATTTAATTCATTTCATAGTATGTGAACAATGCAGGCTATTTACACACTACACTAAGAATAGTTTTATTCAAAATTATTATACTTTACGTGGCTAATTAGGGTCGGCATTACTGGTAAACGATTAATTGATTAACCGGTTTTATCATTCAAATTGGCTTACCAAATTATCGGGATTATTAGGTGCTACCGTTGCCGATAAATTCGGTGGTTGGTAAACAAGTATCAGGAGAAAATGCTTGAAAATTCACAAATTTCGGATGAAAATGACAGTTTTACTGCTAATTATTTAAATAAACACATCACGTCAGGGGCCGGATCATCTATAGGGCCCGAATATCAAACCAGTATTGATTTTTTTCCCCATAATCAAAACGAGGATTTGCGTGCGTCTGCTACTTAGGTAATCATACAGACTTATGACGCAGACGTGATCTCGTGGCATGTCCAGTTAAAAAAAATTACATTTATAAATGTCGGCATTTTCACATATTGAATATTCTTATCTATCTTTCTTTCTTTCGGCATATCACTCGTATTATAAGAAATTAAAACAAATTTTTGGGGATGTAACAAAGTTTAGTATATTATATTTTTAAGCCACCAGAATCAAGTTTCATCGGAATTTCAAAAATGTATCATAATTTCATGAATTTTAGAAATAAATTTAAACTCTCATTTTAAATATTAGAATAATTTCTCAAATTCCCAAAAATTCTTAAAAATATTTCAATTTTAAAAAATATATTCTGTGCGTTGATCATTTGAATCTTACAATATATTTCAAAACTAAGCAATTTAAATCTGAATTTCGTACAATGTAGTAAATTTTAGAATGTTTCTAAGAATTATGACGGATACTTAAATTTGTATAACACTTTTATTGTTTGAATAAGTATGTCTTGTATATGGTTTAAAATTGAGTGAAGTTTAAAAATTTTAGAAATATTTTTAATAGTTTTTAGTTGATTCCATGATTTCTGAAACTTTTTTAGAGGGAGTCATTTTTATCAAAGTTGCTATATTATGGTAAACCCAATTCCTTGCTAAATTTGTTAAAAAGATGTGAAGAGTCTTATCGCTGAAATTAAATATCTTATTCCCCATTTTCATTATGATTGACAGTAACCCTACTGGCAGCCGATATATGATGAATTATATATCTATGATATATTACTACTGTATACCAAGCTCATTGGAACAGAAACGAGTTACTTATGGTTTTAAAAAACTATATGTATTTCTTTTTCTATAATGAGATATAATTATTGGGTACAATGCATAGCAGTTTCATTTTGAATAAAAATTGAAAAGTACATTGGTTTTTTAAAAAACTTTAAAGGTTGTAATTTGAAATTTTTCCAAATTTCGAGAAAAATTAAATTAAATCCAGAATTTTTAAAATTGGGTATCGAATATAATGATTATTTTAATTTTATTGATTCAATCAATCCAAGATATACCGTCCGTATATTTAGGATTCAAACGTTAAAAAAAAATTGGTATTTTTGTAAATTAATTTTTCCAAATTCTGAAATTTCGCAAATCAAAATACGAAATCAAATTTGTCGTTTACAATACTGAATTTTAACTCGATTCTGAAAAATTAAAATTTTTAAATTCACAGCAATTTCTTAATTAAATTTATGGTTCAAATTTTTTGAATTTTCTTCCAATTTTTCCAATATTCAATAAAGAATTTTCGGGTATTTTTCAAATTTTGAATTTACAATCGAAATTAAAATGTTTTATACAGAGCACATAGCAAATCTTTATTTAGTACTAGCCTCAGGGCCCGGAGTACCCATAATCCTAAACTGCATCACATCATTACATGGTCAACCCATTGCACAACTAAATATTTCATACTCATGTGACAACATTGATTCAAATATTAGTAAAGTCGATAAACAGTGACAATGTTTCGGAAAAATAATAAAATAATGCAGCAAAATGTCATAGATGAGTTCGGGAGCAAAACTGCACAATGTTTTTTAGGATTATGGTTTCAGCATATGTGAGTAAAAGTCAAATTAGACAATAAGTTAGTTATAAAGATAATTTGACACTGGTGAATCTAGCTATGGAATAATAAAGCTCATGCTGCGGATGAATTGTCCATTAAGATATTCAGTTCAGTACAGAATGAAAATCTAAATTAAATTTTTGATTAAAAGAACGAATGATTATTCTGAACCTTTACATGTTGTACCTAGTTTAAAGGACCACTGCACTATAGTACTTGTATATCTAATAAATTCTTAATATAATAAAACTCAGTCTAACTCTTGTTAAACTGCGATGAATATTACGTTTACGAATGCTGCAGATTTGGTATTAAACTATTAATACATTTTCCAGCATGAATGGATGTTTGCAACTGGTGATCGAATAATAAAATGTAGATGAAGTTGCACGAAGTAACGAACAACCAAGTAACTACATTGGCGCGTATACCAGCATCAGCACATTTTAACGACTAAATAAACAAGAATTAGTGTAAAATTCGAAAGTGCTGCGTATGACATCTGAACTATCAATGTTGCAATCCAATAATTATTGTCGATATATCTGAGGCATTCAGAACTCAACATGATGATTTTATTCAATATGTTGTTAACAGTCTATCTCATTAAAATAGAAATAAATGCATGAATTTATCCAGATTGAATAATTTCTTTATAACTATAGAAGATTCTAACAATTTTTAATAAGATTCCTATTTACCGGTAATTTACTGTGTAATTACAATTTTTGGTTTCTTTGCGGTCCCTACGGCGTATGTTGCGTGCGAGCTCCAAAACTCAGTTTGATTTTTGAAAAAATGTCTGAATGTGTGAGTCAAATCTATTAAACATTTCTGAAGGATTTTTTTTACAATGTCACCGTTGTGTTGTAAATTGCAATGAAGGTTTGATATGGTTGTAGTATAATTTGTATTTTTCAAGAAGTTCGAGATATTATTAAAGATAAACCTTTATACAAATTGACGTTCTTGCCTTGGAATTTTACTACATATGTATGCTACAAAATGATGAGCATGATGTGGAATATCAAAATAATGTTGAAACTGAGTCGCTATTGTTGTAAAACGATTTTTCCGGCAAATCATGATCGTGATATGATTATTTATTCCAATAATTACAACTGGATTGTGATATGCTGTCGAATTTAAAAGTTTAAAAACATTGTTCGAATCTCATCTCTCGTAGATCTTCTAAAGTTTAACTGGATGCCAACGTTATTTTCAATACTTTACCAACAACTGTAAACCTCAGTTTTATTGTTTGCTATTTCACTTTCATTTTAATATCTTAATAAAATCAACAATACAAATCGTAAATTCCGCTATTGCCGTTCATTTCTCTATTTTAGGAAGATATTAACCCAAAAAAGCAGGATATCGGTTACTGTTCATGACCATCATTTCCTCAATATTAAAAATGTCATTATATTTGTTACCCTTTAGACACCTAACTGTGATACTCAATTACTCATCACTCAATACTCAATTTACGTACGTAAGTATATACATATGTATATAATAATTACAGTATACATATATTGTCAATGGGATACATACATTTTATTTCTTTTTTACCGTAAAATAATGTCATTGAATTTCCATTGTGCATACTAGTAATACATACAGGCATAGCATAGCAATATAGAACTAATTAATTCCCGCATTAAAATTATATTTTTGCCATGCTCTATAATCTATAATGTCTACTTATATAGTTATACAAAATCGTACATATGAAGAGAAAAATATAATTTAATTGGAAATGGAATTATAATTATTTCCTCGTAGGTGTCATTTTTATATCCACATTTCTGCGTTTTAATTACAATTACATTTCCCATAAATTGTGTATGTGTATTGTGTGCGGTATGTGATGACTATGGTGTCTAATACGCAACCAAAATCAATTAAATTTTATGTGAGGGCGGAATATATCTCTTTCGAAATGAATCTCCATATTATTTTTATTTGGTTAGTTTATTACATACATACGTACATTAAATTGAGAAAATTATTTTCTTTTTATTCAATTCTATCAAATTGTCTTTTCGGGGCAAACGTATAGTACATACATTCACCATTGAATTCTATCATAATGTCTATAAAATATGATGTAATGAAAATAAATTAAATTAAATTTTATTATTTGAAAATTGATTTATTGAAAATAATACAATATGACGTTATATCAAATAAAATAACAATTTAGAAAATGGAAAACTATCTCTATAATTGAACTTTTTTTATTTAATTTAATGGAATTAACAACAGCACCATCACACAGCAGCAACAAAATTCATTACTCATGTGATACAATGAAAATGCAGTTAAAATTAAATTAAAATCTAATACATAATAAGAATTTATATAAAAGTGAATGTATGTATATATAGTTTTTGGTATATCTTGTTTTTAATGTTGATGTCATTCTTAACTTTTAAAGTTGTTCGGATATACTTATACTTAGGTAAAGCTGGTTTATACGTTTTCTTATGAGATTAAAGAATTTAAAAAGTGGTATGAAAAGAAGAAGTTTTGTTATGTATGTTACCAATTTAAAAGATTTATCTTAGTTTAAATAATATGTGTGTATATAAATAGGGTGGTAACTTAATGTAAATGGTTTTATAAGTATCAAAATGCTATTTATAATTTTTTGGTAAAATTAGATTCATTTCTAATGGGAACGACTAAATTCTAAATTAGTTTATTGGAGATTCTTTGGAAAATGACGAGGTAATTCTGATTTAAATGGAATAATAATTATCTTTTAAATTTTATCCTATTCCGAAATTACAATTTAATATTACCGGTAGGAAGTTATCACGAAAATGACACTGAGAGCTCTAGTGGTTTGTATCATGGATATTTTGTTTGTTGTACTAAAACTGTGTATTAATTATTTATTTGAATTGTGTATTAGAGAACAATAAACATATAATGAAATCAAAGAAAAAAAATTTAACTTTAAAATATTTCTTAATATTTTAAATTTAAATAAAAATAAAAATATTGTAATAATCATTATAATATTATTTATCAGAATATAAATATGATATATATTAAATATAACTGAAAGTGAAAAATTACTGTGGGAATTATTCAATAGCTCAATTCGGCTTAATCTTTAAAAAGTCAAGTCTAGTTTCGGTTGAAGAACAACCCTTTGACGTTTTCCATGCCAGTGATCAGAATTTTACTATCACGCATTTTCGAGTACGGAATCATTCAAATTTACATCAAATTGAAACATATACTTAAATTTGAATAATTTCGTACTCGAAAATGAGTCTTAGAAAAATTCTGATCAAAGCCATGGAAAACGTCAAAAGGTTGTTCTTTAACCTGGAATCGAAACTAGATTTGACCTTTTAAAGATTAAGCCGAATTGAGCTTTTAGTATTTTCACATTATGTTTAATAGTAAATTTTTCAATTTGATGTAAGTTTGAATAATTCCGTACTCGAAAATGCGTCATAGAAAAATTCTGATCACTGCATAGAAAACGTCAAAGGGTTGTTCTTCAACCTGGAATCGAAACTAGGCTTGACCTTTTAAAGATTAAGCCGAAATTGAGCTGTTAGTACTTTCACATTATGTCCCATAGTATATTTTTGATTCGTTGTTTTTGGTGAAGAATAATATTTAACGGAATATTATAATATTTTATTTAAGTACAAAACATTAAAGATTAAATATGTTGAAACCTAATTATATATTGTTTTGATTTGGTGGTAGCTTAAAAATTTTATTATTTGCACAATCCATTTTTCGTAATAACTTTAGTACAGGATGTATAACATCGACACAAACCACTAGAGCTCCCAGTGTGTTTTTCGTGCTAACTCTCCGTGCTAACTTCGCAGACATTTAATATTGAACATTTTCGACGGTTGAATTTACCAAGAGGCAGACATGTGGCAAAACAATCACCCTGTGTTGTATTTCGATATTTGTTTAGCTTTCCTCAATTAAGTACTTATGATTATATTACTGTAATTATTTATAAGAATAAGCATATTCTTGTGATGATGACGATTTACGCAAAGTACTTATATACATTATTCATGCGTAAATTGAACAATATAATCTCTTGGAGATAATTGAATTTAGCACATTTTTTATAGCCGTTTCAATTATAATTTTTGGGCTGTGGGGAGAATTATAATTATTCTTTTAAATCTCTAAGGATCATAATCTATATTGGGGGACCATCTAATTTAATAGATTGAGGTAGTATTATATGCCATTTACGTTTCTACGATATATTTTCGATTTTACTATGTGTAATGATGATAAATTGTGATAACATCGGACAATTGTATATTGTTGTAACAAAAACAGTCATAAATCTTTAAATAAGATTTCATAGAATTTGATTGGTAATCCACCCTCTTAGTTTGCCAACAAATAAATACTCCTGAGACTGTAAAAAAGTATAAAATTAATAATGTATATATATATAGTCTACTAGACTTTTCGACAAAAATTACGTGTTTTATGGATATGTTAAACATGCTATAGACTGTTAATATTATATATTTGTTTTCGAAACTTTACGATGCATTTGCAGAAATTACTAATTTATAAAAAAACTATAATTTTATAGTTGAGAAACTTTTCTTTACGTCTAGACGTATTTTGTATTACATATTTATTCTATTGATCGAAAAATAAAAATACGAAACGTATATTTCCTTCCGCTACTGAAAAAATGTTTGTAGTGCTTATGTATAGTTTTTTTTACATTCTGTGTAAATAATTAACTATACAATATATGGTTGTACGACGACTATAAATTTTAAAATCATTGTTAAATTTAATTATCTTCCTGTATAATACTAATAAAACTTTTTAATTTTACGGTGCAAAACTGATATCCTATACTAATCGATAATATAATTTATAATTTCTCTGCTTTAATCTTAATTATATGTAATTGTATGTTATAGATATTTAAATTGAAATTATAATTTCCCGAATCAATTCAATTCTAAATTTTTTAATAATAATTAATTTTTTGTTTCTTTCTAGGTAAATAGTGTTCTGCATCATCTAATAAGGACTAACTGACCCAGATAGTCAAACAAGCTTCCTGGCTATAGAATGTTATGAGCCAATAGTTTTTAATTTTTCTGGATAAGTATGTACCTACATAAGTTTGCATCCATTCTATGCGAAATCAGACAAAAAACAGACATTTACGGAGGCAAGGTGTCCAATTAATTTGAAATTCGGGGAGATGGTTAAAAGAATACGTGGAGTTCCGTTATAATTCGTTTTTTTCGGAAATCAAATGTTGACATCTTTCAATTCGTGTATCTTAAGTATTTCTAGTCTGATTTTCCCGTGTAATAGCTCGTTGGAAAGACAATTACACATACCTTCAAGTAAGCGTTTTGGTGTTATTGTACAATATATCCTTTAAATTTCAGTCTTTAATAGTCTTTTGCTGAAAAATCGAACTACTCTCCCTTTTTTTATCGTAAAGCACAAATACCTTTCCAATAAGCCATCTTACACGATGGAGACTCAACGCGTTCGAGTTTTACAGAACAAAATGTCATAACAGATTAGGGCGATATTCAACATTTCAGTATGTTACAAACTAAAATTTTCCTTTGGTCATTGAGTTTTTATGGCTTCGGTCAATATTGTGTTGGCCATGTAAGAACATAAAACCGGCAGAAGGTTGAATAAGACTAAATGTTTAGCCTAACTTTTCATAAACTAACTATACAGTAATAAACAGATGATTCACCTTTTCCAAGTAACTGTTCCTATTACCTAACACCCCCAATCCTGTTTATTAACAAAATTACCTATAAATTCGGTAACAAAATTTTAAAATATTTAGTGTAATCAGTGTGTTGATAATAAATAGAGCTACCGAAATATAAAATTAAAAGGAAAATAAATAGTGCAATGTGTTCAAGTTATATAGTTAATAGCAGTGAAATTTATTTTAAAAGTGAAACTGCAAAATGGACACCAAATGTTGCAATCCGTTTGGTAAACCGAAACACAACAAACGTAGTAAAATCAATTAAAAATTCTAAAATCGGAAAATAACACGAAATATTGTTGATATGGCAGCGGGTCTAAATATTACCTTGGTGACGAGTACAATGATAATTTGTAACACCTGCCGTCTTGAAATTACGCAAAGATCTGCCGCAAGAGTAGAAAGATCAGAAAATGTTGACATGGTTAATTTCGGCGCTGCGCAAACAACACAGTTGTCGCCTCAAGTATCATCTTTGTGTAGCATCAACAACATCATTTGATTTTTTGAAAAAATGAATTTTATAAATGAATTAAATGAATTCTTCCACTAGTTGGAGTTACACCGATTATCACCACAAAATTAAGAATTCAGTCGTGCTGCCGCAGTGTAATTATCCTTGGTGCATCCATTAAGGTATTCTTATTGAAATATCCTTGGACTCCACTGCATCTCAGACTGAAACAACAAGTAGTGGAAATGAGATGATAAAATGAGTTTCATCAGAAGCTATTTAATTTCCTGATTGAACGATTTACCACAATACAGAAAATAATATTTTTTTGTTTCGATGGAGCTGGCGGGCAGTACAAAAACAAAAAGAACTTCTACCAACTGTGTCAATACAAGGCAAGTCACGGTTTTGATACTGAATTGCACTTCTTTGCAACATCTCATGGAAAAGGTCTTTGCGACGGAATTGATGGTGCCTTCAAACGAAATACCACGAAAGCTAGCCTTCAACGACCATAACTTTTCGATTAGGCTACAAAAAATGAATCAAACATTATGTTTAGATTTTGTACAAATCAAGAGTACAGAAGGGTGGCACGATCACTAGCAATAAAATTTGATTTAGTAAAAGCCATCAGAGGAACTCACGATTATTAGTGCTTTGTTCCCAATGGTAACAACCATATAACAACGATTTTCCATTTCTGATAATTTTTATAATTTTAAATTAAAATAATTTGTAAATAAATTAACTATTCACTATAAAACTCGAATGCGTTGAGTCTCCATCTTGTAAGATGGCTTATTAGAAAGGTCTTTTCAAGTGCTTTACGATAAAAAAAAATTAAAGGACGATCTATTACACGTGAACTATTACACGTGAAAATCGGACAAGGAATACTTAAGATACACGAATTTAAAGATGTAAACGTCTGAGTTTCCGACAAAAACAAATTATAACGGAACTCCGCATATTTTGACCCCACCGAGTTTTTACTCAAATTATATTTTTTTTTTATCTATAAACTTACCATCTCCCCGAATTTCAAAATAATTAAACACCTTGCTTCCGGATAGGTATCTGATTTCGCGTCGAATTATATTTCTCATAGTCTTGAGCAAAATAATTAATAATTTTAAAGTTCTTATCTGCACCATCGGTTACATCTTAATTGGCTATAGTTGGTTGAGATGGCTGAAATTTATACATAGCCAAATTCATTTGGAGATTGGAAATCACTAAGTACACGTGTGTGCCTAAAGTTCAATTATGATATTAATAATAATCATAAACAATAATTTCACAGCTTTCAATAATCTTAAACATCTCCACAGGTATCGTTATTTACGCATTAATTTACTGAATACTGTACATATGTACATATATATGTATGTATGTTTTTGACAGACACAAAAATTAAAAGAGAAGCATCCAAATCATTTTATATTAAAAAATAATAACGAAAGAACAGCAAGACAAAAAAAAATATTAATTTTCTTTCGAAACAAGTTTTCATCTTCCAAGTTTCCTGTCGATTTAGTTCATCTATATATACATACATACTAAATTGAATGAATGATGTACAAAACCAATTACTCCATTCAACTCTCAAGTGAGATAAAAACTGTCTATGAAACTTATTAAAAAAATAAATAGAAATCTGCTTATCTTACAAATATTAATTGTAATTGAATTCTGTCTGTACTCTACACATATATACGAGATACACAAAACACAGCATATAACAATAGAATTATACAATTTTGGTCTATATCTCAGCAAATTAATTATTGAAAACGGGATCAAATTATGATTTTGAGATCATCAATTGGTTTTGTTGTGTCTGCTTGTGATGCAATAAAATTCATATTCATTTCAATTCAATCAAATAAAAATATATATAAAATAAATTGAATTTAATTGTTATTATCTAAGAAAATGTTTTTCATTTTCTTCTTGTGTATCATCACAAAACAAAGATTTTAATTGAATATTATTAAGATGAGATGCGAATAAAATTCAACTACAATTTTAGCTTTTATACGTAAGGAACAATTGATTTATCATGCTGCAACAACAATTTTATCGTGTACTGTGAAGTACAATACATCGGTGCGTATTTCCATTGAATTCGAATTTAATTAGCTTAAATGATTTTATAATGGCTGTGATTAAAACAAAATATTATTGAGCGGTCAAATGAATTCCAATCTGAAAAGTGGTTACCAATCGACTGGTTAGCCCTTTAGGCTATGGAAATAGGATGTATAGTTTTAAGATTAAAAAGTTTAAAATCTTTAAGAATAAAAGTCTTGAAGTCTCTGCCAAAATCTTCAGAACAAAGATTCCAGTATAAACATTATACTGTATATGTATGTGTCATATATAATAGCATCAAAATTCCACAACGTATCCATAAATAGAAGAACAAACATTAAATTGTATAAAGACGTTTCTTAAAACAACTTTCATTTAATGAAAATCTATTATCACAGCTCATTAATTTTCAAACGTGGAGTCAAAGAGTGAAATGATGGAAATCTAAAGGTCAAATACCAAATATCGTTCTGATGTCAAAAATCATTCAAGCAAATATGCAGAAATCAGAAGTTTGGAATATCACGAATTTCAAATAGTGAAATGATGAAAGTTGAAACTCAAACGGTCGAATGTTGGAAGTTCAAAAGTCGCAAATATCAAAATATTTACAAAGCATGATGCCGATATTTTTTTATTATTTAAAATCTCGTTTGGGATCTTCTTTTATTGTTATTTTTCCTTTAATATTAGATATTTGTATGGAATTCATATGCCCTCAAATCCTCTTTTATATCAAACTTAATTGTTCAGTTGACAGACTTATCTAAAAATTTTAGATTGAAATTCTAGTTCATACATTTTACCACATATGGCACAAATAATCAAATTTGTCAATTCACTGATGTGTAATAAACGTTTATCAAGTCAAGAAATTTCATTCAATTTAATGTAAAAATTTATTCAGTTTGTGTTTGAAGATTACCAATGTGGTCGATTAGTAAAAGAAAGAATACAACTCTGTGTTGTTTATGCATCTTTAAAAGTCGTATGTATAGAGCCACACCCGTTTCAAGGTTATGTTAACCTTTTTTTTATGTAAGGTTGTGCTGATTCTTCTTAAAGGCAAGAATTTACATTTTGGGAAACAAAATAAAGAATTTCCATACAAACTAAAAAAATTCTTTTAGGCTGTCCGCCTCATTTATTAAAACATTCACAATTAAAAAATATTTTTATAAAAAGAATGCTGCATTATTTTATGGTTTTTTTCGGTTTGTATATATTCTTTCACTATATGTATGCTTCTTCTTATATATATGTACATCTCTTGAAGAAAATATATACACACCACAACCATCGCATCATTTCTCAACTTTAATTATAAGATCGAGGCGAAAAATAACATATATTTATGTTAGCATTTTAAATAGCAGGATGTTTTTTTTTAATTTTTGTGTCTGATGTGTATGTGCTGAATTTGTTGAAGAAGATTCAAGAGGAAATTGTTCCGTAAAGTTTTTTGTGAATTAAAGTGATTTTTTATCCACAAAACGGCAGGATTTTGTTTGTTTGTGTTTAGTCGGTGGGGGTGAAATAAATGTAAGGCAGATACTGAGACAATCTGTTTTCCATAAAGTAAGAGGTGATAATGAGATAAAAATGTGCATCTGCTCTTTATTATATATAAATACATCTGTGCTGTCTACTGTTCGACAAAATAAATGTTGAGATTAAATAAATACATATTTATTTAATAAACAGTTTGAATAATTTCTGGTGACCTAATTTTTTAGTTTTTGGTTTTTTAATCTCAATATATCCATAATACATACTTATATATGTATATATGTAGTATACTAAATTTCTGTATATTGCTATAAAATTATAAGACGTATTCTAGTCTTTAAGTAATGTGCACTAATATTTGCCGAGATTTCTCAAGCACAAAATTCCGTTTCGATTATATTTCAAATTAATCTATCCGGATGATGTTTTAAACTTGGAGTGGACCATCAGTTGTTGAATTGTTTGTGGATGATTAGCATAAACCTTATCTTTCAAATAACCCCACAAAAAATAATCAAATGGTGTTAAATCCGGGCTTCGTTGTGGTCAAGGAACTACACAGTTTCTTGAAATTATGCGATCAGCAAATTTTGTTGACAATAAATGGATTGTTGTCCGATTTGCTTGGCATGTCGGTCCGTCTTATTGAAATCAAAAACCTGTAAGGGTATTCTCCTGTTCGTTTTCAAAGAAAAACGGCCCATTGAAACCACACCAAACAGTGACTCTTGAAGGATGAATTTCTGCATCGTGATTAACATGAGGGTTCTCCGCTCCTCAAATTCGAAAATTTTGCTTATTGACGCATTTAGATGAAAATGAGCTTCATCACTAAAGATGCTTTTTGATGAAAGACCAAAACTATTACGTAATTTACGAAATGTTGGTGTTTTGGAACGATTATTTTCATAATAAATTTAAACAATTAAAATGCGTTGTTGTGTTGTTAAATAAACGTTTTCAAAACGCAATATGGCCAACCAAATTATGTTCGTTACTTAATTGGCATATCTTTAAACTTACTGACAAAACTCGTATTTCATAAAAATAGCTAATCTGGATAAATTCATTTTAAAGGCAAATAGTTGGGGTGGGTAAAAGAAGATATGTACATTTAATCTTAATAACCGTAGCTTGATACTCAAATATACTATAAATAAGTTACTATATAAAAGCTATATATGTACATTTTTACATGTACGAATTTTTAAACATTCTTTTATAATAATGAATTAAATGAATAATCTAATTCTAATATCTAAATACTGTTATACTATTCAACCTCCTAAAGTGTTATCTTACATTTTTACGTATTGATGGAAATGCTAATGTATTTTAATTCTAAACCAAAAATCTTAATATTTCATATCTAAAAAAAACATTTTATTGTTTTCCCACACCGCATCTGTTACCAAACCACACGTGTATTATTTACAAAATGCATTTGAAAATTTGATGCACGTTCTTGCAGTCTAAATTTTGATGTACGATTTCATAATCATTTTATTTTTTGTAGTTGAAAAATATGTATTTAAGATGTTTAGAATGAGATTGCGTTAATAGTTCGATTTATCGTTTACGTATGATGATTAGACAAATTGAGAACAGACCCTCATGAGTGTTCACATAATTTTTATATATTGCTTGATTTATGTGATCGTAACTTTTAAGTTTTAATCTATATTAATGAAGTAATCAATAAAAATATTGGGATTGGTGATATATGACTTTTTTTTTGTGTTTTTAGTTCAATAAAATACGCCATTTCGAGTAGGCCTATATTAAAATTCAAGTTAGCTTGTGCAGCAATGAAAACTGCAATTTTATACAAGATGGCTGAAGGCATTTTCTAGCTTTGGAATATTTTTTATAATATTTAATTTTGATAAGATAATATAAAGCTTTGTTACTTCAAAGAATTATATTCAAAAATTATGTTTATATAGAAGCTTATTGGGAGCATCACACGAATTTTAGCCATGCTGGTTTTTTCTCTATGTTCGTTCGTTGTGACTACACATTTAACTTCTTTGAGATCGCTTTCAAGTTAAAAAAATTATTTTGCATCATTTATAATTCTATAACATCATATGGGTCCCCTGTCACCATAGCATACCGCATTACGCTGTACCATTGGGCTGGTATTTTGCACGTTCAATATTTGAATGTACGTTGCCTCTCTCGTTCTGTGCATGCCCTTTTGCCAAGAATCTATGTGTAATACGAACTTGAAATTTTTCCACCATATATGCATAAGAAGAAAAAACAATGCTATTTTTGTTTTGGCCGTGACAATTATCACTCCAACAAATGAATTCTTTAACACTGGTGTTAACGGAATCTGAAGGCAACTACCTACTTCGTTTGCACCGTTTGGTAATTGTTTGATCCCAGACATTGCAATGTCCCTTCTTAGTGGCGAAATTAGTTTATCGTTGTTTTTAATTTAGTTTATCGTTGTTTTTAATTTCGCGGGCTTTCGTTTTATTGTATAGATGTTCGTTTGTTAAGTTTGATTTTTCATTTTCTCCACTTCTGATCCTTTTTGGGAAACCCAAATCATAAATTGAAAATATAGTTGAAAATGTCGCGGTATTGCCGTTGAGTTGCTCGTGAAGTAGAAACATTTTTAATTCCAACCAATCTAAGAAAAGTCGGTACAATTTGTATTTGCTCTGCAAAATAGTGAGAAGGCAGCCGTGGTAATGATTCAATATGTTGGCAAACAATACGAATGCGGGTACTTCTTGCGTCTGATCGTATAACCCCTTCCCCACTGTTTTGCTTATTTAATGCGGTTTATACACACTGTTGGGTAATTGCCAGAGTCTTTAAGAACATCGTTTTACACACTTTGATTTCCGAATTACTGTTTATAATAGGTAAATAGTAACATCTAAAGGGTGGGCCATTTAAAAGTTTAAATTTAAAAATGCAATAAAACAAAACCGGTTTGAAATTTTGCCAAATTAATTTTTTTGTTATGAAGTACAATTGTTCCGGTTAGAGATGGAATATAATTTTATTCATATGGCTGCCGCGGCTGGCCTCACAGTACCCCATTCGATCCGGCCAATTTTCGAGCACATTTCGAGTGTATGGGGCCGTATCTCGGCGATGGCGTCACGATTGTTGGCCTTCAAATGCTCAATTATCTCTTGTTTGTCGGCATAACACTTGTCTTTAACGCCGCCCCACAGAAAATAGTCTAATGGTCTATCACCATTTCGGCTAATTAAACGGCCATCAAACGTTTGACGCAATAAATCGATTGTGGCATGAGATGTGTGGCAAGTTGCACCATCCTGTTGAAACCAAACATCGTTCACATCAATACCATGAAGAGCGGGCGCAAAAAATCGATAGGTGTCTCCATTGACCGTCATGGTTGCGCCGTCCTCATTTTCAAAGAAAATCCCGACGTTGCTCAAGCGTAAATCGATTCATTTCGTTCAGTTGAGATAATATACTGAATTTTGTGACAGAATAGAATGACATATGTATTGCCAGATTCGAAATAAACGGTGGTTATTTAAACTGATAGATGGCCCACCCGTTAGTATAGGCTGTTGCTATTTATATTTGTCCAACTCTTTTTTGGCATTTCTTTAACCAATTTCAATATGCTCCCACTGTTTCGTTTTGTTGTACAGGCTATACAATTTTAGATTTTCTTTCATTTAGTTGTAAATTGCTGGTACAATTGAGAATACAGCTATCCTCACAACCAGGTTTCAATTGCTTACGCGCCACAAATTTATCACGTACACAGAAGGCCTTGCCTTTGTTTCGTTGATTTTGACTGCGTTTTCTTGTGCGCGTAGAATAAAGTGGTCTAAAATCAGTAAAAACCTAAATCACTCAAATAAAGTGGTTTACTGGGTTACATTTCTCGTTCATCGTTCTCTTCTTCAGTCTTGTCTTGGTCAGAATTATAGAGTTTCTACTTCTATCCTTCGGTGACCAATATTTGTCATAAAGGATGTATCTAGCCTCCCGCTTTTATTTTTTTGTTCTTAAAAATGAAGGAAATTTGGTTAAATTTGGTATTATACAAAATTATTGTTTTGCATTAATACAACCGAGAAATAAAAATTTACAAATTTAAAATGTATTTTGTTTTTTTACCTCATACATATTTTATATTTTGTTGTGCTAAAGCCACCATTAATTTCGACCTGTTCATCATCGTGTGAAATGGTAAACTAACAGCAAAAACCTTGTTTTAAATTCAGAGCTAACTCATATAAAAATCAAAAAGAGATGTTTTACAGTAGATACAGTATTGCCATTTATTTTCAAATATACGATGCTATGAAACAAACACCTTGGCAGTCAATGGTAATTATCTGAACTAACCATATTTTTAATTTTCAGATAAGTTCCAATTAGAATTATTCTAAGTTGATTTAACCTCTATGCTAAATACCAATTAAAATTAAATATTTGTTTGAAAAATTCAATATTTTCTATATAAAGAACACTAACACCTCATAGTATAGTAAAAATAAAGAAATAAGGAAACTTCAGTTAACGTAATACATAAAAACAACTAAATAGTCTCAAACTACAATATAATAAGAGCGTTTGGGATAATTCAGTTTGGAAATATTATAATTTTTTTTCTAGTATATACTAACTAGTAAAAATGTCACAGCATCCACGGGAACCGTTCGATTGTCCTAAATTTTTGAAACAATATGAGTAACAATAACAATACCGAACGCAATAAAACAATCTTTCTAAAACATACTAACCGCACTTAGAATACTTTAGAATGTGCGAAGCGAAATGTGTAGCTAATGTATGTATGTCAATGTATAATTTATAATTTCCTAGTATGTTTACATTTTTATGACAAGGTTATAATAGTATATACGAATATAACTTAAAAACATTAAAGTGACAATAATGTAAATCACACATTAAGTCGATTTTCCAGTTGAATAGCACACTTCAAATATTTATTCTTAAGAGTTTACACATCAGTTTTATAGCTCATCTTTATTATTTAGTATCATTTTTCTAACTTATACATTATACATTTATGTGATTACATCATGTCATAGTTGAACAATTTCTGTATGATGATGAAAGATGAAACCGAAAGCATAAAGTCATTGTACACACTACATATACTAATAGGGATACAAAAAAAAGAAGATTATTCCAAGTTCAGCAAAAAAATTTCTATTTTCCCAATAAAAATATTTTGCAAATACATATTATTATAATAAAAGTGCCGACGTATTTCATTTTTGCATATATGTATGTACATACATTCTATTGAATTCGTATTTATTAATGCTTTATGGAGATAGATAATAATGCGGCACAGTATGACGACTGTACATACGAGTATAATGTATATTTATTTACTCGTACATTATATGATTTATTTGTATTTATTATTTTATTATATATTTTCGAGTCTAAATTTAAAAAAAACAGTCATAATATAACATTTATATACATTATTTTGTTGATTATAATTTAAGATATTATTATAAAATAAAATTAAACATATGTGCGATCTGTATAGTATATGTATGTATACTTATGTATAGTCAAAAAACGCATTATTCATTAAAATATAGCGTATGTACTCGTTGTCATATATATAAATATATAGCCAAACCAACTACAAAGTGTGAATAAATAGCAATTTTTATGTTTATATAGAACTTATTAGCTAAAACAATAGTTATAATTACAACAACAATTGTATAGAATTTCACACATACATATGTATATACGAATACCATATGTCTGTACGTTTTGAAGTTGTTGAGATCACTCACATCAGTCGTAGATAAAAAGAGTTTTCGTAATTGATGCAATCTAACAAAAACTATTAATTTTGTGTTTGATGGTTATTTAACTCTGTTCTCTTTCTATTTTGCCTATGTAAGAAGTGTTATTATTTACGTATAGTTATAAATTATTGCTATTATTTTATTCTTGTTGGCTGTTCTTTTTATACACACAGACACAGTGCATAACAAAAATATTTGTGCATTGTTTTAAAAACACTATGTATTTGATTCTCGGAAATTTGTGCTTTAAAGGATGTAATTAAAGAAAGTATGAAGCGCTCATTTTGGTGAACATTAAACAATTTAAATAACAAGAATTATCTACGATTCAAAATTGAAAATTATATTTCGATATTTAAGGATCCAACAAGAAACTTCTAAAATTCAAGATTTTAATTTCAACTGTCGAATTTAATATTCAGAATTTAAAAACACAATATTTTGTTTGTTTGAATCCTATTCAATATTAACCTGTTCAATATATAAACAATATTTCTAAAATGGTTACAGTTTATACATTAAATACCCACATATTAAGCTCTTCAATATTACGTACGCACCATTTCAGACATATTTTACCAATTGTTGATGAAATAATTAATTTAGTTAACGAAATTTTGTTCCACATGCAATATTCAAAGTTCTATTGATTTTTTACTGAGAAGCTTAGAAACCTTGAATACGGCCAGTTAAACACAAAATAAGTCTAGAGAAGCCTTAAATAAGCGACTAGATAATCAAGAAACAATGGATGAAATCATATCCCTTCTATATTAAATGTAAAACACTAAGAATTGGATTGCAAATGGGCTAATGCAACATATTCCAGACCTAGAAACTTTAAAGTAACAGAAAGACATTTTACAAAAACAACATAAATTACATGAATATTTATGTTACCACTCCAGGAAGGCCACGAGGTGGGACAACAATAATTGTAAAACAAAATTTCCAAACACACTGAAAGCTTAAAAATAGAACATGAAATAAGAATCTCCTCAATTTATTGTCTCCATTGGTGGAAATTTTAACGAAGGAAATATCTGCTGAGGATCAGGACTTACAACTCTCTAAATCCAGTTGTGAATTTCATTCTAAGAGTAAATCAACAGACTGGCCCATGTCCGCAAATAAAATACCAGATCTTATAGACTTATACATTACTACAGGAATTATATCCGTAAGTTACATATCTCTAGAAAACAGTGATGGGCTATCGTCGATTCACTCACCTGTCATCATGACTCTCAGTACATCGATTGTTAATAAAGAAAACCGGCCCAGGATAACAAACAATAAAACTAACTAGGAACAATTCCGGACGCTAATTGAAGACAACGCAATTTACAAGTTCCAATTAAAATGTCGGTACAGTTAGAAGGAACTATACCTCCTGAAACCTAAACAATTGTATTCAATGCGCAGCATGGGACTATTCTTTCACTAGCCTTAATGAAATGATCAAAAATAGATACTATCCACTGGAAGTCAGAGAATTTGTGTAAGAAACGCGTAAAGCACGATAAGCCTGTCAGAGAAATCAAACTCCGCGAAGCAAGAGAATACTTAATCATCTGTGCACTATGGTGGGCCCAGAGTGGCATTGAGTGCGCAACCTGCTTGGATTCCAGCCAACTTTAATAATAATAATCATCTATGCAATTCAAATTTTGAATCTAATTTAAAACAAATCAATTAGCAATTACCTAGTTAGCCTTACGGGCCAAAAAAATACCGATTACTCTCTTTGGAATTCGACAAAATGATTAAAACGACCCAAAATGCAAGTATCTCCAATCAAAAATGACGATGGAACCCGGGAGATACTTTTCAACCCCTATCTCGGCAAACAGCGAATGAAAATATAACACCAATAATTAAAGTGAATGAACATAATACGGACCATACCTGTAACGGACAAGGGTTAAAATATGAAATCAATAATATCCTAAGTAGAAAAAAATCTCCAAGATACGGCTTAATTACAGGACAAATAATTAAGGGAATATACCTGAAAAAGGTTTACGAAAACTAATTTATATAATCAACACAATATTTAAACTGAAACATGCCCCACAATAATGGAACGTAGCAGAAGTAATAACAAACTAACTAACTAAAGAAAATGGTATAAACCGATTTCGTTGCTCCCAACAATATCAAAAATATTCGAAAAACTACTGCTCAAGCGACTAAATCTAATAATTGAAAAAAATAAATATTATTCCTTCTCACTAATTTGGCTTTAGAGAAAATCACTCCAGTGAGAAAATGTACCGAATTACAAACATAATTGAAGATGCACTTGAAAATAAAAAGATATGCTCTAGTATCTTGGATATAGCACAAACATTTTACATCAACCTAGGCAGTTTTACCAGATCTTAAAATCTTACATTGCTGATGGACACTTAAGAGTAAAATACGAAAAATAATACTCTGAATTAAAGAAAACATCAGCAGGAATACCACAAGATAACGTTCTGGGACGAAGATTTGCGGATACAACATAAATGAAGCAACAGCCAAATTGTAGAAAGACACTAACACAGTGAGTAACTGGACGAACAGTTGGCGTATTAAGCTCAACGAGACGAAGAGTTGACTCAGTACAAGTTATGCTTAACACACAGCAAATTCCCTATGCAAATACGGCGAAATATCCAGGCAAGTTTCTTGACGCTAAGCTCAAGTGGAAAGAGCACGGGAAAAAGAAAAACGAAGATATCGTAACCCTACACAATAAATTGCTCTTATATCGGCAAACACTAAAACTTTTGTGATCCTACGGCATTTAGCTTTGGGGTTGTGCTAAGAAGACAATTATGTAAATATAATGTAAGCATTCGAAAGTGAAGTCCTGTGCGGCAAAATAAATTCCCCATGGTACATATGAAATGGTAACCTTCACCTAAAGGGGACCCAAAAATATAATACGTCAGTGAAGAAATAAAAAATCATTCGAAAAGACACGTACATTGTCTAAGTCAGCACCAACATACACTAACAAGAATGTGCAAAGCTTACAATTTAAAAAATTTATTATCTAAGTCCTTAACCTAAGTGCCTTAATAGAGTTGCCTTACTAATTCATTGGGGTGAGTTTCCAGTTTCGAAAAGTATTTCAAGCTATGTACTTGTATCATATCTTTGACCGTTTTAATCCCAAGGTCTCCATGGATGTTGCAATTTCGGATATACCACAGAGCATTTGTAATACAGCAAAGTATTTTTGATTGCTTTCGTTATAAAAGATATCTATATTTCCATATGTCCATAAAGGAATTAGGATCATTTTCAATAGAAGCTAGAACCTTGCATACTTGGGAAAGTTTTGATTTTCTTCAATTAGCCAGTAAAGTTCTGAGAATTTTATTTTTATTTGGTTGCGCTTTGATTCGATGTGTTTTCTCCATGTCAATCTTCTATCAATGTGAAGACCCAAGTATTGATGGTGACATTGTTTAATTTAATTTTCAATTTAAATTTTTAAATTTCAATTTTGTATAATGATCTTGCAATTCTCTTGATGCAGTTTGAGGATTTTTGTGTAAAAACATGATAGCAGTGTCATCTGCAAATGTTGATGTGACAACCTTATCAGTTGTTGGTAGATCGGCAGTATACAGCAAATGCAATATTGACCCAGTACGCTGCCTTGTGGAACTCCTGCGTTTATATCATTAATGGCTCAGTTGTGTTTAACCTGGTATTTTCTTTGAAACGAGTAGGTTTCAAGGACTGCATGAAATGTTTTTGGCAGGCGAGTTTTAATTTTATATAAAAGGTCCTCATGCCATACTTTGTCGAAAGCTTACGCAATGTCTAGGAAAGCTGCCGAACAATATTTCTTTTCTTCTAATGCAAATTTAATTGTATTAACAACTCTGTGCATCTGCTCTACAGTGCCATGTTGGTCTCGAAACCCAAATTGGTGTTCTGGTATAATCTGTCCTTCAGATAATATTGGTTATCCATTTTTTACAAAAAGTTTAGAAATCATCGGAAGTATACTTATTGGCCTGTACGATGCTACTTGTGTATCGTCTTGTCCCGGTTTTGCAATCGCAATTTGCGATATTTTCAATTGTTTAGGGAAATACACACATCTCACAATCGCATTAAAGATATAAGATGTGAGTTTTATGCTTTTATTAGGTAATTCTTTGATCATTTTTCCGGTAATAAAATCGTGTCCTATAGCTTTCTTTGGGTTTATACAATTTTTAATGGTATTTTTAACTTTTTTCCACTGGAATTTTAAAGGAATTGGTTTCAAAGGGTTCTCCGTAAATTTTGGTAGATCACTGTTGTAAGTTTTTTCGGTTGGCATGAATACTTTTTTCAAGTGGTTAGAGAAAGCAGTAAATAACCTTCAATGTAAATTTTACTGTATCTAACCAATGGGTTGCACCCCTACAAAAGTGAACAAAATAGATAGACAAATTACTAGATGATTTGTAAATCAGTTGGAATATTTATTATTAAGCACGTGTCCGATTTCCATAATTATAACGTTTTTTGGAATAATTTTGACGTAAGTGAAATAATTTGCACTACCATTTTTTGCGATAAGTTCATTTGTTTGTCTCAAATTTGAATTTCCATTTGATGGTATTCAAAATTCGATGGAAATTCAAATTTCAAAAATTTTGATATATACCTAAATTTCATGTTACTTAACTAGGGCTTTATTAAAATCTGATACCAAAATTTCGAAGGTAATTTGTCAATTCGCACAAAAACCTCTAGTATCGGAAATTAATGTGCGAAGAATTTTGTTAACCACTGTGTATGTAGTATACTGTGTACTCTTAAGTCATCATAATTTTATTACTCTGGTATTATCATTTGGAATTTATGAAATAAAGAAAAGGAGTGAAATAAAAATATTATGATAATATGTCTTCGTCTTCTTATTTAATGTCTTCTTGAATTTTAAGTGGTTTTTAAAATGTGTTAAATTTTTTTCTTTTTCCATTTCTCTGCTATGTGTATAATATGTTAATTAACCCTATAATTATTTTATGTACCATCTATAATTTGGTTATTATTATGTTAACTACTATTAGAAATGTTATGTGTATTATATATGCGAGAAGAAGAGTATAACGGGAAAGGGTTAATAGCATACAATGTTTGAATTAAATTAAATTATAAATAAAACAAAAACTAATTAATTAGAAATTTTATGTTATTAAACTAAAAAAAAAAAAATTAGATTTATGCAAAGTAATCATAAATTTTATTTAATTTGGTAGCTGCGCGTTTTGATATACTTGATTAGCGATCGAATTTGCTTATTATACAAATCGGGTTTGGTTTAATAAAATTAACTGATTTTGTGCTAAATCGATTGTGGAATCGAGATAAAATAAAATTAGATAGAATATTTTGCAAAACATTTTTTTTTAAATCTATGGCTACGGTATATTGAATATTCATTTCCGCTGAAACTATTTGTTCAGATGTAAAGTGTTGTTGAACTGTGTGATCTAATCTGAAGATGATTGGGAATTATATAGTTAATTTAACTATAGTAGCCTGATGAACCAGGAACTATTTAAAAATAAAAATATTATAAATGTGACTGATTACGTAACTTTATAATAATTCTCAAGTACTTTATAACATAAAAGATATTAATTACAATTGAAGATGCTTAGGCAAACAATTTAACAATATAAAATTTTTACAATTCATGTATGACATTGCGCGTACGAGATTTCTTTGTTATAGTTATTACTATATGCAATTATCATGTGCGAACATATTTATATTATGCTATTTGCTTCCTGAAACATAATCCGCTATGATATATAGGTACATTTTTTTATTTTTTATATTGACATCTTAAAATGTTATTTACAGGTAATAAAGTCAAAGAGTGCGAAGACCTGTTGTAAACGGAAAACCTTTTGTCTATATTTTATTCATTTCTTAGTTTATGATTTGAATTTGAAATTGGCATCAACATATTAGTAACGTATGTAGTATGGTAATGAGAAATTGTAAAAGATTTTATAATGACAATTCTATTGTTAGTGCAAAATCAATCAAAATATCACGTTCATGTTTTAACTTAAAATTGATGAATAAATCAATATTTTTCTTTGTCTTGTTGGTTTTGTTAAAAAACGACTGTATTTATACAGATGATTGTATGCATTGGATTTTTGTGGGTTGTACGGAATGCTTATCCTACAGAAGTTTAATAATTTTAAGTTTGGTTTTCTCGCCTCCATCTGCATTCATTTAAACATATTCAAAAGTTATTCCAATTTGAGTATCTATTTACGAATTTAAATTCGAATCCGATATTTACCGATTACCGTATAATTTCGGTTATCATGGCTAAATACTAGTTATGGTAAGCAATCCAGTAAAGTTAATTTTTTTTTTAAATTCTGTATTTTATTGCGGTCTCAAATTTAGATATTCGTTAATCCTCAACCATTCACAACGTTCTATAAATTCTCTCTTAATTAAGTAAGTCAGATTATGATATGATTTTTGTGGAAATAGGAAGTGAAAATTGTGGTAAACTCATAGGTGCCATGCCTATTCCACCGGATGTAAAATTTCCAATTTCAGTCCCGGGTTTATATACGACGCATGACATGATTTACGGATCTTACAATTTTCAAATAAATTATCTCGATAATCATCATTTTGTTATTGCGAGAAATTTCGGGCGAATTGAGCGTAAATTAAATTACCTCTTAGAAGTAGCTACATCATTAGATTGGGATCAAAAATATTTTTTAATTGACATTAATGATAAATTGGAACGTTTTAATCATCTTTAAAAAAGTTTAAACCACAGAAGTTAAATGACTCCTCATGGTTTAGTTCTGATAAATCTAAAGAAAACTGGTGGCATTTTAAACAATATAGGAATAAAGTCAACAATATGGTGAAATCAGCCAAATATCTTAATTTTAAAAAAATGTTCAATGTTGATCTTCCATCTGGCATCCTATGGAACATATTTCAGAAAATTTGGGCTATCTAAAGGTAAATGTGCAATAGCAACTGATTTCTCACCTTCTGACTTTAGTAGTTATTTTGAATCGGTCAACGCTCAGAATTTTATTTGTGCAAACGATACTGTTGATCAAAATCAGTTGTACTTTAGGAATACTTCTGAATTTGAAGTTTCTAGAATTTCGCATGAAATAAATTCCGAAGCCGTTGGGCCCGATGAAATTCCTATTCGTTTCATTAAATTATTGTTACCAATTATTCTTAATCATATAACCCATATAATTAACAATTGTATTATACGAAATCAGGTTTCCCCGACCTGTGGAAAATTGCATATCTTATTCCAGTGAGGCTAATCAATTAGCCGATTTCCGTCCTATTAGCATTCTGCCATGTCTGTCAAAACTTTTACAACAAATTTTGAAGAAACAAATATTACATTTTGTGAGAACAAACGAAATGATGATCATTTATCAATCCGGTTTTCGTGAGAAGCTCAATACTATACTTCTGCACTTATAAAAATTGTTGATTTTCTGAGTCATTCACTATGGCAGGGAAAGATGTCCATTTTAGTATTATAGGATTTTTCTAAGGCATTTGACTCGGTTAATCATTGTATATTATTGAGTAAATTAAAACTACAATTCAGTTTCACTACTTCTGCACTAAAACTTTTAAAATCGTATCTTTGGAATAGAAAACAAATTATAAGAATAAACAATATGTATTCTGGTGAAAAAATATATAATTCTGGTATATATCCCCTGGGTCTATATTGGGCCCTTTTGTTTTAGCTTTTTATTAATGACAGATATATGCGTACCTTTGTGATCTACAAATCTATGATGATGAATATTTTCTAAATTTTAATAGCTGTACGACAAGATTAAATCTTGCTCTCGATCAAATATCTGATTGGGCAGTTCATAATCAAATTAAAATCAATTCATCTAAATCACACGCTATTATCATTACAAACAATAAAAGACATTTATTGAGCATTAAGCGTTCAAATCTGATAATTAATAATGATATTATACATTTTGTTGATAGCGTTAAGAACTCAGCCCTAATTATAAATACGTTATCTTGGGAGGATCATGTTAACCATATTTGTAAAAAATGTATGCAACATTATGCAACTTGTAGTCAACTTCCAGCTTCCCCCCACTGCTGCGAAGCTTAAGTTAATTAGGTCTTTAATCGTGCCTCATTTACTCTACTGTGCTCCTATATACGCAGGTTGTTCGGAAACTGCCTTCAATACATTGAATATTGCTTTTAATTCGTGTGCTCGATATATCTATAATATATCTCGGTATAAGCACGTATCCCAATTTAGTAATCAAATTGTAAACTGTAGTTTGAGAAATTACTTGAAGTATGTTAGTGTGCTATTATTCCACTTCAAAAATTTAGATTTCTCCAAATCTCAACGAACCTTAAACATTAATCTACCACAGGATTGCTCAACGAAATCAACGCCTCATTTTTTATTCACGAAATTAAACTTTGGAATTAATTAAATCGCAGGGCGAAATGTGAAAATTCATTACCGAAATTTAAAAGGATGACGTTTGAACATTTTTCATCACTTTGGTTTCTGATTATTACTAAACAAATGCTGCAACAGTGATACATTATTAATTGCTTAATCTGTACATATGCTAAACGGTATACATGTTATAACGTGTAACATGTGTGTATGGGTATTGGTGTGCAATATACAAAAACTGTGTTGTCTTGACAAGACAGTTGTAAGAAGGCTTGCCTTATTTGTATGTTAAATAAAAAAATATATTAAATAAAAAAAATAAAAATAAAATGCCAAAATTTTCGAATTTCTTCGTAATTTAAAACCACGTACTTGATCATTTTATACCTTTTATCGTAATTTTGTTTAAATTTAATTTTATGAATTGCTAGGAGATGTTTTTCATGCTATGCGTTTGTTGAATTTTTGTAGGCTGCACCCATTCCAAATCACATTTTAAATATAATTAAATTTCTGCCCATTTCCACTTTTCATTCATAAATTACTATTAATTCATTATTGTAAATGACTCGACGATAAACAAAAGTAGTTACAATGCTACAATTGTTAAACTGTGTTGGTATTCTAAGTTAAATTAATGATCTAATTTTGCGTAAACATATACTGAAGTATAGTTTCGAGCTGTGAGCTAGTTTATTAGTTAATATATAGTTAAGCTTACATAATACAGTTCAAGTGATCTAATGCTGGTTGTTTAATTTTTTTTGTTTTTTTAACACGTTAGCATTGGTATTACTACATATAATTCATTCTATCTATATAATACTTGGTCGAGCGCGGTTATTGAAAAGGCTTAAATTTGCTTGTGGGCTTAAATTATGTACTAAATCGATTTTAAATTTTAAAACCTAAACCAAATTCAATTTGATTAATGGTTGTACAAACAATTAATCTAAGGCGAAATATTCCACACCCTAACCATGTATAGAAGTCAAAAGATCATTATCTTAGATAGGATTATATACGCATACCATTATCAAACACCCTCACTTTAGACATATAAATTTAAACTACATACTTGTAATTAACACCATAATTAACTTTAATCATATAAAGATCATATTCCATAAATTTTAATTTAGCTCTGTTACATTTTCGTACATAATATTATTGTCTTTATAAATATGTGGGCCTTTTGCGCTGTTATAATAACTACATATAATCATTTCTTTATTTTCCATTTTTTAAAGGTTACCTTACAAAATACATACATATGCAAAATATGATATCAAATTTTATAATCATATATACTTACTTACTTAATTATAAAAATATAAAATTTAATTTAGAAATACAATGTCATAAGTATGTATATAAAATGTCATAATTTCATTCCGCTCGCGCATATGTCTTAATACACAATAAAAACTAAGATCATATATTTATGATATGGTTGTCTTAAATTACATAATTGAAATTATTAAATAAAATATTTAATATTTGTTCAACTAAAAATTATTTAAACAAACTACTAAAAAAAAAAACTTTGAAGGTTGTGTTGAGAAAAATTTCTTATGTTTAAGTATTTAGTTTATAATGAGATCATTAGAGAGATAGATTTACGCCCGATTTCTATGTAATCCATAACCAATGGAGCATGCGGTGTTAAGGCTTGGTATACTTATATATAAACAGTGTGGACATAATTACAAATTATCACACTATTTGTTAACACTAAGCATATGATTAATGAGGTTTTATCTACAGGTTCGTATACACACATATATTTTGCCAACGATACAAAGTGTTTACAACTTTTTATTTTCGAAATAATCATCGCGTAATAATAATCTGTGTGATGATCCCACATAAGATAATAAAATACATTAGAATAAATTTAATATTATAGAATATATCGTGTGTGTAACGTAATCTCAAAAAATGTAATATTTAGTAATGGCTTTACTTTGATTTAAGTATTTCATCCGCCATAAAAATTTGTTATTGTTTAGTCGTTATCGCAGTGAGATAAGATGTTTTTAAAATAAATTTGTATATCGTGCGGCTGAATACAGTTTTTGCAGCAATAAAATAAATGTAAATTGATTTTGTGAAATAATTACAGGAACTCCATGTTAGCACAAAAAAAAAAATATGCAGATAAGCTTATTGAGAAATATTGATTGAAGATAAAGCGTATGTGATGATGGAATTAATTTCCGTTTAATTGTGGATTACTTCGTCAGTAAATTACAAACAACTTGTGTAAGGAATGGTTAGAATGAAAAATAAGAAAAGGATGTTGTGTTTTAGAGGTGCAGTTAGGTATCATAACTATTAATCTTTGCATTTTACTTTATGTAATTATCATCTTCAGTTATTTGTGAAACGCGGTTCGTTATCTCTTTATGCTAATAAATAATAATTGATTTTTCCCCCTATAAGATGCATATATTGATTTATCATTTAACTAACCAAAAAAGCACTTAAAGTTAATAACAAATTCTTTGTGATTTCGAAGAAATACTTACTAAATATTTAATATGTTAATAGTATTTCAAAATGCACAGTTAAATCAATGAATTTTGCTTATATCATTCCTTTGATGGATTAATACATCAAAAAAATGTTGTAATCTGTACTTGTTTTGTTTCTATATTGGTATTGATGATGTAACAATTATAAGTCAATTGAACGAATTAATCATCGGGATTTGCTTAAATTGCTTTACGAAGGAAACTAAACTTTTGTCAGACTCAATTGAACAGGAGTGATGTTTCTAATGTTAAATAAAAGTGTACTTACACTAAAAAAGCAGATTAAAAATTTATAAAATAATCGATTAAAAAACAATTCAAACTTTTACCAAAAAGAATAATATACAGTTGATCAAAAAATGTTATATACGAATAAAATTGAATCTCAAATCTCATATAGTATAGGATGTTAAATCAGTAACTCATTTGGATTAAGTTGTATTTTCTAATAAACAATTTTTAAACTTTTTGAGAATGTTGATCAGTACAGTTGCACTAAGTTGATTAACACAAATCTCTGCGCTAAGTAAAATGAAATTTATAGGAGCCCCTCATCTAGAAAACTTAACGTATCTTTGCATGTGCGACGTGAGGAATTGAATATTACTTTAGAATATCACTTCGTGGAAAGCTCAGGATAGTTTGATGAGTGGGAATGGGAAATTTTAAATGTGGTACAGCTACGCGCCATAGTGTGTCTTTGCTAGTCATATCGATTGCCGACTGTAAATTTGAAGGGATGTTTGATTATACTTAATAAAGACATCTTTAAGAGTAACATACAAGGTTGGCTAAGTATATAGCATAACTTTTTCTAAAATACACGATATAGGACATACTTATAGCATCCAATAAAACGAAAGTATAGTCATATTTTTAAAACATTTTTTTAGATCGGCTTTTGTGAACTGAAGCGGTTTCATTCGAGTTAGGCCGTGTGTAGGGACAAATGAAATTAAAATTGTTAAAATCTTGTACACGCATAACCAATTTCTAAAGAAAAAGACATATGTGTATCCATACTTTGATTATTAGTTCAGAGACAATTATGGTGTACTCCGGTCCCTGGAGCCAGTATTAAATAAAGTGTTTTCTAACAAATTTCTACCAAAAATCATGAATTGATACGTTTAATCAATTGGAAAAATATCCCAAAATCCTCCCAGTTAAATTTTTGAATTCGTATATTGGAAAAATTGTAGAAATGAATAATAATATAAATATATATATATATATATATATATATATATATATATATATATATATATATATATATATATATATATATATATATATATATATATATATATATTAATAAATATATTTTAAACATTAAACCATCCGAAATTTAATTTTAATCTGCAGAATGGTTTCCGTTTGGAAATTCCGTTTCGAAATTTTAACATTTTTTTAAGTTTAAAAACTGATTTTAAATTAGTAAATTTCAAGAAATTTTAGTTTTTCAAAACCGAGGTAGAATTCAGAATTGCAAACATGAAATTTTATTTCGTATTTTGATTTTCGAAACTTGTGATCTACAAATCGCCAAGAGAACAACCATGTCTGAATCGCAAGGTTAGCGCATCTTGAATTAATTGAATGAATAAAAATCAAATGATCCAGATATTATATAGAAATCGAATTTTGAAAATTTTTTTTTTTAAATTTTTTCGTAATTTGGAAATTTCTAAAATGTTTTTTTTTCTTAATTTTGTTATAAAGATTAAAGTATCTGAAATAAATATCTAAAAATTTAATACATTTTACAAATTTTAGATTCTGAAAGAATTTTGAAAAATATTGTAAGTTTCAAACGATCAGCGCAGAATACTTTATTTTAAATTGATAAATTTTTAAATATTTTGGGGTGCAGTTATTAAGCAGTTATCGTAAGCAGTTTAAAATAGTTGTTCGAACAGTTCTCTAAAACTCATGGGAGACATTTTATAAATGTTGGTATATATTTTTGAAAGCTTATTTATTTCGGCAATTTTCTAAAATCTATTGTAACTTTTAAAAATGTACTTGAAATCTCCAAAATTTTGTTTGAATTGGAAAAATCATCATAACTTGAATATTTAGAATTTTAAATATTGCAAAAATTGGAGAAATGCTCTAACATTACATTATCAAAAATTCATCAAATCGAATTTTAAATTCTATATTCAGACTCGTATATACGTCAAAATAAGTTTCGAGCATAATTTAATTAAAAAATTAAAAAATTTAAAAAATTTTGGTTTTACATAACCGAGTTAAAATTCAGAATTGTTAACGTTAGGTTTGATTTCGAATCACGATTGTAGATAATTCCATCTCACTCCTAATCGTAATTCAAAATTTAGAATTTACAAATGTAAATTTTTTTTTAATGATATTGCACGACATCAACCACATCTGAATCATAAGTATATACTCGTACATGTTTGATTATTTGAAGAAACGTAGTAGTTTCACATAACATAAGTAGTTTCAACGACAATTAAACAATTTTTCAAAAAAAAGCTCAACTTTTCATAAGAGAGATTTTTATCACCAAATAAAATATTTACAATAAGTATTCTCTAATTAAAGTCGCAGTTAGATATAAATATTAAAATTTTAATTTTCAATTGGTGGACCAGTGGTCAAATTTTTCATCAAAAAGCTATTAATAGAATAACTTTAAAGTTCGATCGGGATCAATTAAAATATTTACACTTGTCGTTTAAAAAGACCAAATAATTTACAAACATCAAAAGTGTAATTTACAATTGGGAAAGTTATTTGCCGAAAGCTCAATTTTTCATAACCTTCGCTCGCACAATGAAACCTTCGCTCGCATAATAACACCTTCGCTCGCATAAAAATCCCTGTTGAATGATGAATTATACATTACTTAAGAACGTTAAGTTTAACTTTACTCGTACATTTGTTGAAAAAAGTAGTCGATTTTTAAATTTATGACTCGTAACAAAAAAGAATAAATTTTAGAATTTAAAGAATTATATAGTGCTAAATTGCACTTGGGTGCAGAACTGATTTTTATGGATCTAATATAAATTGGATAGTGCTAAATCTGGCACTGAAAGTGCTAAATTAGCAACACTGTGTCGAATGCAGACTACTAAAAAAAAACCTTTAGCGAATATAATTAAAAGAGTCTTAATTTTTTTTTCATTTCGAATTGTTATGTAACCTTAAAGCTATTTGGAATTTCAACAAATTATCGAAAAACATCTCAGAGCTTTTTGTATAGCTAAAATTTTCAGAAATTCGGTCTATTAAAATTTAAACTAATTTAAAATTCATTAAGATAACTTAATCATTTAGCTCCATACTTGAGTTGGAATACAGTTTGTCCTGAAAATAAAAAATTGAATTTTAAATTCTTTCAAATTCGAAAATTCAAAATTTACATGAAGTTTTCGCAGTCGGTTAATTCCAAAATTGGAATAAAAATTATTGAATCTAAAAGTACACGTTCTAAATTTCAAGAATCATGCTTTAATTTTCAAAATTTGGATGTTGAAATTTTGGTTTAAAATTCAAACATACTATATTTTGTTCTACAAATTTCTGTATTCCCAGTTTCTGATAGGAATTTTGAAATATCAAGTATGAGAAATAATTAACAAAGAATTAAAAAATATTTGTAAATTTGCATGTGCCAAATCTTTCTAATATTTTTTTCATATGAAGTGAAATACATTAGGACATTAACCTATTATCAAACACTATTATTCTATGTCATATATTAAAAACCAGAAATAAGGTCACTCACCCATTTATTTAAATATGATTGGTTGATCTTTGTTAATAATATATCCCCTAGACCATGGGGTCGATTATGTATCTCTCGTATTACGAGTTACGAGTTACGACAACTCGTAATCCATGAAGTCGTAATTGCGACATAGCGCGATTATGTAAGCAAGTACGAGATACAATTTTTTCGAAAAAAAGGAGTTGCCCGATATGCTCATTTTCGGACACATATTTTGTTTTGGTTTTTATTTTGTTTACAAATATTTTGTGGTTATGTCAAAATAAAATTGGCGCGCTTGAAAATTGTTTGTGTTTTAATCAAAATTATTTGTTTTAAACAAAAAAAAATTAAATTAAAATAAAATAAATAAAATTATTTTGTGTCTTTAAAACTTAATTTGAAAGTAAGTAATCTTTTGGTGTTTTAATATTATAACCAAGCTAATTTGACATATCATAATTCTATTTAAAGGAAAACATTGTAATGGATCCTGTTGTTGAATTCATTCACCCTTGGCAAAATCGGGATGGTCTGCCATCATTTGTTCGGTTGGCCCTAAATAATAGTTTTTGAACACAAAATAAAAATTATATTATTTATTTATATTTAAAATACAAAATAAAGTATTAAATTATGATTAGTATAAACACATATATTTTCATTTTATGTAATAGATTGGAAATTTTTATTATTTTTATTAAAAAAATTGTAATCACTTCTTCAACAACACTTAAACGATTTTTGACAATTAAATCGTTCTTCGCAAAATCACCACACTACTATGGTTGTTGCACTTTTCAAAATGGAATGAACATTGCAATAAATCACACTATGAAATTCAAATTTAATAGTATGTAATTTATTAATAAAAAATCATATGTTCGACTATTGAATTACTACTAAATGTCTAAAAACATTATTTCAACAGTTATTTTGACAAATTTTCCTTTAAATCAATCATTTCAACCATTACGAGTTGCTTGTCGTACTCAAAAACTTGTACGAGTAAAACAACAACAACATGTCGCAATTACGAGAACTCGAAATGTCTTACATAATCGCGTTTGGTCGTAATTTCGAAAAAAAACTCGTAACTCGTAACTCGTAATGCTTACATAATCGACCCCCATATTATGGATAACACAGATTAAAATGTATGTAAATAAAAATTTCTCAGAATTAGTTTTGGGTATAAATTCTCATGTTAATGAACATAAACCAAGATCCATAAAATTATGGGTTAACCTCTTAAATTTATTGTACCGTATACATAAACTTGTAAAACATAATCAATTTAATCGCAAAAAAAAAATACAGTAAGGCAAAGGGTTAATAACGGCCTTAATTAAAAATAATAACAAAACATCAAATTTAATTAATTAAAATTAAAAAATCATCTCATTTATTTTATTCTGTTTGTTCATCTGGATACAGACTGTGTGTTGTGCTGTGATGGAGAAATTAAATTTATATGTCTGTCTGATGATTAGACCATAATTTTTTTTTGTTCATAATGTTTGGGCTTAATAAAAAAGATTTAATCAATTTAAAGAGTTTTTTCAACAAATAAAAATTAACAAAAAGGGAAAATGACTTTTTTATGATTTTTATGCGGGTTTTTAACTAAACCTCTTATTTTATTTTGTGTGTTTCGATTTGGGCTGTTGTTGTTGCTTTGTTATTTTTGTGTTGGGTTGGTTTCGAAAAAAAAACTGATTCAAGTGTTTCATTTCATTGTGGTTTTGACACTTTACTGATTATATTAATTGGATTGACTTTTTTTTGTTGATAATTGACAATATGATTTTATGTACTGCATGTGGTATATATGTATGTAAGTCAGGTGCTAAATTTTGTTTAGAGAAAGTAAAATATTTTTATAGGCCTTTCCGACATGAGAAAATGTTATTTATTTTTTATGTATAAGTCAATTTCCCATAAATCTCAACATTATCTGTAATTTTACCAAACTTTCCCTTGTCATATTTTCAATCTTTTGCGCGTCATGTATACTTAAGCTTATCCGACATGTATATTGGCAAAATATTTCATTTTAACAATCATGCAATGTCTTTTGTTACCTTGATTATTGCCAAATGTAAAACATATACAAGACGCGATGCTATGTATAATGAAAGTCAAAAATGGAATTTAAAGTACATACATAAACATATTTTTTTTCTGAACACGTAATATAATTATGTATAAGGTGAAGCTTATTGCGAAGTTAGAACAAAGATATTGTTGTTATACATTTTATGCTAAATAATACTTCGAATTAGACAAGGCACACAAAACGGAAAACACTTATATAAAATCTAACAATATAATTTCAGATAATTAGGAAATTTAGATGGACGATTAAATCATTATATATAATTATCGTACCATAGTAATATAAGTACTATGTAGTTTAGATTTAGAATTTAAGAACAAAGGTTAGAAGACAAACAAAAAACGTAGATATTCGAATTTATATTGTATGTACAGTTTTTAGCCGCGTTTTAATGCCATTCACATTTTTCGATGCGCGCAAATTTGCCATGCAAAAATGATTTTCTGTAAATTGTGATTCTTATTATTTTACCGTTAATCTAGAAATTGTTTAATGTTCTTTTTTGTATTTAATATTCAATTGATGTTTTTATGTTGTTTGTATATATATGTAGAAGAAACTATGATTTCGTGGAAAAACCAGGCGACACAACACAATACAGTGTTCTATTCTAGGGAATATTTCATTGAATTTCATTTCTATACCAATCTCGATAGATTATTTTCAATCTATATAAAGGGGTTTCCTAACTGGCAAACGGAATATGTGTGACTCAGAAAATAAATCAACGAGGCAAGCCAGTAGGCCTGTTAATTTTAAGTCTCACGTTTTTCCTTATGTGGATAACAGAAATTGTCTTATTATTCATATAAATCTTACAAAATTTCAATATTTAGTTTTAAAATTCTTTATATTTATGTAACTTGATTATTGAATTAGAGTCTTTCGATGAGTTTGAATTTGATGTTCTGTTATTATTTTATTATGAGTTTATTAAAAAAAATTGCTATAATGAATATTTTTTGAATGTACATGACTTTAAAATAAAGCAAATTTTCCATCCTGTAAACAGTTGAATGTTCTTCAAATTAATATAAGGAGTATGATTAATCAAAACAAATTTGATAGCACCTTAGAATTTATTGATTGCTTAAAAACCGATGTTCATGTTGTTGTAATTTCAGAAACTTGGGTTCAGAGTATGAATGTATTGGCCTATAATATGGACAAATACACTTATATATTTTCTTGTATAGAGTTGGTGGTGGTCTGGCGTTATATATTAGAAATGATATAGATTTTAGATTTTTGAACGTGGATCAGGTTCGATATCCATTTCATTTCATCGAAGTGGAGCTTTCTAAATTTGTAGGTACCAAACTCTGGGCGCTTTACCGTCCTCCTGACTCTAGCCTTGTTTCTTTTGCTGACTTTTTGGAAACACAACTCGAAGGATAATAAATATGATAATTTTTTTACTTGGTGATATAAATATTCCAACAAATAAGACAGAAGATTTTGTGATAAACTATAAAAACTTAATAACAAGTTTTGGTTTAATCGTCACTAACACGAGTGTTACTCGAACGGCTAGTGGGAGTATTCTTGATCATGTTGTATCCAGTTTTTTAAACATTGATACTGTTTCTACTTCAACCATATACATATATTCGAACTTCAGTGATCATAAAATTTTCTTTTCTCGAACTTTCGTTTCGCACTGAAATATACTAGAAGAACAATTGAAAAAAATCACTAACTTCGATAAAGTAAATGACAATTTTGGTAATTTTTTGTATTCATTACCATTTAATGGATCCGAATAGCATTTTCACAATGATTATTGGAAAATATAATGAGTTAATTGTAAGTTTACTAGAACTATAAGTGTTGAAGCCAAACTTAAAAATACACTGTGCTCATGGATTACGTATGATATATGGCAACTCATCCGTCAAAAAAATAAAATTTGGAAAAAATATAAATTGAACAGATTTGATGATGCTGTAAAACCCGTTCTATCTAATCTTAGCAAACAATTAAAATTGCAAAAATATTTGGCAAAGAAACATTATTTTGATAAAAAGTTCATTGGCTCAAATCAAATAGATTTGTGGAAAAATGTTAATATGTTTTTTAATAAAAATCATATGAGCAAATCTAGTGGTAATGATTCCTTCTTCTGTGATGGTCGCTTCATTAATAATTCTATTGATATTGCTAACTTATTTAATAACCACTTTGTTAAGGTGGGTAGTTCAATTGGTGACATAAATTTAATACGATTCACAAGAACTCTAAATCCATGTACTTTTCGTCAATAACATCAATTGAAGTATTTAACATTATCTGCTCATTAGATAACAGTAGTGGTCCTGACAATGTAGGTAGTAGTGTAATAGAAAATAGAGCTTGGGAGGGTATGAGTTTACTAAATTAGCATTAGTGGAAGTTTGTAGCATGATTTATACTGCCCTTGATAAGCAAAGGGTTGTTGGAGCATTATTTTTGGATCTGCAAAAGGCGTTTGACCGCATTGACCATGATCTGCGACTATGGAATTCGGGGTGTGACATTTGATCTACTGAAGAACGATTTAACTAACAGAAAACAATAAGTTATGTTTAATGGAGTATGCAGTGAAGCGTTAGAAATCAAATGTGGTGTTCCGCAGGGAAGTGTTCTGGGGCCACTTTCATTTCTTATATTCATTAATGATATATCAAATTTACCACTGATTGGTCAAGTTAGAATTTTTGCAGACGACACTGCTTTATTTTACGAAACTGAAGATCCTGGTACCTTATGTGGTAGTATCGAACATGATTTTGATGTGCTTTTGGAATACTTTAAATCCAGTATGATTGCATTGAATGTGTCAAAAACTAAATTTTTAGTGTTTCACTCTCCACATAAATTAGTAAGTAGCTTACATTCACTTCAAGTCTGTGATGTCGCTATTGAAAGAGGTAGAAACGTTTTATATGAATTCCAGATTGCTATATATACAAAACTTTAAATAGATATTTTTTATCCAATTTCAAATTTAGCAACGTTAATCATAATTATTCAACTAGTACTTCCAATAATTTAGCTAACCATCAAATTAAAACTGAATTTGGGAGAAAATCTATTACATTCTCAGGACCATTAGTTTACAACAGAATACCAGATGAAATTAAAAAATCTGAATCGTTTTTGAAATTCAAGAATAATCTAAAAACATATTTTAAATCTTTAATTGAATTGTACTTCTAATAAAAAAATATATATACTTGGTGACCGCTGCAAACGATACAATTCTCGGTCCAACATTTGAAGAACTTGGATTACAAAGAATTGGAGCATTGCCATTCGAACTATTGTATTGCAATATTTAATTGATATGGTCATATGTGTCCTTTATAAATTAATTGAGTAAACACACGTAAATACATGAATGAATCGGATCTTGTGACTTTAAGGCTACACTATTCATCACCTCTTCCGGTGGCAATAAAACCTCACGCATAATTACCAAGAAATTTTGTGTAATATACATATGTAAGTGTATTATATAGTTAACCCAGCAGACTGAAATTTGATATTTATGTATATAAATATTAATTCTTGCAATTTTTTTATACAATAACTTGCAAAATAATTTCAAAACGTAATTCCACCAACATCACGTACATAAATTAAATTCGATACAAATTTTCAACACTAATCTTAAGTTTTGCTTGCTATTTTGTTACGCAACCCCATAAAATATCAGAATATTCTTTTCGCCATACACATAACAAAAATTACCATAAACTTACAATTTACAATAAATCAAAACAAATAAAATAAAAACAACAAAAAAATATACATTCCGTCCTTGAAAATTATACTCTTACATAAGACACATTACTGTATAGAAAAGACTATTAACCGGTCGCCCCGTCTGTCATTCAAATACAAGCAAAACTATATTAAATGCGGCGATAAAAGCTAATTCAATGGCAAATAAATAAAAAAAATTTGCACTGTCATAAATTTTTGTATTCATTTTTTTTGTTTAGATTCTCAAGTACATTCACAATAATTATGCATACTATAGCTATTGGGTCAAAAATTGTTAAGATTTTTATCTTAAAAATTTAAAAGATTTATATAAAGGTAGATAAAAGTATATGGCCTAAAATATAAAATAAAGTGTTTTTATAAAATATTTGTATTCATTCAAAATATGTTTTTTAATTTGTCTTGAACAGATTTTATTACTGTAGCACAAATTTATTAAGAAACGTAATTTGAAAGTTTGTTTTATTGGCTTTGTCTTTATTGAGTTATTCTTCATCACACTTTACATGACACTTTATATACATTTTTCACGGGAGGTACTCGAATAATAATTATTTTATTTTTTTAATTGCAGGTAATTTGGCCATGAGCGTTCTTCTTGACATATAAAAAAAACAACTTTACACGGTTGCAGCGCAGATTCATTATATTTTAGAAAAATAAATTCTTCAGCTTCAGGGGATGGGACAGTTGGTATTTACAAAAAAACGTGTGAATTTTCCGTTGTTTTTGAGAGTTTTGTGATTGCTTTTTTGTGCTTGTATAGAGTAGAGCAATCATTTTTCATGTAAATTCATAATCAAGAAAACCTGATATCGAGTTATACAACAAAAACTGACCAATACAACAAAAACTGTTCTACAACTGACCAGCTTTATCGCCAGTCTCAAATATTTTTTTACTTGGTAATCATGCGAGGAATCTTTAGATTTTTATTGGTTTACAAAAAAATATTCGGGGCTCGTAAGTCATGTAGTTTTAAATTCTTACAATTTTTGGTGTTTTAAATTTAAATTTTTTCTTCTTATGGTAGTTTGTAGAGTGGGTATACTAAAAATGTATCGTGCTCTAATCCAATGCTTCTCGGCCCAAGTTTACCATAACACTTTTCGAACATAAACAAAACTATTAAATTCTAATTTCTTTAAAATAACTTTAAGTTCTATTCGATGAATTGGTTAATTTATTTACATTTAGAAATGTCAAAATCAGTAAAAAAGCATTTTTTAAACTGTTTTTCCAGCAGCTATATATGAAGTGTACATTTTTGGTTTTTTATTATGTCTATCAAAACTTATTTTCATTAAGAATAGTCTAAAGTCGAAAATTTTAGAGGTTTATATAATTGGAGAAAAATTACTGATCCTAAAGATCATTTAAACTACCATGATTGGTTGAATTATACAATTTAGGAAATTAATTAATATCAAATTAAAAACAAACACAAAATTTCTTAAACCTTAAAATTAAAAGGCATGAAAAATTTGTAAAAACGATATGATTAAGCTATACAAATTAATTTAAATTGGTAAACATTATAAAATTTATTTATTATATATTTATTAAAGTTTGTAAAATTTTTATTTAACCTAAGACTATGGTCGACTGCACAAAACATTTAACTAACGATACTAAAGCATTTAGTGAACGGCATGACAGGCGGGACCTAAGCTTCGTACAGAAAAGGTTCTCTCTATGAATCAGTTGAAGTCGGTTTTGCTGTTCTTAATGCAAGATATAATAATTCAAATTTTGAGTTCGTTTGCCTGTTTGTTTAAATAAATTAAATTATTTTTTAAGGGTTCTTGCAATATTTGAGAATTTTACCTGTTTAACAGTTGTTGCATTTGTAATAAACGAATTTAATTAGTCCGTTAATCTTAATGTACTTTTTATCTCTGGTTCAAAAATACTAGTAGTTCGTTTTCATAAAGAACATCTTCCTCATCGTCCGAAGGCTGAAGATTTTTAACGTGGAATAATCTATTTTGTAGAAAGAACAGCAAAGTTGAGAACAGATTTTGATGGTGTGGCGGTAGGCTCAACAAGACATTTAATTAGCCCAGTTTAACAGATTCCGGCTTATATTTGAAGACTTTATGGTTTCCGTTTTATTTTTAAGAAACAATATCACACGCTTACCACTAAAAAGATTTTCGTCTTTTCAACTTAACGCTTGTATTGCTAGTGTGCCTGGTTGCAGGGACTGGTTGATATTTTCAATTAACTCGAAGTCAATTTGTTCGGTTAAATCAAAAGAATTTAAATCTTTAAGCGCAAATTTTTCTAACATAGGAAAGATGGAATTCCAACGAACTTTTACGTCTAAGAGCAGTTCATATTCACGTTCGAATTTTTTTGATGTATTCTTGCAATATACTATTGGGTAGAATACCTAAAAAAAACAACAATTTTCCTCACCATTTTGATGTGTTCGTAAATATTAGTATTTATCATTATTATTCGCATAATCATTATCCGAAGGCGAATCTTCAAAATCATCTGCATCCTCTTCTTCCTCTTCATTAAATAAATCAATCGCATTATTTTGAACAAATTCCTTCTTTTTGTAAAAGGTATCACAAACACCCAAGTGAATACTATGGTTTAAAGTTTTAAACAGATTATAATTTCTGCTGGAGAAATTCTCCCGAATTTTATCATCATTGGTGCACCGTCGTTAGTTGTACAAACAATATCACTTTCAAAATTTATTTTAAAATCCAGTAGGTGAGTTTTTACTTTTTCAAGCATTTGGTTTACTCTACATGACTCTTGAATAAGAATCAGTTCTAGATTCATGGTTTTATCATTGTCCCCATGGAGATTTAAACTGGTCCACTCGTCATTGGTAAGACTGTATTTACTTCTCATTTTCTTCCCGTATTCAATCATTTCAATCATCTGTATTTTTTCTGCTTCGAAATTACGATGTATTATTTTCATAACGCTGTTTTTACATCTTGGTAACTCTTATCCTCGGCCTCGGCTAACTATCGATTCGTGAATAAATGATTAGTTAGTTATAGCGCGAATAGAAATATTGTCCACTGCTGCTAGTTTGAACACGATACCTTCTAGACCATCGCGCACAATAAAATTTTAACAATCCTTTGGATGGCTTAGCTGATGGTTGGTCTTGTCCGGATTTTAAACAGATTCGTTTACCAGATGAATTTTATGAACTAGTCTTAAATGATTTTTCATCGCGCCAGTTGAGCCGTTCGCATGAGCTCTTCAAGCACATTTCTGTAATATAAAAAATAAATAATAAGTAATCAACGATTCGGACGTTTATGAATTTCGTTAAAATCCTGAATATAAGCCACTGTAGCAAAGCTTTATTGACTTGGAAGTCTCCATGCAAATTAAAATTAAATTAAATTAAAACTATGAAACCAGAGTAAAGTCACTTCGTCATCAGAAAAAATACTGGTTCATTACCCTTGACGGTCATTCTAGCGCGGCTAAGTCTCACGAGCAGTGGGGTGAATTTTCAAGGGGTGAACTCACTCTTGATATCCTTCATATGATAAGTTCCTAACAATTGACCATCCATATTTTCAACTTCTATAGCATTATTCCCAATAATATTTTTAACCCTTCCTATTATGAATTTTGGAGCTAGTTTAGCAGAAAAATATTTAGCCGCATCACTCTGAGCAAAATTGCGTACAAAAATCGTCTGGTCAGGTTTGAAGTCTCGTACTCGAGATCGAAGATTATATCGTCTTTCGTTTTTTTGATGCGCTTGATTAATATGCCACAGAACCTGCTCTTGCGCTAGCGACAGCCGGTCAGCGGGTTTGATAATTATGGAGCAAACTTTTAAGCATTTTAGATCTCTCAATAGCTGGTATTCGGAACCATTCATTGTCTTATGATGTTCAAACACTAAATAATAAGCAGAATATCAAGTAGAGGAGTGAATAGAATTTGGCAGAGCCGCATCAATCTTCTGTAGGTGATTGTCCCATGCTCGATGATTATATGTAATGTAGGCTCGAATCGCCGATAATATGTTTTACTCCAAATCGTTTTAGCAAGTTTTGAAAAGTTTTGGATACAAATTGTGGTCCATTATCCGTTAAAATAGACTCAAGGAGTACCAAATAGATGGAAAATATTATTTTCTAAAGTCCCACATACTAAGACCGCATTGGCATGTCGAGTAGGAAATAAGTGTATAAATCGATAATATTAGTCGAGAACAATAAAAATGTACGCATTACCTAGTTTAAAAAAAAATCGTTATATAGTTGCTGCCATGGCAGATATGTGATAATTTGATGACCCATAGGGGGTTGTAAAATCAGATTTGAAGGCTTACAGGTCTTACAGATTTTGCACCTAGATATGTAATCTTTAATACTTTTTAACATTTTTGGCCAATAGAAATAGCGCTGTAACTTTTCCAGAGTTTTTTCGACTCCAAGATACGCTGAATTCCAAGGATCATGAGCCTGTTGGATTAACTCGGAAGACATTGGGTTCTGAATATATAATTTCCATATGGGTATATCACCACTGGAGCTATGAATTCCAAATATCTTATTGTTAACTACCTTAAGATTGCAATGAAAATTTTTTTTTTTGCTTGTAAAGAAGCAAGAAGTTCTAGATATACTGGATTTTTAAAATAACTAGAATTTAGATCAATTTGAAACGGAGAATTACTAATGTTGATGGCTTTAATACTGTGCTCAAAAGCTCGCGTGAGTGTGTCAAGTGCAACATTCCGAGACCCTTTTACGTGCTGAATATTAAAGGTGAATAGTTGTAATTTCAAACTCCATCGAGCAAGTCTGGAAATAAAGTCGTGGAAATCTTTTTGTCCCATTAACCATTGTAGACTGGCGTGGTCCGTTATAATTGTAAAATTATACCCCTCGCCATAACATGTGAATTTTATTACGCTCTGAATTGCCGTGAAGCACTCCAGCTCAGTAACAGAATAATTTCTCTGGGCATCGTTCAATTTCTGTGAAAAATATGCAATCGGTTTTTCGGTACCTTGCTCATTGACTTGAAATAATAAGCCGCCAATTCCACTATTACAAGCATCGCATTGAATGTAGAAATGCTCGTTAAAATTTGGATGAGATAATACTGGAGCGTTCGATAAGGCATCTTTCAGGCAAACAAAGCCCTGTTGAGCATCTTCGGACCAATTCCATTTATTAGTTTTTTTTTAAAAGATGTTAACGACGCGGAAATTATGGAAAAGTTCTTAATGAACCGCCGATACCATCCACACATTCCAATGAATCGGCGAATTTGTTTGCGTGTGCGCGGGATCGGAAAGTCAGCCATAGCGCGGGCTCTCTCGGAATCGGTTCGAAGGCAGCAGTCACCAACTACATAGCCTAAATATTAATTAATTTGCTTTAGTAAAACATTTTGTTTCTTAATTTAGTAAAATTTGAAGGAAATTTAAAATTTTAATTCAAATCATATTTATAATCTACATCCTTTACATTTTTATTTGAATCGAATTTAAAATTAATATCTGCACCATCATACTTGTTCATGCATTTCAGAAATTAATAGTTATCTTCTGTTTGTAGGTTCATGAAACATGTGATCACATACAATGATACTTAAAAAAAACCATTTATTCAGTTTGGTGTTTAATTTACATGTTAAAGTTTGTTGTACATTATCACTTCCATAATAAAATTAATAAACATGGCAACGGAAAATTACCCCCAATCATATGACATGGTTGACTTATTATCAAACTCCAAAACATAATTACGGTATACAGTACAAATTCTCCATATATAGTGCTCTGATCTATTACACATGAAGTACATAATAAGTATAACAACGATGACTAACCGTGGAAAATTAATATTTATTTCTCTTGAACATTTATGGTAAATTTAATTTTAATTTTTTATTATAAAAAACAATTATTGCATAATTTCAAGTATAACAAAATGTTAGTAGAATATTTATTCAATTTTTTCCAACCTTTTGACTTTTTGAGTAAATACGCAGATAAAAAAAAAATTAGACCGGAAGTTAAATTTATAAAGAAGATTTTTTTTTTTTGCAATAATATTGTTTTTTTAGTCTTAATCTAATTAAACCTATAAATGAATGAGAAATGTACGTCACTCAACAAAGTTGTTTAATTAGTCGCGGTTCACTCAGCGCAATCCATTGATGTGGATATAAATGATGTGTACGACAATTTGTCGTCAATATGTTCTAAATTTGATTTTGATTAATTTTTAAGCGACTTACAAATTTTAATATCGTTGTTTGTATGTCACAAAAGTCTTAAGTAAACAATAAATTTATTTATTTTACTAAGCTGCGGCCTGGCACCATATACAAACAAATTTGATCACATATTATATTATATCACATTCACATATAATAATAACAATGACCCCAACAGAAATATTTATATAATTCGATTTTCTAATCGTATCGAATTACGGTATATGTATATACATATATTAACAACAAAAATTCCAAAGTGGCAGATACCCATCAAATTGTACACATCGCACATGTACATTTATAATATTATAAAGCGTGATAAGACCACACACGAATTGAATTTTATTTAATAAATAAGTTTTTTTTGTAGTTTAAGATCATTAGCACGAACTCAAAATTATTTAATTTTAATTGACAGTCTGCCTTAAATTAGGCGGCACATTTATATATATTTAAGAGTCAAATCAATTCGAATTTTCTTGTGTCAGTAAAGAAAGAAGATTGTTATGTTGCATAGACGCTTGTCCTATGCTGTACGCAATCGATAGTTTTTTATATAATTCAATCGGAATCCCAAAAAAGAAACTCGCTTAACTGTTCAATTAATTTAAAAGGTTATTTCGCCAAATAATCAAATACATATTAAATGTTTATTTCCATAAATGGATATACTGGACCCTTCGATAATTTATGATGCAAAAATATTAACTCGTAAAATAATTTATTACCCACCAATTTCATGTTCCATTAACTAATTATTATTTAAATATAATTAATCGATATAGGCGCCAAAAATGTCTTATAGCGAGATAAAAATCCTAATTCGAAACTCAATCGTCCGATTTTAAAATGATTTCATTTTGAGAGATAACGATGGGCCCTTAAAGTAAATTTTTTATATTCTAAAATTTATATTGTTATTTTATTGTTGTTTGATTAATTTATTTCTATATCAATAAATCGTGCTTACTTTATTAAATTGATTGGAAAATCTGATAAATTAAATTTTTTATTTTATGACAATAAAATAATAGAAAAAATAAAATATGTGCCGCGCAATTAGGTGACATGAATTTCAAGTATGTACATATTTTGATACATTTTTAAGAATTTTATGAGGGCGTATTTTTTTTATTATGTTATCCTCTATCTGATATGTTTAGTCGATGTGTAGCCAATTATTTATAATTGGATTTTATTACTTTATATAAAGAACTTCAGATTTTCTGAAAATATTTCAAAAATATAATAAATTAATCGTGAATATAATTTTATCAAAATCTGAATTGTAAACAAATCGCAATATTTAACTTTTTAATGCTTTAACTTTTCGGAGGGATATGAATTTTAATACCAATGAATGTTAAAACAGCTGTAACTATGACTTTGCAAATTGTCTGAATATTAAATGTATCTGCTGGTACATAGTTGTGAAGCCAATGTGTTTCTGAAAACTGTTTTCACTCAGTCTATCGATATTACCAGATATGTACTTTTTAGTTTAATCATTTAAAGAAAGCAATGTGTAAATTTAAAATTTAGGATTTCAAATGCAAAAAGTTTCAGTTTTAAAGTTTTAAAAGTTAAATACATGTAGAATGTTTTTTTAAGGAATATTAAAAGTATAATTGTCTTAAGTGTTGTTTCAATTTGAGATTAAACTGCCCTTTAGAAACTCCAAACTTTACAAACTCAAAGAAATTTAGACATCATATTTGTAGTTAGTACGATGTTTTTCAAGTTTCAACAACTTGTATTGACGAAAATTACGGCTGGGCACGTTTATCATAATCACTTAAGAATGAAAGGAGAGTCTACATGACCCAAAAGTACATTTCCCAAGAGACTTGCGCAATGTTGTTGCCTGCGTCTTTCCAATGTCGCAATTTTATACGTATTACAAAGTACAGTTTAAGGTAGTAAAAAGGTCAGGTTCTCCTGATATGGTAAAATGTAGTTGTAGTTGCAGTCTTTTTTTTGTCATAATATAGAGTAAAACTCGCTTTTGCACACCTTCAATTTTATGAATGTGTTCAGCGTTATAAGGGCACCAAACTACAGCTGCATATTCTAGTTGAGATCTTATGTATGCAAAGTATAGTGCAAATAGTGCATTTTGGAGTAGTGCAAATAGTGCAACATTGAGTTGGCTTTTGATACACTCTGAACTATATGTCTGGAGGATGAAATATCACTGACAAATATCACACCGAGGTCTTTGATTGGAAATTATTGGACATTTTTTCCGATAATATGACATTATCTTGTATTTTTGAATATTAAGTTTTAACTGGTTCACTTCACACCAAGTACGAATCTTGTCAATATCCTCTTAAATCTTGTAAGTGTGTTGAATTATATTAGTAATGTCGTCAATAAATGCATATATTAGAATCCTGGGGAACTCCAGATTTTGGATTCGACTTATCACCAGCAATTTGAATGATTTAGGTATCTTTCCGTTAGGTACGGTTGAAACCAATTGACAAACATTGATGAAAAGCCAAACTTGTCAAGTTTCATCAATATCTGTCGATGTCGAATGGAGTCAAAAGCTTTACTGAAATCAGTGTATATGGTGTCAATTTGCTGATGATTTTCTAAGGCTTTTGTGGTGATGCTATAGTAAACTCAACTAGGTTGGTAGTATAGTTTAGGTAAAATTGAAGTGGTTGCAATACGTATTGTGTTGTATACATATGTGTTGTTAATGTGTAAAAATATCTTTAAATTTTATTTAATAAACCAACAACGGACCTAAAAACTAAAAAAAAATATTGATTGTTATATTAATTTAAATTGAATAAAATGTCAGTTGAATCGTACACGCACATTGAAAGTTGAAAAATATTTTCATAAAACATTAAAATCTGTACGCAGCAAGCCCACGCTATACGGACATGATGCGTTCTACGTTATATAGATGCGTTCTACCAAATCAAGATATCCGCGTAAAATGAATTCATGTTTTTTATAGAACTATATTAAAAAATCAAAGATGCGTATTTACATATTCCGTTGTGCGAACCATACATTTATATAAAGTCGATATTAATTCTTAATATTGCTTTATTAAATTATAATCATGAACATTAATGGAACACAGCACCTTAATTAAAAAAGGATTAAAAGGTAAAAAGTAAAAATGTATTTTATTTATTTCAAAAAACAATTCAAATAAAAAATCACATAAATAAAAATTTATAAATTCTTCTCAATTAAGTTTAAAATTTTCATTTTAAATCATTAAAATATTGAGTCAAACGGGATCGTTCGGCGAAACTACCATCCAAAGTTAAATCAACATGTGCATCAACATTGGGAACTGGAACTGCAGATTTAGAAAAATATCGCAACAGCGGCGTCAATTGTTCAGGCTCCATTTTCTTTCACGGTTCGTTGTCAAAGTTGTTGGGTATTAGTGGCTTAAGAAGGCCTTCGTCTTTCTTTTTCTTTTGGGCTTCAAATGTCGAATTAGTTAAATATGAAACTAACGATGTTTGCTTTATGGTTTAACTTTTTGTTTGTATATTTCTCTGTAGCAAAGAATATCATTCTGAACTAGTCTGTTTACTTGTCGGTTCCTTTCATCTAAGGGATTAATTTCGGTAAATATATCGAGGCCCTCCTCAATCAAAGAAAACGCCTGCAATTTTTGTGTTTATGTGATTCGTGGAGTCTCGCCTGGAATTTCTGATTTTTCTAAATCACATCTTTCTTCAAGTGCCACAAACAATTCTTCGTTAGTAAGATCTTCGTCATTACATTGAAGGAGCTCTACTACATCTTCTATATCTACCTCATTCATACCTCCTTCATGTGCAATGGCGACAATCTGGTTTTGTATATCCATATTTGAAAGTTGGGATGTATAGTGACACCGAGCAAATAGCGCAGTGGTTAAAGCTGCGACGTTTGGATCGGGAGGTACCAGGTTCGAATCCCAACAGAGGCGGTTTCTATGCAGTGTGCAAATGGCCAATTAAAAGACGAATGTGTTGGTATAGTCTTGAACGCATTCTGATTTAGTGACATCCCACGATTTTACGATATTATTAATTGCATTCATTATATTAAATTTCATCCAAAATTGTTTAATGGTTTCTTGATTTGAACCATCAATGGATTCAATTAGACTTCTAAACACTCGACGTAAATAGTAAGCCTTAAAATTAGCAATAACACCCTGGTCCATAGGTTACAATAAAGGCGTTGTGTTTGGTAGTACGAATATAATTTTAATGTGTTCAGGTACCTTGCCGAATTTATGGCTGGCGCATTGTGCAATAATAAGCTATGCTTTGTTGGCAATATTCTGCTCAGCGTTAAATTTTGTCACAGAAGTTGAAAAAATGTTAATTAATCAGTCCTCAAAAACACTTGTTGTCATCCATCCTCGTTTGTTGGAGTGCCAAATAAATGATCAAACTTATGATCACCAGCAGTATTCTCTCCAACTAAAATGTAATGTGATCCTTAGCAGCTTTAAATCCTAAAGCTGATTTTTCTTCTTTAGAAATGAATGTTCTAGAGGCATCCTTTTCCAAAAAAGACCTGTTTCGTCAACATTATATACCTGCTGTTGGGTATAACCACCATCATCGACAATTTTTTTTTAAACCCTTAGGAAACAATTTAGCCGCTTGAGTATCTGCACTTGCTGCTTCCCCCGTTGTTTTTAAATTGTGAAAAGAATGTCATTTTTTGAACCGATCAAACCAGCCCTTGCTAGCTAAAAATGGTTCAGACTGTTAAGATTCACCGTGTTTAACCACTAAATCTTCGTGAACGCTCTTGGCTTTTTCCTGGATAATTAATGTGGAAATCGTCATATTTATCTGCTATTGGTGGTCTATCCAAACACTCAGCAAAAATTCCATTTCTTCCATTACGTGACTTCTTTGCCAATAACTAAGATACTACGTAGATGAAAAGGTTTTTACTGAAAAAGAGAGAGGAGTAAAGAAAATAAAAAAAAAATTCCGTAAAAACGAATTTTTCGTTCGTATAGCGAATTTTGATTCCAAATAAATTTTGTCCGTAAATTCGCAATTCCGTAAAGCGGGCGTTCGTATAACGGGGGTTTGCTGTATTTCTTAAATTAGAGGAAGGTATAATTAATATATATGTATTCGCATATTAGCACATTTTATTTCAGAGATCAGTATATGTATAGTTTCGGTATGAAACATTACAGTTTCTAAACCAAAGCATCTCTAAGTTAATTTTATAGAAAATACAAATTATGGGCCCAGAAAGTCAAAATCGTTGTTTAAAAAAATTATGTTTTTCCGTTTTCTGTAAAATGTCAAATTAAATCATGCGTTTATCATCTTAACGCATCTTAAGATGATAAACTTTAATGTGAAAGGCAAAAAATACTCAAGTGTCTCCTAAGCAGATAGATTCTAAAATAAAAAGTAAATAAAAAAATGTCACGGTATACTTAATATAGTTGTCATATCCAATATCGCCTACAACTTCTGAATTCACATCATGATCCAAAGGTTTTTTATAATACACATTACAATTTTCGGTTCCGAATAGTACAAACTCTAAGCAATTTTGTCAGATATTAAATCGTTTTCACCGAGCTTCAACTTATATTACATCAGACGAGAATTTAATTCAAAGAAACGACATATTTCAAGGATTACAACTGTGTTTTAAAATATGTATTATGTTTGCTTTATTATAAAATACCATCGACGGGTTGATGTTAAACTTGCATCAAGGCTAATAATAATAGTTTTGCTAGCTTAACTATTAAAATATCACTCGAAACACCACCATTTCTTATAAAATTAATTCGCATTTTATATAACTTTCTATCCATTATGAAAATACAAATACGAATTTAGTATTTAGTAGCTTTTCTTTATTATTCCATACGAAACAGACAAAACGACAAGATCTGGGGTTCCTATTCCTGAATACGTTACGTATCGTTGCTCGATACGAAACGAAAATAAATTGGTTATTCTGAATTCGATCGAATCAACTATTTTTACACTGTCATGTATTCATTTGGAAATTTAATTTGAATGGTTATACCTCTATGGATTTTAAACCTTGGGTATATGTTTTTGACGTTTGAATATAAAAATATGTATAATTTCAATTTGGTATTTTCTGTCGTAACACCACGATTTTTGTCTATTAAAAATAAATCACCTCAGTTGCGAATTCCGATACAAGAAATTCAAAATTAAGATAAGTATTTTTGAAAAAAACTTCTGTAATTTTATTTTAAAATAAAAGATTTTATTCAGACTCCCTTCATATATCTTCCTAACTATAGCTCGATGTGAGATCAAATGTGGTGGCCGATGATTTTGAAGAGGTTTGATGAAAGGTTTGGAAAAAAATTACCACCAAAACGATTATGACAGTACTTTATGTTAATTTAAATATTTAGTATTTTATTTAGAATGAACAAAATGTGTAAATTCAATAGAAAAGTATATTTAATTCCCTCATTCAATTAATTAAATTATGGTAATATAAAAAAAAAATCACTAAAAACGTTTACAAAATTTTTGTATATGGAGTCGTCAACGTACAGAAATCCGTTCATAATTGAACAAAATTCGTTCGAATTCGTATTGGGGAATAAGGGAAATTTTGCAACGTAATTCGTATTCAGGAATACGGCCCAGGGTCCCTATTCCTGAATACGATACGTATCTTTGTACGATACGAAAATGCTGTACGAAACAAAAATGAATTGGTTTTTCGGAATTCGATCGAATCAAATATTTTTACACTGTCAAGTATTCATTGGGAAATTTATTGTGAATGGTTAAACCTCTATGAATTGTAGACCTTGGGTAAATGTTTTTGACGTTTGAATATACAAAATATGGTATTTTAAAATTTCATTTATTGTTTGTGTGATAACACTAACATTTTGTACTTTTATAATAAAAGTAAATCTCATCAGTTACGATACAAGAAATTCAAAATTAAGTTAAGTATTTTTGAAAACAATTTAGATGTTAGATTTTATACTTCATGTTTTCCTAAATAGCTCAATTTGAGACCAAAGTTCGTGACTGCCGATGTTTGATTTTAAAGTGGTTTTATAATTGGCACAGGAAAAAATTACCACCAAGACAAGACGAATGGCAATATTTCAAATCCAATGGGGCAATCTACGCTTCACAGTTTCATTAATAAAAAAATTGAAATATTTTGTATTTACTCGTAATTTAGAATATTTAAGACAAAATTCAATAAATGTTTTTTAAATATTTTATTAAATGTATAGTTATTTCTTTAATTCAATTAATTTAATATTTAACTAATTAGATTATGAAGTTATTAAAAAAAAATTCTTATCATAATATTTTTATTTGGAGTCGTCAACTTATTCGACAACGTACAGAAATGCGTTCATAATCGAACAAAATTGGTTCGAATTCGTATTGCGGAATAAGGGAAATTTTGCAACGTATCAAGTAGACACGAATTCGTATTAGAATAATTCGAATTCCGTATTCAAAAATACCAATGGTACGAAGCTCATCTTACATGTGACGATATCACGTTAATAAAATCAATATATTATTCATTTAAAAAATGAAACAAAACCAAAAATAGATTCATTATTCTTAAATATGTATATTGTCCCAATTAAAAATTAATCAGCTGCGTTCATCCTAAATTTATGAACGCAACCTAAATACAATAATTAACAAAATTCATCTGCCTACTGATTAATTATATGAACGAGTGCCGACATGAACACATATACAGCAAGCCAGATAAACACACACCGCACCAATATAAAATAAATTTTGCAAAAACCCCATAATTATTAGTAATTCAATAATATGCCAATTAGTTATTTTAAAATTCCAAAAATAAAATATTTATGCAATTATTATTCTTAATTAATTTATTAATTAACCAAAAACAAACAATACTAATAATAATAATAATAATATGGTAATAAAAATAAATAAAACATTAAATTAAATAAGAAATTTCCATAATTGTGTGAGAAAAACTAAGAAAAATATTTTCATTTTTTGTTACATAAATTTTTTTTTATTATTAAACGCAATGTAAATTAAAATTAAAAATGAATTATTTATTTATTTTAAAAATAATAATTATTATTATGTTTTTATAAAATGAAAATGAAATTGTATAAGAAGTAAGTAGTCTGTCTTAAAAATAAGGCAAGAACAGAATAAATGAATAATATGCAAGAATAATATACGAACATCTGCTTTTGTGTTCGCAATGAATACACAACAGATTTGTATTCATTTTTGTTCTACTCCTCTGATCTGGATGTGTTGAGTGTATGCATGCAGCAGATGGTTCTTGTTTTGTATTATTTATATGAAAGGGATTCCGTGTGTGAAATTTATACAAAAGGAAAAATTGCAAGTTATACTTTTGTATATTGTACATAAATGTATAATGTGCGGTTTACTAAACAAAACAATAAAGAACGTGATGTACTACACAAATAGATTTCGATTCATGTATGAATGAATTGGTTTATATATGCATGCGGAGAAAGTCCATGTGTGTCACGAATGTGATATAAATAAATTTTAGACAAATTAATATTAGGATTAGTTATAGATATAGTTATATATATACATATCTACTATGTATGTTTAAAAATTAAAACTGTCATATGGTGGTGGATTTAATAAGCAATATAATCAATAAAGATGGCTTTTAATTGCTTGCAGTTGTGTATTATGAATTATATATGCATTTACATTTGTATGCCACAATTTCTCTATAGGAAATCTCTTTTTTCATTAATCGTTTGGTTTATTAGATTTATAATTTAATGGTTAATTTACATAAATTTGAATTTGAAATTTTTGATAATTTATTCGATTTTGCCACTAAATTTTAATCTACAAAATTAATAGATTGAAAGTAAGAATGTATACTGTGAGAATGGTTTGTTTGTTGTCAAATATTTGGACTTTCTTAATTACGCAATTTATATAGTGTTTTCTGTAATTTATGGCATTCAGTGGCCCTATTCTGGTTTTCCCCGGGAATTGGGAAAAAATATTTCAATAATTCCTAACTTTTTATTCCACTTTTCCCCAAAGCGTATTCTGCCAACTTGGGAATAATTTCTCCTTAAAAATGTCAGCAGTACAAATGTTTACCACTAAATTACAATTTGCTGTTAATTTACTATTACTAAATAAAATTTGAAAAACAGAAAAATGGAATAAAATTAATTAATTCGCTTTTTGGATGATGAACAAGAAAACCGGCGCTATAATTTACGCATCAGCCATAATTATTAACGAGATACCTCAAACCCCGTCGAGGTACATGAAGCGGAATTAATTAATATATATAGGATGCCCTAGCATTTGGTTTTCATTAAAAGAAGAAATTAATTTTTTTATGGACGTGTCAACTATACCAAAAGAAATTGGCGGTCTAGTCGCGCTGAGTTTCTTGTTATGAATTACCTAAATTAAGTATCGCAGAGTGTGGTAAGTCGATGTATAAGTCGATCTTCAATCTTGCCGGCGTAATCGATTGTATTCAAGTCTGTATGTTCAAACGAGCAACTAGAGTCGAACCTTACTATCATTACTATCATTCCAAGAATGTCCAATTCGTAAGAACACAGGTTCCATTAAAGAGATTTAAACTATTTATAGATTTTCGATTCTAATTTAAACATTTTAAATGTTAATGCTTCATATAATCATTGAAATTATTTTTTATTTCGATTTTATAATTGAATATTCAAAACTCCCATCTAATTCCCCAAAAAATATGCAGGGAAAAATAAACGTCAACAATATATATGGAATTATTATTTCCCCATTGAAGAAAAATCCCTCTCGCCAGAATTCACTTTGGTGAAAAATAATTTAAAACTACTAGAAAAACCTCAAAAATACCCAATTCCCGGGGAAAACCAGAATAAGGCGGCAGGATAATCAGAAATAATGTTTAAAATTTGTACCGTGTATAGGTTTTTGTGTGTACTTTGGAAATTTTTCCGGTATGATATAATTTTAAAGACAATTTACCATTTACACAGCCAATTAATTCGTTTAAATTTAGTTTCCTTTCGGTTGTGAAAAATTTGTTGACTGTTGTTAAAACTATGAAAGTAATTTGATCCATTTTTAAGTTAATCGTTGAAATACTGGTATTGGTATCTCATCCAAATTACTTTAACTTTTTCGAATTGTGAAGTCTAAACAAAAACTGTACAAGGTTAAAAAGTTTTTACAGAATCTATTTTTAAATTTGAAACTTGTATGTCAGAATTGTTTGCCAAATTATTTGAATCCGTATATTAAACAATCGGAGCGTTTATTTCGAAATTTCAGTTTTAGAATTCGGTTTAGTAACTGTGATAATTAATTTTGATACAATTTCTAAAATTTAAAATTTAAATAAAAATTAGGGCGTTGTTTTTATTTTATAATATTCATTGTTCAATGTTAATCCAAATCGATAGTCCATAAAGTATAAAAATTATCGGTTTTCTTGTTTTTTTAATTCTAAATTTAATGCATCATATTATTTGTTATTTTAATACAGCATTGGCAATTACGAAAATAAAACAACGCCCTAATTTTTATCTTTATCCATTTTCAGTTAAAATAATTTAAAAATGTCAAAATTAAAAAGCCACCAGCAATTAAAACCTCGGCACATTGACAATTTAGATAAAGTTGAACAAACTCAACGAAGGCAACTTTCAACGACTTGGAATTATTGAGGAATTAACTGCTTGATAAGAGATAAGATCTAGAAAATTAACAAGGTGGTTTTGATTAGAAATATATAATATGTACAGCTGTCATTAAATATATTACTGGTCTTTGTAAATATGTCAACTTAATATGCCAAATTATTAAATAGTTTAGGTTAGGTTAGAGTGGCTGCTACGGCACACTTAGATCGGTGACGGTCCATTGTGAAACCACATGATCTTACTTCCCTATTACCTTTATTGGAACCAGTTAGAGCTACTTATTATTGCGATAAGTCTATTAAATATGACTTAAAATTAAGAGAATTTTTACTTTTAACGGCTACAGGTCCGAGTTTTTTTAATTGACCATCTACACATTGTAAAGGTCCATGTCAGCCTGCACTGACATGAGCGATGGTTCGGCCCGTGGACTCTGCAATCCAACAGAAGGTCATAGATGTGTTCTTAATCATCCTGATCGAAATCATGGATAAATAATCAATTTTGCATCCTGCCTCTATTGGGATTCTAATCCGGTACCTCCCGGCCCAAACTCCACAGCTTTAACCACTCTGCTATTTGCTCGGTAAAGTGTGTATATAGTGTGATATATCGAAACATGCAGTTCGCATACATCTCATATACAGATTTCGAGATCAGGGAGGCTGTCCATAAAGAATCTACCCATATGTTTCTGCCTTCTGTGTGCTAAAGCCGGACATGGGAAGTGGACTAAAGTTTCTTCCTCCTCCTCCTCCTCCACACAGCTTCTGCAAAAATCATTTGCATTTCTCCAAACAGGCAGTGTTCTATGAGTATCCCCACGATCGTTTTTAATTCACAACTATACGTAAGAAGATTAGTGTTTTTGAGCATTTTTGAAGTCCATTTTTGGCCAGACTTATCTTGCTACACTACATGTAATTATTCACGGCAGTGAATAGCCAGTGTACCAGCTCCGGCTGCAGGCGCCATCTCTTTCCGATGGCGTTTCCGCATGAGTACATTAGCTATGTATATTAGCCTTGTTTGCTCTTTCCAAGAAGTTAGGCTTCCAACTAAGCTTACTGTCCAAGATTACGCCCAGAAATCTCGCCTTATCAGGAAAAGCTAGTCCTATGCCGTTTAAGGTAGGTGGGTCTACTACCGGGATTTTGTTTTTATAAAAAATTTGTAAATAACTACATTCAAAATTTTAATTTCCAAAACTTTTGCGGTATATGAGTATGGCTCGATTGTGACTATATCTTGCACATTGTATAGTTTCATGCCAACCTGTGCAGCACAAACACGGTTCATATATTATTTTTGTTTGTACAATCTAAGTATTAAAGGAGATTGTTGAACTTTAAATTATTTTTCCAGTGTCTGTATAAATACATTTGTGGATTTAGTAGTTTGAGATCACATTCCAATGAAATATTGGCGTACTTATTTACATAGTTACATATACATATTAATTTATTAGATGCAATTAAGTAATTTGCATAATAAGCGGTTTGAAATACATAACGTTTTTTAATTATATCTTATAAGATTATAAGTACATATCGAAACTCAAAATATAACCTGTTCTGTCTAGCTCTTAAGATAGTATATGGTTTGGGATTTAAATTATCGAATCGTAAATTATATTTAACAAAGCAAGACAAATTTTTTATTTTGTAATATTTTTAGCGGTGGCTCATGACAAAAACACTTTATCCATTTCAACATGTTTCCAATAAAAATCTTAATTGATGTTCTAACAAAACTGAAATGTTTTTGTTATGTTAAATCATCTTTATAAATTGTATCGTTTTTGTTATCCATTTTAAAAATCAACAGAAAAACAAATCTATATAAAAGAAAATAGTTCGTAGTTATAATTTTAGAACATGAAAAGTGCATCGCCGCACACACAGTTAGACATCGCGCGCGTCATAACTACATATTATAGTAACAATAAAATTATAAATAGTTAACACATAACACAAGGCGGGCACCAAGCGCGATGAAAATTCAAACGGAAAAATGTAAAAATCTTTACATTTTTAATTGCATGTTTTGATTTGTTTTTTATGTTACACAAGCAAAACCCCAACACTATAAACTATTAAATAGTTTTCTAGGTATGTTCATCCATTTTTAGTTATTAAAGTGAGCACGTGTAGTTTGGTTTTGTTTATTTAAATTGTTTATTTACCATTTACATTGGAAAACAACTATACATATATATGTATGTTAAAAAATAGTGTTTAATTCAAATATTTACATAGAAATTAAAGCTGATATACAGTTAAATGTATATATTTTGTCGGTAAAGTTGTTTTTATAGTTTTAACTAGGAATTATTACATAACTATATATGTATGTATGTATGTTTGTACATATAAGGCGAAGAAGTTCTTGTGTAATCTTTTTCCGCTTATTTTAAATACGTAATTTATCAAATAGTTAGTCTCTTCGATTTACTGTATCGTGGTTTAAGCAATAGTACATGGACTAACGGTCAACAATTGTAATCTCTTACTTGGTTTTTAATTAATAATTCTGGAAATCTAATGTACTAAGTGAAAGTTAGAAATTTTAATTTTTTTTTTCTAAATTCCAAAACGATAATATCTTTGTGTCTCTATAATATCGTATATGCACTAAAACTAAAATAGAACAAAATTTAAATAATAAAAAATGTATTTCCATAAAATTATCTATTTCTATTTTTATGATTGAAAAATAGATAAATTTATAGCCGTTTTCTCACATCTCATCCAACATGAATGTGTAAATCTAATTCGATAGGGACATGACACAAAATTTTCTCATTAAATTATTTCTTGAAATGTCAAATTTCGATCGTTAATTTTATTTTATTTTATTTGAGATGGGGTTTTTATGTTTGATGTGCGGAAGTGGGTTTTTCAATGGGATAGTTCTATTTGATGATAGAAGTGGGGATATTTTTTTTTATTAGAGCCGGAAGATGTATAATATTTAAGGCCTTTTAAAAATTTGTTATGTACAAATTTTATGAATGTAATAATCCTAATATCCAATATCAATGGTTCTTTAGAAATGCGGTTAACTACATTTTAATCGAGGATTGTTTGGTATGGTTTTGCTATTCATCTGAAAATATTTTTAAATACAATTATAGGATAGAATTCTAGAACAGGTCTAATTAATTTTAAAATCTTGTGCGATAATCTTCAGATTCGGTAAAGCGTTTAGACACTAGTTCTTATAAATCAGTTTAGTGCATTAAACCTTCTTAATTTTATCGCGTGCGCGATCATTCTTAGCTAAACCATTTAAAAATTTTACTCAACACAACTGTAATTTTAAGTTAAAGCTAGCTTGAGCCCACTTGGTTTACTATGGTATTCCATAAAATATCATTTTTAATTGTGTGCGGTAAATATAGATTAAGAATCAATTTTCGATAAACTGGTTTTAACTAAACTGGTTTATAAGCCCTAGCGTGTCAACACCTTAACTTTTTATAAAATTTGAAAATATGAAATAATTAGAATTTTATACGAAATTTCATTCAAACATGAAAATTATAAAATTTCATTTTATCTAGAATATGATCGAATTTTTAATGGAATAATTTAGAAACTTCAGAAGAGCTGTGGGACCCTAAACTTTATAGCAATTGACAGTTTATATTTTATTAATTTGGTTTAAATTTACAGGAGAATATGAAAATCTGCATACTTTCATAGCATTTCAACATTTCTAATTTGACAGGATTTCAAAGTTTGGCGATTTCCGTCTTAATGAAATTAACGGTATAACTAACATTTTTACCAGGTGTCCTGTCCCCTCTTCTCTGGAACATAGCAATTAATGGTTTGCTGTTGGAGCTGGAGAGAAAAGGGATTGGAGTGATTTGCATAAGCAAATGACGTAGCGATAGCTGTGAGCCGGAGCTGGTACACTGGATATTCACTGCCGTAGTAAGACCTATACTTATGTATGGCTTGAGTGTGTGGTGGCGAGCTCTTGAGCTCTTATATGCAGAGCGCTGAGGACAACACCAGCACCCTGTTTCACCTTCTCCCTGTCGATATTTATGGCAAGCAGATGGCGGCGAATACGGCCACCCGTTTATCAGCCGTATCTCAGTGGAATTGTCTGCAGGCAGAACACTCGAAGATAATTAGATTGCTAAGGAAGGAACTGGTTATCCTAGACTACGTTAAACCAACATGATGCTTCGCGAAAGGGTTCCGAACTAAGTGTACTTAAGAGGATCTTGGAGGAGCGGATCGCTATCGGAAACAGAAGCATTACAGTCCTGTACGGATGGCTCCAAGCTACAGGGTAAAGTAGGAGCTGGGGTTGCGATTCCGGTTCGATGATATGATAACGAACGTTTCATTGGCTTTTATCATTCTATTTTATCATCAACGCATAAAAAGCAATTCCGATTTACCCATTGATAAAAACAAACTAGTTCGAGTAATTAGGGCAACCTGTTTATGATTTTCAGTTCAGTGGATTATGTTAGAATAAAATAAATGTCTTGTGTTTTTGTTTTTACTAGCTTGTGATTTGTCTGCTCGTGAAAATAATAAAATAAAATAATAAAGTTCTCGCATTGTAATGAACCAACTAAACTATATTGTAATTTCCTTTCCTATAACCGTAAAAATTTATTAAATCGTCTTCTTCATTTCGGGAAGGTTTTCTTTTTCTGTAGGAATGTTGAAAACGGTATAGGAATTGCTTTGGATGAATTTGACTGACGTGCAGCGGATTTCAGTACATTTTATGGAATTGGGTCTTCAGCAGTTGGCACTATGGTGGCTGACGAAGGTAGCTCATCAATAATTGATTTTGTTCGCACCTGTCATGGAATTAAACCGAACGGCCAAATCACTGCACTGCTGGCTTCGAACGTGGGCTCCGTTAATAGATGAATATTAAAAATTTCGAATATGTATATTCTATATATAAATATATATTATGTTGTATACATACTTATCATTAGCCAACTCTGTATCATCCTCTAAAAATTGAAGCAAATGATGCTTTTGGTCTTTGTTTGGTCGCATCGCTCTTAATTTGGATGAACTTGAATTCATATTATTATTATTATAATAAATATTAGAATTAAATATATTAAATTAAAATAATTACACACTTCGAACGCAAAAAATATTTGACTGCGTGTTCATCATTTCACCCAAACATATTATAGGTCATAAATAGTTTTCAGTCACATAAAGTAAATGAACAAATATTAATATTTTTCACCAATTTTGGCGTAAATTTATGATATATCACTAAACCGCAATCGCATTTTGTATTTTATCGATGATAGTTTTATCATTTTTCATTCGCACCGCTGGAGTTTTCTGTAATAAATTGAAAGTGGATATATTAGTTCTTCTCCCTGATTATTACAGTGAGTACCAAGCAAACGTGATAGCAATTGAGGAGGGCTTGATTTGGTTGAGACATAATGTGGTATCCTCAGTTGATATTGCAATTTATGTGGACAGTCAGGGGGGGGCCGGAAATCAAGCCGCTGGAGTCAGTTTCTCTGACATTAAGAGTGGCGTTGGGTTGCCACTTGTCTGTAAACAAGATGAGTGAGCATTTCAACATTCGGATAGTCTGGGTCCCCAGGCCACTCGGACATCATGGGGAACTGCAGGGCGGACAAACTAGTTAGGCTTGGTACAACTCTCCAACTGCTACCGGTAAGGGAAAATTTGGGGAGGGCCTATTATGGCGCTCAAGACAGCGCTTAAAAAAGAAGCAGTTATACCCTCAGCGAACGAGAGGTGGACGAACACTCTCACATTTAGTCCACTTCCAATGCTCATATCCGGCTTTAGCACACAGAAGGCATAAACAAATGGGTAGGTTCTTAATGAACAGCCTCTCTGATCTCGAAAACTGTAAAGTGCGAGATATATCACGCCACATAAGTAGCTCTACCTGGTTCCACTAAAGGTAATAGGAAAGTAAGATCCCATGGACCGTCATCGGTTTAAGTGTGCCGCCCTCGTTGGCACAGTAAGTAGTGTCCACGCTTTGTTATTCGAGGATCTCGGGTTCGATTCCCGGTGGGGACCAAAATCACGGTTGGGTGTTTTTAATGTGTAAGTATTAGTGTTTGTCCGGGTATTGTACCGTTTGTGGCATTGAGTGCTGGAATTATCTGCCCAACTTTATTTTTGTTTTTTAAATGTGCCATAGAATTCAAGCTTCATTGTGTTAATCTTTGTAAGGTTCTGGCTACTTGCATTCTGAAAAATAATCAAATTCTGCTATTTTAGTCTTTTTGTCAAATTCAGGATCAAAGGCCAGTGTTAATAGGGCAGGACTATTTGAAGGAAATTTTTTTTTTCTTTATCACACTTACGTAGTAAGGATAAAAAATTTGTTTCTCAGATTTTGTTTTTTTTACATGCCTCTATGTCTCCTGAATCCAAATTGACCATTTTTGAAATTTGCCTGTAAGTGATTAATTTTTCTGTCAACGAAAACTTGAAATTTACTTCATATTTTTAAAATAATTTTTATTTATTTAGCTTCCTTGTGTTAAAATGCTTGTCTGATAGACTTTTGTTATAAATCTATCCAAGAAAACTCGAGATATTCACATATCAACATAAATTTGCATTAAAAAACAATTAATTTGGAATTTGTTTTTACAAGTATTCGTGGAGATTTGTAGAAAAGGATTAGACGATAGAAAGTTTTGTAAAAAATCGCCTGGATCACAGATGCTGAATCATGATATATCAATCATGATCAACATTTTTAATTTGGGTTATCTCATGTGATATATCAAATGAAACGTATTTTAACGAGATAACATAAAAGGGCTTTTTCTAAATTAGCTCCAAATGGATTAACGGAATTAAAAATTATACTCAATTGCTAGTTCTGACGGCTCTAATAAATTCGTATTTAACAGAGAGTAATTATCTCCTAAAAATCTTGAGAGATTGTTGCCGAGCAACGAAAAACTAACCTCCTTGTAGAAACGTTTGTGTGATAAAGTTATGTGATGCACAAATTAGAATTTTTTAAAATTTAAGATGTAAATTTAATGATACTTTTTTGATAAACATTTTATCAATATGGATTACTGGAGATTAAGATTTATTTACAAACTTATAGATTTATAGAATTCAGAACTTGTCTGAGCATTTTATAAAACGTTTCAAGGAAACTCCAGAAAATTTGATTTGATTTCTTTAAAAATCTTTCGTTTTGAAGTAATCCATAATGTATTTTAGAAGATCGATACTCACTAACGTAATTCCAAGAGAAATAACATGCTAAGGCGAATATATCATTAAAAGCATTTTAGACAACCGTTTTGTGTACATATGTAAGTCAATTAAATTATTTTATCCGTAGGCAATTTAATACTATTTAATTTTTATATCTAGGAATTAAGGTATGTTACGTTTAGTACAGAAAATTATAATTACGATCTATGGTTTTGTATATACTTATACATAACATAGTGCAAGTTCAATGTTCTATCATTACCAAAATACACCAACAACACCAGTGCAATTAGAAAAACTACCTAGCAGCGAGTCACTAATCGTCTTACACAATACACAATACTCGTTCAAGTCACAAATTGTAATTAAACTCTAAAAATAACACCGTGTAATCATCATTATTATTATGTTAATTTCTATTTTACAACAACACCGATAAAACTATAAAAAAAACGTTAGAGATACACAATTATTATAGTATCTCTCTCTCTGTATCTTATAAATACAATGTGTACATTGACCGTCAATTCTTATTTTTAATTTAATTTTAATTTTAAATATTTTTTTTTTAAATAAAAATAAAAAACTATTTTAAGATTGACATTTAACAAATTAAAAAAAAATCGAATTACTGTTTTTTATCTACCGTACGCGTAAATATAGCACCGCGTGTGCATTTGAACTTGATTGATGACAATTCCCGTCCTTCAGATTTTTGTATACATATACAACAATAATTAAATCCGAATGAATTCCCATTAAGTAATTATAGCCGCAGAAGTTTAAAACAGTTTGATTCATTTGAAATTTCGCTTTCTCGATATAAGTATAAGATATGTTGAAACTTGAAAGATGAAAGATAGTGAAAGTAATTTCCAATAAATAAATTTACCATTTATACGGAAATATCAGAGTACATAGTTTCTCAAAATCAAAATATCAAATCAATTTATTAAGATGATATTATTGATATCTAGCACCATATAAAATATAAGAGCTGTATATTCAGAAAATCATAGACATTTGAGCGGAGCTTAATAAGGGTGGGGTGTCAAATTATTTAATTTTATCGAAATTGTAATCAAAGTTTAATTGGAATGAAAAATAAGAGCAACAACAAAATACGATAAACAACAATTTTTTTTTTTGAGTGGACGTTGAGTTGACATACATTTTATGTGAAGTTGATTTTTTACGAAAAAGTAGTTTAATTGAGTTTAATTGAAGACAATGACATGGGTATCATGGGTAGACCAGATTTATTTTGTTTATATTATTTTATTCGTCTTTAGTTATATGTATATAATTACATATGGAGATGTTAATTAAAAATGTTATAACCGGCAAAAAATACATAAAAATCGTATTTTTCATTTATACATATTTGTATCGTAATGGGAGTTTAATTGCTTCCATCCATATACATATAAATTATTATTTACTACACAGATCAGGAACTGAGATAATCGTTTTTAATTTTATGTCTAAAATTAAATGTGGTTTTACAATGAACATTTATTAGTGACGTAAATAATAGGAAGTGAGATATTTATAGTGCTTTTAATACAATATTTACAGTCAACACTTAAAATAAGTCTGCGTACGGTTGGTATTAACATGTTTCCATCAGTATTTTCAAGATTTTCCTGTGTCTGGAACAAACAAATTTATAAAATAGAACAAAATTAAATTAAAAAGTCACGTCAAAACTGTGAGATTCGTAAATTAATCACTAACTAAGAAACGACTAAAATGTTTAGGACAAATTGCCGCAATAATTTTAAAACGAAAATCTACTGTTCAAAGGGTAAATCAAAATTATACTGATACAGGATCCTTATATCTAAATCTATAGATTCAAACGTGAAGTGATGAAAGTAGTCAAGATTAAGCCGAGAATAGCCTCCAAGCTGGCTGAAAACTACAAAAAAAACATAAAATCTCAAGTCGTTCGCAATGTATTACACAAACAAGAGTTGAGAGCGTGCGTACCATGAAATCACTGATTTCGAAAGTAAATCGAAAAAAACGTTTATTATTCGTTAAGAAGCATTTACACAAGCCTCCAGAGCTTTGGAATACATTTTGGTACATCCGTTAATATCAGTTTATTTAAAAATTCTGGATGCTTGTTTTGAAATCAGTGGCCTTCTTCGAGGAACACGTGCTCTCAACACGTTTTTGTGCAATATATTGCGAATGGTTTGCAATGTTACTGTTTTTTGGTAGCTTTCAGACAGCTTAGAGGCACTTTTTGGAGCACTTATCCTCGGATTAATCTTTACTATTTCCATCACTTCACATTTCTCGCGAATAGTCAACTTACATGGTCACAAACATCTAGATTTATATATAAGAGATCCTGTTTCAGAATAATTTTGAATCACCCTTTGAACAGATTAGATTTTCGTTTTTTAATTATTTCGTCCTAACAATTTGTGTTGGTTTCTTAATTCAATCATTAATTCACGAATTACGGACCATTTAGAAAAGATTGTAGTCGCCTTTTAACGCAAAGTGTGTGACATCTGGTGTAATATTTTGACACTACAGCAAAGGTGGTCACGACGATATAAAATAAAATTAAAATAGGCAATTTCTGATCTCAAATAATTCAAATAACTCGCAAACACACGGGTAGATTAATCGAATCATAATACCCTGAACACGAGCAGATTATTCCTTTACGATAGTAGGAATAATCTGCAATTTTTAATAGACACACTGGAGCTGACTTATCAGTAATTTCAGGCAAACAATTTTTAAATTCAAAGTTTTCAACAATAAAAACTCTGATTTAGTTATTTCGGCGGTAATCGTTCTTAGAAGAACTTTCACGCATGCATCTTTAATAGCTGCTGTGAATCGTCCAATAATTGGCGCCGATTTTATGAGTAAATTGGGCCTTTTAGTCGATGTTAAAAATAAACGGCTTGCCACAATGGATCGCTTTGACATAACTTCACCGATCCATTTTATCATCGATAACGCCTATGGTATGAGGCTTAAAAAGTATCCGGCCCTAATTGCCGAGCCAAATTATAATTTACCAGTTAAACATTCCGTGGTACATCATATTGTTACTGAGGTCATTCACGAGGGTCAAGACCACGAAGGCTATAGATTCGGTTCGCCATTTTGCTGCATCATTAACCGAATTCCAGCATATGGTGGAATTAGGGATTTGTCGACCATCGGCATCTTCCGTTGCTTGTCCATTACATATGGTCAGAAAAAAGGACAATAATTGGAGACCATGTGGGGATTACCATCGACTTAACATAATTACTACGCCGGATCGCCATTCTATACTCCACATATACAATTTCTTTTGATTGCCGCTCGACAGTTTCAGCGATATATGAACGAAGTCACTCATGTTTAGACTTCGTATTCGTCTATATTGACGACATTCTAATAGCTTCAGAATCTGAGGAATTACACAAACTGCACTTGGATCAATTATTCCAAACGTTAGTGGAGTTTGATGTACATATAAATAGTGGAAAATGCGTATTTGGCGCCAGCACCCTTGTCTTCCTCAATCATAAAATTACTTCTGATGGTATTCTACCTACTGAAGAAAGGATTATACCATTAGATATTTGCCAGCACCCAATTCAACTAAGGGCATTCAGCGTTTCGAATCTCGCTGAAACACTTGCCCCTATACACTCGCACTTGGCTGTTCTTGTTAAAAACCCCAAGACGTCCAAGAACTTTTCTTAGCCCGAGGAATGCCAAAATGCATTTGCCTCGCTGAAGAGTGATTTGTCTAACATTATTTTGTTAGTACAGCCGCTGAACGGTTCAAAGTTCAGTATTACGACTGATGCATCGAACTCTGCGATTGGAGCGGTTCTGCAATAACTTAACAATAATATTAGGAAATCATTGGGATTTTTCTCCTAGATGCTATCGAATTCCAAGAAAAAAGTACTCCGCATTCGATCAGGAATTATTAGCAATTAAGCACTTTAAATATTTTGTTGAAGGTCGGGAATTCACTATATATACCGACCATAAACCTCTTATTAGAGAAATTCAGTCAAAAACTGAAAGAAATCTGAGACAATCTCGTCATTTGAATTTTATTTTGCAATTTACCACTGATATTCAACATGTCACAGGCAAAGACAATGTGGTAGCGGACACCTTATCACGCACCACCGAAACTGCCTCAGACGGGACTTAAAATTAGCCAAGCCCAAAAAGCCAACCTAGAACTTCAAAATTTATATGCTAATTCCGAATGTCGCACTAGTCACTACAGACTAGAGCTTTTTGAATTTCCTGATTTTATAATTTATTGCGAAATATCTACAGGTGCAAATGGCCCATATAGGAGAATCACTGTGTCGAACTATTTTCGATGCATTACACAACATTTCACATCCAGATATCCGTGCTACTCGAAAATCGATTACTACTCATTACTTTTGGCCTAGCATTAACAAAGATGTGAGAAATTGGGCACAATCCTGTTAAGCCTGCCAAAAAACTAAAGTTCAAAAGCATACAAAATCGCCTTGGACATTTCGAAATTCCACCAGGTCGATTTGAACATATCCATTTAGATATTGTTGGACTACTTCCTCAATCCAATGGATATACTTATATACTTACCTGTATCGATCGTTTTACTAGATGGCGTTTTGTTTGGAATTAAAGCTACAGTGAAAGAAGATATGAAGTGCTCGTCAGCTGAAATGGTCTCGTTGGACACATGTGATTTGGGTTTTTGTTCGAACGGACAAGGTTCGCCCAGGATTATCACCACCGATCGAAGGTTCATATAAAGTCATTAGACGTCTTCGCAAACATTTTATTATTTCGATCAAAGATAAAAATCATAAAATTTCTATTGATTGATTGAAGCCAGCTTACGGAATTCTAGCCTCGTCATAGCTATTATGTTCTAAAATCTATTAAAATTTACGGTATTAATTTACAATTGAATTGGTTTCCTTTTGAGTTTTTAAACGTTACATTTAAAATTTCTTAATATCTTAGAAGTCGGTAGCCGCAACATATTTTAAAATATATCTAAACATTTAAATTCTATTTAAATTTTTAACATTTTAAAAACACTTAAAGATTCTTAAAATTTTTTATCATCTTAATAATGTAGAATTTACGGTATTGTGTTTGAGTGTTCAAGCGAATTCCATTTGCTCATTAATAGAACGTCATCTGTTCTAATAAATTCGCTGGTCGTAAATAAATGTGCGATGAAGCATTAACGTAAAACTCAATTAGCATAACTGAAGAGAAAAAAAGTATTTTTTTTTCTTCTCGTACTTATTTTGCTACCACAGAATAAATATAAAATTTTAAAATCTTATTGCTCGATTAAATGATTTAATTATATATGGAGATCTATAATTTATTTATTTTTCCATTTCAGCAGTTAATCTCGCGTTAATATTTTATTGTTGTTGTCATATAATTTATTACTTCATTATTATGCCACTTTATTTTCATCTCGATATACCAAAAATTACCATACCCATTCCATTCGCAATTCGTATCACAGTTAAAATAAAACTTTGATATATTACGCTTTTAAGAAATTTGTTGTGTACGTGTTCATCATTTTCTTTGGTCTTTTGTCTCACATCAACCAAACTTCGTCTTAAAAAATATATTTTATTGCACGATTTATTGTTGTTATTTATGTGTATATTATAGAGATATAAGTATTTCCATCTGTTGGTACAATAAAACAATTCCGGAAATATTTATGATAATTTGTGTGTACATAAAGTTATTTTCTAGAAATTATCTAGGTGCTCATTGTACTAGTGACCACCCAAATATATACATTAATAATAGTACACGATGGAAAACTTCAAAAAGAAATTATTATTTATTCTTTTGTATATATTACCAACATCTATAATATTGTTTGTGTTACCGGCAAACTGTAAACAAAACAAAATATATATTTACCCGCGTAATTGATAGAATTACGTTGATGTCTAAAATTATTTGATTACAGATTAATCAATTTGTTTACATTTACGAATTCAGAAGGCAGAACGGTGAGCATATTCATACAAATCGAACTTTGGCCTATAGAATTAATGTATTAAGAATTTTTTATTGGTTATCTGATGCTAAATTCTCATTCGCTTTGATATAAAACCAGTATGTTACTTGTCACGTGTAACGAGTGTTTATAATAAATAGTAAGCATGAATAATATTGTATGTAGTTATAGTAATCCGTCAGTCAAGATTTTTTTTTCACCTTATCCTTATCTAATAATTAAGTTTCTAATAACTACCTGTATGCAAATTTAACGTTTATATAAAAGTGTTGGGGTGATATATAGAACAGGCATATTAAACTCGTTCTTGCTTTTGATCAAAGTTTATTTGATATTGTCATATTTCTACGAATATCAACTGTGAAGTATAGCATTAATTTGAAGTTTTAAATTCTGAATTTAATGAGATTCGAATTGCTTGTAAATTATTGTATTTAATGTGAAACCGCAATAAATGTTATCAAATTGTTAAATTAAATTCTTGTTTTTCGAAATTTGAATTATTTATCAAATATTCTGGATATTTAAATAAAATTCTAATATATTTTTGTTATTTGTTTTACCAAGATGAGAGATATTTGTGATGTGCTTGATCAACTATACTGATTTTAACTTGAAGAATAGTTATAATAATATTATGTTGAAATTGGTTCAAATGTTGAAACCATTTTGAGGTAAAATAAAATCCTCAAGTAATCTATAATCCTCAAGTATCGAAATATTTATATTCAGCGTTTGAGCAATATCTCAGAATTAAGCGGCGCGGATATAATTATTTTTGCAACAACCGATTCTATTTAATTTATGTAAATTATTATGCCGCTACATCACTCCCCCCTGGATCGAAAACTGTAGTGTTTAAAGATGAAATCTCACGGTCTTGCGGACACTACGATTTTCGACTGGGCTAATCACAAGTATTCCCTATGCTGGCTTGAGCCTGCGTCGATGCCAATTGTCGTGAGTTTTCCATCGATGTCCACAACAAAGAATTTGCGCAATTTGCGGGTTACTGGATATGGTCCAGAATATACGGTGTACTCAAAGGACTTTTTAACTCTGTTAACGTGAACAAATATGTGGGAGCATTTTTCCAGATTTTTGGGTATATATATATATATATATATATATATATATATATATATATATATATATATATATATATATATATATATATCCTGTTTGGTCGGATGTCTCGGTTCTGTAGCTGCTTTATGAAGTATCTGTGTTTGGGTTCGAATTTTAATCATTAATGAAAAATTCACCGGGAAACTTGATGTTTTGACTATACCCTATACTGCGGTTGAGGTCTTCCTTGACTGAGGTTTGAATACCCAATAATACGGTTGGAAGATTGGAACTCCAATGGGATGTATTACATCGAGCTATTAAAGCGACTTTAAGTTGCTTGTGGTAATCCCTCGACAAAACCATTCGCTTTTGGATTATATGCTGTTGTCCGAATGCGATGTGACTCTAAGAGCTTCGTGAGCTGGGGGAACATAGTTAATTCAAATTGTGTTCCTTTGTTTGTAGTTATATAGAGTGGGTCTCCAAATCTACAGATAGACTACAGATATACTATACTATATACAGGCTTCTGACGAACGAGTAAAACGGTCGACCATCGTTATAATGTAATGATAGCCATTGAACTGGGGCAGTGGACCAACTAGGTTCATGTGAATGTGTTTAAACCTGCCACTTGTTGGCTCGAATTAATCATGTTCTGATTTTGTGTGGTGGTGAACTTTGGATTTTTGACATTGGATAAAACATTACGCCCAAATACTTGTATCAGTATCCTTTCTTGGCCAGAAGCATTTTGAAGCAATTAACTTTCGTGTGACATACTATCGAAAACTCTCCGTCGTATGTTCTTTACCGGTCGATGTCTCACACCAAATTTGCTGCTGGTTGTCTGGTAGGTTGACTTGTGGCAGGTTGACTCTTGATTTTGAATTCGGAACTGAAATTAATTTCTGCAATTCGTCGTCACCTTTTTGTTGTTGGAGTAATTCTTTCATGTCGAAAGAGCAGACGCTGATTTCTGGAGAAAACGTCTCACCAGATCGAGACAAACAGTTGCTCACCACAGTTTGTTTACCTTTGATGTGGTGAGTGTCGGTCGTATTTTGTGCAATATAATCGAGATATCGTAATTGCCGGGGACTACGTTTCGATTTTGACGCAATTGCTGTTTGTGAATTGAATTTTGTGGTCGGTAAATTTGGGAAAATTTCGGCCTTCGATGGCGAAATTTTTTATTGCTACATATGTAGCAAAAAGTTCCCTATCAAATGAAGGGTATTTGACTTCTGCTGGGGAAAGTTTCTTTGAAAAGCACGCAAATGGCTGTCAACATCTATTATTGTGTTGTTGTAAAACAGCTCTAACTGCTATACTGGAAGCGTCGACAGTAATGTTGAGCTGGGTGTCGTTCAACGGATGTGCCAAAAGTATGGCAGCGGCAAGAGAACGCTTGGCGACTGTGAAAGAAGCAGTGTATTCTTCGGGCCAAGAGAAATTTCTTCTGTGTTTGTCTTTCTTAAGTAGTAAGGCCAAATGCTTGTGAATAGGCGATCACAGTTTGGTATAAAGTGGTATAAAGCGGTGGTAATATTTCACCATACCTACGAACTGCTGTATTTGAGAAGTCGAGTGACTTCCCGTTGAAAATTCATTTTAATGCTTTAATATTAATTCCAAATACGGAAAGACGTTTAAATACTGTATCGAGATGTTTTCTATGTTGCATCTCGGAGTGACTTGCAATGAGGATATTATCGATATATGAAAAGACAAAATCAAGCCCTTTTAAAACTTCGTTAAGGAATCGCTGAAATCTCTCGGCTGAGGTGCGAATACCAAATGGCATTCGGGTGAATTCGAAAAATCCAAAGGGAGTTGTTATCGCTGTTTTATGTGTAGAGAAACTGTGGATATATGGAATAGGGTATCTAGCCGGAACTGTGACAGTGGTTAGCTGTCGATAGTCTCCACAAGGGCGCCAGTCTTTGTCTTTCTGCTGTCTTTGTCATATGTAGTGGTGAGGAAACTGGAGATGATGTGGGACGGCAGATTACGGTATGTGTCATACACTGAAATTCTGTTTATATAACTTTTAGTTTAGTAGCATCAAGTTGTCGCGGTTTGGCACAAGGTAATCTACTACATTGCTTCACTGGTAAATTATAATTTGGAGCTTCAGTGAGCGCAGGGTATTTCTTTTAAAGAGCGTCGTAACAATTGTTAATGCCTAAATGTTTTAAAGTTGGCGTATCAACCTGAGCGATGGTTGCGTTCACGACAAGGGTTGTAAGCGAATCGGAAAGTCTTCTGTTTTTTCAAATCAACCACTAGGCCATGTTTAGACAGAAAGTCAGTGCCTATAATAAGTATATTTACTGCCGCGACTATAAAAGGATGCGTGGACGAACGCCTGAGACCGAGCTTGACTTTTAATAATTTTGTACCGTAAGTGGAAATTGGGGTAAATTGCCGTCGAGATAAACCAATCCCACTGTTAACCCTAGAAACAGAAGGATTTAGAAACCGAATTGCACGGTTTAGTACAGTTGCGTGCGTGTGAGCTGAAACGACGGTGGTATCGAATATCGAAACTCCGGTACAAATTTGGTTGCATACAGAAGCGTATATCGATAATCGGTTACTATCGATATCTACGAGTCTCGAAATATTTATATTGAGCGATTGAGCAATATCTCAGAATTTATATTTTTGCAACAACCGATTCAGTTTCTAGATTCAAAAGTCAAAATAACTGATCAATACGAATTCAAAATTTGAAATTAATCATCATAAAATTTACTAAGTAAATTAAATGAATTTCAATAAATTTGATATATAAATAAAATACTAGGACTCAATTTCAAATAATTTATGGCTCGGAAAATTAATCCGCAACTAATTCCTACATGTGATATTGTCACAATATTGATTGAGCGTCAGGCGGTGATTGATTGATAACTATAAAATCAAAATACTCCCATACATTTTAAAAAATTTGTCAAATTATTTATGTCACCTAATTGCGCGTACCAAATATTTTATTTTTCGGTCTACTATCCATTTCAAATGTTGTTGTTTATCAGATTTTTCAATCAATTTAAAAAGTAAACACAATTTTTTAATACTTTTAACATTAATCAAACCTCCTAAAATAATTTTTTGTTAGGTATATGTACGAGTACATAATGGGGAGGCATAGGGATTGAACCAATTGACCATAACATTTACTGCTATTCTGATTTCATGTATACTGTTGTAAAATTTATGTGTTTTGTTAAAAAAAACCTAATTAATTAGATTATAAATTAGCTAACATCTTTAGGCGCCTTTGTCATGATGATTAAGTTTTAATCGCGTTAGGAATCGCGATTACATACATGAATGATGTTTCCTAATAAATTTTATTTGCGATATGAGTGAAACTTACCTGCCTATTTTAATTTAACAGTTAATCGGGGGTATACGAGTATGTAATAGCCCAAATCAGTGGAAAATGTTGTATTTTTTTCAGTTATCGTGATTAGTCGTGTAAAATTAGCCCGTACGGCCGTAATGTATCACTAGCACATACATTGCCACTCTAAAATTTGCATTTGTTGATAAAATTGTTCTAAATTTTCAATTCAGCTAAGTGTAGTTCAAGCCCCCTACCAATGAACAAATTAAGTCAACGCTTCACTACCTTTATGATAACTCAATGGAGTCAAGGCTGAATATCATATCTGTTGTATTTAAATAAGTATTTCAATTCAAAAAAATTAATAGTAACGCGATAATTTTTTTTGTTCATTTCGCGTATTTGTACAATCAGTCGCTGAAAATAGTTAGCGGTTTTATTAACCAAAGTTGGGTCATTTTAAATGTATCTTATCAATTTGGTTTTGGAATCCACTATTTTTTTAAATTAAATTTCATTTGAAATCATTCAAATTTCCATAGAAAATATAAAAATCGCTTTGATATGTTTAAGTGTCGCGCAGTAGTAAATTATTATTTATTGTGTAAAAACTAAAAATGGTTCGATTTGTTGTTAATAATTAATAGAAAATTTTAAATATAAAAATGATTACATTAATTTATGATTTGTATTGCAAGTTTTTGCTTAATAATGGCAACTATTATGATGCCGCTGCTGCAACTGCAATTACTAATTTGTCGCTAATTAAACATTTAAATATGCAACCTACAATTATACGAACGTTCGCTAATCAAGTTAATTAATATTTTTTATTCTTCTAATTATTGCTTTTTTTTAAAATTAAATTAATTATTTTTTCATGTGCATTTCCAGATGTCTCTTAAGAAAAAAGATCTAATACCGTGTGCATCAACAATTAGTTCTGGAGGATTACGTGTTGCAACCGATGAACCGCATTTAGTTAGTTTGGGTGGTGGTCGTTTATCAACTGCTGTTACAATACATAATTTACCAATTGGTAAGTGTTAATTATTTATATACTTATACATATGCTCGTAATAAAATATAAATAGAAAGTGCATGAGTACATAATTTTAGATGACATAGCGATGACGTTTAAGGTGTTAACAATATTTATTTTCGTATCGATTTTATTTCTGATTACAATGAAGGTTATGAAATATGTTTATACTTTGGTTAGTACGTATGGGGTCAATCGGCGACAACTCGTTGTGTCATAAAATAACATTCCATTGATTTACGCAATATTTAGATTAAAATATTTTTATGAAGATGTATGAGATTGTCATAAACTTAATCTTATACCGATAGTAGCCCATATGGAATTGGATTGTTTATCAAAGTTAATAAATTAATTATTGCTTCGAATTATATTTGTGACGCAGATATTTGATATATATGACATGGTTTTGTATTGTTAACGCCTTTTGTTGTGTCTATTTCGTTTTGCTGTATTAATCATTATTATTCTCAATTTACTCAGCATATTCAAATCCATATCTTTTAAGGTGTATTATCGAAATACAAACTGGTCATCAGATTTAACGAAACCCAGTGCTATGCTCTTTTAGAAAACCTAGATTGTACGTTCATAAAATATTTTATAGTAATCTTCTTAAAAACTGTTACTAACCACTTTAACTCTATAAAGTTTTTTCGATTTTGTTGAATTTCACAAAATTAGTTTTTTCAAAATCTGTCTTTGAAATACAAGTTCAAATTACATACTTTAAACATTCTGAATTTGCTAGAAATATTTAAATCTCTAAATTTGTATTTAATGAGATTTCAAAATATGTATATATGTATACATATCCTAAACTGTCTAAGTATTTTGAATTTCTTTAATTTTAAAAATGTCAGAACATTATGAATTTTCTAAATTAATATTTGCTGTCAAATAGTTGAATTTTTGATAATTATAATATTCAACATTTTTTTTTTTTTCAATTTGCTTAGTTTTTGTAACCGACTGAAATAGTGAAATTACTCCATCCGAAATTAGACAAAAACCTACATCTAATTTAAACGATATTGATTAGAATTGAAAAATTACAATCTTTAAAATTTAAACCAATTTCCCGATTTTATGTGATGCATGGGAAATTGACATAGTTTGCATAGACGAAATTTGGTGGTGCCATACGTGTCAGTTTTATTTTTATGAGTTTACGTCGTACAAACAAAATTAGTTCATGATTTTAATTTGTCTAATTATCATTTATGAAATTGTCAGTGTGCAGTACAAAACCGAGCAAATAGTGCAGTGATTAAAACCGTGATGCTTGGATCGGGAGGTACCGGGTTCGAATTCCAACTGTGGCAGGATGCAAACAGAATTCATCTCACTACGGATTCGATCGGTGACTAAATTGTTAAACATCTATGACCTTCTGTTCGAATATAGAACTTATGGGTATCTTTCCCTGTTAGTATAGTATGCTAGCATTGAGCTATGTAGTGTAGATGGATTATTTAAAAGATGGAACCTGTAGCCGCATACGAAATGCTTCCGGATGAAAAACAATCGATCCAGTAGCCGGACGGCCACTAATAAATATGGGTAAAAAACACAAATACAGTCAGATTGTAAATACATTTTCGCGAAAGAAATTTATCAAACTTCCTATTCTACCCATTTTAAACTTGATTACAATAAGTAGATGAGCTACCAAATTTTGAAAAATACACTCATACCTCTCCTTACGGCCTAGATACGTTCCGGGAAACTTGGCCGTAAACCGAAATGCCGAAAACGAATCATATAAATGAATAAATGTTCGTGTGAATGTAAGGTTGAATGAATGTTCGTGTGAATGTAAGGCAAGGCTATGGACCAAAAATGTGTCTATGCCCACGTCCTTTTAAAAGAAAGAAATGGTTTGCTGCGCTGCATCATCAACGCTTCGTGAAACTTTAGTAATTATTTCTTCATCGAGGTCATTGTAAGATGTTTAGTCTTTGTTCGAAGCAAGAAAGCGCCTTTGATAAATCCTTATCGTTAACTTTCTGATTATACCTTCTCATCTAATGGTGGAACGTTTCTAATTGAAGCAGTTTTTCGTTGGAAAGAGATTCACGATCCACTTCAAGAAAAACTACCACATCAACCTCTTCTAATTCCCCAAAACCAAGTTCAGTTGCTAGGTTCATTATGTTTTGTTGAATTTCTAGAAAAGACTCAATTTCATGACCGTTTGTTGTTATGCATTCTGGTCATTTTTTTGCCGTTTATTATGGTTGATTTCAATTCTTTCCATGAATCGCCAATATTCTCGACCGCATCTTTGATTTTATATATTTTGCCAAAATATTGTGAGCGAAGATTTACCATCTGTTTGTACAAATAATATGATTTAAACGTGGCTATTACATCCTAATCCATTGGCTGGATTAGGGCTGTATTATTTTTTGGCATAAATTCAATTTCCACTGGATGTCCTGGAGCGTTATCTACAAGCAGCAGAACCTGGTTGCTTAAATTTTTGCTTTGCAAATATTTTTTCCCTTCAGGCTAAACGTAATTTTTAAACCAGTCTTCAAAGAGAATCTTGGTTATCCAAGCTTTTTTGTTGGATCTCCAAATGACAGGCAAATGATTCTTGTTTAACCAAGGAGCAAAGTTAATCGTTCTTTGGACACCTTATATCCAGATGCAGTCTTTTCTTTCTTTGAAATGTAAGTTCTTTCAGGCATACGCTTCCAGTAGAGCCCGGTTTCATCCACATTAAAAACTTGTTCTGGAATTTATCCACCTCTTTCAATGAGTTTTTTCAGAACGTTAGGGTACACTAGAGCGGCATCTGCATCGGCGCTAGCTGCCTCATTTTTCATCTTTAAATTGTGTAAATTATGTCGATTTTTAAATTTTTCAAACCAACCTCGGCTTGCTAAGGAATTTACGTGTTTCGAAGAGTCGTCTGGATCGTCACTTTTTCTTGAATAGTCATTTGGCTAATTCGCGTTCTCCGTTGATTGTTGTCTTCAATCTAAATGCCTAATAATTCCTCCATTTTATTTTCTCCTTATTATCCCGAATGGTTTGAACGGTAGATTGTGCAAGCGCCTATGCCCTACAAATTTCTACAATTTTTTCATCAGCTTCAATTCTACGCGAAACTTCTAATTTAGTCTCTAGTGTGATTGTCTAAAATCTGTATAAATCGTTTTTGCTTTATTTGTTTTTGTTAATAACATTTTATAATTCAATCACATTGTTTTTTCCTAAAATTAATATTTTTTTTTAGATACATACATAAGTAAATACTAAATACCATTTAAGGAATTTACACAACTTCAATCTTAATTCTAATAAAATTTATGTGTACTTATAAAGTATACATACTAAAAATTCAGTCTTGTTTTTACAAAAATAAAAAACTATCTTCATAAATCTATCAAAAAAAAAATAAAAATTATAAATCACTTGTAATAATAAAGCTATTGTTTAAATTATTTGATATGTTACATCCGTGGTGTCCACACTTCACATGCCTTGTTGCAACTAATCGATTTACCTTCTTCTAGCGTTAAAAGCTCTTTTGCTTCCATCATTGAATCTACCGTGTCAAACAACAAACGATTGATTTTTTTGAATTTTGTCTGATTCAGGTCGGAAAAAATACGTTCAGCTGCAGCAGAGAGCTATGTCGTAGACTCATCAAACTCATCATAAAGTGGGATAATTTTCCATAAATAGGTTCCCCCAAATGCACCGAGTTTTAGCCAAAATTCTTCAATATTTTTTTTATTTAAGTTATTTATATGAATTTATAATTCCAATCCAAAATTTCGTCTTTTTCACTATCGATAGTAATTAGATTTGGAAAGGTATTTAACAAGGGAACTAAATTTACATTTCTGAAAGTATTTTTTCTGGGTTGATTAACGAAAAATATTTAAATATTGGATTATTAAAATCAAATCTTTTTTGGATTTGTTGAGCAAGCTCAATATAAATTTGCTTTACATTTGCACAAATTATAAGCAATTGATCTTCATCAACATTGTTAGACAATAAGAACGATTCGTTTGCAGAGCCCATTGAAATATTTGGTAAATCCAAATGGTTTGCTTCATTATGGAAATCAATTTCGTTTATATTTGCTACACTCCTTAAGGCGTTGCCACATGATAAAAATATCGGCGAAAGCCTGGGACCGATTTTTTCATTTATGATTAAATGATTGCATATTTTTGGCTTAAATTATTGAGAAAATATATGAAATAACTACAATTAGTAATTAAAATCATAAATGTATAATAATATAACCATTTTAATTGAATAATAAGAGTTTTTCTATTCTGTCGGTCCGACAACCGATTTTTTACTTAAATGGTATAAATGTTGTCGGTTCCGAACGCTTCCCAATAAAAATTTGTCGGTTCCGAACGCATCAAATATCACCGATATTTATTTTCGTTGCGACCATAACCTCACTTCGGGATAATTTGGTTTGTTTACAAACGTAGCTGTCAATCTGTACAATTTATTGAAAATTAAAAATGAGTATGGTATTAATTTGATAAAATATATAAATTAAATGTCAAAAACAAATGACAAAAAAACACAAACAACAATTTTGTTGTTGTAAAAATCGGTCGGATCATTGTTTTGCTCATGTACGTCTTATCATATTTTCTACCGAATCGGTCGGAAAGACAACTGCATGTGGCATCGCCTTTAAGCAGATGGGATTTAAAAAATTACTTAGAATAAGTCTATATTTGCTTTCCATTGTTTCTAACATCAAATGAATTCTAACTTGCTCTGATTGAAATTCCAGGTTCATCTTATTCACAATCCGTAAAATATAAGATAAAAATAAAAAATATACCTTATTGACGGGCTTAGCTAACTTTTGCGCTAATTTGTTAGCTTTATCTCGAGCGCTTTTGTGGTCCAAACTGGAAGAGATGAAATACAACTATAGGGCATCCCATTGTTTCAGCACTCGATTTACCACATTCTCAAGAGATAACCATCGTGTTTTGGGCGACGCCAAGAATTATGAAGCTTGATGTTGAAGTATGTTTGAAGTTCCTGCAAATCGCTGCATCGTTTGGAGCCATGTGGCAAAGTAGTTAAATATATCACGGGTTAGCTTCTCAATGGAATAGGGTAACTTTTGGCAAGCGTTACTAGCACATAAATGCAACGATTGACATATACAGTTGATGAACAGTAGATTTGGGATTAATTCCTTAAAACGCGCTTGAACTCCAGTAAACTGCTTCGCCTACATCACCGAAGCATTATCTGAACCCAGACCAATTAAATTATTTAGCAGAATATTTAATAACTTGAAATGATCTACAATTGTTGAATAAATTGATTCGAATCGATCGATCCCTCATCAAACCATATTTTCTATCAAAGACATGAGCAACCACGGCTAAGGCCTTAGCTCAGCTAACATCGGTCGTTTCATCAATTACTATTGAAAATTTTTGATCACGTAACTGGCCCGCTACGTTTTGCCGACCTTTTTCACCCAAAATATTTTTTACTATAGAAGTGGCTTTGGTTCTTCCACATTTGATATTTTTTAGCGATGTTTGAATCTGGACAGGACTTTCTTACTAAATTGGGCAAAAAATCCATCAGGGCAAATGGTAAGTAGTGCATTATGCAGAACATGACTAGCATGAGTTCCGCTTCTTTTACTTGTCTCTCAAGTGTAACTTTGGTTGGGTTTGTAAAATGCTCGTGTATCGGTACAAGTTTGTTAGCTTCTATGTTTTTAGCATTTGAGGTGCGGCCTTCGTGTCGAATTAGGTGAGATCTAATATTTGTCACGCGTACATCAAATACCTTACAATAAGCAGAACCAGATTTATTCTAAATCCATTTATACTCCTCTAACCACTGAACGTTCTTAGCATTTAACTTTTTTGGAAGCTGTTTCCACATCACTACTCTCGTCACTTGAATTATGAGTGTCTGTGTCTAATATTTTGAAATTGGCATTTTAATTTATTTTTAAAACAAAGAAGATACAAAACTGGACTACTTTTTTGGCATTTACTTTTTGATATTTATTTGGTTGTCGATATCGCAGCTCTTTCGATTTGAATTTTTCAATTCCTTTGTAGATGCCGGCGTTTTATTTGGTTTCCTACGAGCGTGAACAGGAGATGCTGATCTGCAATATCATTTATATCAATGAATTATGATAATTAAGATAATGAAATAAATATATAATTGTACTTCCAAAGAAGAAGAAGAACAGACAGAATGACTTCTTGCGTGTTGTCTCGGCTGAATTTTGTTCATTATCATTTGTCTTTACTCTGAAGCTGCCGATATCACTCTCACTAAAATATTAATTTTACTGTGCAATGCAGATTTTTCATTTCAAAATTTTGGTACTTAAAACCTAACCTAAAACTGTAATTAAACTTACATTGATTTGCAACGTGTCTGTATAGATCCATCGTTTATTGTACGAATTATTATAATCTGTAAAATAGTGTAACCAAAATTAAATTAAATACATTATTGCGTAAACCGTAATAAACCAACTTTACTTACTTATCCATTATATTATGCGCACAATCGGCACAACACACAATATTGCGGGACCAACGAGCAAAATTAATAAATAATAAGTGAATAAGTGATAGAATAAAAAATAGAAATGACAATTAAGTAAGGTACGATTGGCAATAGGATAAAGGATTAAACCCTCGGTACAAATCAATTCAGAAATTTATTCAGCACAAATTATAAATGAAATTCGATTTCGCGTACAAAGTTAAATTAAAACAAAAAAAAATTCAAAATTGTATCCAATTATTATACAGCATGAATGAAAAGTATCATGTAGCGTGCGTTTGGTATCCAAGTATCCAAATTTTAAATTTAATGACGAAAAGTATCCAATGGATACTATATAGTACCCAAAACGGGAACACTGGCCATAACCCATACTCTATTTCTTTTGTTTCTCCCTTTCTACATTGCAACACATCTGCGCAAATCCAAAAAAAGTAAATGCATGAATGCGGAGCTCCCCATTTTTTCTCTTTTTTTGGCCGTATAATGAATTTGTTTAACCGTCTAACGAAACTCTACCATAATTCTAAGAGGCCGTTATAACGAAAAGCCGTATAAAGAGCGGCCGTATAGCGTGGGGTATAAGAGTATTGTGTAGATAGAATTCAGAAATTCTAGAACCATTGGCATTATAAAAACTGTTTACAATATAAAAATCGGTTCCAATGATATCTGGTTATAAGGAATTTGATATTGTACATATATTGTGTTCGCCTATTATTATTATGTTAATAAATGTTATATTTTTGCAAGATACAATTAATTTAGTAATTCAGCTGAGTCTTATTTTAGAAGAAACATTAGTTTCCAAATTCCATATACTAAAATTATGAATACATAATTAAACAATTGGATTACTTATGATTTGCTGTCGTTAACCTCTTGTTATTCGTTATTCATTAAACAATTTTTAAGTTAATTCAAATAGGTTCTTAAAACATTAGAAGTCTTAAACTTGCGCTGCTCTTCTCTCTTCTATGTAATTGCATTCTAGTGTTAGTAATACGTATTTAATTAAACATTTTAGGTTTCAAATATATACTACTGAACGTATCAAATAAATCAACTAATTTATATTTTTTTATTATTTACATTGCTTAGATAAAATATATGTAAATTAGAAATATGTATTTATAATTTGTATCATGTGTTTGCTTTTTATAAGTGTAGCGTAGGTTAATAATTTCTATTGTATGTACCACTATAGTAGAGGTTTTCCATAACATATTTTTATTAAAATTTATTTATGGAGGTATTGTATATGTATAAAACTGGTTATAAAATGCAAAGTAGTACATGTCCGTACACTCTATATAATAGCCTAGCCAGACTTCAATTTAATAAATCCAACGTAATGGAACAATTATTAAATCGCATGCTATAAAATTTACTAATTGCATTTAGGTCAATAAATGCGATTATAAAATTTCGTAAATCATTTAATCTCACGTCATTATTTTATTTAACCAGTCAATAATTTATTTTATAGGTAATTTATTACAGCAAGCATTTACTCAAGGCAAATCCTGAAATTATTACGTTTTAATGGTTTGCAAATTGCTCTATAGAACGCGAGAAATTTAAAAAAAAAACAAATAAATTAACCATAAAAGTGATCATCATTACTCAACATTACATAATTCACCATGAAATGTCATAACTCATTATTATTTAAACGGAAATTACGCCAAAATGACCAAAAATTGGCATAATTATTTCACATGAAATGGTCAAAAAAATTGTTGTCACCTTAATTAAAGTATGATGTACATATATAACGTTCCGTTTGCGAAATCATTTAAAAAAAAAATTAAATCTTATAAATTTGTTAAAGTATATAGTTACATATAAATTTTAAAAATTCGTCAAAACCAAAAAAACAAAAACAAAACCTAATTACTTAATTGAAATTAGAAAAGCAAACGAACCAGAACGTTACACAAAAATATATAAAAAGTAAAATTGAAATTAAATTAAAAAAGATTTTGAAATTAATTTTCAATGGGGAGATTTTTCGATGCAAAAATGACAAAACATTACCTTGTCAATCTGAAAGGTTTTGGAAACTGGAAAAATTATTTTTTCAGTATTTTTATTGTGAAAGTAAAAATTACGATTTTTGGTGTGCACTGATTTGGAAAATGTGTTAATTTTTTTGCTGTTGAACGAATGCAATTATTTTTATAGTGAAGTAGTAATGTAATTTTTATTTGTATACGGTGTAATTACATCAAGTGATCTTTATACAAATTTCGCAGAAATTTATTTTTTATGTATTGAAACTATTATTTTTTTATGAGTTTTCAAAGGAATTCACAGACTATTAAATTTATTCATTACGTCGTAGTTATTATAAACCGTGAAAATGATGATTGAATGGCGGGAGATTTAATGAAATTTCTTGAAATGAAAACATCTGGAAATAATTAACGTACATATTTATAGTTTTTGCAAGGTCGATATAATTGAAGTGATCTGTGAGTGATTAACATTATGTATGTTCTATCTATTCAACAATGTAGTTGTAAGGAACGTCTCTTAACTTTATGTGTTCCATTTTTCATAACATTAAAAACTGGAGAATCTGATGGGATTTAGTCGCTTTTAGTAGTGGCGTTTGTGTTTGATTGCAAATATATTGGGATGATCTTGGGCGAAACCTCGATTCTGATTCTGACTCGTTGAACTTGAAGCACAATTGGTTAACAAAACTTTTAGATTGTAAGTTCCAACTTTATTAGTAGTTAGAACTGGAATATAATTTTGATCTGTAATAAAATTTGCAGTGTTGGGGGTCATGTGGGATGAAATAATTGAAATTCAAATGCTTATCTATATAAGATGGAACAGGCGGTAAAACATTTTTGGTAAAATTTGGATTACATTGATTTTTGTTCATTGTTTAATTTAAATTTGAAACACATACAATTGTCATGTGAATTTCAACCAAAAATATAAAAGTGCAATCTCATTTTAACGTGGGGCTTAACTAATATTTGAAAACAAATTTCAAACAAAAGAAATTTAGATAAACTTTTGATTATTTTGGTATATTTAAATTAACGTATAAACTATAGTTAAGCCGAATGTGGAGTATAACAATTTGAGTGGTTCATATAGAAAGATTGTACATTGTACAATTTTTTATAGATCGAAGGTATAGAACTTGAACTTAAATTTGAAACCGAGTTCTTCCCAAAGTACATACAGTACGTTTAAGCTAAATACAATTTATTCTAGTTAGAGAAATGTACATAAAATATTAGTCGGATTTGAACTTAGTTGATCGGAAGTTGGTTAGACTGGTTTTCAATATGCTTGGGCTAAATTTGATTCGGGTATAATAAAAAGTTTGGACCTGCTTGGTTTACTGACCTACTTGGTGTTCATAATGCGTCACAGACATTTGTAGAGCCACCTCTAATACAGACTGCGGAGATTTGAAATACAGACTGCGGAGAAATTCACTAGTGCCATGCAGAGATTGAAACGAAACCTCTCATCTGGGGTGGACTGATTTAATTCGGAGCTCTTGATATTCGGAGGTGATACTTTGTGGAACTGTCTTTTCGACCTTATTCGATTAGTATAGGTGAACCGAACTTATGCCTGATGAATGGAAAATGGCCGCGATATGTCCTATCTTCAAGAAGGGAGACCACTTGAAGTGTGAGAATTATCGCGGTATAGCTCTTCTTTGTACAGTATACAAGTTACTGTCCTATACATTATATTGGATATATTATATTGGTTCCCTCTAGTGGAGGGCCTCATTGGTGACTATCAAGGAGGATTTTGTCCAAATCGATCCGTCAGTGATCAGGTATTTTCGCTACGGAGGATTCTATCTAAATATTATGAGACAACCATCCCCGTACATCAGGTATTCCTGGATTTCCGACAGGCCTATGACTCGATCAACCGAGACAGTTTGTGGTCTGCCCAGGAATACTTAGGAATGCCAACAAAATTGGTACGATTGTGGAGAATGACAGTGACGGAGTCTCAATGCTGCGTTAAAGTTGAGAACAGACTATCGATAATTTTTGCAATTAACTCGGGTGTTCGGCAGGGAGATGCTCTGTCTCCGTTACTCTTCAATCTCATGTTGGAGTACATCTTTCGTAATCTTTCGTAACTGAAACCCCTCAGCGCAACATCTTATCATTGCCAGTCCAATCAGGTGCTTGCATATGCAGATGACATATGTGTGATTGGACTGGATAGCAACGGAGTGAAGGAAATCCTTGATCCGCTTGTAGAGTTTTCTGCTTCTGTTGGACTCCACATCAATAAGTCCAAACCCAAATACATGATCTCTGGTTATAGGGACAATGACTCACCAGATTTTAGTAGTGACCACTACACGTTTGAGAGAGTGAGGAGGTTCAAATATTTCGGCTCTTTTATCACTCACGATAACAGTGTGGGTGAAGATATTAAAGTGCACCTGGCAGCTGGCAGTCGTGCTTTGAATTCTCTAAGACCTCTACTAAAATCTAGACCCCTATCAAGTACCGTGAAGCTGAAGCTTTACAAAGCGTTGATCAGGCCCGTTATTATGTGAATGTGATGTGAAAGTTGGGCGCTGGCGATGAGTACGAGAGGCGGCTCATGAAGAAGAGAAGAATCATGCGAGTGATATACGTTCCAAAACGAAAAGTAGATGTTATACATATCGAGCTCTCTACTATATCGAGATCAGAAAAGGTCACCACATGGTAGGCGTTGGGGTCGTTGCAGGCCACGATAGTTTCACGGTGTAGAGAACGGCTTGGTTTCTTCAGATTGTCTAAGACAGTATGAAGACCAAGCTCAGGATCGAAACCGTTAGAACCGGATCAGTATATATATATTACTGGCCGGAGGAGCCAGTAATGGCCTTTATATAATGATTATTACTATAATGAAGAGGTAGCTATATTCTACTGAATACATATTCCAACTTTAATGTTGATTTGCACTCGAGACAGACCTGAGATCACAATTAATTTAACTTGGGATCCTCTTTCGTGCAGTAATTTATAGTTACTACCTATATAGGAGCTCGTTTCTGGTGAGCTTAAGGCTTTTAATTTTGGTTATTGTTATATCAGTTGGCTTTTATAGCTAAATAAAGCGTGATTCTAATTTAACATTCACTATTTCTTGTGTTTTTAATCATTACACAGAATTACATTAAAATATTCAACATGGTTAAGTTAAACGAAATTCTCTTTACATATAACCAACGAATACCTACAATGCAATCAACCATATCGCACAGCATTATCATTGTAATCAGTGAGAAAATAAAATAACAAAACAATCATCAGCGGTATGACTGATAGATGGGAGTGATAACCGACCTATAAATAAAATCTAAACAACCTTATTCACATTAGTACTCGATTACATGTCCATATCGTTTATATTACGCGGGTGCGTCATTTTCCATCTAATTAAGCGCGACATATCAATTATTTCGTGTATGCATTTCAATTGCATTATGCGCACTTGCATATATTACTCATATATTGTAAAATCTATTTATAAAAAAATATATTAACTATTTTTATAATTAAAATATAAAATATTATTTAATTACAAGTGAAACGCGATAATTTAGTTATTATTAATATATAATTGATGATTAACCATTCACACGCGGAGGGACTGCACTACAATTTAGCACGTTCGTTTCGTCTATATTTTATCTATATGGTATACATGAAGATGATTAATGATTTGTTGTTTAAAGTAAACATCTTATGTACACTCAATTATAATATTTAAATTTTCTTTAAGTTGTTTTTGCTTATATACTCGTACACACATATAATATATGAACGATGATGCTGACATGCTCAAGTAACAGATATAATTTTCAATTAAAATAAATACTGTAACAATTACAAATGCATGTACTTATGATTGTATATAAAATGGTAATAAAAATATCACATCATCGTAATCATCATGACAAACAACTCGTACACATGAATAATTTTTACGAATTTTATGCATACATACATACATATGTATATAATAAAATAATGGTGGTTAGATCGCGATCATTATAAAATTATAAACATGATCGTTGGTTAAATATTTTTTATTTTATTTGTTGCATGACTGATTGTATTCGACTTGCTCAAATATCAAACATTATTATCAGATAATCATCCGGGATTTTTTTTAAATTAGTGTAAGAGTACACGTGAAGGTATATGCTATACAAGAACTGTCATCAGTTAATTAATTCAATTTGAGTACATGATTAATTCAGTATCATGGTAATTCCTTAATTCAACCTTTTTTCGTATCAAATTCAGTTCAAATTAAATTAAATAGGGTCCCAATACTAAGTTTTCAAATTACACCAGACATTCCAATCTTCGTACACCGGTTCCTTTTATTTTCTAGACTACCAACTATAAACATCTTCAGAGGTCAAAATCTAATACTTCATAGTCTCCAAATTGTAATCTCTAGTCTTGAATTTTAAATTTTTAATTTCTATTTTTTTATCTCAAGCCTCTAAATTATCGTGACTGAAAATTCTATTCTCTTGATTTCACTTTCAAATCTATTTCTTCAGATTCAATATTCAAATTTATTGGTCTCAAATTTCTATCTCCAAACTCAAAATTTAAGCGACAGACCCCGAAGTGTTGGCATCAAATTCCTACCCTATATTCAAATCGATTACGAAAACAATTAAATTTGAATTCAAAAAAGCCTGAATTTGATTTATAAAAAATATTTTGAAAATTAAGTCGAATTTCATTAGGAACCAATTATATGATTATAATGGTTGAACATTATAACATCAGATAAGCTTGATACTTTAAATTTGTTTAAATGGCACAAATTACAGGAAATCTTGGTGCTCTAAAGTTTGAGTTCTACTGGTGGTCGGCCACTGTGTGGTTACACATGTCTCGTAAACTTAAACTGCACGAACGTGTTTCCCAAGGATACCACCACAGTATCCCTTGTTTGTCGTAGGAGGCGACTAAACGGTTGGATCACTGGGCTGGCGTCTCGCATCCGTAAAAAAAAATCTGTTTATAAAGTCAACAAAATGAAAAACGGATACCGCATGAACGAGTATCGGCTGGAACTCGTTGCTCTTCAAGAAACTCGCTTGCCTACAATGTTATACAGGGAAGATGACCTCGGGAATCTTGGAGTCAATAACCGATTGTGTAAGCTTCTTTTGCGCATGAGGTTAGCCAACCTGTCGATAATTTTTGTACATGCGCCCACAGAAGTTAGCCAGCCCCAAGTTAAAGACTCATTTAACAATGACTTGGACGATCTGATGGGATCTATACCCGAACACGACGTTAGAAGAAATCAGACCGACTTGTGTGAAAACATAAGTCCGTACTCCCGGCACGAAACGAGAGAATAACGTACTTTGCAATTGTTCACGAGCCTAAGATCAAGCAAAGTGGTAAGCACATTTTCCCCTCACAAACAGATTCATTTGGACTCATGGACACATGCTCGCAAAATTCCCCGCAGCAACCAAATATGTAGGCAGTGATCATTATTTGGTATAGCTGTCAACCTATGTTGGAAATTTTCGTACAGGTCCGGGAACACAGCGAAATGCATGGAAAGTTTCGACAGTGAAGGTCTGATAAATGAAAATCAAAAGAAACGATATCAGGATTTTGTCAGCGACGCCATTAAGCTAATTACCAATCTGGCTGGGTTCACACGAAGTCTGTCTTGCAGTTGGGCAACAAAATATAGCCCATATAGAAGTGCAACAACGGAAGAAACGTGAATGGTGTAATGTTGAGGTTCTGATGGTACAACAACTCAGCAATGGGCGCACTTCGCGTAAATTCTTTAACGGAATTACTGGATTGCACCATACTTTCAGGCCGGAGTCAATGGCCATTCGGGACCAGGATGAAAAGCTCTGTGTCAACATCGATGCAGTACTCGACGCATGGAATGGACACTTTACTATGACCTGCTTGGTGTTCATCATGCGTCACAGACTGTAGTTGAGTCACCTCAATTACGGACTGCGGAGATCTGCATTGAGGATCCGTTCCATGAGGAATTCACTAGGGCCATGCAGAGACTAAAACGAAACCGGCTACTTGGGGTGGACAGAGTCATTAATTCGGAACTCTTGATATTCTGAGGGGATACTTTGTGGAACTGTTTTGTCGATCTTGTTCGATTAGTAGTCTTGTAGATTAGTATGGCGAACTGAAGTTATGCCTGATGAATGGAAAGTAGACACAATATTCCCTGTCTTCAAGAAGGGAGACCGCTTGAAGTGTGAGAATTATCGCGGTATAGCTCACCTTTGTACAGCATACAAGTTATTGTCCTACATTATATTGGATAGAATCACCCCTCTAGCGGAGGACCTGGTTGGTGACTATCAAGGAGGATTTCGTACGAGTCGATCAATCACTTTACGTCTAAGGGAGTGAGGAGGCTCAAATATTTGAGTTTATCACTCACGATAACAGTGGCCCGATAACAGCAGGCAGTCGTGCTTTGTATCCTCTAGTATCCTCTAGGCCACTGCTAAAACTTATATACACCTATCAAGTGCCATGAAGCTGAAGCTTTACAAAGCGTTGATCAGGATCGTTGTTTTGTTTGGATGTGAACGGTGGCCGCTGGCGTATAAGTACGAAAGGTGTCTCCTTACATTTGAGAGAAGAGCCTTGCGTGCGATATACGGCCCAAAACTTGAAGTAGATCGACACCGTTGGAGCCAGATTGTTGACACAGTAAGGAGCCAGTAATGGCCTTTAAACAGTGTTTATTATTATTGAGTTCGACTAATATAACATTTTTATAGAACAATTTCATTTTATTTAAAGGTAGTTAGATTCGAAATATTCAGCCAAATTATTTATCTGAATTGAGTTTCGTTAATAATTTTTGTATTTAATTATTTTAGAATTCTGATTCATTGATTTTAATTATAGTTTGAATGTGTTTAATATGATAAAAAAAATCAATTTTTGAATTCTAGAAACTGTCTAGCACAGAGGGTTGAAAACAAAATTTTAATATTCGAACTTATTTTGAAGCACGACAGATGGTAAGAATGTCGTTAGCCCATCTGAAAACAAAAGTCTTTTCCAGAGATTCGAAAATTATTATAATAAAGAGAAATCCTCGCATCATGTTTAAGCCCATTGCATAATACATCGCCAATTCGTTACCACTTGTCAGATTAATTTTCTAAATTTTGAAATGTGCATCCACTGTATTTCCACTAAATATTAAACATTTCGAATTATCAATTCGCTTCTTAAAAACTTGTCAATTAAAATTTTTAGCAACCAATTTAAAATTCAGTGAGTCTACAATAAATTATCGCACGGGTTATTAATTTTATTTTATGCGTCCGTTTTGAGCAGAATCAAAAAAAATATCATGAACAAGCGCAAATTTAGAGATTTCGTAAAGATTAAGAAGAAAGTTAATAAATTATGAAAATCGAAATTAAATTGTAGTATTAAATAATAATATAAAAAAAAACTTTTACTCGACTATTAATTTATTAGGTAATCTCAAACTGTGGTGCAGTATAATACGACCTCATCGTAAATTACCTCGTGCGCACCTAAAAGTTTATAACACCAGATTTGTTTAATTTGTGAAAGCTTATATATGTATGTAGAACCGCGCGCAGACAAATTATGACTGATGAAGAAAGATAAAGATCTGCATACAAATATATTATATACATATTTATTAATCGTGATGATAGTGAAAGTAAACCGATTAATCTTAAATACAAAATAATTTAGTTTATGAAGCCCGATCAATTCAAGTTCATTTGTTGCTATATATATACTACAAAATTACAAATTGTTGTTTCACCTTCTTAAGTAGTTTGATTTATTATATGTATAGTTGCTTATATTTTTATAAAATAAAAATTGACCGAATGATTGGGGTCTGGTTTTTGTTTGGGAATAATTTAATTGATTTGATGCCAAATTGGTGTCATTTATTTTTTGTTGAAGCGATAATCGATATATCTAGATATGTGTCAGTCAAATCATTCATTGACTTTGAGAAATTGCTATTTTGATGTTTTAACTATAGGAAGATATTTAGTTTTGAATCGGGTTCAATGTAAATATGTTTTGGCAATGTTAAACTGATAGAGACACCTGAATAAATTTAGGAGTTAAGTGTGAAATCGTCATCAAAACCAATAGGCATTAAACTAAAAGTTGTGATTCTATTCTAACCGGATTAATTAAATTAACGCTTTTTGCTAAATTTACAATTATAAATTTGAGGTAGTTGAAATAATTTGTCATGTGACAAATATAAGCCGTATATTTCTTATCTGAAATGACTTAACTTCGATAGCGCCCAAATTATTTGTTCTCTATAAATGCCAAGAATCAAACTGTTTAATTGATTTATAAATACTAAAATATCACTAATCGAATGATGAATTTAAATAAATAAGGACGACTAACCATACCAGTGCAACGGTTTATATGCGGTTAAGCGAAAAATTGAGTTGGTATCAAGTTGGCAAATTAAACTTCTACACATTTTAATACAAAATTCAGTGAGTGATAAGCTAAACTAAGCTATTATGTATTTTACTTTGAAGCGTGTACTTTTTATTTTTCATTAATATGATGACTCTCATCAGACTCTTCTGGCACATTAGAGCAATAACATCCTGTTCAATCATTTCTCAAATTGTTAGTTGAAAAAATCGATGTGATTCTAACGTGAATTCGTGAAGATAATCCAAATACAAGAATACCTTTTCATGTAATTGATGTGGTATCATCCGGTGCATTAGCCGGTACATTGTTTGGGCCCCATTGCACAACCCAAATGGCATCACCGTAAACTGGTACAAAGGACGATCAGGGACAGTAAAAGCCGTTTTTTCTTTAGACTCCTGAGATAATGGGATCTGCCAAAATGCATCCTTTAGATCGATACTCGATATAAATGTGGTTTGATCCAATTGACTTAGGAGTCCGTCAACTATCGGTAAGGGATAAACATCCCTAGTCGTCGCTTAGTTAAGTTTACGGGCGTCTAAACACAATCGGGCTTTTCCATTAGATCTTCGGACTAATGTCACCGGGGAACTCCAGTAGCTTTTGGATTCTGCTGGATGGCAGGAGACACGGAATAATGACGCTGTTTGATGGGTTTAGCATCAGCTACATCGATATGATGATCCAGAAGTTTAGCACGACCTAAAGCCTAGCTGTTCAAAAAATGGAAATAATTTAACGACCTTTTAAAATATTTGCGCCTGTTGGGGACTTAATTTGTGCTGTATAATCTCATTTTTATTCGGTAGTTTCGAGATCATTTATTTCGAATATATCAGATAGTGCGTTTATTTGAATGTTGAACAGTCGCCAAAAATGTATACCCAGATAAAGTTCTTGTTGTAAATTTGGGATGATGTATAGACTTTAATAGTCTTTTCCAATCCGTTATGTTTAATGGTTGCATAAATGAATCCAAAAACCCTTACAGAATGTCCCGAAGCAATCTTAACCTGAGTAGGCAAATAGAATATCTTATATGCTGGGTTTTCCAAATATTTCTTACTATCAGCACCTAATGCCGTAATTGTTGCACCACTATTAAGCAAGCCTTTATATTTTTGCCCATTTAGATTAAAGCATACGTACGGCCGGCTATTATTGATATTATCGAAAACAGTTTCGGAAATAACTTCACGTAGCGTGCGTTTATCTTGCCAATATTGGCGAACCCGGTTAGGCTGCCCTTGCACGATTTTAGATTTTTCATTTTGGTTAGGATTGATAGACTTTGGTAATAATGTATTCTGAAGATTCAGGCTGTTTTTAGGGCTCTGGTCGACAGGCACAACCTGTGAAACCGTGGGTTCTTCATGAGAACCTAATTCTGATGCGTTGTTATTGGAAGATTTTAGATGGAGGCATCGGGTTCCCAGGAGCTCGAAACCGCGCAGATTGGTTTCCTGACCGCCTAAAACATTTCGGCTTTAAAATGTTCGCACGCCCACAACCAAAGGAAAATATTTTTGGTGGTTTAGAACAATCATTAAAGACATGTCCGATATCTCGGCAATTCCAACAGATTATCATGTTCTCGTGGGCTGCTGACTATTGCTGGTTCTTCCTGCGGTATTTCTTTGTTGGGCGTTTATTTCATCAACGTATAGGGAATGTACAGTGTCTGTTTCCTCGATCATGGCTTCGCTGATACTTTTACGTACACTTAGTCTCTCTGGTTTGTTAGACGGTGCGATTTCAGGTATCTTCTAATGCAGTGCAACTTGGATATATCGAAATTCGATGTTAAAAATTTGGGAATTTTAAATTTTAGAATTAGCGATTACAAAAAATGTATTTTTAAAACTTCAATATTTCACAAATTTGAAATAGAAATTGAAGACAAACCTTCGATTATGTACATACATAGAGTGGATACATGTTAATTTGGCCTACCAAACATATTGAAGAATTTGACATTTATTTTTAAATTTTGGTTGCAGTTTTAGAATTGTGCCTTATTTAAAATCGACGCTCGGGGCTTGTATTTTAATATTAAAATTTAAAAAAAAATTAATTATCCTTAATAAATTAAAATTTTACAAATTTGTGAAATTCAGAAGAACGCTTATAGATTTTTAAAATTATAATTTAAATTAAAAAAATAAGAGTTTTGGCTCAACATTTCCAATTTCAAACGTCGTTTTGAATCACAATTTTAAGTAAATTAAATTTTAATATTCAAAATTATATCCGAGCTGGACTTTAAGTTTAAAGGTGAGTTCGCGAGGTTGGATATATACCCTAGCTATTTACATTCGAGCTCTAAACCAATAAAATCACCAAAAAAATTCATAACCGTCGGATGTAAATAGCTCGAGTAAATATCCTACCTCGCGAACTCATCTTAAAGAATGTACAAATTAAGTAAATTTTAAAATTTCGTAAAATAATCTGAAACTACTTAAAATAATTTAAATTTAAGTTTTAGAATAAAATTAAAATTTTGATCTAGAGATATAGATAGAAAAATTTCCTCTAAGAGGTTCTCGATTTTGTTTTAAATTAAATTTCGGAAGTTATAATTTTATCAGATCGAATTTAAATTTTTGATTCTAATTTTATAATTTGGCAACAAGAATTTAGATTTTCATATTTATGTGAAATTTGTGTCTTAAGAAATTTTGGATTTAGATGTTGTTTAATTAAACTTTTTAAATCGTTGAAATATAAATTATAGAACTCCAAATTTTTTTAAGTTTAAAATTAAATTTTTTTTCATTTAATAAATTAATAAATATTTTAATTTTTAGAGAAAAATTATTCATTTTAACACCAAAATTTTATACACTTAAAGTGATCACAAATTGCATTGTTTATTTTAAACTTTCCAGATTCGAAATTTAGTAATTACTTGCTTTTAAATTCTAGATGAGAAGAACTGTTTGTATTAAAACTCTTCATTTTAACTTCGAAATGGCTATTTCTATCGGTTAAAAATTTCATATTCAAGAAACTTTTTAAAATTACAAATCGAAAATTTTAATTTTTAAAGTAAGAAATTTAAAACTTTTATTAAATTAAATATTCTTCAACTCTACTGTCAAATACCGCTTATTGCATTTAGTTATTGAATTTTAGCCAGGTTTCTCAATTTTTAACCATTACTAATGGTTTTGCCCCAAATTGTTTATAGTTATTATCCTAAAGGGGATGAACTGGCTAGGTACCATGCTAAATTCATTCTATCCAAAACCAAAATATGTGTATGTAGCCTAATATGTGTATGTAGTCATATTGGGCAAGGTAGACAGTGCTTACACCTTCTACTAAAGCGATACTAAAAAATTATGTTTAAACCTCAACCCAACATTATTTTATGTTGAACAATATTCCAATTTCCAACCAATCGACGTATCCCACCTTTGGATTGCTGATAAACCCGTATTAAATTTGGGAATTGATCCTTTTAAAAGTATTGATGTAATTTCTATAAACCAGTTTGTCTAGAGGCACCCATACTCTACGTATCGGATGGGCAAAATACATGTTATGTATTTGTGACATCAATAGCGTCACCATATTTAAACTCGCATTAAATTAAATTAAATTTAAATCTATTACATAATGGTACATTTTTAACTTGAATTAAACAAACTTTAATTAATTTAATGAATGAACCCATAAGCTGTATAAATATCATGTACATTTAAGGAAATACATATTAAAACCAAACTATGGTTATACAACGTATACACAGATTGATCTAAGATCAAAAAAATAAAAAATAAAGATTAATTAAATTAATTTATAACTAAATTATAATTACACGAGATAATCAAGCACACAGAGAGAAGGCAGAGGAAGTCACGAATCTCCGGCACACCTCCTCCATATAAAATACATTTACATGTAATGTATACATCATATGTTCATCATAAATTTATTCTAATTTTATAATGCATGCACTTTTTGCCTCATTTCAATGTCTTGTATAAATAGTTTAATTTATTCACAAAACATATAAAAAAAAACTTGGAAGAGAGGCAATCAAGTATGTCCATTGTATAGAAAATGAAACCGTACAAAAAAATTTTCATCTCACATAAAATTTTCATTACTCTTCTTGTGTTGCTAGATACATAGTGAAGAAAGAAGAAAACCATTACGAATACATAATTTTTGTGTTCGTTTTCTTCTTTCACGTAATCATAAAATATGTGAATGGAATGCTGTTCGTAATGTTTATATACGATTTCGTTTAGATTTGTTAAAAATAAAAAAAAGATTTTAAATTTTGGAATCTTTGGTTTTAAAAACTATCCATTCAACAACTAACAAAATGTTGTTTACGTTAACTATGGTAAACACTGGCTGTTTGAAGACTACATACGTATGCGTAAGAGTGGTTTAAAGCAGGAACATAATGTATGCACATAACGAGAAAAACATAATTAGAAATTGATTGATAACATCGCCAATTATGGAAGGTATGATAAATTTTGTTAATTTACCTTTGTGGATATACACGTACCGGCGACGTTGATGGGATACGACATTTTACCACAAACTGTATGTAAATTGATACCATCACGTTGCTTATAATTGACAGTAATGTCATTTTGACATTTAACTTTCTATACGTGTATATTGTGATTATAATTTCACTATTTGAATATTTTATTGATTTGGCTATCAGATCATCTCAAATTACATTATACTCGTAATCTCGTATTGTTGTCTTTTTGACCCGATTCTCATGAAGTCGATATCGATAAAAGATTAAATTTCATATTTTATATAAAGATCACAGAATCGCTACTGTGCAGCTGCGGTGTAATGGATTATATCTTAATAAATATATAAATTCTTGTATAAAGCGATAAACTTATGTACGTGTCGCGGCGATAAGAAAAGATGTGTATCATTACTTTTGTTTACAATTTTTATCTCACGAAAAGCGAAAATTTAATTATAAATAGAAACTAATTGTTGCAGGTTTAATAATAATGACAACAATAGAATTTATTTGTGTCAACCTACTTAGTCATAGTGGAATTTTCCTAATAAAATTTATATAGTGTTGCCAGGTGTTTGGTTTTCTTGTATTGTTCATAGCTGTTGCAAATGTTATCATAATCGAGCTGACATATATTGTACCCAAATAATTTTGCTTCCATCAATTTCTTCTAATGAATTAACTGGATTTAAAAACCAAAGCTTAAATTAAAATTATTGGGACAGCATTACTAAAGCATTTTAGTTAGTTAGTTTAGTTTAGAAAAACTATAGTTATTACTATTTAAGTATAAGAATCTTAAGCTTTAATTTCAATTGAATTTTACAAAAAGTTTGAGAATTGAGAATTTAATCAAATAATTTGAACTGACTAAATTAACTCAACTGTAATTGTTATTATTAACACTATTCTCTCGTTATCGATGAGAATTGAGAAATAGGGTCTGAATGTATCTATAACTTTAGTGGTCGGATGATCATTATACGATAATTTCAATAATCGTAATATACGAACTTTGGAAAAGTGACAATTATTCAATAAAAAAGCGAACTTAAGCCAGCTTCGTTGAAACTTTCGCAGTAACTATAATCTTTAGAAGTGCGATACATAAAATCTAACAATGCATTGACCTTATTAAATGCTTTAGAGCAATCTTAGAGCGATTTCATTTACCCTTTTTAACATAATAAATAATAACAGTTTTTAAAGGCCGGTACTGGCCTCTTACTTTATTTACAATTTGGCTCCAACGGTTTCGATCAAGAGCATGGTCTTCATACTGCCTTACATAATCTGAAGAAACCAAATCGTTCTCTACACCGTGAAGCCTTCGTAGCCTGCAGCGCTTTAATATCCTCGTCCACACTGTTATCGTTAGAGTGATACCGGAGCCCAAATATTTGAACCTCCCCACTCCCTCAAGCGTATAGTGGCTACTACTAAAAACCTGGTGTCCTGCTATTGTCCCTATGAATAGAGATAGCAATCTATGTATTTCGTTTTGAACTCATTGATGTGGAGTCCAACAGAAGCTGAAAATTCTACAAGTGGATCAAGTATTTCCTTCACTTTGTTACTGTTCAGTCCAATCACGCATATGTCATCTGCATATGCAATCACCTGATTGGACTGGCGATATAAGATGTTGCACTAAGATGTTTCAGTTTTCCGAAAGATGTACTACAACATGAGATTAAAGAGTATCGGGGATAGAGCATCTTTCTGTCGAACATCCGAGTTAACTGCAAAAACTCTCGATAGCCTGTTCTCAACTTTAACATATCATTGAGACTGTGTCACTGTCATTCTCCACAGTCGTACCAATTTTGTTTGTATTCCTTGGTACTCCAGGGCAGACCATAAACTCTCGGTTGATCGAGTCATAGGCCGGAAAACCCAGGAACACCTGAGGTATGGTGATAGATGTCTCATAATAAAGGGTGTTTTTTAAGCCCGATAGAACTTGAAATTGTAAAAAATATAACATCAACAATTAAATTGTAATTGTTGCTTGTCGATTGGTCTCACTCCATATGCGGCAATTTTGTTTAACGAACCCGTTAAGCCAAAAACGAGCCCCATCGCTGAACACAATTTAACGATAAGAAAACGGGTCATTTGCGAACTGCTCTAGATTGCAATCGGCGAATGAACGACGCAGATAATGGTCTCGTGGCTTTCAATTCCTGCACCAGCTGGATCTTGTACGGTTGTGGGCCAAGATCTTTGCGCAAAACTTTCCATGTAGTGGACGGACAGAACCCCAATTCCTGCGAACGACGACGAATCGATAAATTTGGATCTTCTTTACAAAATCTATCCACAGTTCGACGGATGGCTTGCTCAGATGGACGATTATGTACGCCATAAAAATCACGAAGTCGTCTATAAGTTGCTCGCATCGACTACTGATTTTCAAAGTAAATTTTAATAATTTCGTAGCGTTGTTCAAGCGTGAGACTGTTCATGGGGTGACATGTTCTACCATCACAATTTTCGATATTCGATGAAATATCACTGATTTCGATAAAATGGTATGTTGTATCATTTTCGACCATCACAATTTTCGACAATCTATCACTGAATTTTTTGCTTGTGATACACATAATAAACGAAAATTACTGACTTTTATTTGAATTTATTTGAATTAAATTACGTTAAAAATAATATTATTTATTTTTATTTTTATATTATAATGAAAGTACATATAAAAATTTCCAAATGTTCAATATAATATTGTATATATTATGTATATATAATTATCTCCATCCTCCCTATCAACATCGTGTGAAGTCGATATAGCACCAATAAATAAATTAGGATTCATGATATTCATTACTATAATTAAACAATTAAAGTCAACAATTGTAGAGATTTATAAATAACGTACTTACATTTATTATGTTTACAAGATAATTGACAGATTGAACAGTTGAAATACCTATTAAAAATAGATGTCAAACGTCATTTCATTTTCGAAAATATGTTCCTTTATAGTATCCATCGAAAATGGTACAACATACCGACTATCACTTTTTTCGATGCGATGTTCACTATCGAAGCGAATCGAAGTGATGGTAGAACATGTCAACCATGATGATTTGCCAGAGTATACTGAGATCTGCTAGAGTATATTTTTCATAAAAACTTAATTTTTTCTTTTATTGTTTACAATTTCAAGTACTATCAGGCTTATAAAAATACCCTTTATTTAGATTAAATCATCCGCAGTAAAAATACCTGATCAGTGAATGATCGATTCGGACGAAATTATCCTTGATAGTCACCAACCAATTGAATATAGGGCATATCGTGGCCACTTTCTATTCATCAGGCATAAATTTGGTTTGCCATACTCATCAAATAGTGTCGAAAAGACAGTTCCACAAAGTATCACCGCCGAATATCAAGAGCTCCGAATTAATGCAGTCCACTCCAGGTGAGCGGTTCCGTTTTAATCTTTGCAGGGCCTTAATGAATTCCTCATGGGATGGTGGCTCAATTGCAGTCAGTGACGCATGATGAAACCAAGCAGGTCGGAAAGTGTCCACTCCATGCATCGATTACTGCGACGATGTTAACACAGAGATTTCCATCCTGGTGATTGACAGGCCTGAAAGTATGGTGCAATCCAGTAAGCTCGACTGCGAGACAACACTCATTATCAAACCAATCATTCTTGGGTCTGGCTTTGACTATACCTAAAGTCTGTTGAGAAGCACTGATAACCGAAGTATTCAGTGCCTCCGAGACACAATTCACACAGTCAGACTGGCAATTAGCTTCCTCAATGCTGTCACTGACAAGATCTTGATACCGTTTCTTTTGATCTTCATTTATCAGACTTTCACAGTCGAAACGTCCCATGCGTTTCGCTGTGTTACCAGACTTGTACGATAATTTCCATCGTAGCTTAGAAGCGACCAAATGATGATCGATGCAGTGGTATTACGTATTTGGTTGCTGACCGATAAGTTCTCACAGCCTGCATAACCCGAGCCCCCCTCTTTTTAAATTAAAATGTGGTCAATTTGGCTGCGGGAGGTTTTGCGAGGATGGATGTTTCCCAAATGTATTTGTTTGTGTGGGAGGAATGTGCTTGCTACTCTAAGGTCGTGAGCAATTGCCCAATTGCAAAGTACATCATTATCTCACCAATATCGGTCGCAGTTTCGTGTCGGGAGTACGTATCTAAGTTTTATCACAAGTCGACTTGATTTCTGCCAGCTCTAGCATTAAAGGTATAGATCTGATCAGATCGTCCAAGTCATTGTAAAATGAGTCATGTAAACAAATTATAAACAGGTTGGCTAACTTCATGCGCAAGCGATCCAAAACAGCCTTCTTTACCTGCGGTCCAAGATCTCCATGGTCTCCACTTTTAGGCCAGCGAGTTTATTGAGGAGCAACGAGTTCCCGCTGATGCATGTGATTAGGCCTTCCAATGCTCCTGGATTCCTAAGCGACTGCACGTTCCACGTGCCGATCCTAAATCTCGTGTCCGGGCACTTGAGCGGGGGTATTGGCTTGACGGTATCCATTTTTTCTTTCGTTGATATTGCAAACAGTTGAGTTTTTTACGGATGCGGGTCGTCAGGCCAGCGATCCAACCGTTTAGTGGCCTCCTACGACAAACAAAGGATACTGTGGTGGTATTCTTAGAAAACACGTTCGTGCAATTTAGATTTACGAGACATGTAAGTGCCCCCCGACCGCAGGGGCCAGCATTTTTAACATATTGCAATTAAATCCCCAGCTAGGTTTGTTCATGCCACGAACTAGAATCATTCCATCGGAATGCACCTGTAACATGTAGATAGAATAATTAATTTTTTACTATCTGAGAGTTCAATAACCCTTCTTTTTAAAAATTTTAGTCAGTAAATCGAATGCATAAAATTACTAAAAATTCTGCGATGAATTAGCCCAGTATTAATTTATACATAATTTTGGCAGCTTTTCAACTCATATACAAATTTCCGTTTGAAAATTTTGTGATTCACGAACATTTTCACATCAATTTCCTTCCTTCCTCCTCAGCATAATTTACACATTATGAACATGACTAATTAAAACAAAAACATAACAAATTACCAGTAACATAAACAACAAATATAATACATATATCAAGCTAAATGTTATTTATAAATCCATTTTGACATCAAACGCGCTAACTTTTAAACGATGATGCGGGGGCCATTAAAAATTGGTTTAATTAACCTAAATGACATAATAAACATTTTCATCGGCCTTTCCATCGAATTTTTCTTTTGGAGTGTCATAAAATTTATGAGGACATAAAAATGATCTACATTTAAATTTTTGCAAAATAATTTTGATAAATTTCAAATATTTAACAATTTTCTTGAGTCACGTGTCAGTAGATGATGATTATTATGATGATTTTTCGACTAATCTTCCTTCTTGGCAAATTTCCATGCGTGGTGGTAACCATACGCGGCCAAATGATGACACGTATTATACAAAAATATTTTGTTTTGTGGTTTTATGTTATATTTCGATTGGATTGGTTCAGTTCTATTTGTATATATGTGAATTCGCGTTTTATAGTGGTTAAATTTAAATAAAAATTGTATATTGTGTGTTAAAAGACCGCGATGTATGTATGATGTTTGTATACAAACAATACATTTTGTTCGCTGTTGATATTCAAATATACAAATTAGATAACACATTATTACATATGGGGGCCGATTTGCATTTTTTATTTTTTACTATTTTACAGTGAGTCATGCATGCTATAAACCACACAGTGTAATTTAAAAATCTTCAAAATGATGGATTCGTATGAATGATTTTGTTATGAATAAATAAATATTGAAAATTACTAATCAAAGCGCAAAGTGGTTTTTAGTCGATGGTTTATGTTATATTTAACCAAAATTATTGTATTGAGATCACGTAGAATTTTACTGTATTTGTATAATTTGTATATAAATGTTATACATGGTGGAATCACAAAGTGTATCGTTTAATACTATATGGAGAAGCTTTTGTGTACACATTTATTAATGTCGCGTATCATACGTGTATTTACCTTTACGCGTTTTAATTTATTTTTGTTATCACAAACAAAACATTAAAATAAATATTTTTGTTATTTATATTAATATTTTTGGTGGGCTGTAAAAATGTTTATATTACCAGAATTTTATTTTAGTTCAGGGTTAACAAATTTTTTTTTTACTAAATATTAAACGTGCGCGCTAAATTGAAAAACACTTGAATACGTGAACTGAAACATGTTGCAAAAAGAATATTGGATTATTGATTTTGAAACGACTTAATTTATGACTTAAGAAATTAAATTTGCATCTGCGGTCGAAACCAATTCGTAAACTTAAATTGTTTTAATATCAAATAAATAATCAAAGTTTTGACTCTATCGGTTTTCTTGTAAATAGTAAGAGATTATTCTCGGAATTTACAATAGAAACAATTCAAGTTAAAGTTTATCTGGCGTATCTCGCTTTTTCTGATAAATCCTAAATGGTACCACAAATCAACTAATTTTATTGCCTACATTTTAATTATTGTTTTTTGAATTTGGGATTTTAACCCTGCAGATACGGATAAATAAATTTTTATCGCTTCATATACATACTTTTATAGTTTTTCAATGTGAGCATAATTGTTTGCGTTTAAACAATTTTGAATGGTACTAGAGCCCGTTTTTCTAGACAAATTTAAAAGCTCGTATATGAACATTTTCTATCGTAAATTCCCCCTCAAAAAATGCATACATTCACCTTGTCGTAATTTCCGGCCACCAGAATTGTAAATGTTCAATTATAACACTCCAATTGATCAATTGTTATGTAGACTTTCATTTTCCGAAAGTAAATTAATAAAGCTTGAGCAGTTTGATAATATCATGTGGTAAATTTTATTGAATATATAGTTTGAGCACATCATGTTTGATATCGGGGCTTTGAGGATTTATTTTTCGAATTTTGACCAAAAATAAAATTTGAATGAAATCGAATACCACCGATTGTATTTTATTTTTGTATATAACAGTACATACATAGTTAAGAAACTTTAAAATAATAAAAGCATTAAAATTACATCAAAATTCTTTAATATGTAGAATCAAAAAATTTTATCAAAAGGAAAATGAGTAAAATGCGTTTTGTACGATGTGTGGGACTCTCACCCACCAAAAACCGCCTCTTTGCCATACCAAATATCCATCCCCGAATTACTTTTGCTGTTACGTCAAGGTGGTGTCTCATAAATTGCCTTTCTAGGTTTTGCCTACTAGACGACAGCTTTCACCTTCTGTGGTGGTTATCAATTTCTGGTTTCTTTTCTTGTAAGATCGATTCTTCGAACCACGCAACAGTATCCCAGTTGGACTTGCCCATCTTGCCCATCGTGCGTAGATACTTGCAAAAGTACGCATGTCCCTTAAGGAATTGTGTTAAGAAGTAATTTACTTCGCTATGTTTCCCATCCATCCACGCGGACAGGTTTCTAATCAGCCTTTTTGTCCGTCTATCGCGGCTCTCGGACTGCCATCTCTCCTGCCAGCAGTGCATGATATGTTCTCTGGCTGCTTTTGCTTCTACGACGCCATGACCGCTTCTGGCATCATATATGGTTTTATTTTCTTCCGCCAGTCGATGGGGACCACTCCAGCGATTACCAAGCCGTAGGTTCTGATACAGTTCTATATGAGCTGCAGATCTTTGGTGCCCCCCGACGCTATACCGTCGTCATTTTTTGCAGTATAAATCCTTTTTGATAGTGTGTGTCCATATTTCACATCCATACAAGAGGATGGAGTTTGTGACTGACATTAGAAGTCTCCTTCTTCCGGCCGTTGGACCTCCAATGTTTGTCATCAGTCAGCTCAGAGCAAGGGTTTTCTGATGAGCGCTTAACTTATTTTCCAAAATTGAGTTTTGTATCCAGGTGTATCCCCAGATGTTTGACTGCCGTGTTGGGCTGTATCTGCTGGTTTGCTACCTGAAACAGCACGTCGGTCGCAATTTGTCGTTTCGTAAGCAGGACTACTTCCGTTTTTTCTATTGCTAAGCTCACACCGTATCCGGTTAGCCAGGAGGTAGCTCTTCTCAATACTTGGATGAGCTTGCATTGAACATAGTCTATGTTCTGGGCGACTATTACTGCTTCGCAATATCATCTGCACCCTACCATGAAGGTGTCGTCTGGCATTTCCATTCGCAGGATGCTATCGTATGATGCGTTCCATAGTTCAGGCCCTAGAATAGACCATTGGGTGGCACCACCTGTGACCTCTTTACTGCATTGTCCTTCCGTGGTCACGAACAGTGACCTTGGAGTTAGCTGTCCATTATCTGCAAAAGATAGTCTGGTACACGGAAAGCGGTTCATAACGCCGATAATATATCCGACCATCTCCCCGAATTAAATGCGTTTTTAACATCCATTGTAGCCAGTAACACTAGCTTCCTTGAATATAGTAATTCCCTTTTTGTGCTATAAGGAAAGCTCTCTCAAATTCTTCTATTCTACGCCAATAGTATAAATCGACCCTTCCTAAAGCCGTATTGCTTATTTGGTATGCCCTCTGAAGCTGTATCTATACTACACATTTTGTTTAGGTTAGGTAAGGGTGGCCGTTCTAAACGACTAGCATAGACACAAAATTGGTCCGTAGCTGTACCACATTCGAGTTTCCTCCTCTTCACTCGCTAAACCATCCTGAGCTTACCAAGAAGCGTTTAAAGTCCCGGATCTCGATCTTACTAAGATCCGTGAGGTCGTTCAAAGGGGAAGTTCCCATACATTTTATTCTGCTCTACGCTAGACTAGGACTGGTGCAGAGCAGATGGAGCACATTTTTCTTCTCCTCCTCATCACTACAGCTGCGACAGAAATCGTGGGCTGGGACACCCAGTCTGCTCGTATGTATTCCAATGAGACAATGTCCCGTTATAGCTCCCACGACCATACCAATATGGTGCGTCGAAGCGATATCAGTTGGCCTGATCTGGACCGATCAAATCCAGGCCATATCTGCCTGGTTATTACACACAAACTAGCGTTAGACCATCTGACGTTCGTTTCTTTTATAGCTTCTTCCTGAAGCAGCAGTTTACACATTTTGTTTACTGGGACCAGCCATTGCGTTCTCCATGCTTTAGGCAAAACCCCTTCCTCGAGACAACGATTGTACATATTTAGGAGTACCTCCGGGTGAGATCGAGCTATCATTTTCATGACTTCCGTGGGAACTCCGCCTGGACCTGCTGCTTTATCATTTTGAAGAGCGGCGATGGCTTACTGAATCTCTTCCACCGTGACAACTGGTACACCCTCAGGCTTATCGGGGCAAGGTGGCCGGTTGTCGTTTGGATGATCCTGGATAATGGTGTTTACAATATGCCACGTTTGAATTGCTTCCATCACTGGGCTGGGCGCTTGTGATCTTAGCTTGCGCATCACAATGTTAATAAATAAGAATTTTAAGATAATAATAAAATCTTGATAAAAGTATTTACTTGGATTATTTTCTCTGTCTTTAATTGACAAAAAAAAATGTCCATTCCTAATGTATTATCCTAATGTCCATTCCTAATGTAATTTTTAGATTCAGCTCGCGTTATTTATGCACCAAACATGATTTTCGATGGCTATCGTTTTGCTATAGTAGGCAAAGGAAGAAAAAAGAAAACAATTTTATTATTGTTTACCTTTTTACTTTCTTTGCCTACAAAAGCAAAACGATAGCCGTTGAAAATAGTAGGGGGAACTAAATAGTAGCGGCCCAGATACTACATTTAGCCAACCGTAAGATTTGTTTATAATTAATTATGCTGTTCGATAAAATATGCATGCAGTAAAGAGGTACAAAAACCCTTAAACGAGGTTCTAATTGCTTATATTTGCATGAAATACAAGCCCTGGCAATTTCAATTCGTCATAACAAACTTCTAATGTCCTAAATTGGATGATGTGGGCTTGTATAATATGTAATTTCAGTAGGACGATATCACTAGCCACACTGCGCGAGTATCAATAGCTATTATGCGAACGAATTTCCTAGGATGTATTATCCCACGGAACAATTAAGTCAAATGACCTCCAATATCGTACGATTTAACCACATTGGACTTTTTTCTATGACGTGAAAATAAAAGTAAGATCTTTGCCAATAAGCCCGAGACGATTGCAGAGCTGAAGGACGAAAACAGATGCGTTATTAATGATTTGCCATTTTCTGTTTACTGATTTTGAAATTATGTTAGAATACAAATTAAATACTTTATGAATTTTCAGTTTCAGAATAGTAAATTTTAGGATTTTGAAAAACGGAATTAAAAATTTCAAAATTGACGTATATCACGAATTTCAGCATTTATAAATTATCTAATTTTGAATCAGATTTCTTCGAATGTCTAATTTCGAGAATAGAATTTTTGAATCATGTTTTGAGCAGCGCATTTAAAGTATTTAATTTAGCAGAATAAATTTTTGATCATCGAATTTTAAACATTCAATTTACATTCAGAAATTTTAAATTTAGTGAGTCTGTGGCTCAAATCATTTTACAAAATTCTAAAATAATCTGGGAAGAATTTGGAAATTTCATTCTTGCGTTATACTGTATCGCCATGTTAATTCCAATTTCTCATAATAAATATTGATAAAATATTACAAATAATCACCTTATCAAATGGAAAATTTCAGAATTTTTCGTTGCCCAATTTGGCCAGATAGTGCAATCAAAATAAAACACTACCCCCTCTAATCTGTGCTCTGTGTTATTTCGCATTATTTCAAATATACATATTTACCTTTCGTGTGACAAAAGCGACATTCGAATTTATTTTTTTATCATCATACGGGAACGAACAATTTTTTCTGTTTAAATACTCTGTGGGACGTGTGAAAGTGAATGTTATGTGCGTTCAATTTTTCATTTTATTTAGTTAATTTGTATTTTCATGTCATCAATGTACAAAGTTGTTGTTGTTATAGGATTTTTCTATATTTGAATTTTTCATTAATGTATATGAATTCTATGTATGTATGTATATCAAACATGTGTTTTTTTGAATGTACATACATAAGATAACAATTTTGTGTGGATGTGTGTGTGTGGTATGTTCGCAACTGGTTGATTTTTCAGTACATATAGTATAACAACAGCAACAAATAATGTATTTTCCATTTCGTGTGAAAATTGAATTAATTTATTTGTTTGATTTTTATTACTGTTTTGCGCGGTTCGGTAAGTTGTCTGCATACACTTTTATTACAATTCTTGATTTGTGTTTTGTCATTTCACTTTCTTTTTATGAAACTTATATTTTACGCGAGTTTGTGAAGCCAAAAAAAACCGCGCTTATGAGTAGTGGATGGCTGATTATTATGTTGCTTGTGCTCTACTACTTGTTGTTATTCAATTAAAAATTATTTTAGGTGAAATCTAGCAAAACATTTTGTATACAGAAATGGAATTTAAAAAAAAAAATGAAAATGAACAACAACATGTTAGGTAATTGGTGGAAATTGATTTTTTCTGTTCCTTAAATGTATACTGTAAACACTGTTCATACGAGTGTGTATATCGTATCGCAGTATGGTGCATATGTGTGGTGGAAATTCTGTTAGATTACGCGTTTAATTTGTGGTATTTAAGTAATATCGATGTTTGTTACGAATAATTTATATATTTAGCAGATTTTTTGTGAATTCGTTGTATAATTATAGAGTGTAGCGGATTTGATTGAAGTATGTAGGTCAATCCAAAATTAATTTTGCACAGAGATTTTTATCTCATTATCGTATAGCATCACGTATCATGTGTATTGAAAACATTTTATGTATTTTAACTATATATGTATTTAATAATTACGTTTAATTTAGTCTAAATTAAACAGTAGGCAATTCGCGCTGCTCACCTTTCAATTTGGTTAATCTTCATATGTGGTACATTCGTTTATTGACTTGACAATAAATCGATTAAAAATTAATTCAAATCATTTCGAATTGCAAAGTTTGTTTGTTTATTTAAACGTTACATACTTAATCATGCAAAACAAAATGCTAGAGTAATGGAGTTCCAAAAGTCACACCCAGAATGTCAAGAAAAAATGTCTGAACAATTTATCGGAAATGAGTTATTTGACAGAAGAAAAGTCTATAGAAATACTAGTTTATCCCAAAATATAATATCCCAACATGTTAATTTCCTTAACATATCCAAGGAAAGACCACACTATAATTTACGTCAAGTTGCTTATACGGTTGGCTCCAACGTACAATTAATGTTACAAACCCTACCTCAATCAAATATGTAAAATAGTGACATAATCATCAATTTTCTGTGGTTAAGATGTTGATCGCTCGAATTCAGTTTGATTTGAATTTTGTGGGTTTTCTGGTTATGTATGTGGTTTTCTCGTTTCGCTTCATATCTTTTCGGAGTAATATTTAAATTCCAACTTTTGATTTTCTTTGATGTATATAATGTTAGCCCAGGAATCATCCCAGAAAAACACACCATAGCTATAGCGACATTTTTATCTCAATTATCAGCCCAGGATTAACTTATCATCCTATAATTTTGTCCCATCCCAGGAAAAATATGTTCTAATGTCTCGATAGTTTCATAAAACTATCATCCCAGAAAATCATCACCATCTCAATATCCCGAAAAAAAGATACACAAATAAGTATCATTAAAAAACGTAAATCAAGTATTAAGTCGGATTCAGAAAAGATTGTGATAAAGTGATGTATGAAGTCGAGTGTTTTTAAACTTAGCCAACAAAAACCACTACTTCGAAACACTCGAGCCAATGTCAGACTAGCTCGGGTATTTTTTAAATTTGGCATACTAACATCAATTTATTCTGTTCGTTTCAAAAAACTTTCACGGTCGTGAGCGACCCAATTTAGCTTTAAGCTAACCATTTCATAAATTTTTAATTATTTCACCAGTCCCATCGTCTTCAGAGCCAATTAGGGGAAAGTGTTGGATTAGTTCGGGTGTTTTTTAAGTTTGGCCTACTAACACCAATTTATGCTGTTCGTTTCAAAAAGTTTCTTGAGTTGATGTACATTTTTCATTCTTCTGGGATAAAATTCTGGGATAACTTTTTATACGTTCTTCTTTGTGGATTGAATTTTATATATTTTCGATGCTACCAAAATTCCATTGCGAATCAGATCTTAATAATTCTTGGACGTTTTCTAATCGGATAACACAAACACAACGACGATTTGGATGTTTTTAAGTTTGGAAATAATTTCTGGGTCCAATGAAAAGGTCGTGTTTACCACAGCCATAAATTAGCCGTAATTATACGAAATTGGCATAGCAAATGTCACACCAGTCCAATCCTTTGACATACTTAAAAACGAAAATTTTGCAAAGTAAAGTCAATTTTGAAAGGTACTTCCCTCACAAGTTGAAATTAATATCTTTTTATTAATGGAATCTATAATTCCCAAGAAGACATTAAATCGAAATAAATTGACTAAAAAGGCAAACATCAAAATAATTGCAAAGTAAATTACTCATTTAAATGAAACCAATTTTATCGTTCGTTCGTTCTTTTGAACAAAAACTTTGAATTTTCCATAATTTGTTGCGTTCGCTTTTGTTGTTGTTAAATTGAAAAAATAAATGAAAATATAAAATACAATTTATTAGAATTTAATGTAATATAATTCTGTATCAGTCATTAAAAAAAGCAAATTGAAAATATTTCCAATTCGAGAGAAAAATAAAATATTTTCTTTTCGTATATAAAATCAGTAAAATTAGATTCATGTGAATGGGTTAATTCAATAATATTCTAAATATCTACACAAGAAGAAATTGGTTTGGTTTGGGTACAAACTCAAATAGAGATAGATTTTATATAAATATAAATTGATTGAATTGAAATGGTAAATTATTTGTTCATCGTTCAATTAAATTCAATTATATAGAAAACGTTTTATATAAAGAAAACAATTTTATGTTTTGTTCCATAAAGTAAGTGTGTACATATATACTTTGTGTACAGTACTTGTACAAACTAGTTAACACAAAACGAAAATTGAATGCATTACAAAGATTTTATCTTAATTAAATTAATACAATTTATGTTAATGGTTCAAATAGTATGTATTCCGCGAGATTGCAACGACTGGTGGTTGGTGGTACAAATACAACCTACATATTTATATTTATACGAGAGCAAGGTTTTATTTTTCAATCGATCGATCATTCATTACACTATTTGATTAGATTTGATTTTATATATTTTATTTTACTATAATGGAACCCATTAATTACGTGCTGATAATGAAGAAATATATTATAGACCGTATGTGGTCACAGTTGTGCAAATATTGGATAATCTAAGTAAATAATATTCGTATACTTGGTAATTATGTAATCGGATGGTATTATCAGTTTGATTGTGTCACACATTGCAATCTATTCCAATGTACCCTTGATGCTTGACCTCAATTTAAGAAAATATTAATCATATACATATACAACATTTGGGAAACCTAACATCGTTATTTTCTTGGAAAATATGTACAGGACAAAAAGATAAATAAATAAAATTTTGTACATTTTGTAAATACTGAACACCCACATACCCTAGATATATGTATACCAACTCTTATTATAAAGCTAAAGTATATAACTGTGTGATATACATTTGGATTCGATTCCTTGAAGCATGTTTTAATTTAAAAAAAAAATCTGAAAAATATCAGGCTACATACGATTTTGGGATTATTATGAAAATATCCGTAGGCTATAGAAATGTTTTTTTTAAAATTTTTCCTAAAATATTTACTGTCTGACAAAATAATCAAATTTTTCTTTCAGACAGTTTAGTTTTTTGTGAAATTTGAGTATAAATATTTTCTACTGTTGGGTAAAATTAAGATTTTCATTTACATCATTTGGCTGACGTCTGTTTCATACACAATTGCATTGAATTCAACAATGTCACTTCGTCTATTAGTCTAATTTTGATTTGTATGAAGAATTGTAATTCTTTCCGCTCGATTCTTGTATTCTCAATTCTTCACAAATTTTAATTAAACCACAATTAAATCGTGCGTATCAATCAGGTTCAAATTAGTTTTAATAATCTTTTAATTTCGATTGTATTCAATTGGCTATAAAGTAATACAGATTTTATTACTTGATTGAAATTTGATTGTAATTTGAATTGAATTTGAGTGAATTTTGTGCCTAAATTATTTATTACAATTAATTTTTTTTTTCTATTCCAGGTGAACTTCTAATTGGTTCATCACCTTCATGTGGTGTCATCTTAAATGGCTCAGGCGTTCTCCCACACCATTGTACATTGTATCGTAGTGAAATGAACGAAGTCACATTAGTGCCAGAACCGGAAGGACGTACACTCGTCGATGGTACTAAAATCATTGATGAAACCACATTGTCCCAGGGTGCTATGCTAACGATAGGCAAATCAAATTACCTGCGATTTAATAATCCAGCTGAGGCACAGCTTATTAGATCGACAATGGGTAGTAATGAACGAATCTCAATGCCTCAAATTGATTTTACACAAAATTCGTGTAGCTCGATTGATAGTGGTGAGTAGTTTTTATTTATAATACAATTGTGGTTTGTACAAGTTTATAATGGTTGAATATTTTTTCTAATAGGCTCGCCCGAAGAAGTATTCCAAAATCTCAACGATTATTTACAATTCGAATCTCAAAACTATACAAGCCAATCACCAACGACAATTAGTAATAAACAATTTCCCGAAATGATGATGATGAACGGTGGCGGTGGTGGCTACCATTCGCCAACAAATTTAAATAATCATTCGCCAAAAGTTTTTACAGCCGATTCGGTCACGGTGAATACACCGGCTAAGGATGTGCTCGGAACCAAGTATAATAATTTTGCCAAGAACTTATCACAAAATCACGTTAATTTCACACATAATAGTATTAACAATGTTAAATCACCACCACCATCTAACTCGCCATCCAACTCAAGCTTGAATGTGCTAACTAAAATCAATAACAATTTGAATACGAACAGTCATCATCTACTTAATGGTAGTGCTAGTAATATACATAATAATAATTGTAATGGTAATAGTAACTGTAACGGTAAATTGCAACCGTTTAGTACATGCTACGATCGGTATCCTAAGCCAGGAAGTTATGGTACGCTTCAGGTATTTCCACTTAATGGAATTAATTTGAATGGATGCTCGGAAAGTGATACGGAGAGCATGAAATTGATTGAAGAGCAGCACAAAAAAGCGCAGTTTGAACGAATGAAGGAAGAAGAATTACAACGTTTGGAACAGGAACGGCTCGAGGAAATTATAAAAATGTGTTCGGAGTACGAGAAACAGAATTCGTCGAAAGTGCTGCATTCACCGCTCGTTCAAAATCGTATCAAAACTAATGGATCACTACCGCGAGAGAATGGCAAAAAGAATTTTATCGATTTAAATTCGCCAAGTTCGTCCGTATCATCGTCGAATAGCAGCACCCAGAATGTATTTACGTTCGACGAAACACGAATTACACAGACGTCTAATCGAGTCGTCTCGGGTTACGAAAATGTCATGTTTGTTCCCGATTATAATCGTGATAAAGGTCGAATCGAAATAATTCCACAAAGTCCGCGTAATAAAATCAAAACTATTGCTCAATCTCCACCGCAAAGTACGAACGGGTCGTTCGAAGATCGACTCAGGCAGGAGATAAAAAATTTGCGTGATAATAAAATTAATTACGAGACGCTTGAACCGCACATCGAGGATTGTGATTTGACCAAGCTGAAACGGAACCGGGATATTACGTTGAATCATATTCGAGAACTGAAGAAACAGATTAGCGAGCTTCAATGTCAGGAGGATGAGGTTTTCCGCGAATTTGATCTTGAGAAGGTGCTGGTCTCGGCCGAATTGCAAATCGAGATTAAGCAGCTCAATGAGATGGAGGCAAATTTAAAAGTTTTGAAAACGAGAATTCAGAGTTTAGAAGCTCAGCGGAACGCAAATCGGGTTATGCAGGAGACGCAACAAGCTCGGCTTAAGCAGAATATTAGTATACACGAAGATCAGATGATCGGGTTGGAGGAATTGATCAAAACTAATAATGATTCAACCACATCAATCCGTGATGAGATGAACTCAACGATCGAGTTGCTCGAAAATGATCGGAAACATTTTGAGGATCTTGAGTTTCAGTATCTCGAAGAAGAAACGGAATGGTTGGCGCAACGTGAAGAATTAAATAAAGAGCTGAAAGTATTGCTGTCGAGTATCGAAGTGAAAACGAACGAGATTAAGTCGCTCGAGAAATCTGAGCTGCTTAATCACAAATGTGCGACGAACGATACAAAGTTGCTCGAAGATAACCTATTCATCTTGCTCAAGGAGCTCGAAAAGTGTCGCGAAAATTTACGAAAAATCGATAAGAAAATATTCAATCTTATCGGTGATATGGACGATGAGGTGTTAGTGAACGATCCCCAATACGAATTTACCAAAATAACGAATAAAATCATGTACGGATCGAACGAGATTCTCAGTATGAATAATCACAAGAATACGGCGATCTCTAACATTATGTCGAAAAGTGTTAACGAGAATTTAATTTTTTCGAATAACAATATCGAGATGGTCCAAACCAGCACACCATTCAAAAAAAGCTTATCGAACGATTCCCTAAATTCAAAATCGACGACGTCATCATCGTCATCGGGGCGAGCACCAGTTCTGTTCCAACGGGAGAATTCGGCCGAATCAGATCCGCTACTCAAATTGAAATACAATTTGAACTCATTGAATTTGTCACTCGAAAGTGATGATTTCGAGGTAAATCCACTTGATAAGCGAATGCCGTCACAAGACGATATCGATCGCATAAGTAAAATTCAGCTTGATGCACCCATTACGACGACACAGGGTGCAAGTTATAAGGTAAAAGAATCGATTAAAGAAATTGAACGTAATCGTCAGTTATTATTGACACAGCAGGGAACACACGTCATTGAACATGAGCGCCAGAAAATGACCGAGCTTAAAAAGAAAAGTCATGATGAGGCACGGGCGCAATATATGCAGAAGCAATGTTTCGAGAACGGAGATGAAAGGTAATTTCACGCACTGTACATAAATACAAATACATATACCAATCCAAGACACTAATCGTATCCATTGTACAAACCATTTTTTTAAAACCTAACAAATGTCAGTATTGCTCATCTGTAAATATTTATCGTATTTACCGTTCTTATCAGGGAAATTGTTTAATCTTTTTTGGTTTTATCATCGTTTTATATAAATGAAAACTTATTTACATGCTAATTATTTGATTATAAATTGCAAAATATAATTAAATGCACAGAGTTGAATTAGGATATTTAAGACACAAACTTATAGTTTTCCCTATTCGGATGCAGATGTCTCGCAGCGCATATAAAGAGAATCTTGTGCAATTTTCAATTCCACGATAAAAATATGTTATAAAAAATAGAAATCAAACTACATTTGTTTTAATTAAATATAATTATAATGGTAATGATTTATAAAATCTTATAAAGTTTCATGTATGTATTGTGCATATTATATACAACACACTTGTATACAAAAATATTTCATCGTAACGTAATACGATACTTTAATTGCGATAAGAATTTTTATATTTTTATTTTTTTGTAATGTAATACACTGGAGTTTAGTCTTAACACAATCGTTAAATGAAAATAATGTAGTTTATTTGGTTTTCAGTTTTGTTCAACAACAAACACTTTTTTTTTATCAGTTTGGGTGTCTCTAATCTGATAAAACGCGTGAGGTTTCGACGAAATATTCACAAATTGGATATTATGATGGATTACATGCGAATTTATAATTTAATTTGTTGGTAGATTTTTTAACATTTAAAGTGGCGAAATAGTGCTGTGTGTAATTAATGTGATTTTCTATTTTATTTTTTGTGTTTTGTGTCTATTTAGCTATCGGAATAAAGATTCAGGATTGGAGGTGCACCAGCTGAAGGATGGATTTGGAGATCGAAATGAAAGGACATCATTGAAAAATCAAACAAGTCCAAGTAATTCTAATCAGGTGAGTGATCATGCTCTATTTTGTATGTTCTTAATACATTGATCTGTAAATGTAATTACCATTTTATATGTGTATGTTGAAAACAAAGAATTGAATTGTTTGAAATTAATTAAACCAAATTTATCTTGCGTGGATATTATGAAATACTATAAATTTCATAAATTACCAATACCAAATCATATACCTACATACACAACAAACAGACTAAAGAGAATTTGTGAAATGATCACGATCTAAACATAAATTATTAAAGTAACGTAAAGTAAGTAAAGTTTATTGTGAGATGTGTAGATAAATTGTCATTGTGTATTGTATGTAGTTTGAATTTTGCTCCACTCCAAAAGTGTAGATCGTTTTGATGATCGAAATTATTACAACAGCACTTCAAAAATAAATGTGTAATTGAGATAATAAATTATTTGTTATCTAATTCTAATTGATTGAATAGTTACAGTCTTCTTACTGTTTGGTGGCAGTTTTAGGTTTTTTTTATTGCCGTGGAATTTACGATCATCCTTGCCAAGTACGTTATAAACTTCTAAAATGACGTTTAATTATATTTTTTGATGAGCTAAATTGATATAATCAGAAGAACACAGGACTTATTGTTCATATTGAAGGGATTATTTATTAGAGCATCCTACTTTAAGTATTTGTTGATTTGTTACCAGCAATATATGGAAATAATTCACCTTGGCAGAATAAAATTCAAATAAAATATGTTTGAACCTTAAGGAAATAAATCATCAACTTAGTATATCCAAATCTGAGAAAGTGATACAAATCAATATTAGCTCGATGTTGTTTATGTTTAGTTGTTAAATTGCTTCAACGAATTCTCTACAAAATTTGCAAATTTGACATTTTCAGCTGATTGAATTTATTGTAAAGATTTGAAACTGTTTGATTATTGAATACCATTAGCGATTTTTATCGTGGCATTAATTAATTAGCATAATGATTATTGCTGTTGTGTTTGGGAAAGGCTGAGATTTAATGATTGGCAAAAGAGCAAATCGCAAATAATCAAATTAAATTTCAAATCTAAATTCTCGGACGTTTTATTTTGATCAATATTTCAAATAAGAAATTATTGTAAATTAAATTAAATCAAGTTTAGAAAGTAGGAATGGCACGAACACCGTAAATTTCCTTTTGGTTTGTTGATGTTGTATGTCAAAATATATAAATATTTGTGCCCCGCAATCAAAAATACACAAATTCTTAAATATAATTTAAATTTAATTCTCATTCATAAATCAATCGAATTAATAAAAAAAACTTAAAACTTAATAAAAAATCATTACAAATTGCCGTCTCAAAAGAAACATTACAATTCGAACGAAATTTTTAAGAAATTAAAAAGAAATCTACCGATTAAAGTTTTAATTTATTTTTGGCGTGTATCCAAGAAAAAATTTGTGAAAAATTATTTATGTTATTTGATGTTTGTTGTTGTTGGTTGGTTATTTTCTAATAAGTGTTAACGGGTTTATTCATAAATTTCCAGCGCGTATAATTATGAGTCTCGTTGAAATTAATGTGCGTGTATGTCTCGTGGTTAAAATTTATCGTACATAGTCTGTACTCTATACGTCTATACTATTATACAACAGTATATAAATATTTCTATCGACTAAATTTACTTTGGGGTGATAAGAAATGTCAATTAGTGTAGCATTTCAATGATAACATTTATTTATATAAGCTAAGCTTTAATCACAGTACGCTGTTCTCAAGTGGTGGCTATATGATCGTCGATAAGTCGATAACGAGGTTAACCGTAACTGATTTGTTTGAATGTTATCGTTAAAAATTATAGTTGCTGTACATATTATGTCACTGCAGACTATCCTTAATTAGGTGTGAACTTTTAACAATCCGCGGGTATTTTATGGCTTTCTTTTACTTGGAATTTAATGTTTGTGAAACGTCATACAAATTGTGCGCGATAAAACGATCATCCTACACTTGCTCTGCACTTAATACAATACAATATCATAAACGTCGATCATTTAACAGCCACTAATATCCGTTAAGTTGTGCGATCGCGAATTAAATAGACTTGGCATTAGGAATCTGATAATCTGCGTGTATTCTACATAGTTTTAAAAGTATGTGGAATATTTAATTGGGTGACAATTCAAGTGCCCTATAAATTCTCGCCGTGTCTATTGTGTCTTAAATAAATAAATAAAAAGTATAAAATTAAATTAAAACATTTTAAAAATAAACTCGCTTGTTATTTTTTTATTTATTTTTAATTTTATTATTTTTATTAATAAAAATAAATATTTTTAATTTATTTATAAATCTGTAGATACGTACGAGTACAGCTAAAGACTGTTTGACGTCGGTTTTTTTTTGTGGACGACCGGCGAAGACATTCGTCAGGCTATATACAGTACCACGAGATATATACATACATTTTGTGTATATAGAAACGGTATAAAAATTTAGGTTATTGTATTGGGCGTGATTTGTTATCATTCATTTTTATGTGCACGTCGATTAATGGGTGTCACAACTAGTGATTTATGGCAAATTTTGGCAACATGCAAATAAAAATCGTTTGTTGTTGTAAATTGAAATTTATAAATTTTTGGACACAATTATGAGATTCTCACTCTACTATAGACCAATCTTAAATTGGTCACACGGTTTATCTATTTCTTGATTTATGTTAAAATCGTTTAATTTGAGTATAAAACAAATGTCCATATCGCGCGACCTTGATTAGCACTCAACCGTATGGGACGCGCGGATTAAAGTCTAAATTATTTGATTAATTGTAATTGAGTGAGAGAGTTTTAATTTTGAATAATATTCTGTTTGTATAAATATTATTATGTTTGTCTTTAATTTTTTTTAATTTGATGACAGAAATTTTATGTTTCTGTTTATACAAAAAAAATTAAAAAACTTTAGGCGATAAGCTTTCATCAGTTTTTTGATTTGGTTTTGTTGTTTTTTTATTTTCGATTTTATTTTTTATAAATAAACAATAATATAAACACGAAATACTATTAAATATTTATTTTGGGATATAATTTTTAGTCAATTTGTCATTTGTTTGTCACGGTGAGTGTTTGTGAGTGAGTGAAAATAATTTGAACGTTAGTTTTAATTTTTGAAGGTTATGCGATTTACATTTTTGGGGCATTAGCTGTTGTATCAGTATTTATTTTTTGAGATTGAATTAAATTTTCAGAAATGATTATATGCTCACAACAAATGAACAGTGGTCATGTAAACAAAAATTACTCAACATGAATAGATTTTCCGATAAATTGTTATGAACTCGAACTCTCTAATTCTCCTCCTAATTTAAAATTTGGTATTAGGGTTTTCCGAAGTCATTTTTCATCACTAATGAATGATTTGTTACAGTGGCGTCCAAACTATAAACGGCTTTACTTTCAATTTCTTTTTAATTTTTTTTAATTCAATTTATTTTCATTTAATAAATTTCCTCACGTATGTGCAATTGTATCTAGAATACCACTGTTGAACCAATTGTAAGAACATATGTAAGTTTTCCTCAGTTTAATTAAATAGCTGTAATCCTGTTTTCCCAAAAAAAAAAAAAAATTTAGTCAATATTTTAATTTTCTATATGACGGGATTGTCTGAGTATCCGCCGTACTAGCTCTATTTTGTGTGATACCGGATACCCCTTCAACCTGGCCATGCTTGTTTTGCAGTCGCGCATGGGTCTTCCATTTTTATGTCGATTATTATGCTAGTTATGGGCTGTAAATAAAGCAAATACAGAACAAAGTCTCTCAATCGCGTATTTGTTAAGTTAGGAACTTAAAAGGATCTATATCATCACAGATTACGCAATTGCAATTGAGCTTTGATAAAGAATCGGAAAATCCTGAACTGGCACCAACCCATACTCATTAACGAGTGTTGAAAGCCCCTCGAAACGAAGTTTTGCAGAATTTGCAGAAACAAATTAAGGTCTCTTCACTGCACCTTACAGGATTATCTAAAGCCAGACACAAATCTAGATACCGAGTTATTTATAATTATGACCACGTTTATTACGATATATCCAACTTCGATTGTCCCGAATTTCTTCATCAAAGTGCGTGCAGAACTCAGTTACCAGTTTGATCCCAAACTTCAAGATGCCACTTCACTAGATGAATTATTAGAAACTTTGAATGCTCTTCATATTGAACAATACGAGGTCGAGCAACCTAATGAGGATGAACAACCTGACGAAGGTGTTTCTAATTCATTTCAACATATTAAAGATAAGCAAACCGCTCAGTCAAGACAGGTTACAAAACATGTAAGATCGAATAAACCTTGTTTAACTGACAGTCCATCGGATCCAGGGCAAATCATCCCTCCTAAATTTAAATCTGATTATGCAGCGTCCATATCAAATGCTTCTCAGCTTTCAGGTCAAGTTCGTTTACCTCAATACCAATATAAACCACCTCAATACCAATATAAACCACCGTTAACTTTTCCTTACCAACCTGAAGTGACTCAAGGTCAGTCTTCGGTTGTTACAAATGTTAACGTTCCATTGCCATACAATCACTGGAATATACCTTATAGTACCATCCAAGTTTCCATCTGCACGTCATGACGGAAATTTCGGTGTCCAAACGCGCTTGCCTTCAGCATTGGATATCCAGAAATGGAATATATCATTCGATGGTTCAACCAATAGCATAACAGTAGAGAAATTTTCTTTCAAATCGAATTAATGGCAGAAACTCATGGTATTTCACCCATTCTGATGGTACATGATCTTGGATCCTTGTTGCATGGTATCGCCAGGGAACATTATTGGATATTATTCGAACGAAATCCAAGATGATCTTGGAAAGACTTAAAATATGGATTTATAAATCGTTTTCAAGACGGGCGATCAGGACGATGTTAAAAATAGTCTCTGGATGGATACATTTCTGTCAACAGTCCAGTCCGGTTTTCATATTCATGAACCCCTGTACTGTTACAGTGGTCTGCTATTTTCAAAATTTAATAATTTCCAATAAAAATTACTTAACTAATTGGCTAACTTTCTTTCTCTTCGTGTGAAATTCTTCTCAAACTTATTTAAATTCTATTCTCGAATTTTAATCAACTGTACGTCATTGTGTATTACATCATTACATCATATTACACAATTCTCTTCAAGTTCTTTCTACTCTGACGGAAATTCAATGTCATGGTAAACTTTTTAAGAACTAATCGTGTTCATTTTAATCCAGAACTTTCTAATTTTGTAAAATAAATTCAAATATTTTTCCAAATTCTCTACAAATTAAATGTTTTAAATATCAAAATGTCATTAAAATGATTTGGCGGATGTCGTGATAGTCAGTGTTGTAATGAAAGTGAATCAATATTTCTTTTAGTTCCATTCTAACCGCCATTTTGTGAAAATATGAGAATTTCAAAATTTTGTAAATTTACTTAACTAGGATAAGAACATTTTAAATTTTAATTGAATTTAAATCAGTATTCAAGTATTTTAATTCAATTGCTGTTTAAACTTAATTAAAACGTTAATTTTTTTAAATTCGGAACAAGCCTTTCTGGAACTCTGACCTTAAAAAATTAAGGAAATTTACTAGGAAACTGAAGAGCAGAGTAAAAAAGTCTAAGCGACAGATTGATTGGGATAATTTCCGCTCAAAGAGCCTCTTGGTTAAACTTCTGCTAGGGAATCCTATCTGCTGTTGCTAGAATCAATCAGGCTTTGGCTAAGAACAGTGTGTTCTCTTCGTCTACCGGAGCTTACCTCTTCTAACAAGGGAATGGTTGAGCTGCTCCTTTCTGTTCATTTTATTGTTTCTGATATCGTCAACTCAGGTGGTATTGCTGCCGAGCTCACTAGGACTTCTGTTGCAAGTCCCGATTGGAATTTGGCTTACAAGCTGATCCTCAATTTACCTTAAAGCATGAAAGAATCGTCGATAGATTCATTAGAGACCATTTTCTAATTATTTCCCCTACTCAGTAACATGCAACATGCTTACAAAGTCGGTAAGTCCTGTGAAACCGCCCTACATGAACTGTAACTGGATAAGGAGGTAATAATAAGGGGTTTCTTGTGGGTAATTTCCTGGATAATGCGGGAGCTTTCGAAATCACTTCGTTTGCTACGATCACTTCTGCCTATACCAGTTTTGGTATTGATCGTACCATTATCTTATGGATTGTGCTCTCAACTCTGCTGTGGGTTTTGGTCATTGACGAGTTACTTGTAAAGCTGAAACAATATGGCTACATTGCACAGAGTTCCTCTGAAGATTTTGTTTTGACAGTCTCAGGCAAACATCTCAGTGTCTTATCCGACCTAACTCAGTATGCCTTAACTACTATATGGACTCATGGTGTCTTTAATTGTCTTTACAAGGAAGGGGAATAATCTTGAACTGTTCCCTCTCTTTTTTGGAGAGCGATCACTAAATGTGACCATGTCAAGCACCTTGCCCTTGTCTTGGATAAGAAACTTTCTTGGAACAATCACCTGGACTACAAGCTTCAAGAAGCAACTGCCATATTTTGGCAATGCAGAAGTGGTTTTGGGGAAATCCTGGGGTTTAAATGGGGTTAATCCTTGCCTCTGCAGCATATCGCCTGAGTTTGGGGCATGGAATTTTTTCGGTTTGTCGGGACATAGACAAATTTTTAAAAATTATTCTTTATGTTTACCAGAAATCGATGTGGTTAATGACAGACTACTATGAGTTCGCAGAATTTTCGCTACAAATTACATGAGCCCATAGTCATTTTTTTCTGGTTATCATTCTAACCTAAGTGCCGGTTTGGACTGTTCTGAGGCTTTTCGGTAGTCTCGGACACATAGTGTTATTGAAGCTTTGAATTTTGCTGTTAGAAACAAAAGTATTCCACTGTGTACAGATAGTAAAGCTGTACAAAACTCTTTAAGAAATCCCTTGACTGTTTTAAAACTCGTGAAGGAATGCAAACATTTCATGAACCTTCTTTGTGCTAACAATAAAGTTACGTTCATGTGGGTACCGGCTCATTGTGACATCGTTGACAGTGAGATCGCGGATTGTTTAGCCAAAGCTGGTTCCCGCAATTAACTTTAATTGGTCCTGAACCAGCGGTTCCTTTAACTTTCAACCAGTTAAGAATCTTGGTAGCTATTCTTACGTGCTTTATGTACTTAGCTCATGGTGTTATTTGCGAGAACTGCCTTAAGAAGGATGATGACTGTCTTCACTTCGTGAGCAGTTGTCAACTTTTCAGTTCTATTCGGCTTCAGTTAGTCAACTTTAGGTCTTTAAATTTAGTTCAGTTGTCCTTTCTGCGCGTTTGCGAGTTGGGATAGAACCTTGGGTTTGCACCATTGGTTTTTGTGACATTTAGTGCGTCTCCTCGTAAGTTCCAACCAATTTTAATTACGTATTACGTACCTAATTGAAATTTTACGTGTTGAAAATGTTGACTAATTTGATTAGAGCTGATTTCATTAACAACAATTTGTTAAATTTGATTCGAATTTTGATTAATTTGGTATATCAAGTTTGACATTTGCAAAATTTATTAATTTGAGGGGATTTAAAAATTATTTTAAATCAATATTACTTAAAGTATTTTCAATACCAATTGAGGCTAGAATTTAAATGATGAGAAACTCTTACAAAAGTATTACAGGATAAGGTTTTAATTTAATCAGATTGTTTGTTTATAAATTTGACTCGAAAGCTAATGACGTGTGCCATTCATTGTAGTGCGAGGCGAGAGCAATACGGATATTGAATGTAAATCATAACATCAATAAAATTCTTTCTGTTGATGAATTAACATTAATATTTCAATTCATAAAAAATATCGAATATATCTGCTTTCCGTTTCTCATATATCAGTTTATGACATATCCATGACACACAATAAAAAATCGACGCATAAAAATTTCAATTCCATAAAAAAAAGGAAATATAAACGAAAATGTGTAACATTATAAAGCGTTCATATGCGATTCTTTCAACAAAACCAATAAAATAAATAATTATTATTAGTATCCATGTACAATCAAATTACAATTTATACACAAATATTTATAAATTTAATTTTATATTTATAAACATTAATTGATTAATAAAAAACTGAAAATTGAAATAGCAAAATGTTAACGCGAAACAGATGTTCCCCATCAACATAGAAAAACGATTCGAGATAAAAAAAAATAAATAAAACAAATCAGCCACGCTGTGGAATAGTATAGAATACAGAATTTTCATGATCACCTGCCAAACATTAAGAATTTATGTTTTAATTTTATTTGTTGTTCAAGCATGTTTAACAGTCACCTAATAATTATTATTATTGTTGTCAATTAAATTTTTAATTACAAAAATGTTTTCTAAATTTTATCACTTTGAGAATTTTGTGGAATATGCAAATTCGGTGTACTGTAACCGATTTATTTATATTATTTAAATATGACAAGATATATTTTATGATAAATAAGCCATTTGGCCTGTGTCAAAAGTAATGATTGTAATCATTACAAATACAAATCTTTGCGTGATGATGCCCCGAACCCACACACTATACTTTTTGTGCGCGAGTTAATAGCCAACTGAGCAAAAAATAGTTTTTAACAAATTATCGACATCTGTGGCCTATACAAAATAATCTCTTAATTTACTGACAAGGACTTTTACGCATAAGTGTGGCTAATTATCGAATACACATACAAAATAATTATAATAATCGTTAAATATAATGTCCAACCACTTCATCAAGTTACCAGATATCTTTCATAATTAAAAAACCCTCGAGTACATCATAAACAATTTTAGCCAATTTCAATTCATATAAATTCCGAGTTTATTTACATTATTAGCATTGTTCGAACACGCCTCAAGTACATAAATATACCAACGGAATAATAAATTTTTTTTGTTAATCGCATAAATCTAATCAGAAAAAACAACAACAAAAGTTTATACGATACACAAGACTTGTGACTAATAAAAAAAAATTCTAAATCTGACATTTAAACAACAAAACAAATAACATTTGGAAAATTATATATACATTGTGTGTGTGTGTGTGTGTTATACCGAAGCGTGGTACAGAAATAGAAAATTTTAGAATGTAGATTTATATAAATTTAGAAATAGCAAACTAATCCAACCTTCTCCAATACTAATAAAATTAATGATTTTATGTGGCCCACGCCGCGCGAATTATGTTTTTGAATAAAAGAATTTAAATTTTTACTTTTATTTTATATTTATTTTTATATGTTCCCAAGTTCGAGTTCACAATAATTCTGATTGCTTAAGTCTAATTTTAGTTCTACTTATAGTCTATGTAAAAGGAAGATCTATATTCTAAAGAAAAGAGAAAGATATCTTTTCCTTATTCACAGTTATATGGTTCCTAAAATAAGGGTCTTACTCTACCTGGTACCTTATTATTTATAGCAGGAGTAACAGGATGTGACTCATGCTATATGTTAGGGTTAGGGTTATACTATCTTATTGTCATCAATAAGACTTTATTGTCTTATTGATACTTTATTGTCTTATATTATATATATCTTACTTTATTCTTTTATTATACGTCTTATCCTACTTAAACTACTTAATTAGGGTTTCGTTCGCATCCCACTTATTGCCATGAGCAACAGGATGCGATAATTATATGATGAATTATTATGTGGAGGACTCTGCAGTACGTAACTTCTCCCCCCTAAGAGGTGTCCAAAAAATTTTTTATTTTTGGCAGCTGGTGAATCTTTCGGGTTGTTTGGTTGTTGTAGTTTAATAGTCTCTGCCTTATTTTCCTGTTGTATATCGACTTGAAATGGTTGTTTATTTTTCCTGTGAAGTATATATTTAATTATTGTGTACAAGAACATTATTGAAATTAGAGTGGTGAGAATTCCGGTGATGATGTTCCTATATTGCATCTCTCGTTTTGATTGTGAATGCAATAATTTTATACTTTTGCCATTGTCGATTGTCCAGTTATGCAAGCGAGGTAGCTATACTGGTGTCCTATTGGCTGTGATATTCACATCGTTATATGGTTGTAATATTTCGATGTTTTCGGGAAACGCTCTGATGACACTAGTGTATTTCGTTTGATTAATCACGATTGTACAGTTACGGAAGTGCACCATTTTAATCCCTTGTATTGATTTTTGTTTTTATCTGCACGTAGATTCAAACATGTTTTTCTTTTTCCGTGGCGATGTATAGATACTCCGGTAGAATTTGGTCAATTTCTTCTTGAAATTCTTGTTGAGTTAGGTTACATAATGCAGGTTTATTATTAATTATCTGTGGTACACAGCTGCTTTTACTGTCTCCGATTGCCTGTTCCATACAATACTGCACAGATTCCATTTCGTTACATGGGTCTTTCAAAAATTGATACATATGTTCATTGGTATTATTGAAGGGTAGGGAATTTCCAATATATAGGTTCTGTTTATGGTTTAGGGTTTCAGGGTAAAAATTTGGAATTTGGATTGAAAATATTATTTGCGACTGATTATAGTAGGCTTGTAACCAAAGCAATTCGTAAACGCTTTCTTCTATTTTTTAAATCTATTCCGAATTTGTTTAGAGGGCATAATATTACTTTAAGGTTTGCCATCTTTTAAGTGGTTATCCAGTAATTCCATGTTGTATATGGTTTTATGGTAGTGTTGATCTAATTTTAGGATATTTACTATGTTTTGGGTATTATTTTCTTAGTTTCTTATCTCCAATTCTACTTTATGTGTCTGATTATTTACATATCTCGTTGAATCTATTTATCATTTTAGTGTTTATTGAGTTTTGCTATTAAAGACTTCAATTTGTTACAATCACCTATATGGTTTTGTAAATAGTCTAGCTCATTGTCAGGCCCTTTTTTATCCGGGAAAGGATTTGAATTCGTATAATGACCATTTTTTAATTCGAAAGGGGTGAGTTTTGTTACTGAATGAATCGAGTTATTGTAGGTTATGATAGATTCATTCATAATTTCTTGTGCTAACTTTGCTTGATCTTTTGAATAGATCACTCTATAGCTTTCTGTTATGGTTGAGTGAAAACGCTCGACAGGTGAATTACCTGTTGAACTATTAGCTGAGGTGAAATGGAGTTCAATTTTGTACAACTTGCAAAATTGTTTAAATAGCTTTGATGTGAATTCGGTGCCAAGGTCAGTGACTATCTTATTCGGTATCCCGTGGTTTGATATGTATTGTGTTAATATTTTTACTACTTCCTGTCCGTCCTTATCTGTCAAGTGATATGCGGCTCCAAATTTGGAGAATTTGTCTAATACGGTTAGAAAATTAGTATTATTTATGGAGTATATATCCATGTGAAGTATTTCTAAAGGCTTTGTTGGTGTTTCCGTTATATCTAATTCAATAGGTTTTTGGTTTCTATTATATTTCAGTGTTTGACAAGTTTCGCATTTGTTAATCATGCTATTAATTAAGTTCTTCATTTTAGGAAAATAATACTTTCGTTTGAGTTGTTCATAGTTTTCTGTAATTCCTCTATGGTTTCCGTCCTGGTGTTGTCTAGATATAATATCATTTTGCTGGATTTCATCCTCTATGTCCACCGTGACAATTTTACTGCGGATTAGTTTAATTTTGGACCCTAAGAAATGTTTCCTATGAACCTTATTTAAGGTTTCGAATACATCCTCATTACAAGTCAATCCAATTAATTGATTGGGTTGAATATATTCCTTATATATTTGTAGTATTATTTTTTCGTTGAATTGTGAATGTTTGAAGTGGTACCTTTTCTTTTTACCAAATAACTTGACAAATTTTAAATCTAAACTTGAAAATCTAGTGTCCAATTCAAGGATAATTTGTGTATTAAATTCATTCAATACCGTTACAGTGGTGGGAATAATGTCTTCTCGATTATTACTAAGCGATGAGGTTAAGTTATCGTTGGAATTTAGGGATCCCGTTTCGTCGCATGAATTGTTATTTAATTCATTCAATGTTTCTGGTTCTAGACGAGATAGTGCATCAGCGTTGGTATTTTTTGTACCCTTTTTATAGACTATTTCGTAGTCGTATTCCTCAAGTTTTAATCGCCATCTCACAAGTTTTAAGTTTGGTTCTTTAAGAGAAAAAAGCCAAGTCAATGGTTTGTGATCTGTGACAATCTTAAATTTTTGGCCGTACAGATACGGTCTGAAATATTTGGAGGCCCAGACTATCGCCAATAGTTCTTTTTCTATTGTGCTGTAGTTCTGTTCTGTTTTTGTTAGTGTGCGTGAAGCATAACATATGGGCTTATCTTGTCCGATAATACCCTGAGATAGAACCGCTCCGAGTGCTACATTACTTGCGTCGGTAGTGAGTATGAATGGTTGAGAAAAGTCTGGATATTGTAATATCGGGTTGTTGCATAATAAATCTTTGCATTTTTCGAAGCATTCAACGTATTCAGCACTGAGGATAATCTTTTTATCTTTTCGTAAACATTCGGTCATTGGTTTTGTTAAGTTCGCGAAATTGTTAATAAACTTACGGTAATAGCCTAATAAACCTAGAAAGGATTTAATTTGTTTCTCCGTTTTGGGTATCGGAAATTCCTTTATTATTTTTATCTTATCTGGATTTGGTCTTACACCCTCGGTTGTTATGAGATGTCCAAGGAATGCAATTTCCTTGTGGAGGAATTCGGACTTATCAAGTTGCACCTTTAAGTTGGCTCTTTCCAACTTCCGGAATATTTGTTCAAGGCTTTCTATATGTTCTTGTAGTGATGTGGAGAACACTATAATGTCATCCATATAACATAAGCATATTTTCCCTTGAAGGTCCTTTAAAACGTTGTCCATAACGCGTTGAAACGTTGACGGAGCGTTTTTTAACCCGAACGGCATTCTGACATATTCGTAATGACCGTTATCTGCCGTGAAGGCGGTTTTTGGAATATCCTCTTTCCTTACTTCGATTTGATGGAATCCCGAGGCTAGATCTAGTGTAGTAAAGTACATACATTTACCAAGTTTATCCAGTATCTCGGTAATGTTAGGTAGAGGATACCTATCGTCTATGGTTTGCTCATTCAGCTTCCTATAGTCTACTACAAGTCTCCATTTGGTTTTTCCACTGGCGTCTGCTTTTTTTGGAACTATCCAAATTGGTGATGACCATGGAGAATAGCTTGGCCTTATGATACCCTGGTCTAGCATTTTATTAATCTGTTTCTTGACCTCGTCCTTGTGGATAAACGGGTATCTGTAGCTTTTACTAAAGATGGGTCTTTCGTTGGTAAGGTTAATTTCGTGTTTTATTTGGTTTGTAAATGAAAGTTTATGTGAATCCTTAAAAAATATCTCCTCGTGTTGTTTACATAGTTTCTGTATAGCTTTTCTTTCTTCTATATTCAAATGATCGGTGCGGATTAATTCCGTAATGTTTTGGGATGTCTGACTAACATTAGAGACTGAGGAGTGGTGGATTTCTACCAGATAATTGTCCTGTAGCTTTTCTACTCTGATAGGTTGTTCTATCATAAAAGTTTTTTCCTCATCCGACAGGTTCACTATTTCTACCAGTGCATACCAATCATGTGATTGATAAATTCCTTCTGGTATCATTAGCCGATCTTGCACCTGTATTGGTTTGGTATAAATGTCCCCGTTTTGTACGTCAACTGGAACGTTGATACTTGCTTTACTTTTTGGCATTACAGTGTAGTTTTTTGAGATAAGATTGGGTTTGAAAATAATAGGTATGATTGTACTATTGGTTTCGAGTATGGATTTTTGAAAGTCTAGTTTAATATTTAGTTTTTGCATTGTTTCTAATCCTATGAGTCCGTCAAAATAATTGTGGAACTTAAACACTAGGAAATTTAATGGTTCTCGAGTTCTGAATTCCATTAATCCTTTTATTGTTACTTGACTGGTTACTTCATGGGTCTGGAATAATGTCTTTATTTTAATTGGGGGAATGTTTTCGATGCGTGAAGGATGGACGTGTTGAGGATCAATAAAAGACTTATTGGCTCCGGTGTCTATTAACATTTTTAGGGTTGTGTGGGGATTTAGTTTTATATGAATGTATGGAAGTAGGGAAGATTGGTGGGTATTGAGATTTATGAAACCGATTGATTTTCCGAGGCTAACTCCTGAAAAACCTGATCATCGATTTCTGGGTAGACATTTTCATTGATTTGGGGTCCATCTTCATTATTGGAGCTTTCCTGAACTGCGTGGTCTAAACTAGGAAGATAATGTATGTTTTGTGCTGTTTCCTTTTCATAATAGCATCTAGGATCGACATCGGTGTGATTTTCCATATGGAAAAGTTCCTGGGATTGGAATCGCGGTGGTCCAGAAGATTGGAAAGGATTATGTGGTTTGTTATAACTAAAGTTTTGGTTTGGAAACTTTGTAGGTTGTTTGTACTGATTCTTGTTCGACGTAGTGTCCATCGGTTCTGGTTTCCTATAAAGTTGTGTTTGTTGAGGTTTCAGTAATGGGTTATGTGTTCGAGGCTGGTTGAAATTTTGATAGTAAATTGGTTTCTGGCCAAAATTATTTCGAGGCATTTCTGATCGAGATATCGGTAGCCTTGGCTGAAAGGAATTATGAGATTGTGGTGGTATTTGATTACCAAGATATGAGAGTTGTTGTGTTACTCGTCTGGGTGACACTAATATGGGTTGGTATGTCAATGTTTTATTTTTTATGTAATACATGTTTTGTTCTTTCATGCATTGGCTAAAGGCTTCATTAATTGTTGTAGGCCGCATGGCCCTGATCATGGAACCAAGTGGTTCTTTTAAACCTGCTAGAAATGTGGTTAAACACATTTCCTCGTATAGACTTTGTTTTGTACTAAGTACGGTAGGGTTAGTGTTATTTAATTTAACTTGGTTAATAATTGTTGACTGTATGTCAATAATTCGGGAAAAGTATTTTTCAACCGTATCATTTCCTTGGTATATGGTGTGTAAGTCTCGTATTAGGCTTGTTTCGTTTCGCTTGTCTGCGTAATGGGTGATTAAATTGTCTTTGATTATACTCCAGTCGAGAGGAGTCCCATACATGTTTAATACTTCATCGGCTTCGTCGATAATTTTATTCCTGATCGCCCTAAGGAATGTTCGGGGCCAATTCTTGTCTCCTGTAATGTGGGTACAACTTTCTATGATGTCGTCCACATTTTCGATAAAGTCGTATAAGGTATGTTTGTTACCACTAAATTTTGGTAAATCTTTAATTACGTCGGGTATACGTAATGCATTGTTTAGTTCTGTGATCTTGGCTGTATCAGACATTTTAGCTTGTTGATTGTTATTACTATTAGTATCACTCTCACTATCACTATCGCTATTATTATTACTATCACTATTTGTTTGTTTGAAATTTCCCATAAAATTTGTTTTTTCGTTTCTACCATAAACCGTGGTATTATCTAAATTATGTTTTCCTATTGTTATATTATCAATTTTTCCTATTAGATCCTCAATTCCATATGCCGTGGAACCACTGGATTTTTCTAAGCTTTGTTCGTGTACCGCGAACGTTTGAGAATTACTGCGAACACGAGCACTACTATTGTAGGGATTCGGTGACAATTCTTTGAACATATATATAAAAATTTTGACTTACCAAGCAACAAGCAGAATCGTCGTCAATCTCATAGCGTGTAGGTGTGTTCAATACGTGGTGTACACTTTCACTATTTTGATCACTGTTCAGTTACTTAATCACTTTTATTTTATTATTTCTAAGCCTAGTAAGCACGATCACTACTATCAATCTGCTCTTGATATGAGTTAATTTTTAACTCTAAATCGTATCACTATACTCGACTCGAAATCACTTTATTTAATAATAGCTTTTTAATAACTTTAGATCACTATCTATCACTTTGTATTTGAACAATTTTGGATATTAAAAAATATCCGCTATCAACTGCGCCAATTATGTTTTTGAATAAAAGAATTTAAATTTTTACTTTTATTTTATATTTATTTTTATATGTTCCCAAGTTCGAGTTCACAATAATTCTGATTGCTTAAGTCTAATTTTAGTTCTACTTATAGTCTATGTAAAAGGAAGATCTATATTCTAAAGAAAAGAGAAAGATATCTTTTCCTTATTCACAGTTATATGGTTCCTAAAATAAGGGTCTTACTCTACCTGGTACCTTATTATTTATAGCAGGAGTAACAGGATGTGACTCATGCTATATGTTAGGGTTAGGGTTATACTATCTTATTGTCATCAATAAGACTTTATTGTCTTATTGATACTTTATTGTCTTATATTATATATATCTTACTTTATTCTTTTATTATACGTCTTATCCTACTTAAACTACTTAATTAGGGTTTCGTTCGCATCCCACTTATTGCCATGAGCAACAGGATGCGATAATTATATGATGAATTATTATGTGGAGGACTCTGCAGTACGTAACTCGCGCGACTCTATAGATTTTGTTCATATACTCAAACAATGGAATTTGATAGTTTAAGGTCGTAATAAACTATGTACATACTATATAAATACTACTCGTGCTCAGAATTGGTTTAATTGTGACCTTAAACTCTAAATAATTTATAATTAGTATTTTTGCGACCGTCATTATAGAAATATATCGACAGATTAATTCCCATATGTTTGGCATTCGCGTGATGCAGTGAACTGTTTTATGCCAATTTTTTTATGAGAACTTTTGCTTACGGAATCTCATTTACATGCATGTTTTTGATATAACCATAGTAAATTGAACATTTGTTAATTGCTTGATAGCTGTACGAGTATATAATAGTATAAAATAGTTCAAAGTTTCATTAATTCACGTGATTTGAATAATTTGTTTCTATATGTTGTTGTTTTGACATTCACATTTTAAATTATACTTAGGCATGAGATAATTTACTCCGCAATGACAATATAATCATGATTGTACTTTGATTATTTTATGGAAGAGATTGATGTACTCTATTTATAAATAATATTGGTGCAGATCATGGTGCAATTCCAAAAATTACTGCATTCACTCCTAAATTATTGTTTCTTTGGAAAGGTCTATGAAAGTGTTTTACGAACTAGTAGGATGATAATAGACTATTGGAAAAATCATTACATATAATTTATTCTAACTTCTAGCTATCATGAGGTTGAATTTTATTTAAATTTAAATTAAATGCCGATAAATAATTGGCTCAAAAACTTATAACCGTTCAGTTGATATGTATCAAAGCAAAGTTGACTAATCGAATTTTTAGTCAATCGATCAGAATTCATTCTAAATTCAAAATTGTGAAAACTTAATCCATTGATATCTTACTTCATGTACAATATCGGTAATTTTCATCTGATCTCTGCGGTCTTGATATAGTACAGAGCTCGGTATGACACACTGTTATCGTGAGTGATAAGAGCGCCCAAATATGTGAACCTCCTCACTTTTTCAAACGTGTAGTGGCCACTACTAAAATCTGGTGTGCCATTGTCTCTATAACGTGAAATCATGTATTTCGTTTTGGACTCATTAATCTGGAGTCCAATAGAAGCTGAAAACTCTACAAGCGGATTAAGTATTCCCTTCACTCCGTTGCTATTCAGTCCAATCACGCATATGTCATTTGCATATACAAGTACCTGATGGGACTGGTGATATATGATGTTGCGCTGAGGTGTTTCAGTTTTACGAAAGATGTACTCCAACATAAGATTAAAGAGTATCGGAGACAGAGCATCTCTCTGTCGACCACCCGAGTTAACTGCAAAAATTGTCGATAGCCTGTTCTCAACTTTAACACGGCATTGAGACTGCGTCACTATCATTCTACACAGTCGTACCTATTTTGTTTGCATACCTAACTATTCCAGCGCAGACCACCAACTCTCTGCATGGCCATATAGTAAATTGACACAGAGGTTTCCATCCCGGTCCCAAATGGCGGTTGACGCAAGCCTGACATTAGGTGCAATTCAGTAATTCCCTTAAAGAGATTATGTGAACTGCGCTGATTGCTGAGTTGTTGTACGTTCAGAATCTCGACCTTCCACCGTTCGCGCTTCTTCAGTCTACAAATTCGCTTAGCTGCCCTCCGAGCAAGAGCAGCTTAGACGTTGTTGCACTTTAGTATATGTACTATATTTTGTTACTCGACTGCAAGACGACGACACTCATCATCAAACCAATCATTTTTGGGTCTGATTTTGACTATACCTAAAATCTGCTGAGCAGCACTGACAACCGATGTTTTCAGTACTTCCGAAACAGAGTTCACACAGTCAGACTGGCAATTAGCTTCCTCAATGCTGTCGCTGATCAGATCCTAATATCGTTTCTGTTGTTCATCATTTATCAGTCGAAACGTTCTATGGGCTTTGCTGTGTTTTCAGACTAGTACGAAAACTTTCATCGTCGCTTAGCAGCGACTAAATGATGATCGCTGCCTACGTATTTGGTTGGTGACCAATAACCTCTCACATCCTGCCTAACCCGAGCCGTCCTTTTGAAATTAACACATGGTCAATTTTTCTGCGAGAAGTTTTGCGAGGATGGATCCATGTTTCTAAATATATTTGTTTGTGTGGGAAGAATGTGCTTGGAACTCTAAGGTTGTGAGCAATTGCAAAGTACATCATTCTCACACCATTAACGACAGGTTGGCTAACTTCATGCGCAAGCGAAGCTTACACAGTCGGTTATCTACTGCTTGGAAAGTCAAAACCTTCTGTACCTGCGGCTAAAGAATAAATCTAGCTACAAAATTTCCGAGGTCATCTCCACTGTATAACAACGTATAGCCCTGGGACACATGGCGTCCAGTTTTAGCCCAGCGAGTTTCTTGAAGAGCAACGAGTTCCAGCCGATACTCCTTCATGCATGTGATTAGGCCCTCCAACGCTCTTGGTTTCCAAAGTAAAGATATAATATAAAGAGCCGAGTATAATTGTTGATGCATTCAATAAATTCTTTGTAAATGTTGGTACATCCTCGACCTCTGCGATTATGAAGAATAACTTGTAGGACACTGTAGTTCTTAATATTATTAGTAATTTAGATAATAATAAGGTTGTGGGTATGATAGCCTTCCTAACATTGTTGTGAAGCTGTTATGGTCTGATATATTTAATGTAGTGTTCGTAACAAGGATTTATCCTAATTGCCTGAAAATTGCAAAAGTATCACCAAATTTTAAATCTGGAAACTCAAATGCTATTAACAACTATCGCCCGATCTCTGTCTTATTCGTATTTGACAAAATATTGGAAAAATTAATAGCAAATCGCATGATACAATATCTAAATGATAAAACATTTTTTTATTGTTATCAGTATGGTTTTAGACCGGGGTTTGGTACTGAAACTGCATTAGTTAAAATTACCGATTTAATCTATAGGGCATTTGACAAAACCACAGTCAATTTGTGGTAATGGGTGGTGTCGCAAGCAGCATCCAAACCATCAACTGTGGTGTACCGCAAGGCAGTGTTCTTGGACCTTTATTATTTTTGATTTTCATAAATGATATAGCCCAATTACCGTTGGTTGGTTAAATCGGAATATTTGCTGACGATACTGCAATTTTTTATAACTTCAATGATTGTTCGCAGGCGTTAACTAAAATGAGAAATGATTTTCACACACTCTTGGAGCATTTTAATTACAACAAAACAACAGTTAATCTAACTAAAACCAAATTTATTATATTTCACTTCTACCACATTGTGATTTACCTATTTTACAGGTTTCCAATGTTGTCATTGAACGTGTGGACGAGTTCAAGTATCTTGAAATAATGCTTGATAAGCCTATGTCTTGGGATAAAACATTTGTATGTTGAGCCTGAAAATATGTCCGTTTGTCGTTTTGATTAGAAAACTCGTTCCCTTTGTTCCAACGCATGTCTTAAAAACGATTTACTTTTCGTTTCTTCTATGCCATCTCAACTTTTGGAACTGCGGCAAAATCCAAATTAAAAAAATTACAAATTATGCAAAATAGGAGTTGCAAAACTATTTTTAAACTTATACCCATTTATTTCCTTCCGTTGAGTTATATGTATAGGAATGTTGCCGATGGTGTTCTTCTGGTAATAAATGTATTGTACTCGTATCTTTACACATGTACAAGTGTCTGAACGTAACATCTACACTATCTAACATTCAATTTCAGTATGTAAGTCATAGATACACTATTCGTAGAACTAATTTTCTAATGAGCAACAAAATAAAAACGGATTTTGGTAAGAAATCAATAACTTTCATTGTGCTCCATGTCTATAATAAATTACCAACCGCAATAAAAACTTTTGAAAATATTTTTAAATTTAAAAAATTTCTTAAAACATATTTGGCAGCATGTGTTGAAGATTATCTGTGATTTGTGCTGTTATTATACGTAGTTAATTTATTATATTGATTTGAATAAGTAAGACATGCCTATATGTTTATATTTTACTTTAATTTTAAGTGTTCTAAGTGTGACTGACCAGCTTTCAAAGGGCAAATAATCCGCTGGCTATCAGTTGGTTACACTTGTTTATTATTTAAAAAAAGAAAAATGTGACCCTAAATCTCATGTCCGGTAACTTGAGCGGGGGTCCGGTGTTGTTTTGGCGGTATCCATTTTTCATTTTGTTGAAATTATAAACATATTCTTATTTATCCCGACCACAGCGATAATTTTTATAATTTTTGTTCATAACGAGGAATTTGGTGAATTTCATATTTACTCAAATAATTAGGGATAATAAATAAATTAATACTTTTTTGAGTTTTGTAAAAGTTCAATTACGTGTAGAATATATTCAAATTTTAATCAGTCTCTATGAACCAGCCAAACTCACTGCTTAAATATTTTTACAAAATATTTTGAATATTTGTAATGGGTTTTCACAATAAGTATTATGTGTTGCGTGATTGAATAGAAATTCATTGACTGAGAGCGTTCAATCTGTTTAGCTAGTAAATGTCAACTGTTAAATACCAGCCAGAACGATTACGGAAACCAAAATCAATCCTCTTATTAGAATAAATATTATAATATAAAATTTTGGTAATCCGTTATTTTTCAAGTACAGAGATATATTTTAATAATGTCACGTTAAGGAGAGAGCCATTAATCACCCATTTTCAATCTATTACTGATAACTTGATTCTTTAACTGAATTCTTTAGTTTAATTATAAGACATATAAGTGTTCCAAAGTATTGAAAAATTCGATTATACTGAAAGTTATTTGAACACAATTCAAACTTGAATTAGTATTCTTCCAAAACACATTGAAATTCAGTTCAAACATGCAATATTTGTAAAATTGTATTGAAATGTTATTTTCAATCAAATTTATAAAAATCCACTTGCACAGAATTTAATATTCTGTTCAAATGATTTGCAAAGTTTATTCAATTTCTACACTCGTTTAATTTAATTTATGGCAAAAGCAGATGTTTTATTCAAATTTTATATTAAACTTCGATGGTATTCAATTCAAATTCTGTTATAATCCAATTTATCTATCTATATACTGAATCCAAATTTGAGTAAAATGTTTACTATTTTGAATTGGATTTATTGTGAAAAAATGGGATTTAAATGAAAATAATTTTTTTTTCTTCGAATTTGGATTAACAAATTTTGCATGAAGTCTGAGTCTCACAAATTTGTTTATGGGATTATGATTTTTCGAAATTTTAATTTTTAAAAATTTTAATTAATTGAGGATTTTATGGATTGTGTGATTGAGTGATCCGGTATCATGTACATATATCGTTTTTGTATATGAAATAGCAAGGAATGCTAATGTCTGTGGTTTAATTAAAATCCATTCAAAATGTTTCTGTGTTTACTGATTTTTGAAATGACATAATAAAATTATGATATCTTAGAAATATTTAGAAAATCATTTTGTCTTGGGGCATTAGTATAGGAAAATATTGGTTTAAAATAGAATTAAAAATAAATATAATTATTACAGATGTAAATGTATTCATTTTATAATAGTATGGAATTTATAATTTTTAATTGCTAATAATCATATTTTTCTTTTGTTCTCCAGGTATGTACAACACATTCAATTGAGATGCGTGTATGGTGTGTAATACGTAAGTATAGTTTTAATTATTTCCCCAAGCAAACAAAACAAAAAAAAAAATATCGTTGTATTGTGTTGAGTGATTATAGTCGAAATCACTTCACTTTACAGGAATGCGATAAGATTTCCTGTATATACGATTATCAATTTCACACTCATAACAATAAGTTAATTAAAGATTGTGTTTTTTGATTTAGTTTGAGTAACAATAAACACGAGCTTATTTCTGTGAAAATATACACACATACATATATGTATACAATTTATCCTATAAGTATTTTTTTTGTTCACTTGATCATCACTTCATAGTCTATATTAGTAATTGGCCTTCAGACATGTTGACAGCCGAGACAAAGTACATACATATATACATTTTGGTAACATGTTGCAAATATCTAACGTATATGCATACGTACATATAGTATTTACTTTTAAAGGTCACCTTAAACCTTTAAAATGAAGAAACCAAAAAAAAAAAAAATTATTTCGTTCGCATCATCATCTTATACACACATTATTATTATGCTAGAAATGATGGCGGGTCTAGATTTGAATGGTCAGTATGGTAATATATTAAATAACTTACAACGCAGTGGTATGTTGGATTGGGAACATATGCTGTGTTTAGCCTTGCTTAGTGATGGGGAAGTCATAGTACACATTTTCGAACCATGGCTATCTTATAGGCCAAATTCGAGTCGCTCTGTAAAATATAAAATCAGAACTATGTTCAAATTCTAATGATTGATCGAAATCTCTATTTTATTTGTTTGGATTTATCCGATGCGAAAAAAACTATAAAATTACTTTGGGTACCCGATTTTGAGCTCTGAACGTAACATTTCTACTTTCTTAATTTTGTGTTAAAGTTCAAATAATGTTATCTTAAAGATTAATGTTAGGGCCATAGGCCCTATATATATTTTTGTTAGTAAGGTACCAATATTTATAAATATTTAGCTAACAGTTTACATATGTATTTAATCAGGTATTACCTGCCCATCAAGCTTGCGTCATGAAAATGTGCTGCTGTATATCCAGGGATGGGCATTTACGCGTCATCTATTATTTTCTACGTCGACGTGTCGACAACTCGTAGAAAACGTAGAGAACGTACATATCGTAAACTATTCGAAATAGTAGGTATAGCGTTACTTGAGCCAGATATTTTGCTGACAATGCAGTAGAGCCACCAAATATTAGTGTAAATTTAGTACAGTGCGCTGTATTGCCACTAAATGTGGACTGTATTAAAACCAATGTTGTTTAGAATTTATCAAAGACGCGTCAACCGAATTATCGCAGACACGTGATATTCAGCACGCATAGTTCCAAAATTCAACACTAATATTTGGTGGTCCAACTGCATTGTCAGCAAAATGGCCAACTCAAGTAACGCCATACACGATTTCTTTAGGTTTAATGCGATACGGATGGCGTCAGTTTTATAATCCCTTTCGATGTATTTTAATAAAAATATTTTCATAATCTATCATTAGAAATTTATAATCACATTTGAATGTTCACAAAATTAGATTTTATGTCTTAAAATACTAGGGAAGATAAAATTAACACTAAACTAGTAAAATTAATTCACTTGAATTTTGTCTTAAATATGTCTAAAAAAACGAGAATTTTTTTTAGAACAAACATCACAAAGTTTGTCCGAAATCCTATGTTTACATGTGCAAGTGAGAAGTTTATTTGGATAAACCCATAAATCTTATAATTTAACCGATTATGTGAATTTTCTACAACTCATGTATGTCAATTAAATAAATTTCCAAAATTTCTTGGGAAATCTCTATAGGGAAAGACGTATATTTCAAGATGTCATTGCGCTAAGGTATCCGAAAAAAATTTAGTTTAGCAACAATTGGGGATTAGCGGGTCTAGGACAACCAAGTTTGGTAAGTGGGTTAAATGATTTTTCCGGATTTTCTTGGGCAAATCCTAGGAAGGTATAATGCTGAATATTTCAATATGTCGTCATTATTTGTCTCAGATAACCGAAAAATATTTCAATTTTGAAAAACATGAGATTGGGAGGTTTAGGACGCCAAATTAGATATGATCATGTATTCCGATTGAATGACTTCCGGAAAAACTAATTTTCAGATAATTAGAACCAATGACATCGTGGTATGTATGTATGTCATTATTATTAAAAATTGGTGCAAAGGCTCATGGTGCAAGCATTATTGTATTAGTTTGCAAAGCAAATTTTTTTTGTGGCTTTAGAGAACAGATTTAAGACAAATTTCACATACGTGTAAAATTATTATTTGTCTTACGGCTTATCTGAATCGCTAGTCACTAACAGCTTCACATCCTCTTAAATTTAAATAGCATAACATATAGAATCTTCTTGAGTGTGGAACCTGCTTAGGTTCCAGCCAACTTTAATAATAATAGCATCTTCTAGCAATAATTTTTAAGCCAGCATCCGATATTTTATCGCATTTGGCGACCGAGAATTGTCTTAAAGTAGCACCTAATTAAGTCAAATCATTAACTCCAAAATCCGTTATATTCGAACAATCAGATAAGCTAAATTCACGCAGAGCAACATAACAGCTTGGCAAGTGTTTTCGGCCAATATCTGTGCTTTGATTAATGCATCGCCTTAAGTAAATAAAACCATTTGCGAATATTTTTTATCGATTACTTTTAATCCATTATCAACGACCGCCGAGTAGTCTTCTATTTGTAATTTCAATATACCAAAATATCGTAAGTTGTTGACGTTGTCTTAATGGTTGACGTTGATAAAAAATATTGCCAAGTAATCTATACGTAATCTACCTCGCCCATCCCTGAATGTATCTGTACAACGGGTAAATATCACAGAGTTATATTTTGTTCATCATTAAACAATTGTACTGCAGTCTGCAGTATCAGACCTATGAAACAAATCAAAAATTATTAATTAACCATTTCACCATCCAAGAGAAAATGTAAAGCCATCGATATCAAACAAATGCATTCGTGTTTTACTATGTGCTTGAAAAGTCGATTAAAACCTCAACATTTTTTTTTTGTTTACATTTTTATTTACGTAATTTTATAAAAAAAATAAAATTTTAATACCTGTCAAGTTTTACTCGACCTTGCCAAGCACTCGAATGTTTTACTATGTGAGTGTGTGAAAAGGTCGACTAAAATTTGGTATGGAGAACATTTTTGTATATCGTTTTGGATACTGTATTCCTACTACATATAACGGGTGATCCAATTAGAGCTTCCGGAAGTGAAAGAGCTTCATCGCTGAACGCAATTTTTCGATAAAAAAAACTGATCAATTTAGAGCTGTTCCAACGCCCATAAACCAAATCGATGGCGCAAAGGAAGGTGAACCAGCTTCAATTCTTGAACAAGCTGTATTTTGTATACCGTCAAACCAAGATCTCTCTTCAAAATACGCCACAATGTGCCATATAAGAGACCCAGAGCTTGAGAACGGCAACGAATTGATTGATTGCGGTCTTCGTGTACTCTTTCAGCTACAGCAGCAATATTCACATTAAATCGACTTGTACGCACTCTAGTCGTTATTGATTGTTTCGCAAATATTCAGTTGGACGATTATGAACACCATAAAATGGTCGATGAGCACGAAAACAATTTTTTACTGAACACTGATTTTTGAAATAAATTTCCACAATTTGTAAACGTTGATCTCGCGTAAGTCTATTCATGGTGAAATTTCAATGAATACTGAACACAATAAGAATCCCAATTGGAAAAAGTACCTCCGATTGGATCAATCTTTATTAAAACATTTTCGCTAACCCATTTTTAGTCGTCTCGTGACGTATTGCTAAAATTTAGTGCCAACGTATTGCTAAAAGTCACTTTACCGTCATTAATTGATATTACATATTTTAATTTATTGTTAATATATTTATGTTTTTTGGATTGCCTCGAATAAATTTATGTATATCGATTTTATTCATTTAACTAATTTTAACATTCGCAATATTAACATGTTGTCCATTCTTGTTTAAGATCCACGTACCGCAACTAGGTATATGACAAAATTAACTGTTGCTAAACATATAGAAAGGGAGTTATAAATGTTCTGCGAGGCCCAACGAACTACTAACCAAACCAAAAAAGAAACAGAATGTTCAATAATTTCAATGTCGCTCACATTGCTAACTTTGCTTTCACTTTATGATAAGAGTACGGAAGCTTCTAGCTTTAGATTTCTTATCCCTAAAATGATAAAAATTGGTTAACATTTTGGTTTTCTTCAGACTAAATCAGGTTGAGATACCAAAAAAAAAAAAAAAGAAATGGTGAATCCAACAGGTTTGTTTTGTGCGTTCATAACATTTACTGATCAATTAACTTTTGTCTGCTGCATGCCAAATGCCAGGCCAATGAAATAAATACATTAAACCGTTTAAATATCAATTATCTGATTCTTCCGCTTTAACAAAAAAAATGTGCTTTGTATAGCTTTGTGTATAAACAAAACAAAAACGCAAGAAGCCCAAGAAGAAAAACAAACGAGTATTTTTCACTAAGTGACGATCTTGATCATCGAGGAAAAATACATTTTCACAAATTAAAAATTAAGCAAAAAAAGTTGATAATAAAATAAATTAAAAATTCTATTTGAATTGCGTCACATTTAAAATGTGAGATAGGGGGGCACTAAGAAGAGAAAAATGAAAAATACTTTTCATTCCGTCAATTAATTTTTTTTGTTTTTGTTTTATTTTTCTTCCTTGGGAATTTTTATTTTTTTGTATTTCTTATTTTTTTTATTTTATTTAAATTCTATCTTTCTTCTTTAGTCTTGTGTTTAATTTAAGATCAGATTAACGTATTTTTGGTCGTGCGGTGCGGTGTATGTGATCAAAGTGTTGAATCGCACGCTGTTTGATGAGTGTTTTTTTTTTAAATTTATTTATTTTAAAAAATTGAGTGAATCTTTTTGTTTTGAGTGTTTTCTAAGTTATTTTGTTAACCGAGAATATATTAGTAGTGAGTGAATGGTTTAATGAGATAGTTAAGAAGTGATTTTGTATTATATACATACAAATATATTATAAAAATACATTTTGGTTGAATAACCAATAATATTATATATCATGTCTGTGTGGATGACTTATGTTAATCAAAGAAAATGGAATATGAATCGTGTTAAAAATCCTCGTGTAAGAATTTTTATTTTGTATTTGTAAAATTATTTTGGAATTTTTTGTTTTAACATCATTCCAAACATTTGTCCTGTCAATTAGACATGCTTGAGCTAAAAATGTTCAGTATTTTTTTTATCGAAGTATTTATAGAATCTATATTTAAACGAAAATATATATAATTTTTTTAGAAATATTAATATAAATAAATAATACAAAATGTTCTATTGTTATTATATATAAAAATTTAAAATATCTCTTGAAATTCTGGTATTTATTTTTATGCTGGTGCGCGCAGGGATTATCAATATTATTGTGTACGCGATAATAATACCATAGAAGTGATGAAATGTCGCGTTTTGTTATTTAAGACGTGCTGTGTGTGCAATTTTCAAATTACTATTATGTATACATGATCGTAAATTTTTTTAGCATACACAAAAAACCGCTAAAAAGCACAATCATAAATTAATTTTTAAAAAAAATATTATATCAAAGAAAAACGTGTCACGTCCGTCGGCCCAAAATGATCTATTTCTGAAGTAATTTGTCATCTACATACGAGTTACATATACATATATTGTTAAATCGTATAATTACGCCATAAAATTAAAATTTGTTTTTAGAAAAATGTACATTAAAAATAAATATATGTACAAATATTATTTATAATCATCATCTTCACATTACTATCGAAATGGACCGTAAACATACATACAATTTATGTGGGCTCTGAATCTAATTTTTAATTACACATAATTTTGATGATTGAGGGATTGGAAATATTTAATGTTTGTGCGTAATGCTGTTATATTGCCAGTACATATATAATAGGGTGATGATCGTAATTTTTACGAGCTAAATAAACCAAAATTATATGATGTGTGCGAGTGAAATTATTTGAGTTTTACATTTATAGCTATCATCGCACGAACAAATTTATCAAAAGTTTGATATATTGAACTAAATTTGAAATGCAAGCCATGCATAATATCTGAGTATTAGTTTCAAAGAATTATCAAGCTTGAAAATTGAATGTCTCCTCCATTCGAATTTGATATATAATAAAAAAATATAATTTCACTGGTAATATGCAGTTTGGAAACAATACTAGATTAGATTACTATGAATCGGAATAGTGATGTGTTTAACATTTGAGCATGATAATTCAAGCGTTGTGGAGTCGGGGAAAAAATACCCCACTCCGGTAAATATTTACAAGTCGACTCTGACTCCGTCTGGCAATTAATAGCGAAAATTTGTTGTTTCTTGCTCAGGTTAGATTAAACATTTTGTAGTTAATTATAAAAATAAAATTCATTACATATCCTTGTGGTGTAACATAACCATTTAAAATTTTAATTAATAAAAATTGCTTCTCAAAAATTAAATGGCTTCTAAAAGACCCGGCTTCATTGCGGCTCTTAAATCTTATTTTATTATACGAAGTGTTGGTGGTAAAGCTGAAACAATCATTGCTGCTTCTTCATCTATCTCAGGGTATCGGAGTACAGCGCTTTTACAAGATAGATTTGAGTTGCGATCAAATTTTTCAACATCCTTCAGAGCTACGTTAAATTCTAATTTAAATTTTGCTACCTTTGTCAAGACTTCCATATGTACTTCTTGATCCAATTTCCGACGTTTTGATTTTTCTTGTTTATCCAGACATCAGTCTGTATCAGCCTCCCCATCATTTGCTAACAATACGGATGTCTCACTAGGAATAAGTGCTTGATCTTGAGTGGTTTCCATTTCAAAATCAATCATTCGCAAAGCTAAATCACTAATTCCCTTAAATTCCTTCATAGCAACGTACGGATATCAAAGTAAATATTCGAGTTCTTTGACCTGGTCAGATTGTGCCTCAGTCATCACGACATTTGTGTTGGCCATATCACTGAGAAACGGTTTTATTTCTAATAGCCGTTGAATCATCAGATATTTGCTACTCCACCGAGTTGCTTGGTCCAAAATTGCCCCCAACAATAGATCCAATAGTCAGTTGCAATGTGTGCCCTTCATCTTCACTACTCTCATCAATCTCTTCATCGTCAGACTTATTTATGTTCATTTTTGTCACAAGACTCAACATATTTGTCGCATTGTCGGTGACGATTGATAGCACTTAACTTTTTGCTATTTCGTATTCATCCAAAATGCCTTATACTAATTCCTAGAGATGAATACTTTTATGATGCGCTTCCGTGTCTTTTATAATAAAGAAGTAATTTCACAGAGTAATTTACTCTGTGTCGAGTGCAGGCGTCCAATTTTAGGAAAACAAATCTATCACGAAGCATTTCCTTTTTATTGTGTGCTTCCGCAATCGATCAATTGGTTTATGAGAAAACTAAAATATAATACAAAATTCTGGACTTTAAACGGTATGTATATTAGACGTGCGCAACAATTTCTAAGTATTAATTAATGTTTTCGATGTTAAGAAGGAGTGACTCTTTGTTCGTTTTTCTCATCTTTGAAGGGCTTTCTAGATAATTACGAGAGTTAGTCTATCGAACCCTTTGAATATATACTCGTGAGCAAAATTAACGCAAATTTTCTTTTTGTAATAAAAAAATCCCTAATTTATATTTTTTTAAAAGAGGCACAAATATTTAAACTAACATTTAGTTTGATTAATTTATTAATCCTTCGCCCCTTCCCCTCCCCCTATGCCCTTATTACATTTTACATCGTTCTGGGCATACTAAGCAGAATGTTTTGTATCATTTCTTGCGGAATGAGAATCCACTCTTCTTGCGCTGCAACTCTCATCTTCGTTATCGAAGATATATGTGTACGATCGGATTAAGAACCGATCTTATTGGTGGCCACTTAAGTGCATGAATGCTGATATCTTGGAGCTATTGATTTACCGTTGCAGCTACGTGCACTGGAGTGTTATCATGTATTAACACAATACTGTCATAACCTATAAAGCCCACATATTTCAAAACAAGAATGTTCCGAACATACTAATCTGCATTCATCCTCAAACAAATCTCCACCAGGTCCGTATGGCCTCCCAAGTTATTCCACCCCAGAACATTATCGAACCTCCATAATTAGATTTTGTTTGAATTAATTTTTAAAATTCGATCGTCATGCACCTTTTACGTCCTTGTCCGGGCTATCTTTTATATTCTCCGGTCTCTATCGATCTCGCTTAAATATTCATGAAACCGAAGACTTGTTCATTCCTAATTTTTGGGTGATTGGTACTTGAGTATAATCTTCCTCATACAATGTGACGACTTTAATCGCCTCTAGTTCATGAAGGGTGCTATATTACAATGGATCTTATATTAGGTGTTTGCTTTAGAACATATTTGCAGGAACTAGTGGTACTGCATTTACTTAGAATTTCAATTATTATTTAATCAATTAGTAATGATTATTTCCACCCATATGTTCAATAACTTCAAGAAGTCTATTGTGTATTGAATTGTAAAGTGACCCCAAGTAGCGAAGGGAAATTTCGGCCCAGGCTGATTTTATGGCTTCAATTAATTCGTCCATATTCTCGAACTGCCTTCCTTCTTCGTAGACTTCCCGTGATAGCCGTGAATATTGCCAAAGCAATAGTTCTACATTTTGCTCCGGATTCCAAGCTTTGATTATCCTGGCAGTATGAATCCTTTGTATGAATTGCCATGCTAGAAAATCCAAATTTTGAAAAAGTTCGTTCCAAAGTGGTTTTATAGGGATGTGCCGTTGTTTTTATTGTCTGAAAATCTAAATCAATTATTTCAAAAAAAGACACTGATCCCCACACCATTACACCACCTCCTTTACTGTGCTTTTTCCTAAAAATAATTTCCTTTTTTCCTAGGTGAGAGAGAATAATAGTTGTATCCATCTGGCCCGTTTAAATTAAATTTTTTTTCATCGGAATAGACAACCTTTTGCCACTTTCTGTCCCATCTAATGTGTTACCTTGCAAAACAACGACGCTCGTTCCAGCGAGCTTCACTTAACGGCGGTTTTTTGTTATTTTTGGAAATTCTAAATGTGGAGCACGCTGTATCATACGATGGATGGTTGCTCCGCTGGCCGTAACATCGGTTTTACCCCTAATTTTGCTAATCGACAGAGTAGTACTTGAAGCTTCTCTAAGAATTGCCGTCGGATTTGGGCTGTTGTAGCCATGCTAACACGTCCTTTACTGTTTTTCCACAGCGTTGGATGTTACTTTGCTAATTCTGCACTATGGTTGAATTTTAGCAGCAATTTAGCGGATTTAATGACCGTCCTCCTTAAAAGCCTGAATTTCGGCTTTTTCGTGTATATTCAAGACCAATTTGCGCACACGTCAAGGTTTGGCACACTTGAACAAAGTTTTAGAAGTAGGATTCGCGGATGATAGGGTAATTCTCTTTGCTGGGAACTCAAGACATAGTATTCAAGGAAAAGCGCAATTACCCATAGACAGGATGGTAGACTGGTACAAAAGATACAAAATGGAGCTATGCTCTTCAAAGACAGTTATATGATCAAACTTAAAGGTTCACTGGACCACATAATTCACTAAAGGTTCACTGGACCACTTAAAGGTTCACTGGATCACTTAAAGGTTCACTGGACCACACATCGGTTTCCATAAATGGCCAAAGAATTAAGAAAGTGAAAACTATTAAATTGCTGGGAGTTGACTTCGATGAAAGACTTGGAGTAACTTCACATGTCAAAAGAGTCGCGGAAAATAGTAAGAAGGTTTTCGCTGTGCTGAAGCGAGTTGCTAAAGAGATATGGGGTCTCAAGTAACGTACTTTTTCAACAATATATGAGGGCCTTGTGGGCTCTTCATTGACATATGCGGGCGCGGCATGGGCAGACAGAATGAACTGTCACCATCGGCGTACACTAGTTAGTGCCAAAAGAAGTATCTTGATCGAAATTTCCAAGGCATACAGAACAGTGTCAACTAACGCCGTTCTCTAATCTGCTCAACATTGAACCGAATTTAGAGACAAAGATTATTTTTTAGTCTTAGAAACGAGATATTTCAGTTGTTCTTAAACAAGTGAGACGGATTGTATATGATGAAATTCCTTAATTTATGTTGGTCAAAGAATGAGAATGGTGTCACATTTTTGGAGATAGTGATTTTTATAAAATATAAGATAAAATATCAGTGTTTTAATTGTTTAGGTAGTTGTTATTCAAAGTTGTGGTCCAAAGCTGTCGGTTGATCTAGCCTCAATGATCATACATTGTATTATAAGCCCACATCGAGCATCCAGCTTGATGTTTAATAAAATTGCCTTGCGTTTTTTTTATATACAGATGTTAAATTTTTCCGTAATGTCAGTTATTTTTCGCCGCAGTTCCTCAAAAATAAATCATTGACGCATGCATTTCTTTTGGAGCTACGCTAATAGTGTTTTGTTGTTACGTTTCACGTCATATTATCATTTTATAATTGCGAGATGTACGAAGTGACGTATGTACACTGACATGTTTACTGATATATAAGTGGAAATTTTAAATGTGGTTTTGTTTATATGTAGGAAGAGTTTTGCTCCAGAAATGTCAATCAAATCCATTATACCTTTTTCAATTAAACGAGATGTGGCCTAACAATTATTTCTAACAAATCGTCAACATGATTTATTAGAAATTAAATTTATAATATCTTCTCGGTAAAGTAGATTTGGTCAAAGTGTATAGTGACTTCAAAACCTAGATATATTTATTATTGTACGTTTATTTCTATTTATCTCGCTCGTACAAAATCGTTTAATCTTAACAGAAAAATTAAAAAAAATAAAAATACTTTACGATTACAAGAAAATATACGTAATTTACTGTCTAGTATACAAATAATTTACGACTTTCCACTATTTGTCTACTATATCTTTGCATTCACATTTTATGTATACATATATAAGATGACTAACGGAAGATCAATATATGTGTGTAGTAAAGTATCCGTCGTGTACATCAAACAAAACAAACAAAAAAACGGTTCAGCGTAATAATTGTTTATATAAATCAAATTCTTGTGAAATTAATGATTTGCGTGCGCACATCAAAGTGGTGGGTCAAACGGTCCCCTCGACTGGGTAGATTACATTCTAATTTTGCATGTCAACAATCAATATATCAAAACTAAAATGAATTATGGTTTATAACTATTATTCAATAATTTTAATTTCCTTCCTATTACATATAATACAATGTATATTGTGTGTACTTTAAAAACCTGCGGACTGAATATAATGAAAATTACCAAAAACCAATTTATGTCCTCGATTTTGAATCAATTTTAATTAATAATATTTTTATCGTTTTTTATGTAAATTTATATAACAAATTATTGATAATCAAATATTTCATTCTATAGTTTTGAAAATATTAAAAATATTTGAAAAATGAAATAGTTTACAAATTAGAGGATGTGTATAGTGATGGAAGTAGTTGAGAATATTTTTCCGATATAAAACTTTATCAAAGTTAATATGTATGTGTTGTAATTCGAATACATTACTGGGTCCGGAGCATCGCTGCACTTGTTTTATAGCTGAACCTAATGATGACGTCCAACCTTGAATCTAAACCGATACACCTGCAATATAGTAAGCCAGCTCTTTGGAGTTAAATTTGCTGGATGCTATATCGCATATACAGATTTTTGATGGTGCGGTTTTTGGTTGTGACTAAGTTTGGTAGCAAATTTTAGGGCGTGTATCTATATTTCTAATGATATTGGTACCGCTCTTATTAACGTGTGTCGATTGATGATTTTTCTGTGCTTATCACCCCCGATTACTTTGATTCTCTGAGTTCATTTCCCTTTAAGATTCGTCTAACCAAATTAGGTCTATTACAGATCTTGAATTGCAGGCAACTGTACTAATGAAGGCAACCCCTTTGGAAAATCATGTCCTTTTATTAACAACCAGAAGAAGCGTAATAAACCCTTTTGATGTTTTTTGTTGCGTGTGGTTGCTCAAAAACAGGTATTGATTTTAAAATGAATGAAATAATTGCCTTTATGAATTGCAAAACTTGTTTGTTGCTTGGTTGGAACATCTTCAAATATTTAAATTTTATAAAACATCCTCTTTTGCGTTCGAAAATATCTGGTTAGCCTAACGTATGCATGCATAAATTGTGTATTTTAGGAGATTGGGATTCTGAGGACTTTAACGTTAAAGTTGTGTGTGAAATATTTTCTTAAAAAGCGTTTATAAAATAAAACCCTGATAATTTTTAATTTGTTTTACCCAGTTCAAATACTAACACCCTACCTAGTACGTACATTGTACTAAGTTAATCAAGTTAAATTTACAAGAGAATTTAAGTAGTTGAGGAGCATAGCTTTGTACGTTAAACCCAGAACGCCGCTATTTAACAAACAATTCATCAATAACTAATGGCAACAACAAGGGTGAATTCAATTATGCGAATGTTTGGGAAGGGAACTTTCGATTCTAGTTACGAAATTCCTGTAGATCACAGGACTTACCCGCCCTTTAAGCATGTTGCAGATTACTTTAGATTATTTGCACAGTTCACTTCCATAAATTGTATAAATCCTAGAATTTTTATGGCCGATTTAGTACGGATGCCAATAGGCTGCTATCAATTACGACGAGATGCTAGTTTCAACGAACAGTTCTTCATATTTGTTCACCGGTTCTTGTTCATCCATCCCGCGCTTGAGTAATCCCTCGACATGCGTGAAAGTTAAAAATCCCAAATATTGCGCGGCAAAACTGGGAATAAAAATCAAAAATTCTGATGGATTACCAGCGGTCGGAAATGTAAGAATGCATGCAATCAACGGAAATGAACTGACAGTTCATATTCTCCAGCTTGGTTATAAGGATTGAGTGATCAAACTTATCAAAAGCCTTAGCAAAATCTGTGTAAACAACGTCGAGTTACTGTCTGGAGTCTACACTGTTAAATAAATTACCGCAAAACGAAATCAGATTGGTAACTGTTGACCGGCCGGGATAAAAGCCATGCTGGACGGGAGAAATTAATTATTTGGTATGGAAGAGCAGAACTTGTGAACCATGGATTCAAAGAGCTTGGGTATGACGGAGAGAATGGCGATCCCCCGATAATTACACACCTCATTTCTTCTACCCCCGCCTTAAAAATTGGGTGAATAATTTTTCCAAGGATCAGGAAAAAACGCTGCGTAAGCTTTCATTAAATATAAAAGTAATTGGAAGGGCAAACTCTCCGCACAATTCCTGACCAAAATCGATGAAATTCCATCGTGACCAACACCTTTGTCGATGTCAAGCTGGAGGAAGCAATCTTTAACTTCTCGCTCTGTAAATTTTAAATAATTGAAATCGCTAGTGGCTCGTACAGTGAGGCAAAAAACTTACCAAACAATTTACATATTTCAGAGCGGTGATTAGCGGTCGGTGGAACTCTGATAAGTCATGGACGACGGAAGACCAACCACGTTTCTCTTGTTCATAAAATTGCAAAATTCTTTACGACTCATTGTCAGTTCCTCCTCGCTTCGCATTATGTATATTGGTTGTACAAAAACCAGTTAAGGATTTAACAAAACCGGAGTAATACTCCATATACCGTACAGTCTACATATATAAAGAAAGCTTATTACGCCGTTTCTTGAGATTCACCAGCTCATTGTTAAACCGTGGTTAAATTTCAGCTAGTGTATAGATGCGAGTTGTTGATAGAACTCTTCTTCCTGTTAACCATATTTCCACAGATGTTGATTATAACTCAGGTTTGTAACGGGTATCGATGATGGGCATGAGAATAGGAATAGCATATTGCTCTTTATTGTAGTTAACTCGGGACATTTTGACTAATTTTAAATCTAAAATTTAAAACTCCGGAAATCCGCAATATGATCGACCACCAGTCCGAATATTTTGATTTCTAAATTTTGTAAATCCTTAAAAATATAAATTAAGGTGATATACAAAATTTTACCAAAAGAATTTTGCTAAAAATTATGGGGTTCTGAACACAAATTTTATTTGAATTCTCAAATTAAACTTTCTGTTTTTAACAGTTTATTTTCTAAATTCTAATAAATTGTAATTATGATTTTAACGCTGGATTCCCATTTTTGAATTTTATTCAACCTAAAAATTTTTGTAAATTGAACCTAAATACCACGAGGCCGAATTTCCAAGTGATAAGCAAATTAGATCTAATTCAAATTTAGGAAATTTTTTTAATATTTGGGGAAATTCGGTCTAACCAAAATAGGAAATTCTAAATTTTATTAATGTCCCCTATTTCACGAAGCCAGTTGAATTTGGATAATTTCACTCAAATTTCAAAATTGTTGAGGAAAATTTGATCAAAGGATCGATCCAAGAAGTGATGAATGATTTTCTAATAATATGCAATTTTTGTAGATCCATCAAAAGATTTTCTAGGAAGAAATATTTAATTGGCATCTGGCAATAACAGTTTTAGTAGACGTATTTAATCTAGCACCTCTTTGGCAATAACGATCATTTATGTATGTATGTATGTTGATTTTTGCATATCATCTTCATTATCAAATTAAAATTTTTCATCAGGGTTTTGGTTGTTAATTTGGTTTTACTTGTCGTGTCTACATTTAAATTTATTTCGCCGACTGTTGAACTATTAATTCACTATATAAACAATTCCAATTTTAATTTGTATATAATTTATCATTTAATTTGAATCTAATAATCACAATTATCCGTACATATCCACCGGGAAATGAACATAAATAATTGCAATTTTGGCCAAAAAAAATTATTTTCAACCCAAAAAAAGCATCTCACCCAACACTCTATATAGAATGGCGGAATTTATTCAAATTTTGAATATTAATGTTTATTGCTACATTAACGCACGCGATTTATTTATTTTAATATCTCATTAAAATTTTCATTTTCTAAAAATAAATAAAAAAAAAAAAAACGATAAATAATTATTTTCACTTTTCCCCAAGTTTTTTTTTGCTAAATGAAAATTTAATTTTGTTTTTGTAAAGAAGAAAATACCAGCAAAAGAAAACTTATTTTATTTTTGTTTTTGAGACAGATTAGAGAGCATGATATTTCAAGGTTGATTTCATAATAGTATATACAATTTTAGCAATAAAACAACAAAAACAATAACAAATTTTTCTATTTGAGTCATAAAAATTGATTTCACTCATCATTTTGCTGTGTGGACAAACAAGGTTATGCGTCGTGCGCGGGATGATGTTGATGAGGAAAACGAAAATTATTTAATGAGTTAAGAAGATGCGACAAGTGGTGTTTCTTTTTTGTTTTGTTATTTGTAGAACTATAATGAACGACAGATCATAATTTTTCAGTATTTTTTATGAATGGGGAAATTTAAATTATGAGTTTGAGTGGTTTTGGTTTGTATATCTATCTAAAAAATATGTTATATAATTTTTGAAATCATGCTCTTAAGTATTAATGTATGTACACTGAATTGATGACATAAAATTTGATTAAAAAAAAAAATATTGGTTCGTTAATTAGAATAACAAAACGGAATTTTTGATTTGGTAGGTTGAAGCGAATTAAACGACGCAATCAGTTTCGATCAACGACAGATTTTTTTAAAACATTTTTTCGCGAAATTTTCACAACAAATTCTTTGTAACAATATTTAATGTTACATATTTGTATAGATACATATACACATTTTGCTTTTTAAATTTCAAGATAGAAAATGCTGTGTGAATCTTTTATATTAAGATGTTATAGTATGAGTGAATGCACATTTTTCTCATTTCACGTCACAATGAGACGAGAAAATTTAACATACAATAAAATAATGTTTATATATTACTATTGATCGTGTATGTTTAGAGGTGGTGCTAAAATATTTGTGTATTTTTTGGTATACGGCCTCTAATTTGATTCACGTCGCCGAATAGAAATATACGTCTATCGAGTTTATGAATGTAATTTTCCCACAACTTAAATTAATTGTAAATTTGTAGCAAAATATGTTGGATTAACTGGCTTCTTAAAATTGTACAGTTTCACGCCTGAAGTATCGGCTAACAGTCTAAAAAATAATCTTGCTGCTCAAATATTTCTAAATTGGATCTCCAGTTTTAAATAATTGTCAAATACCGATCAAGATATTATTACGCTCAGTGCCGAATTAATTGAACCAGTATTAAATAAAGGGCATTATAAGAAATTTCTACCAACAACTATTTTCGAACCTCATGTTCAATCAACTTATCAAATTATTATTATATATTTCTTAAATTTGTTTTTAAGGATCTCTCAAGTTTTTCACAGTTTTCTTATTTGCTTTCTTGTTTTACGCCATTACTAGCCAAAACGAAAATGCACACGACTACAACTGCGATTTAATATGCAAGTGATGGTTCAGCCCATGAATTCTGTACTCTTAACAGAATGTTGGAGATTTATAATACGAATAATCCTTATTGCATCCCACTTCTATAGGGATTCGTAGCTCTCAATGCAAATGTCACAAACTTTAAAAACTGTGCCATTTGTTCGGCATAATTCGAATGATATGCCGAGATTCTAAAAATCATCTTAATTTCGATTCAACATTTTAAATTTACGAATCCTCCTATAGTTATCTTTCTCTTAATTCGAATATTACAAACATCGGAGAAACTCTCTAAAATTCAAAAATTGTCCACCATAAATTTGAGATTTAACATTGAGCGTTAAACATGAGCGTTTAACATTCAAATTTTCAGAATTTAACAATTCGAATTTTAAATTTTATCTTTTCCTACGCCTTTCTTTTATCAGTTCTTGAATCTCCAGGAAGTAGTTGAGCTCGTATGGTTTGCTCTAAAAGAGTCTCTAAAATCACATTTGATTTCGAAGACTTTTTTATAAGAATTTTGCAAAATCAACTTTAAATTATAGAAATTTGCCAAAATTTAAAAAGTTTAAACACAAAAGTGTTTTAACAATTGAAGTATCTGCCAACATTCTGAGAAATATTCTAAAACATTGAAAACAATAAATAATTGAATACATTTTACAAAATTTAGGTAATGCTTAGTTTTAAAAATTATTGTAAGATCTTAAATCCCCAAATTCTAGTTAATTTTCCCTAAATTTGTAAGTTTTTTTTTCTTTTTCTCCAATTTAGGAGCATAGAGCATCCACTAGGCTGGACCATTTAATGCTGCTGGGGGCTATTGCTTTCAGCTCTCCTCATGTTTTACCGAGTTCTTTCTACTCGGCTAGCATCGTTTTTGTTCAGGTTATAGCTGATCTTCCCACTTTAGGTTTTGGTTGTGGATTCCCCTCTAATGACATCCGTGTTCTGTCATTCGGATTTTTCCTCAATGTATTCCCGATCCATCTCCACTTGCGCTTTCTTATATCGGTCTCCATGTTCCATGTTAATGATGGTGTTCGGCGAGAAGCATTTTATCAGTCTTCTCAGGCATTTGTTCACAAACACCTGTAGTCTATTTGTGATCTTCTGTGTGTTTCCATGTTTCACACCCATACAGCAGTATTGATTTTACAAATGCATTGAACATTCGTAGCTTCGTGTTTCTTGACAGGATGGGCGCATTCCAGATCCTATGTGTCATATTAAAAGTATTTATTGCTCTCTTCATGCGTTGACTGATTCAGTGCCGCCTGTTTTGCTAGTACAACCAAGGTAGACGTATTTTTCCACCTCTTCGATTAGCGTGATGTTGATGGTGATTGGTGTACCAATGTTCGTGTTCAGCCTCATGGCTTTTGTTTTGCTAATGTTGATTTTGAGACCTACTTCATGTGCTATAGGTCTGATAGCTTCTGTATTTTCTGGTGTATGTCGGTATACTTGTGTTCAGCTTTAAGGCATATATCATTTGAGTAGTCTAGATCATTGAGCCGTTTTAGTGGTTCCAATTTCATACCATTTGGTGTTCTATTGTCAAGTTTGCGCATTACACTGTCCAGTACTATCAGGAAAAGTAGTGGAGATAGTATGCATCCTTGCCTTACTCCTCGTGAGTTAGTATTTGTCACTTTGTTTTGAACGTGGTTTGCGGCATCCTGATACATTCCTTGTGTTAGTTCAATTATTTTCTTTGGTTTGCCTTTTTCACAAAGTGCTTTCCAAATTTCGCCGCTGTTGATTGAATCGAATGCGCGTTCAAAGTCCAAGAAGAGTAGATATAGTGGTGAGTCCCATTGATTTGATTGCTCTATGATCGTATTGATATCGGATCGTATAGATATCATCTGTACAGCTCCTACCTGGCCTAACGTGAAAATTAGTTTAGACATTTTTCTATAGTTTTACGAAATTTAAGCTTTAACAAATTTTGATTCTAAGTTTTTATTTTGAGTATAAATTCAGAATTGTAAACGTTAAGTTACCGTAGAAAATGAGGTCAAAATTTACAAAAACAATTTTATATCATATCGATCTCGTGGGATGGCAAGTCTGAACCACGTCTGAATCATACATACGTTATACGTATATGTATATATCTTTTTGATTACTTATCAGTAGCAGATGAAAGTATTTAAAACTGGAGACTCGATATTAGTAATTTGATTTTTGTTCCAGAATAAAATTAATTACATTCATAGTGTAAATAATTTTTCATCAAATTCTTTGATATATACCTTGAATACCCTGTAATAAAACGGGCCCTGGGGCCCAGGTCTCTTTGGGCATACTATGATCCGGCCTTGAGTTTGGTAGGCTAGTAAGCCGAGTAAAAGCCCAAAAATGATTTTATTAATTTCCAAAATCTTAAATCGTCGATTTACGTTTTATAGGTTTTCAAATGACGAAATACATTTTGTATGTTTCTTAAAATGGCAAATTTCTATGTTGGAACGAATATTTAATTGTTCAAACCATGTGACGATTGAATTTTGAAATTTTCAAGTATTTAGAAATATAATTAAGAAAATTCAATTTTAAGAATTATAAAAATATTTAAAATGTCGAATCCTGAATTTAAGTCAAATTTCAGGATTCTCCTATGTTTAGATGTACATATTAAATTGCGTAAATTTAAATTTGTAGAAATTTTTAAAAATTCTTCAAATTTTCTTTGAACACGGAATTATGTACTTTTCAATTTATCAACTTTAATTTATTCTAAAATATCTATTAGAGCTTTTGATTATTCGAAATCTAATGAAGTTTTTTGAATTGGAAACGCGATTAAAATGATTCAAATAATTCCGTTTGAATAATTTCAATCATATTGCACATTAACCAACGAATCAACAGAAAACGATGCCATCCAATTAGTTTGACATTTGACAAAGACAATAATTTATTAATTTTTTTGTAGAGTACGCGAATAAAATTTCAATTGGACTTGTGTTTTCCGGAATACATTTTTTTTTTAAATATTTCATTGCAAAAATATTCAAAACAATAAAAACAAAACGGAGCAAATTTTTACAGGAAATTAATCAACACAAAATTTTCCAATATTTTCACAATGATGTGAAATAATAAAATGAAAATGATAATGATCCGAACCCACAAATAAATAATGCTTTGGGTAATAAAATTTACTCATCCATAAAATAAACAAAAAAAAAACCAAAATGACAACGATTTAACTTTGAATTTTCCTCATTTTCCTCGGGTCTTGCTCTCCCCCATTTCACTTTCCGCACAAAAACAATAAAATTAAAAAATGTTGACTAATTTTCAAGTAATTAAACGGTTCATTTTCAATTTTCATCATTTTAACGATTTCGAACTATATAATAAAATGGTTTGATAAAAATTCTAATGGTTTTGGGTTCTTCGGCATATTTAATGAGCGTATATGTATGTATGTATGTATTCGAAGGGAAACGAGAAAATAATTTTATTTTCCCCGACCTTGATACGCTAAATAAAAACTCGTGACTATGTTTCGTTGAAGCATGTGACTCTTTAGCACAACATAATAATGTATGTACGTACAAATGTATTTATGTTTATAAATTTTACCGTGATTAACAAATTAAAAATTTATTTATAATTCAGGCCTACGATAAAATATTTTCGGATACACTCCCCCGTCTATATATAGACAATGGTCGAATTTCGATACAAATTTTTAATTACTTCATTCGCGTAAAATTGTATTTATTTAAAATTGGTATTTACTTACGTAGATAATTTAACTTGAACTGTTGTGATCGCGCGAAATATTTCAACCTACTCAATAATCAGCGCACAGTGTTTACATTACATTGAAAATTCATTTTTACTGTTTACGCGGACATCAATTTAAATCATTCATGCATATATGAATACGAGTATATATATGTACATATATGTAAATTAAGTAGGATAATGTTTAACAAATTGTTATAATTGACGCATTATCGTGCAATTAACATTTTTATACCTATATACGATATATTAAAATTAGCTTTCCGCGAATTAAATCCGCAAGAGATATAGTTGTATATACATAAAAATTTATGAGGCACAAATTACATTTAATCGTTCATATAGCACGTCAACATTGTTATCATTTTAAAGAGTTATGTTTGTACAACTGCAATAATAAATAAAAATTTAAAATATTTCTTAAATTCGTGTGTAATAAAAATATTTTTTATTTGTTTGGTTTTCTTGTGATTTTATTAAAAATGGGCGACGGCTAAGTGTTTGTGGTTTTACCGTTCAATTTATATTTTCCACGTTTAAAAATTTTTCTGGCAGAATCTGTCGAAAATAATAGTAGAAATTATCGTTAATAGAATTCTTTCAAAACAATGTATAAATAATTATGCGATGATAATCGATTTTTAGTCCTTGAAATGACTTGATGAATGTTTAAATTTAGAAATAAGGAATGGTTGAAACGAAGTGAGCGCTTCACTATGAGGGCACGAGTCAGTCATATAATGTGAGCACAAGCTAGCTCAAGTTCCTCTACAATGCTTATTATAGTGAAAGTCAAGTGAAGTTAGAGCTTTTTTGAGAAGCATGCCAAAGTGTTGAATCAACTAGCCCTCGAGGCCACATGAGCAGGAGCTTACCAACCCCATCCTATAACACGATTTGTTTAGTCATCTTCCTCAAAGGATTTAAATCGGTCAGCCGTAGCTCCCTCTTTGACAATTTCACGTGTATTTATGTCAAAACGGGTCCGCTTATTTCGTTGGAACAATTCTGTATGGTACGTCCTCGTGTTTTTTTTTATTGTTTATTCATCAAGTCCCTTGGTTATTACTGTATCCTAAATTATCCATTTTTCCTTTGAGTTGGAGAGATTTAATTATTTTCACTCTGGAGATCCGTATAGCTTCTGCTTCTCTGACATATTTCGTATTCTCACGAGCAATGTTCAACCGCATTGTTTTCTAAACTACAGCAAATTTCGAAAGTACATGAACTATATTAATGCTATTTGATGTTTCCGTGTGTGATCACATGAATCTAACAAGGCCACTTTCATTGACGAAATTTTAATTTTAAATAGGAAAAATCGTTCACCAAGAAGAAGCGTACCTCGACCTCCACAGTGCGGGTCTGGGGAACAGCTGTTGTATGTAATCCACAATTTCCATGCTAGATTGGCCAATTTGAAATTTAATAAATTTTTAAAATATTACATCTTTGAATTTTCCAAATTAGTTTTTTCAAACTCTCAAATATACCTAAAATTCTTCACCTTAACAAATTCTTAAAATTTCCTAACATTCATTTCTAGGATTTACAATTTTAAATACTTTTGAATTCCTTTAAATGTTTATATCTCAAAATTTCGTTCTCGCAAATTCTTAAATTCCTAAATTCCCAACTTTCTCAATTTCAAGTTTAAGTTTTCGTTTTATTGAGACCAGGGATGGGCACTTATGCGCCATCTATTATTTTCGACGTCAACGTGTCAGCAACTCGTATATAATGCAGATATCGTAGACAACGTAGACTATTCGTATAGGGAACGTCGATAATACATAGACGATGGATAAAGTGTTTAATGAACTATACTGCTAATCTACAGTGGCCAGATTTCAAGTAAATTTCCGAATTTTCTTGGGGGAAACTCTGGAAAGCGAGCACCATAATGACATATACATATACCAAGATGTCATTGGGTCTAAGCTACCCGAAAAATACTTCAATTTTAGAAAAACAGGGGATTGGGAGGTTTAGAGCAACCAAGTTTGATATGACCTCATATATTTCGATTATATGAGTTTTCCAAATTGTTGTCATGAACTTTTCTAGAAACTAAAGTAATTTTCGAATAGCCTATATACACAAATACTTCGCGTATGTCATTATGATGTTAGTTTCCTAGAATTTTCTAATGTCCTAAGTTTTCAGGCCCAACTTTTCCAATATTGAACAATACGTAATAGGACAAATTTCACATACGTGTCCAATTATTATTTGTCATCCGGCTTAACTGAATCACTAGTCACTAATAGTGACTTCGCATTCTCTGCATTTAAATCGTATAACTTAAAGCATCTTCTAGCAATAACTTTAAAGCCAGCATCCTATATTTTATCGCGTTGGGCGACCAATAAATATTTTAAAGTAGTACATAATTTAGCTAATTCATAAAAATTAAAATCCGTTGTATTTGAACAATCAGATACATTTAATTCACACGGAGCCACTCAAAAGGTTGGCCAATATTTCAGACCAATATTTGTGATTTGTAACGAACGGGCAATTTTTAACGATCATTAGTAACCACCGTGCAATTGGTTAAATCTAGAAACGTCGAGCTTGGATATAAAAAATCGGGATGTAAGTATATATTGTAAGTCGATTCGCCGAGGAAGTTTCCATCCAGTACCAGAAGCGAGGGGCATTTTCATTAAAACAAAAGGCAGAAAAATATCCCGTGAGTTTGCATATTTGAACCACTTCACGTAGTAGCGAATAAGTGAGAACAATTATTTCCATTGCTGGATTTGTTATCGTGTTGCATGCTGACTCACTTTTGAAGGCCAAATTTGAATTAAAGTGAGAATTTGGCTTTCAATATTTTAACTAAGTTTAATTCTGAGTTTCTTTTGAAATTTGACACATAGTACGTCAAATTGAAATTTGATCCCAAATTTTATTCGAATTATAATATGTTGCAAGTTTTAATTTTAATTGACAGAAGAATGATCGTACAAAAATTTGTTCAATTTTTCTATTTATTTACATAATTATTACACAATCCACTTAACGATAATTCGAACCGAATATCGACATTATTGTGAAATCAATGTGAAATTAATAATGAAATTTCGTAGACTGTTAAATTATACGTCCAATTGGCATTTGTATAGCAATATTTAGGCTTTGGAAAATAGTTGCAAATGGAAAATTTAAAATTTAATTTTCTCATTTTCTTTTCCAAAATGTATCTTTAACTTTTGATTTATAATGGCTTCTGCTTCGGTTTGTTTAGTTTTATTTTTTTTTCAAATCTTTCTCCGAATCAATTTTTTCTTTAAACATTCCACATTTATTACAAGTTTATCGAGCGTTGAAATTTCAAACCCATTTGTAAAATTAAATCAATTTATATTTATAATAATATTAAAAATCTAGAGAACAAATGAAGTTAGATCATTTAAGACAGTTATTTCTTTGTAGAAGTCTTAAGAAGTTTTTTAGAAGCCTAAAGTGCTGGAACAAATACAACGTTAGGTTGATGTTTGAAAATTTATCGAATTAAATTCCGATGTTTGTTTCTGTTACTAAGTTTTCGAAACATATACATACAGCCTCAGAATTTTCACAATTTGACGTTTCAAGATATTCAAAATTATGAAAATTTAAAAATTCAAATTTCCAACTCTTACAGAATTCGAGATGGATCAATTTTTGAGATACAGAACGACGGCTCTGGTATTTTGAATCAAAATTATGGCAAGATCCTCAAATTGTTTTTCTTAATCTTTTCGTAAGAGCTATTGTTTTCTTCTATACATCTAAAGAGTAAAGTTCGGTGGTCAAAAATAATTTTGGTACCTACTGGTTCATGATTGTTTTGGTGCCTACGAATCATGTTTTGGTGTGCCGTATTTATATATGATAATTTCAGAACTTTAGGTTAGGTTAGGTTACGTTCGAAGGTAACAATTTAAAAATAATTTTGGGTTTTTCATATTTTAAAATATGTATTTAGAAAGTAGGTAGTTTTTCGAATTTCAGAACTACAAAAATGGGTTTTAAGGAATTTAGAAATTTTAGAATTTGGAAATAATATTAATGTATGGAAATGAGTACAAATCTTAAGGATTAAAATACAGGGTGGGCCGTCTGTGGTCCTTTTTTCAATCAATGAATTTTTGTACTAAATGTTATCTGTTCTAAATAATTCTTTGACATATGAAAAGTCAAAAATATGCCGTTTATAATCATGCAGTCTCTAACAACGTGATAGTTTTTGTCGACATGGGCGTCCTACTGAGAGTGCAATTGGTACAATTATTGATCGTTTTGAAGAAACTGTTTCAATGGTAGGTAGTAGATGAGATATCCAGTTCGTACTCCTTGATGCAATGGCAGCTGTTAGAGAAAATGCTCGTAATGAACCAAGCACATCAACAAGAACTAAACATTTCACAAACCACAGTACGACGCATTTTGCATGTTGATCTTCATTTTTATTCATTCAAAATTCAACTAACTCAAAGATTGAAGCGACCAGACCATTTAAACCATCTTTACCGATAAAGCTCATTTTCATCTTAATGGATACGTTCCTTAAGGGAAACGAACAGGAAAATGCCTTTACAGTGAATGGATAACGATATCGCAACATGTTAAGTGTTTTTGTGTGGCCCAAATTGAATGAATTGCGTGTCAACGACCTTTGCTTTCAACGATGGAGCGACATTACCCGCGAATCGTGCAACAATCCATTTATTGTTAACAAATTTTGCTGATCGCATATTTAAAGAAATTGTGAAGTTCCTTGGCCACCAAAAAGCCCGGATTTAATACCACTTGATTATTTTTTGTGGGGTTATTTGAAAGGTAAGGTTTACGCCAATTATCCACAAACAATTCAACAACTTAAAAACAACATTCGAGTTGAAATTGAGGTGATTGATCCGCTTTTATTGGAAAAATTCATTTGAAATTATGATTACTTGTAGACGAAGTCGTGGTGGGCATATGAACGATATTGTTTTTCATACATGAATTGTATAGAACCACAAAAATTTTGACTTTTCATCCCAAAATGTGTGTTTTATTTACAAATAGAAAACGGCCAAACATAGATGGCCCACTTTGTATATAAAAATTTAAGATTTTGAGAATTCAGAAGTTAAAATTTTCAATTCTAAGAAGAGTGTATGAATAGTCTGAATACATGTTTCAACACACCTTAATAATAAATGTTTAGCCCATTCTTAAATTCTGGGCTCGAAACTGTTATTGAATATCATTGGTCGCATTTATATAAACTTCATCTTTCATAGATCATAGCCCCTCCGATGAGATAGTCTAGCACAGTAATGCCCAAACTTTTTAGGAGCAGGCGCGTTAATGTGACTATTCTAATGCATTTATTGAGTTACTACCATATAAAAATTTAAAAAGTTAGCAAAGGTTGCATATTTATGTTGCTGGTCAACCGGGTATCAAACACATTCGTTTCCAAGAAAGAGCCATCCCTGCTAAATACAAGCGATTTTTTCTTCCATTTATTTACATTGAACAGTTTGCAAAGACGCACGTTTAGTTATGTATAGCGGCAATTCGAACGACCAAAAAAATTATCAACGTTGGCATATTGTGGTGGTCAATAGGGTCTCAAATTCAAGCGAAAAATGAGTGGGATGAGTGTATTTGTACCAACTGTTAACTTTTGTTAATTTTTGATGACGAATATGCCTGTGTTGATTAAGACTGCATAACTGCATAAAAAAAAAATCATCGGATGAACCAACTGAACTAAATTTTATCAATATAGAATGTAGCCGTTGGATACCACTAATCTAGCAGATTCATTCGGGGATCTTGCAGATGCATCATTACGCCTTCATTATCAGGATATATTGTCATTTTAATTTTTTCTACCCCTGCGATTATTTGCTCTTGTGCTAAAACGACGTTAATAATTATTGAAATTGTTAACGCTTTTAAGAATTTTAATTAAAAAATTATTTAAATGTCCCTACGAGTCATCCGACTACAGTATTACAAATGAAAATATTTTTATAAATAATTTTGCTGGCCACACACATATTTCAATGATGATACTTAACTATTTTAGCGAATTATGATGAGTAACAGGAAAATTGTTAGATATCGTTTTCATGCACTAATAATAAAAAAAATTGACTCAGTCTGTTGCGAGTAGGAGTCTTTTATATTAGTTCAGTGGTTCGAATAAAATTTGGCCCATATACTATAAAAATTAACAATTTCTGTGCCGTTTCTGTAATCAATCCATAATGTGAGATGATGGCTGATGTAACATTAAGCGATGTTACGATTATATGAATTATGTGCGCCTATAAATTATTATTTATTATGCCTATTTACCAGGACTAATCCCGATGGCATTTTTCACCAAATTTTCAACAATAAAAAATGTTTACATTTTAGAATGCGAACCGGAATCGACAGATTTATAAATTCGCGCATATTGAAATTTGAATATAATTAGAATTATTTTTTCAACACTGAATGTATGAATATACAAATATTTCATCGCTTTTGGTGCTGTTCTGGCGGCGATGAATTACATCTGTTTGATTTTCGATTCGAATCAAACGCAAACACTTCCTATAAAATAATTTTCCAATCAAAACCCATCGAGATACAATCGAATTTGTTTTCTGTATGTGAGTGCCTCTCTCCAATAAACATTTTGTTTTTGTTTACAAACCAATTAACTTGTCTGACTGATAAAACTGACTTGACTCGACAGTGTTGTCTCTAATTGTTTTTGTTTATATACAAATCTTGTATATAAACATAACAGCGACAATTTTCATTTTCATGATAAACTCATTAATGTCGGTCGAATACATATATTTTGAATCTCATTGTTTTGTAAAAACGCCAAAAAACATTTTTTTTTCGCTATTTTTCGACATTTATACACGCTTTGTTGTTGGTCTAAAAAAGCGACTGCGAGAGATTTTGCGATATGAATTAATTTTATTTGTTTTTGTCTATCTCCACATCATATAGTAGTAGTAGTAGTATTTTTACTGGGTCAACCTAATATTCAGATTTGTAAACAAAAATAAAATAATTGTCGGGAGGGAAATGGAGAGGCGGATTGGTACAAATCAGGGCATTGTACCATTTTTGAAACATATTTGTTTTTGTCTGAGCTGGTTTCAAACCGATATGTATAAATTGTCTACAGATTAGATAGTAATCAACATTTGGCGTTTTTCCACTTTTTTGCAGTTTTGTTATTCCGATTTTCAGTAATGTATGTACTTGTGAACATTTTGTGATATCAGACATTTGCATGTATAGCAAGTCAGTATCTACAATATATAAACTGCTAATATTTCTTTATCATGGATTTAATTCCGATTTACGATGGCAGAAGATTATTTTGGTATTATACCATAGATTGTATGCCACTTAGTTGCGGATTATTGTACAATCTATAATTTACGTTTACCTAGTAAATTGCATTTATTTTTAACGCAGGTGAATATACACTGAAATTTTAAATTTATATATGTACGTAACACGACGACGAGCAAAATATATTTTAAGAATGAATTAATCGTTGGACAAACTTAATAATTTTTTTTATTATCAATGAATTACATATTTGTGTGAATTTAAAATAGATTTGAATGCAGCTGAATGGCTATGACTGTGATAAAGGTATCATAATAATCAAAAAAACTCACACTAAATCTATTCGTATTGAATGTACTGATCTGAATATATTAAAAGTTCTGCAACTACAACTAAATATACATGGTGTCTATAGTCATACGAAGTTATTATAGGAGTGTGCTTCCATAATTTATATTACATTTTATAGCACTTTCCAATTAGTAAGTCTCAAATATTGACAGTTTCCGAATATTAAAGAATTAAATTCTAACAATTCACACGTTGAAATTTTAAAGTTTTGAATTCGAAATTGGCATGTTTAAGAGCTTAATTTTGTCCAGTTCCCCTGAGGTATGATATTCATTCGGTTCGCTCATGCGTGGTTTGGTTCGTTTGAGCCGCCTTACTTCGTTTGTACTATCCAGTAGTTGTACGGCCTCAGCGTTGGTGTGGAGGAGAAGCCTCTTTTCATATTTGATGGCACATTCGCGGATGACTTCCTTTATCAATTGCATTTGTAAATAATTGTGTATTTCCCTGTTAGTCACAAATCGGTAAGCGTTGGTGACCATTCGAAAAAATTGATTTTGGCTACCTTGGATAATGTCTCTATTGTATTTATGAGTACAGCCCCATAGCTGCGCACCATACATCCATATTGGTTTGAAGATGGTCTGGTAAATTCGTCTTTTGCAATACATGTCCATTTTGGAATGATGCCCAATTAACCAGTACATTTGACGTTGTTTTAATCGTATCTGTTTGACTTTTTCTCTCACGTGATGTTTCCAGTTTAGCCTTGAGTCTAGACCAAGGTATTTGGTCGATTCAACCTGCGGCACTTGCACCCCATTGAGATATATGTGCTGGTTGATATTTTTGGGTCGTAGCGTAAATGCCACATGGGTTTATTTAACCTCATTAAGCGCGATTTTCCAATCAATCGTCCATTTAGTAACGGTGTTCATTGCTCGTTGAAGATTTTCCACTGCCCTTTGTTGAGATTCGTCTATTGCCATAATAACAATGTCGTCAGCAAACGTACCGATGAATGTTTTGTTCGTTGTATGTATGTCTGCAGTGTAGAGAAGGTAGAGGAGGGGTCCTAATACGCTTCCTTGCGGAACTCCCGCTAGCGTCGGATAAAAGTCAGAGCATGTTTCTTCATGGTTGACTCTGAATTTGCGATCATGGAGGTATGATTCAAGCAGGTGGCAATCATTTTGTGATAGCATTTTGCTCATCTTGAATGTCAATCTCTCGTGCCAAACCCTATCATAGGCATACATCAAGAAATACAGCGGGGTATGATATTTTTTTTCTTCTAACGCTTGCCCTATCACCGTAGTGATTCGATGGACTTGATCTATTGTGGAGTGGTTACTCCTGAATCCAAATTGAAAATCAAAAACGTTTACCATTGGCTTGAGACGTTTCAGAAGTAGTCCTTAAGCTCGGAAACAGTGAGATTGGTCTGTACGATGTTATTTCTTCATCTGGTTTGCCTGGTTTCTTCAGCATAATTATTTGGGCCGTTTTGAAGCATTTCGGTTCATACTTCAATCTAATACAGGTATTAAATAAGTATGTGATCTTCATGATTGCTGGCGTTTAAAACCATTTTAAAATCCCGAATTGGTTGATAAACAGGTGTTACGTCAATGGTTAAATACAAAAAAAGAGTTTTCAAACGGTGGACTGACAAATGCCTAATTATTTAAATATAATTTTTTTTTATTCCAATTTTCAATGGTTTGTGTCACAAAGTACATAATTTCAATGAGGTGGGGGAGTTAAATAATTCGAACAATTATGCTTATTGGATTTTTCTGCTAATGGCTCTTAATTCTTTCCACGTTGATTGAAGTTTTCACGAATGGGGTCCCAATTCTTAACTCAAATTTTGAAACATTTTTTTGCATTTATGGAAATAACTTTAAAATTTGATCAAGATTACAAAAATTAAACAAACTTTGGGTTTTTTTTTAAATGAATCTTAAAATACAATTCAGTAGTTCGTAGCGAAATCTAAATTTCAGAAATGTAAATGTATCTTTGGATTGAAATTAGGAATGTTGTAAATATAATTCGAAACATTTTATCAGACATCTTACTGTTAATTCTGCATAGTATTAGATATTATTTCATATATTGACTGAATGCTCAAATTCGTTGAATTATTTTTTAGATTTTAAAACAGTTGTTTAACCATTAAAAGTCTTTAATTAAGATTAAATTTAGTATAGACTCACGTCAGGCCAATTTATCGAAAACTATTGTTTCGACACTTTAAGCTGAAGCGCTAAGTCTAGTATTACGTTTATAAGAGAAGCAGTCCAAATTAGTCCTGTGTACCATCTATTCTAATTTCGTCCCAATTACGGAATAATACTGATTCCATTCCAATAGCAAATGTTTACAATTTGCACGTGATTGTAAACCAGCAAAGCTGATTACCCATAAATAATTAAAAAAAAATGTTTAATGAATGTCAAAGATCAAAATATAATCCATGTCCAAAATATTATTGGCAATCATCTTAAATGGTTTATAGTTTTCCCAATTAAAATTATCGTTATTACACCACAACGCCATAAATTCCATTTCTTAAAACGTTCTATTTTGTCGTGCACTTGTTTTTTGTTGGTCCAATTTAATTAATTCATTCATTTTTCATTCGAGCACAGTTAAATAACCAAAATGTGTGACGCAAAGCGTATGGATGAAAAACAAAAATCATATTTCCCTTTTCATCTAATATAATATTTTTTTTTACGTGACATTTTCACAAATACTCATACCACAGAGAGATGTGTGTAATAAATTCAAAGTAGGTGTTCCCAATTGTAATAAATTCAAAGTAGGTGTTCCCAATTCAACTCACATGTAAATTATTTTTCTTTATAGTTTTGTTCTTCTTGTTGTGTGTGATTTGTTTGGATTTGTGCCTTTGGTCTGTGCACAACAAAACACATATAGTACCTACACAACACAACTCAAAAGCAGAGAAAATTATTATTATTATTTTTTTATTTATTTCAACAACTCGACAAAAAAGAAAATTGTTACATTAAAAATAGAAAAACAAAAATTATCCACACCAACTGTTCGGTCGGTTGTGATAAAAATAATGAAAAATTCTTTCTCATGTGATTCATTTTGATTTGATTTGTTTTTACAAAAATTTTAATTTTAATTCTTTTTTATTTACAGCAACGCCACTCACACCCGGAACTTGATACAAATCAACATCGACCGCTATCGGAAATTAGCGAGGCCAGCTATGATCCGCTAACCGATAAACAGTATATGTCAACAAATGATATATGTCGAAATGGTTCATCCAACCGATTGAGTAATGGGGATACAATAGATGACGAAACCGATGATGATAGTAATCGGAATAGTTTTGCATCACAGAACGATGTGAATAGTAGTAATAAGGTTAATGGGGCCGGGGCTCGGGTGGTGACGGGGCGACGAAGTAATTTGTCAAAATCACAGAGGCCGTTGACACGATATCTGCCGATTATGTCATCGCATTTAGATTTAAGACAACACGTGGAGAAGGCGGGGCATCAGACAACGCTCTGTCCGCATGTGGTGGTTGATGAATTTTGTTGTAGAGGGTGAGTCAATTTTATTTTATTTATTTATCTATTTCTACCGCACTTATCGTTTCTAAAATTGTTAGTATACGAGCATCTACGAACATAGTAATGGTTTGGGGTTTGGTAATATGTCGAGCGATTTTAGGGCACAATCAATAAAATGATAATAAATAAAACCGTGTTTATTATACCTTACTGCGTCAACAATCTGACTCCAACGGTTTCGATCCTGGGCTTGGTCTTCAACGACCTCACCGCCAACCATTTGGTGGCTCTTCTTTTAGAGATCGCTGCACAATTGGTTCCGTATCAGCACGCAGAACGTGACCGAGCCAGCATACTGGCTGAGATCTTATTTCATGCACAATATCGGGGATCTTCATCAGATCTCTGATCTCGATACTGTACAGTGCTCGGTATGTGCCATCAATTTCGCGTTTTGGGCCGTAAATCATACGCATGACTCTCCTCTCAAATGTAAGTAGACATCTCTCGTACTCATCCGTCAGCGCCCAACTTTCACATCCAAACATAACAATGGGCTTCACGGCACTTGATGTTGAGCTACAAGCAGATCAAGTATTTCTTTCACTCCGTTGCTATTCAGTCCAATTCCGCATATGTCATCTGCACAATCAATAAAAGATGATCTATAAATGATTTTTTCTAAACGTTCATAAAAATAATCCTTCGGCTTGCCGTCAGAATGGTTGTTTAGCGACATTTGTGACTTATCATAAGGCCATCAAAAGGTTAGCCACGGTAGCCTTTCGTCAAATTATATAGATAAATCGACTATACTTATTTGATAGGGGCCAAATCAGTACTGTAAGATGAAATTACTGGACTCCACTCAATCGATTGTTGTCAAAAGTTTATATTATTTCATACGATTATTATCTCAGAATTTAATTGTTAGTTCAGATCTTTTAATTATTTCGGCTAGGAGTTCATCTGATTGATGATCAAGGCCACTGAATTTTCGCTAAACTTAGCAGATATTTTAAATATATAAGTGTTAAACGATTACCAAACTTTTACATGAATAGACTGCGTATGATTATGTGTGTAATATGGGCCTTTGAATCAGATTCGAATTAGCTTATATTTTTCTTTTTAATTATATAGTTAATCTATTGCTCAATAGATGGCAGCTTACTCAGTAAAGATATATTCATTTTAGATTAGGTGTAGGTATTTGTTTTATGTATTACTTTCTGTGCATTTTAAATTGTGTGCCTGCATAAAGTAAATTTTCACAGAAAATGGCATATCCTTTCCTCGTGGTCCGAACAACATCCATTTCCAAGGGGATCCATTTCCGTTAGCAGTTTGTATAAGATATAAACATTTACCAAGTTTATCATTATGTAGTTGCTGATAATTCGTCAAACGTTCATCCAGAAGAATAATGAGATTTGCAGTAACACGATTAGAAATCGGTTTGGCCAATTCCAAATCAAAAATCGAGTTACAATTAATGTACATCGTTTTTAAATTTGTGCCAACTATCTAACTCTATCTTTTATTTTTGTTCTCTCTTTCCAGTTACTTACATAAATTAGGAGCAACTTTCCACGGTTGGTCAAGACGTTGGTTTGTCTTTGATCGGCAAAAACGTGCGCTGATTTATTATTCGGATAAAACAGAACGCAAACCACGCGGCGGTGCCTATTTCACAACCATCGATGACGTCTATCTGGACCATTTGAACACATCGAAAAGTGGTCGGCCGCATTGTACCTTTATTGTTAAGACAAAAAAACGTAGTTACCATTTACAAGCAGCATCGGATGCAGCAGCTCGAATATGGATTGATGTAATCATAACAGGAGCTCAGGGAAATATTGATTACTAAAAAAAAACTAAGAAAGGAAATTTTTTGTTAGTTCGCTATTTAACCGTATATAGCGGGCGCGCGCGCACACATTTTGTTGAAATAAGAATGTAATTTAATATTTTTAATTCATTCTTTTTTAAAAAAAATATTTTTTTGGATTATTTAATTAATTATTTTAAATAATCAAATTTTTGTACCAAATTACTTTTTTTTTTTAAAATTTGTAAAACGGTTTTACGAATTACACACAAATTATATATACAAAATAAAAGAGAGAGGAAAATCCTACCAAGATTTTAATTTTTAAAATAATTAACATTTTTTTTTTGTAATTTTACTTAATGATAATGTTCCAAAGTATTAATTAATTAGATTTATATTATATTATATATAATTATACTTATATTTTGTATTTGTAATAACACATATAATTACAACTATTATTTTTAATTATTAATTTTTTTTTTTAAATAAATAAGAATTGTGCCAGAGATAAATGTTTTAAAATCAAAATGAAATTATTTTGAGTGATTTTTTTTTAACTTTTTGGGATTTGTTTAATTAAAAATGTAATTTTATAGATAGGCGCTAATAAAATATAAATAAATTTTCCACGAATTTTACTCTACTTACTTAAAAACAAATGTAAAGTGCCTTTAATTATTTAAATATAAATACACGATATCTACTTATTAATGCTAAACAAATATTATGGAAAATATACACAAAAATTAAATTTAGGCATGGATATCAAAAATTTAAATACGTTAATGTGACTGAATTGTTGTCTTTGTTTCTAAATTAAATATAAAATGTTTTTTTTTTCTAAAAAAAATCAAATTGTGCTCAAAATAAATTTACTATCAAAACATATTTTGAATTAATTATTGAAGAAACGATTTTCGTTTTTTCTTTATTTTTGGAAAATTTTAATTTTGGTTTTATCGTATACCAATTTTAATTATTATGAAATACTATTTAAATATTATATTTATAATAATATCTGAATGATTATAGACTAAATATTAAAATATAAACATAAAAAATAATAAATAATTTAATAATAAAATAATTTTATCACAGAAAAAATTAATTTTTGTCGTTTTATTTAATGTACATTCTAATCTTTAGACAGTAAATTTAAATTCTTAGTCTCCAAATACTAATCTGTCGTGTTTAAATTCTTAACATTAATCGGACAAGTAATTTTTTTTATCTACAGACTAAACAATTTTTTATCTATATAGAACCGAAACTCAGGGCAGGTAGACTATGTATAAAAATAGAAGAAACATAATTTTATTGTTTAAGACAAAAATTGTTCAAAAATACCAAATTGACACACATTTTGTAAAACTATCACTACAGTCGACAACCCAAGACAACTGCAATCGGTTTTATTACTGTATGGAAATCAAACATAGTAGTCCTTTTAATCTTTCAAGGAACCATTGATCTTGGGAATTGGGTAGAAACATTTTCATGGTTACTTAAGCGCTTTTCCCATTGGAAAACGAAAAAGTTAAAAAACGAACAAATCGACTATTTTAACCATGTTTCCCGATTTAACCATACCGAAAAACTAATTTTCGTGCGAAACAAGTATAAAGCTGTTACTCCATGAATGTCGTCTCTCATAATTAGTTCTGATTTAATTGGAAAAACATTGTTTCTGTTTACGAACGAAGTCTCAGAGTATTCTAATGGGCAAAGGGGTATTGTTTATTTATTGCCCTCTCACTAAAACAGTATACCTTTTTGGCGGTAAATAATGGTAAAAGTCAGGAAAGGGAATATAAACTTTTGACTAAAAAGATAATAATCAGTCAAGCATTGATCGGCCCAGCTGCCCAATTTACTAACATCGCATCCACACACCTATTTGAAACAAATTCGAAAAGTGTTACGTTCAGTTCACTTCAGTATATGATTCTTCATACAGTAAAAAATACGGGCAACCAGTTTGTGGACTGTATCCTAAATTCTTGGTATTGGTAGTTCAAAAAATTTAATAAAATATTAAAAGTATTTATTTGGAATTTGGACCCCGCAACTGAAATCTTACAATTTAATATGGCTCAAAAATTTGGTTTGGCTATAACCTAGTGCTAGTTTGCGGTTTGACGTGATTCATGGTATGCGGTTTCCAGCTTTGGTCAACATTTTAATTTAAATGCATTATTTTTACAAGACGAATTCCAAACTTAATTCTATGATTTGTTTTAATTTTAAAGACCGAACAGTGGCCATACCTTCTTCGGGGCTATTAAACATAAAATGAATTAGTTCTTCCATCCCGAGTAATCTCCAATGACCGGATGGTTCATAGACTACGTGTAGTGGGGAATCGCTGAAGCTACTATTAGAAACCCATTTCCCGGAGTGTTCGGTACTAGCTCTGGAGAGACCCGTGACCGTGTTCAATATGGGTGTAGGCCCAGCGAACTTTTGACCCCCGAAAGTTATCTTCAAAGGCAGCTTAGAACTTTGTCACATTCCTCGTAAATGGACTGAATTAAAAGTAATATTTATACCTAAGGCGGGAAAAAACTTTAGGCCTATAAGCGTATCACCAAGCATGAGCCACAACGTACTGCAAGATCGGCTGAAAACATTACTGCTGCTCAAGAAAGTGTTCAAAACAATCCATCAACCTCAATTCGACGCCGTGCTCAGGAGCTTGGTCTTCAAAGAACAAGTTTGGCCACAATTTTGCACAAGGATTTGCATTTGTTTCCATTTAAGATTCAGTTGACACAAGAGCTTCTTCCACAAGACCATTTACACCACCGTACATATGCCAATAGGATGTTACAGCTCGCCCATGACAACCCCGATTTTCATGAAAAAATCATAATGAGTGACGAGGCACATTTTCATTTGAATGGATATGTGAATAAACAGAATAGTCGGTTCTGGGCAATGGAAAACCCTCAAATTATTCATCAGTCACCTTTACATCCATTAAAAGTGACAGTCTGGTGTGCAATTTGGTCAGGAGGAATCATTGGACCTTACTTCTTTCAAAATGAAAACGGCGTAACGGTAACTGTGAATGGGGAACGATATCGTGATATGATTGAAAACTGTGAACAACGCCACAACTGCATGCTTTGGGCTTGATTAACATGTGGTATCAACAAGACCGTGCCACATCGCATACAGCCAGGATTACAATGGAAACAAACAAAGTAGTATACCTTCCCGGCGGACACCCTGTACTTGGCAATTAATTGGAAAAATTTGAAAATTTTAATAGAAGCTGAATTGAACTAATTTGTAAGATGAAATGAAATGTAAAAATCTTTAGCCCGAATGCAGCTTGAACTCACGTCCACTAATCAAACGCCCATTACTTTGCTTACTTGACCACTGCCGTACAATTTCATTACTGATAAATCCATCTTTTATACTCACCAATAGAGAAAAATGAAAATTTAACAGAATCTGAATTGAATTAATTTGTAAGAAATTTTTTGTTAGCCCTAATCGAGACTTAAACTCAGCTGTACCTATTTGTTGTTTACTTTCAGTTTGCATTGGGAAATGTTTATTTGGACGGTATTCATGTACTGACTTAAACTTAAAATTTGTATGGTCAGTGGTCAATATTGTGGCCCGCGTAGAAAATTGCATCAAGCATCATTGACTGGAACGGAAGTTTTAGAATAGCTTGTCAGATTTTTAATCACTGCAAATACACTGCTTGGAATGTGATCGCATTAAATGTTGCACCTGGCACTATGCAGTCCAGTTAGGTTTCAAACGATATTAATGTTGGAACATTTTTGGTTCAACTCAGCTTCTTTTAAAAAATTCCCCCCCCGTACTTTTAGTCGTAGAATCCGTATCTGCAATAAAAAATATGGCTTCCTATCTTAGTTTAAAAGTTACCCCCGCCCCACCTACAAAGCGGGGGTGGGGGGACTTTTTTTTTGCACTAATGTATTTCCCCCGCGGTATGATTAAATTTTGATTATGGACATTTTTTCCGTAGAGTGGCTATTTTTCGAGATATTTGATCGTCTCAGTTTAAAAAAAACACCCGGTATATGCGATGGTGGGCGAGGTAGTAGAGTGAATGACTTTGGATTTTGTGGACCACGGTTCGAGTCCCATAGCAGCAGCGGGGGGGGGGGACGGGTATTATTTTTAATATTTCTTCTGTAATTCAAATTGGATCAATATTTTAAGTAGCGCATGTATACAAGATGGGCATATTGCGATGTTGTAATAAACGCAGAGTCCATTGCCTTTGCTAAATAAATTTTTTGAATATTTTCTATTCAAATGACAGATATGAAAGATTTGTATAGCATAAAATATATATGCGGCGGTGGTCCAGTAAGCAAAGTACGTGACTTTAGATTTTTAGATCTAAGTTCGATTCTCGATCGAGCCAAACAATTTTTGATTTAATTTATTCTGTCAAATTGGTGATGGTGAAATAAAATTACCCAAATCCAACTCAGGTTCTGTTCATAATGTTCTCCATGTAAAAGTGGCAAGTATAAAAGTTTGGTATGGGTTATATAGATAGATAGAGAGCGGTAATGAAATTGTACGGCGATGGTCAAATAAGCAGAGTCCATTGCCGTTGCTAAAATTTGCGATTTTTTTATTCAAATGGCAGCTATAAACCATAAGAATATCATTATTTATATGAATGACGGTGGCTCGGTGGTAAAAGAAGCTGTGTAATTGGTTGTTAATCATGACTGGTTCAAGCCTCAATATATATTTATAATTTAATTGCAAATTGGTCATTTTTAAAATCAAAAAGTGATTTTTTTTTAATTTAATGAGAAATGTGTGGTTGTCCGCTAAAATTTTTTTCACTTAATATCGAAGTTCGAACACTGCACAACACCCACGATTCTAAATCCTATGACACCGCTTACTTTACCAGCTCACCATTTCCATATGTTGATTTGGCAAATACTCATCCTTTATATTTGCCAATTGAAGGGAGAAATTAAATAAATTAAATTAAAAATTATTGTAGCTAAACCGAGGCTTGAACTCAAGTTCACAAATTCCAAATGCAACGACTCTGCTTACTGGACCACCGGCGTATATAAATTTAGTGCTATACAAATATTTTATGTTTGCCAATTCAATAGAAAAGATTGAAAATTTTAGCAACAGGAATACACAAGAGATGGCTCTTACTATTTTCATTACGGTCATACACAAGAGATGGCTCTTATACTTGCCGAAGAAATTAAATTAAAAAAGTATTTACGCTGACGGGAATTGAACTCGAGCCCGCCGTGTATAATAATTATGCTAAACAATTTTATCTTTTATATTTGTCAATTCAATCGAAAAAATTGAAAATTTTAGCAACGAAATGGACCATCACCGTATATTTTCATTATAAGGTCATACACAAGAGAGGGCTCTTATACTTGCAGAAAATGAATGTAGATTTCAACAGAAGCTGTATTGAACCACTTTTATAGAAGAAATTAAATTATAAAAATGTTAGCGCTGACGAGTCTTGAACTCGAGTCGGCGATTTCAAGAGCATTGACTTTGCTTACTCGACCATCGGCGTATTAAAAATTGCTGCTGATCATCGATAGAAATCCTTACAAAAAGGTTATAACCTTCATTAAAAATAATCCGAGGAAATTTAACTATGTCCGTGCCATAAAATTTAACACACCCCATACTCCATGGTAAAACGAAATCGAGTTCAGGAAGGCTATTAGTGCTACTGAGTTATTAAAAAGCCAAATCGTTGAGATAGCCAACATTTGTTCGATAAAATATGTGCCAGACTGATGACAAAATTTAGTGGATGTGTTTTGATGGCGATGACGAAACGTACATGAAATTGGTTTTGAAACACTTCAAGCTAGATACATGTGCAAAACAATTTATGATCTTGCCAGCAATTTGCAGTTAAGGAGCCAGTTTTTTGTCATATTTTCTATTCTGTGCAACAGGGGTATTCTTACTAAGCTGTCCCTTCGCTATCTATTGAGGTGAGATTCCAAACTGCGTTTTCCATCAAAGAGGACTGGGTGAATGAGATGTTAATGGACAATGAGTCTATAAGCTTCCTCCCGGATGTCTCAAAAAGGGATAGAGGGGTTGCCTGTGGGGTATTATGTGAAACACTAGGGGTCAACCTCTTTTTCCGTCTTCCCGATTTTTGCAGTGCTTTTCAAGCTGAACTTATCGCGATAATACTGGTTGAAGTATATAATGTAATCTCTACAAGGGATATTCGCATTTTTATGGACCTGCTGTTAAAACACTACAATCACACTTGGCGCAGAACTGTCTGGCATCTTTAAATGTGATTGCTGATCAGTTCAACCTCCGCTTGGGTGCCAGGGTACTTCAATATCGTGGCGAATGTAAAGGTAGATGAACTAGCCCGCAAGGACATAGCATGCCTTAATCTGTTATGCGCCTGTCCTAGTCTAGCGTACAGCAGAATTAAATTTATAGGAACTTCCCATTTGGACAACCTGACGGATCTTATAGTAAGATCGATGTCAAGGTCCTTCAACGCTTCTTGGTAAGCTTAGAATGGTTCGACGAGTGAAGAGAAGGTAACTTAAATGTGGCACTTGTCAAATATGAACTTTGGGGGTTACGTAGAAATTTCCCGAGAGCACACATTTTCAGAGGCTTGCAAAATGACTCTGTATTTAATGGTGTTTATTTCAATCTAGACAGGACTATCTTGATTATTTTGGAGCGTAATACAATTCCTTCCTGTAAACGCGTAGATACATATATGCATATACATAGTTCGCTGTATAGTCTATAGACCAACTTATATTTCATAAAATCTTCTATAAACTTGTCTTAACCGACAAAACTTTTTCTTTTATGTTCAAGATGATACTTATACACAAGAAAACCCGAAAGAAATTCAAGATAATTTTTTTTGGTGTGCAGTCATAAAACTTTTATTTCGCGCTTACTACAAACCGTTAAGTTTTGTTTACTTCCACTTTTTTGGTTTCCCCCGAAAAGTTACAAAAAATATAATAAAAAAGGAAAAATGTTTTTTTTTGCCACGTTCGGCGCTAAAAAAATATGAAAAAATTTGCTTGATGTGTAGCTATATACTCGTACCTACATACATATTTACCTTTTGCAGGTATATATGTGCCATAGTGAAGTAAATTGAGTGAAATGTGATTTTTGTACATATACATACTGTACACAGATACAATATTTTTTTTAGCATCTAAAACTCGTGTGTAATGGTTATTTAGGTGTTTTGAAATTTATGATCTTCACGTGATTATCATAATCTCGGGGAAATAAAAAATATGTGTCTGTATATACAAGATGAAAATATTTTATAACACTGACGTAATAATTTACAGCGGTTTAGCGCGATATAACCAAAGTGGTAAACATTTTGAGTGGTTTTTTGTGAAATTGCGTGCAACAATGAACGCACTGATGTAGGTAGGCATACAGGAGACTAGAGAATATTTTCGGATATATAATAGTTTATGATGTGAAATTAAACAAACACACATACATATACACATACATACATACACATATGAATTATGAATAAGATAATTTATAAGGTTTATCCGTGAAAATTAATGTTACGTATGTGCGTGTGATCTACCTGTGTGCGAAGCATAAATTATTTTTGGGATTGACAATTAGACGTGCGAAATGAACGTGAATCATACACATATCGGTTTATCGAACAGGGGGCGAGATTTGCAAATGCGAAATTTTGAGGCTCATATAATATCGTGTCTAGACGAAAATTAGAATTTTTGAAACTTGTTGCAGGCTGTAGCGATACTACATGTGCATTTTCGTAGGATAACTCAAAATCAACTTATCTTTTGTTCTTTCCAATCATAGTTTTTGCCTTCAACCCGATTAGTTTTTTTAGGTGGTGCTAGGTTAAATGAGCCTTAAATTTATATTTTAAAATGAAGAGTTTGTCTTGTGGAGCATCCTAGATAACGCTAACAAACTTCGCTTATACGGGAATACTATACATGTCAGTAGTTTTATTTAATCTCTTGATCTCTTCATGTTAGAGCTACTGCGTTCGTATTGGAAGCAAGTGAGTTTCTATGCTCCATATTCAAGCACAGACTTGGAAGCTTCAAGAAAAAATCTACTCACCAGTACCAGTATATGCAATCTATACTAGCAATATAGCAGCTGGACATCAGAATGAAGGATATACAATTCGGTAAGGCCTAATCATCTTGCTGATACGCACCATAACACTTTGTACAATATAGTTCATTACATAAAGATCGTCAATATTCACTCACTCGTAATTGCCATGATCAATTGATCTTCAATGTCCTTACTCGAACGAATAACCCCCGCTGGCTTAAGTAAAGAACCTAGCTCGAGAGAGAAAAGAGCCTAGTCGGTTAATTTCCGATTGCGATGAGAGATGCACCTGTGATCAGAGGTGAGAATGTCATCCGTTAAGCAGAGAAAGACCTCAGTGGATAATATTAGGACTACTCCAGATTGAGTGATGCGCATTAGCATCACAGCTAATCACCAAAGGGGTACAGTTTAGTACAGGAATTGGCGGATAGCAGAGTAATGAGCACACCCGTAATCAGCCGAGCTACAATCGTGAATAAGAACTGCATTAAAATTATTGCTAATAAAAATGCCTGCTCTAGTTTTATTGACAGAATTTTTACAGAACATTCTGCAATTACATAAGTTCAATCCAGAGGCAGCATTATATAGAAGATATGGTTTCTGGATTAGACAAATATCTGTATGCATTACAGAAAGCAACTTCGTCAATTCAAAAGAAACTGACTTACTGTGTTGCAAGTTGATCTATTTTATTCTAATCATGGACGACATTATAAAGTCGGGCAGAGAGGGGAATAAAAGTTGTCTATACGGACCAGAGATAATCTTGAAAGAGATCCCCTCGAAGGATTTCTGGTCAACCCGGAAAACAATCGATTGGCAATTCGGCTCACTAATGCAACGGACTACCTTCCATCCCCCAATTGAAATAGCTGGATTCATCACCTTGGTGTTGGTGGTTACTACACATGGATCCTCAAGCGGATTAGGAATCCCTGTTAGTAAAATAAGTGGTTTTGGGGGGTCACCAACCAATAGTTGACAACCACTCCAAAATCTTTCATTTTGGAGATTACCTATCCCAAAACCACTTGCATATGAAGACACCATCCGAAAGATAGCACTCATCAGTTTTTTTTGATCTAAGAAAATTGCGTGCATTATCGCAAATAAGTTTTTGTGTGATTCAGGAACTTTACCTTCTTGGTGGTGTAGTTTCTGGATTGAGGTCTGTTATTTTTTATTTTACAGAAAAGTACAACAAGCACTGTATTATGCGATGTAGAAAACAAGTTCTGGAATTCACGCTCGCACTTTATTGGAATCCCTTCCAGTTACCGACCGCGAGTTAGAACAATGTCGTTGGGTCCACCTCGGGTCTTGTTTGGGATCTAGCTTGTGTGGTTCCGATATTGAACAGTAAACTAGTTTCCAGTTACGACCTTCGTTTGGGTTGTATCAGGAACGTTGTTTGGGTTCCCACCCTCGATTGTTTCCTTAGCTTGTAATTATTATTATGACTTCTATGCTTGCGCTGAAACAGATCAACTTACACCATAGCAAAGAAGCATCGTTTGAGCTTAAGTTGCTGCGTGCTAATTTGCAGCTAGACATTTGTCTAATTCAGGAACCTTATCTGCTTGACGGCGTGGTTTCTGGTTTTGATCCTGTAGGTGGTAGAATCCTCTATAGAGGGTCCAATGATAAGATAAGAGCCTGCGTGTTTATATCAAACAAGCGGACGTTGCAGCTGTGCTTGGAGGAGTTTAGCAGCAACCTTGTTTCGTGGAGCAGGGCAAATCATTTACCTTTAGTGGTAGGATGCGATGCTAATGCTCATCACGCGTTATGGGATAGCACGAATATTAATGATAGGGGTTCATCTTTACTTAAAAACCTGAGCACATCTGAGCTTGAAATACTTAACAAAGGCTGTGAGCCTATCTTTATTAATTGAGTAAGGAGGGAAGTTATTGACATTAGTTTGTGCAGCCTTCGAAAAATCTTGTCTTCTTATTGCCAAGCAAAATTCTCAGCATAAGCCTTTTTGGTGTTCTAAAAAACTGAGGAAAACTGCTAGATAGGAGACTCAAAAACAAAGCCGAGAGATCTAACCTTCAGACCTCGTTGGCACAGTAAGTAGCGTCCTTGCCTTGTTATTCGAGGGACTCGGGTTCGATTCCCGGTGGTAAAAATCACGATTGGGTGTTTTTAATGTGTTAGTATATGTGTTTGTCCGGGTATTGCACCGTCGGCCCATTAGTGGCATTGAGTGATGGAAAAATCCGCCCAACTTTAATTTTTATTTTTTAACCTTCAGGTTGATTGCGATACCTTTTTGGCAGCTCAAAATGCTGAGATCCGCTCGATGAACTTGTTGAATTAGCTTCTGCGAAGAAATTATTAATATCTCTGGGATCACCAGACTTAATACGACCTTGATTAGAAATGATTGCCGATGGATGTACTGCGATTTCCTGATGGCAGATTAACCTCTTCCAGGAAGAAAATTGTCGAACTACCACTTTCTGTTCATTTCCCTGGGTGCAATGTTATTAATCATGATTATGTTGGTGACGCCCAGCCCTATGGTACTGATTATTCACCCGGCTGGGACTTAGCCTGTAGGCTAACACATTGCGCGGAGCGTTTTCTCCTTCTCACCTTATAAATCAGGTGGACCAGATGGAGCTTTTCCTGCTGAATTACACAAGACATTACATTGCTTTCCCCTAATCCAGGAACATTTAACTTCGCCTCTGTCAAGCGTGCTTTGCGTTTGGATATGTTCCACAGTCCTGAAGCAGGAGTAGAGTTGTGTTCATCCCGAAGGCACTAGGTATCATCACTTATCTGTCATCCCACTCAGTAGCACTCAACATGCTTACAGAGTTGGGAGATCATGTGAAACTGCGCTGCATGAACTTGTTACGAGGATTGAAAGGTCGCTTAGTATTAAAGAGTTTCTTGTGGGCACTTTCCTCGATATTGCGGGTGCGTTTGATAGTACTTCTATATAGTTTCCATCACTGAAGCCTGCACAAATTTAGGAATTGACCAAATCATTGTTACTTAGATTGGATCTTTGCTGAGGTTACCCCCAGGGAAGTGTTCTGGCACCTCTCCTGTGGCTCTTAGTTATTGACTAAAGTTGTAGAAATGTGGTGTCTAGAAAAGGGTTTGTACGTTAATGCATCGAAAACTAGTCTGATAGTCTTCACCAGATGTAGGAATACTGGAGAGCTGTCTGCTCCTTCTCTTTTGGAAACGATCGTTAGATCTGACACAGTAAAGCATCTGGGTGTTATGCTGGACAGTAAACTGGAAATTTCATATTGAAACTAAACGAAGAAGATCATTTGGGAAGTCGTGGTGTCTGACCCCCAAAATGGTAATGTTTATTTACAAATCTCTAGCTTTACCTATGCTATCTTACGCGTCTCTTGTTTGGTGGCCTGTGGCTTAGTCAGTTTCTGCCATTGCGAAGCTTAATAGCATACAAGGTATGGCTTGCCGCGCTATTACAGGTGCTATGTCTTCGTCTTCTATGCTTGCATGATCCGCTGCCTTTCGCCTGCGGTGTATTGTAGGGCATAGACTTATAATCTACAATTTATTCAGTTCATATATATACCAGAAATCAATATGGTTAATGACAAATTGTTGCCAGAATTCTGCTTCGATATTTCTTTCTCGGTGGTTTATCCAGCAAGGGACTCAAGGGTGGTTGTCTCAAGAATTCAATGACTGGGTGGCTCACTCTAATTTTGGTGCAGGTTTCGCAACCTATTGCCGTGCACATGATCTACGTTCATGTGGGAGTCTATTCCGGAACTGCACGTTATTCCAAGCTGTATGATTGAGCTTCTAAGCTCGCTGTTTCCGGAAAGGACATTATTCTATGATCTCTTCCAAACTGGTCAAGGACTGTAAACATTTTATTAACGTCCTTTGCTGTAATAATCGTGTCAGGGTTATGTGGGTTCCGGCAATTATGAAATTCATTGGACTTGAACCGGCAGTCCCGCTGACCTTTAATTGTGGTAAGGCAGCTATTAAGAACTACAGGTTTTTGCAGGCTAAGCGTAATTGGCTAGCTTCCACTACATGCGGAGTGGTGATGTACTTCATTTGTGAACGTAATCTGAGACTAACAAAGTTTGCTTTATTTTGAAGAAAGACCAACTGAGAGTTCTGGTCGCTATTCTGACCGGCCATGACCGTTTTAAAATCCATTTACAAAGAATGGGACTTGTTCAAGAATCCTTGTGTAACAACTGTATTGAAGATGACGATGACAGCATTCACTTTGTTTGTGGTTGTCCCGCTTTCGAGGTAGTTAGGTCCAGATTTCTTAATCTTAGATCTTTAAATGTAGGTCAATTGTCATCCCTATCTTGGTTTAAGCTGTTGCGAATTGTGGTAGAATCCTCGGTTTCCACCATGGGCCCAGAGTGGTATTGAGTGCGGAACCTGCTTGAGTTCCAGCCAACTTTAATAAATAACTCATTTTGAGTGCAATTTAATTTGAGTGAAATTTAATTTGAGTGAAATTTTTCTGTATGTTATAACGATTTACATTAATTTACATAAATTATTGTATGTATGTGCAAACATCCAATTATAATAAAATCAAGGTGATGAACTTCACATGCACAATATACATATTTGAGCGGAATTTCAATTATTCGTCTAATGCTGTTTCATTTTATTATGTATACGTACATATGTATGTACATTGCTATATGTGCATGTTTATTTTGATTTATTGATACAAAAATAAAAAGAAGATTGATTTATTTACTAAAAATTATATTCGTTGTAATAAAATAGTTTTTATAGGTTTCCTGAACTTTAATACTTGCCATTGAAAATTTTTTTTATTAAAACGAAAAAAAAGTAATTTTTGCGGTTTGAGTTTAATTTATGATTCATAGAAAAATATTATGTGGGTGATTGTTAAAATTTCTTAAAAATTATTATTTAACTGCCATTATTTAGTTTTATAGGAAATAGGAAATAGAAATAATAGTAATAATGTATTATGTATGTATGTGTGTGTTCAATCGTACATTATATTTTAGTATTTTACATTAACAATTACGATGTATGTTTGAGTGTATGTATTATTATATAGACATTAGCACGTCGAAGGGCGGCTTAAATAATAATAATAACAATAATTATTGGAAAAATTATTACAATGCTGAATTTTCATAGGCTATATATAATTATTATTAATTTATGCACGACTGCGGATTAATTAATTTTTAGTCGTTCTTGGATGATAAGCAAATTATATATAAATTGTATATGAGATTGTCGAGTTTTATATGAAAACCTTTCAAAGGTTATCGCAAAAACTAAAAAAAAATTTAAATAAAGAAGTTACTTTGGAATAAATTACCGTTTGGCCCTTTTTGAATGTTATGAGGGTGCCATTGAACAATTCTAGCAATAACTTGTTTGTGCTGGTTTTTAATTTGTGGTAGGCTCGTCATACTACATATACATATACATATACAGATATTTACAATAAATATTTTTTTAAAACTATTATAATGGTCCCAATTCGATACTAATAGTAAACCAGCTGATTTTTTTGAATCATAACTGACGCACTTCCACGGTTATTTTTCACAAATATATATGGGCTGAATTCAATCTTTAATTAAAATTTTGACTTCGAACTGCATGTTATTAAATCACAGTAAAAATTTTTAGTGCGACTAAAGTCGAAATCATTTCAAAATGATGTAAGACGAAATTATTTTCGACCTCCATTAGAATATGCACAGTACAAAAATAACAATTTCATAATTCGTTTTTGATTTAAAATTTGAAGGAATCGACCTACTTCCATTTAATTTGGCAGCATTCTAAAACTTGGCCAAACAATTTTTAAGGATCCCATTACTGAAGTAAATAAACAAATCAGTTTCCAAACAATTTTTAAATTAGGTGGTTTTCGTAACAATATACATACATAGTTCCATCACATCAAGTCTTGGCTGAGGAGGAATTTATGTTGGTTGGACCTAATTACAAATATTTTGAACAAACAAAAACAAATATAGATCCCGTTCTGTTTTAGAGATCCGCTCAAGCGGGAATCCTTCTATGATCTCTTCAGAAAATTAGTTTATGATATAGTTTATCTTTGGAAGCTGTTGGTGAAACAGATACCAAAACAAATAAAAAGTGCGAAAACGAATGTGAACATCTGTTGTGCTTCCCTACATTGTATTCGAAATCAGCAGTCCTACTAAAATCACTATTTGAAGGGCATACACGTCCTGGGCTTTTACAGTTATTTCAATTGGTTTTCCGAAAAATCTTGTTAATGAAGCAGCATGACAATATACAGATGTTCACTGCTGATCCACGAGAGATGCAACGAATAACGATTGCACACGGCGAGTTAATGAACTATTTGAAGTTCCAACAAAAATGTCCACACTAAGCGAACAAGATTCATCAATCAACAAAAACCTGTATAGATTTGCAGTTTTATCATCTCTGTCCCACACACTGTTTAATATATGTAATGGAATCCTTCATACACTGCTGCATACAAATAAAACATGACTATGTGCTATACGTAACAATTCATCTGGTGGTCTGGTGTGAAGCTGTCTTGGGGGAATCAAGTTGGTACTTGTTGCCAGCTCCGTATCTTGCAGCTTCCACAAGTGCACGTGTTACCTCCCCGTGATAACCGGCCAGGCTGGGGGCCCAGTATAAAAACTAGCCCAGCCTCTAACGGAGTATCCGGATACTTGGCGCCCTCCGGATCATGTAGCCTTACCTGTGTATTGCGAATCTCTGCACAGGTGGACCTCCTTTCTCCGCTACTCGTGGGACCTATTATGGCAGATCCAAAAATCAAAAAAGAGACCGGCTCTCTTAAAAAACCGGAAACCAGTGCTGTGGAGACATCGGCCCGGTCTCCAAAGTGCAAAAAGGGGCATAAGACCAAATGAGGCTGGCCCCTCGAATCCAAAGGGCAAAAGCACGAATGCTGGCCCTCCAGCGTCAGTGAACTACCAGACCAGGAAGAGAGCCTGGCGCATGATCTCCAAAATCAGCGACATGCTGTTGGAGCAGAGAACGGATAGGGACAGGGATACGCTTGCGTGGGCAAGGCGTATCATTGGGCCAAAGCAGGAGGGTTCCGAGATCTCACAGCCGAAAAGGCAGAGATCTGATAATGAACCGCCTACGGTGGCTAAAAAGAAGCGGGTTCCAGATAATGTCACCAGGCCCTTCAACGAGGTGCTAAAGGAGCACCTGCTCATGGCAGTCGTTGACAGGGCTCAAGAATATGGGAGCATTACGGCCCTTAACTGGACGAAGGTGGAGAAGGCCTTAGCCGCCATCTTCCTAAACATTATGAGGGAGAACCCAGGACCTGCTCCGTCCTGCCGAGACGGAGGGTGGCACCGGGGTCACGTCAAACTGACTGCCTGTGCCGATGAAAGGTCGGTGACCCTCTATAAAAAGGCGATCGGCAGCTCGGGCGAAGTCTGGCCGGGGGCCAAATTAGCAGTGGTGACGAGGGAAGAAATTCCCTGCAGGCCAAGGGCGCGATCTTGGATACCTGTGGAGCCTAGTGATCCAAGGGAGATTTTGGAAATGTTGAAAATCAGCAATCCAGATCTGCCAACGGCTACCTGAATTACGCTTAAAATCTATAAGCGCGATGAGGCTGACAGAGCTGGGGCACCTGCAGCAGGGGGGAAACCACTTGTGGTGTCCCGCCTGGTGTTGGTGACCCAGAAGTCCGCAGCATCCCGGAGGACACTCAGGAGACACTATCCCTGGACTCGAAGATTTCGAGATCATTGGGACGAAGCTGTGCGCTCCTAACGGACGAGTCAACGTCAGAGGAGTCTGACTCAACAGTGGTGGAGGGAAGCAATATCTAATGCTTAAGATCCTTCAGATCAACCTCCATCACTGTAAAGCCGCCTCAGCGGCCCTTCTGCTAAAAATGGAATCTGAGTCCATTGATGTGATTCTGGTCCAGGAACCTTGGGTCAATGGTGACCGGGTGCTGGGCTCAGAACTCCCAAATATAAAATACTACATGCGAAAAATGAAGGTAAGCTCGCTCGAAATAATCTGAATATTTTTTTACTACTGAATTACAGCAACGCTGATGTAGTGGTGGCTAGCATCGAGATGGATGGGCAAAATCTCTGGCTAATATCGGCCTACCTACCATATGAGGAGTAAAATATACCACCAGGTAGGTTGGCCAGTGCAATAATGGAGGCTCGAAAACGAAAGGTAGGAGTCATCTTGGGTAGCGATGTTAATACGCATCACTCAATCTGGGGAAGTACAGATATAAACAGGCGAGGTGAGTTACTCCTTGATTTTATTTTAAGTACTAACCTAAATATATGTAATATCGGGTGTAAGCCAACCTTTATTACTAAAAATAGACAGGAAGTGTTGGACATCACACGTCTCGGATTTTATTAAGGAGGGGGTATTGAACTGGTGTCCGAAGACCATTCCTTTTCTGACCATTGTGGCAATATACAGGAATGCTCGGAGGCGGCCAGGCTACGCAAAGTAATATATTCTAGTCCTTCCATCCCGGGTTATTTACAACGACCGGATGGTTCATGGACTACATGTAGTGAGGAATCCCTGGAGCTATTACTAGAAACGCATTTCCCCGAGTGCTCGGTACTAGCTCCGGAGAGACCCATGATAAATAGGGGTATAGACTCCGTAAGTCATATAGTAAAAAGGCGTAATATCCTATGGGCAATAAACAGGTTTAAGTCATACAAGTCGGCAGGACCTGATGGCATTATCCCTGCAGATATCCAGCGAACTATTGACTTAACCCTACCCTGGCTGGAAGTTATCTTCAAAGGTAGCCTAGAACTCTGTCACATTCCTAGAAAATGGGCTGAAGTAAAAGTAATATTTATACCTAAGGCGGGAAAAACTTCTCACTGCTATCCCAAAGACTTTAGGCCCATAAGCTAATCTTATTTCCTGTTGAAAACACTAGAAAGACTAACAGAGGCTAACATTAGAGGCTCAATCAAGCCGGGCGAGCTGTCGGGATCTCAACATGCATACTGTAAGGGACGATCGGTGGAAACAGCTCTCCACTCCCTTATAGGCCCGATTGAGAAATCACTTGAATATAAGGAATATTCCATGGTAACCATCTTGGATATAGAAGGGGCCTTTAGCAACGTCAAACCGTGGGCAATCACTCGGGCCCTTGCGTGTTTGGGGATAGACGGGTCACTCAGAGGCTGTATATATCATATGCTTAGAGGCAGGATCGTGACAGCTTATCTGGGTGGGACGTCTGCCGGCAGATACGTGAGCAGAGGGAAACCTCAAGGTGAGGTTCTCTCCCCTCTTCTTTGGAACTTGGTCATAAATGACCTGTTACTAAACCTGGAAGGGCAAGGCTTCAAGGTAGTTGCTTACGCGATAATGGAAGTCATGGACTGGTTGAAGTATAATGTAATATCTGCGAGGGATATTCACATTTTTACGGACAGTCAGGCTGCTATTAAAACGCTACAATCATACTCCCTGACGTCGAAGGTAGTTTGAATACATGTACATTACAGTGTGCATGTATTCAAAATCAAATAGCGCTTCTCTCAAATTTGACTTAGATTTTGAATCAAAAAGATTTTTCAATTCTTAAGACACTTTTAGTTCTTAACACTTTAAGAATAATGAATAATTTATTTCATCTTGAATTGAATATTGTTCACCAAAACACTATGCAGAATTAGGTTTAATTTACATACTGACTTAACAATTGTTTAAATAATGAAAATAGCCATCTGTTATCCACTAGCCGCAAACCATATTCCAAAGTTGTTTTTGGTAATGTGTCACATATTTCAATTAAATAAAACCAATAACTATGACAACCACAACAATAAAAAAAAGTTTGTTTTTTTGCTAATAATCTTGTCCTATTACCCTATTTCATAAATATAAAAATGTTGCATAATTTATCCACCCCAGCATAACGTAAACCACATTAAACACGTACCATTAACCACTCCACTGCCGGAAGACAATACCGATTCCATTTAAGTGGTACGTTATGTTTATAAGCAAAATTTTAGAGTCTTGGGCACTGACCACCCAAGCATCTGTTGCATCCACACAGAGTCACAGTTTGGTGCGGAATATCAGCAGACATGATCTACAAGATAATACTCAAGAAATGTTGTTTCAACCAGACGGAGCTACGTCCCATACTGCAAGGGAAACAATGAATTTGCTGCGAACGGTATTTGGTAACCGTATGGTTTAACGATTTAGAGATGTCATTTGGCCATCACGATCCCCCGACTTAACACCACCGGATTTCTTCATGTTTCAAACCAGTTTTGGCTTCAGTTACGGATCAGGTATAGCAAAGAGCAGCAGCTTGCTATAAGAGATAAAGATATTATTTTTAAAATTAAATAAACTTTGAATTTAAATAATATATAGAAAAATAATATTAATGGCACGAATGTGGCTTTATATCAAAAATATTTTTTTTTTTTTTTTTTTTTTTTTTTTTTATTGTTTAAAATATTACAACTGATTACATATATCATCTAGTAATTTCTCTATCTTTCTTATGTTCAATTTGCAGAGGTATAACCCATTAGTTAGTCTCTAAAAAGTTGGCCATCCTATTGTAGTCTTCCCAATTCCAGTGGTTTCTTTCTTTGGAGCCTTCGTACTCCATTTGTGTTACTCAGCATACCACGTAACTCAACATTTTCATGTTGACCAAGCTGTTGTATGTGTTTCTTTGCATGAATTGTTATTTCTTCGCTGACGTTTTCCATCCGGAGGTCCCTATGTAGGTTATCGTTTCTTATGTACCAAGGAGCGTTCACTATTCCACGTAACACTTTAGTTTGAAAAGCTTGTATTATTTTAATATTGGTTTTCTTAGTATAGCCCCAAACCTGAATACCATAAGTACATATAGGTTTTAAAACTTGTTGGTATAATAGCAACTTATTAGGTATTGACAGCTCTGAATACCTTCCAATTAGCCAATACATATTTCTATATTTAATGTGTAGTTCCTCCTTTTTCTTTTTAATGTGCTCTTTCCATTTTAACTTAGCATCGAGAGTCATGCCAAGATACTTGGCTGTGTTAGCATAGGGAACTTGTTTGGAATTTAGTTCTATTGGTATCCAGTTAACTATTTGATTGGTGAAGTTAACGTGCGTTGATTTTTCTTTCTTTAGCTTAATGCGTCATTTTTTGGTCCAGTTACTAAGTTGGTTCGTAGCCCGTTACAGTTTCCTGGTTGCTTCGTCTACTTTATAACCAGTAGCTAAAATTGCAGTATCGTCCGCAAATATTGCTATTGTTGTACCGCTTGTGTTTGGTAAATCACTTGTGTAAAGTAAATACAACACTCGCCCTAGCACGCTACCTTGGGGAACCCCTGCAGATACCCTCTTTAGCTCCGAAAATTTTTATTCACATCTAACGCGAAAATATCTGTTATCAATGTAAGATTTCAATATCTGAAAGTATTCTTTTGGCAAATCTCGATGCAGTTTATATTCCAATCCAGGATGCCATACTTTATCGAAGGCCTGTGCTACATCCAGAAATATTGTTGAGCATATTTTCTTATTTTCAAGTGCATCTTCAATAATACTTGTAATCCTGTGAATTTGCTCTATGGTGGAGTGGTTTTCTCTAAATCCGAACTGATGTGGTGGTATTAGCTTTCTCTCAAGTATTATAGGTTTCATCCTTTTGTATAACAGTTTCTCAAAAATTTTCGAAAGTACTGGAAGCAGAGAAATTGGCCTATATGACTTTTTATTATTAGATGGTTTGTTCGGCTTTGGTATCATAATTATTTTTGCTACTTTCCATTGCAGAGGTACATATTTCAGTTGAAATGAAGCGTTGATATTATGAAAAGGTTTTCGCACCCCTTTCTCAGGAAGTGCCTTCACTATTTCACCTGTAATTAAATCATAGCCAGGAGATTTTTTCGTATTTATGTTATGGTTAATTTCATTTTTCAACTCTCGTAGAGTTACAGGTGGTATTTTCCTACAATCCTCCTTGTGCACTGGTATTATATTTTCATCCGCTGATTGTCTAGCATATGGTTGGAACGTTTCTTCAAGATGAGATGCGAAGAGTGCTGCTTTCTGTTTGGCACTTGTTACCCAATTTCCCTCATCATTTTTTATTGGCGGTATTTGATAATTTAGTCTATTTAATGCTTTTGTAGCTTTTCATAGGGAATACTCAGTTTCTTTAGTGTCTAACGAAGATAACGGGTGACCGATTCATTTTTCAGTTCTCTAATTCTTTGTTTAAGCTTATTGCAGAGGTAATTAAAAATTATTTTGCTTTGTGGTGCTCGGTTTCTCTGCCACGTTTTCCTTGCTTTCCGTTTTTCATTAACCAAGTCCTTGATCTCGACTGGATAAATGAAATTATTACGCTCCTTGTTTTGGATTACAGGGGTGCTATCCCATGCTGCTTGTTGTATATTATTGATTAATAGTTCCACTTCATGTTCTAATTGAACCGGATCCTTGATTGGTACAAGAAGATCGGTGTTATCTTCAACCAATTTCCTAAATAATTCCCAATTGGTTTTGTTATTTGTTAGTCTAGGTGGATTTTCCTTATTAACAATCGTGGAACTAACAGTCATAATGACGGGCGAGTGGTCCGATGAGAGGCTTTCACTATTTTCTAGAAAAATGTGATTTTCGGATATACCTCTTGTAATGTAGAAATCAATTAGATCCGGAGTTTTGCTTGTGTCAGTAGGCCAGTACGTTGGTTTTCCTCCTGAATGAAATTGACAATTGTAAGCTCGACCAGCGGCGTATAGTTCTCTACCCTTTGGAGTTGTTAATCTTGACCCCCAGAAAGTATTTTTTGCATTGAAATCACCTCCAATGATGAAATTAAATCCTAGCTGGTTCAATAACTTTTTATAATCCTCTTTATTTAAATTATATCTTGGAGGACAATAAATTGCACAGACATTGAATAGTTTTTTATTGTTAAGTTGAATGCTGATAGTAGCTACCTGCATACTTTCTTCTTCAATTTTTATTCCCTCATGATGTTGAATATTTTCTTTCACAAATATTGTTGATCCCCCTCTTGCTCTTTCTGCTGGATGTAAAGCGTGATAAGAAACGTAACCACGTATTTTGGTGTATGAGGTTCTAATAAGATGGCTTTCTGATATTAAATATATATCAACTTTTTCAGTATTTAAAAAGATCTCTAACTCTGGAATATGTTGGATTATTCCATTTGCATTCCAGATAACAATTCTTAATGTTTTATTTATCATATTAGTTTAGTATAATATGGATGTTATTTCATCCACTGTTTCTCGGCTATCTAGTCGCCTGTTCAAAGCATCTATGGATCTCTCTTGTGTTATAAGCCGTGTATTTAGCGCTTCGATGCTTTTAAATATTTTTTCAAGCATAGATGTATCTTTCAAGTCTTTGAAATTTACTGATTTGTGTGGGGTCGTACTTTGTAGCCCGGATGCCACCACTTGTGAAAACGACTTGCGATCAGTTACTTTACTCAATATAGATGTGGTAAAGTTTCCTAGGTTGGTGTTTACGCTATTGGCTATCGGCGTTTTATAATATGATGAACCTTGCCGTGATTTGTCTCTAATTTTTTGTAGTTCTTTAGCTACTATGCACCCTCTGTAGTTTGCAGGATGTTGCTCTTTGCAGTTCACACATGTTGGAGGGGAATTTCTATTTAGTGGACATGCCTGAGCAGCATGCCTTCCAAGGCACTTTACACATCTTGGCTCTCTATTGCAGTATTTTTGCGTATGGTTAAAACCTTGGCACTTCTTGCATTGCACTATCAGCCCAGTGGATTTCCGTAGTGCTTCTATTTTAACCCTCATATTTAAAATAGCTCTTATATTAAAGATGGCTTCTATCTTTTCTTTGTTATTGAAAGTTAACATAAATAACGGGAGACCTCTTTTAGTAACTTTAAATTCGGACCCTTGTTTGACCTTCTCTCTTTTTATTATATTTGCTGCATTTTCAATTTGCAGTCCTTGTCGTTGGAGGTCTTCCATAATGTCTTTTATTGCACAGGTTGGATGGAGGCCCCTTGCCATAACCTTTATTGGGCGGTTGCTTTTATTTTCATATGTATACCATTCGATTTTCTCTAAATTAAGCTTTGTTGATAATGCTCTATAAGTATCGGAGTCCGGTGTGTAGATTTTCCATACATTGTTGTTTAAGGATATTACTCTGTATTCCTTATCTGTAATGGATTTCAAAATATTTTGTACAGCTCCATATTCGGTTATACCAATAATATTAATTGGTGGTGGTTTTTCTTCTTTCGGTGGTTTGCTTTCACTTTTATCTCGTTGATCCTCATGGGGCGGTACCTTTGCCTCTTTCCTATTAGTAGATTCTGTCTGCAAGCTACTAGCTACTTCCGGAGAGTATTCTGCTTTCCTTTTCTTGCTTGGACGTTTTTTCCGTTTGACAATCCATTCGGTCTCTTTTGTTAATAATTTTTTAAAAAATTTTTCAATATAATTTTATGCCATTAATATTTGAATATGATTTTGGACATGTGGCCGGCGTCGGTGCACACATGGTGTAATCTGGAGGTCCAATTTTCGGCATACCGCGCCAAATATTGGCTTCCAAGTGTTCAATAGTCTCTAGCTTGTCAGCGTAAACAAGTGACTTCACATACTCTTAAAGAAAATAGTCCAGCGGTGTTAAATAGCACGAGCGCGGTAGCCACTTCTCAAAATTGATCGTTCATCAAATGTTTCTATATGAGTAAATTAATTGTATCGCGCGCTTTATGGTTGGAACCAGAAGTCTCTGATGCCAATACCATACAATTGAGGTACAAAAGAATTAGTGTAATCATATCTCTATACAGAACACAAAAAACCACATGCAAATTCATTAATTGAAACGAATGTTTTAAATGTTTTAGTGCGAAAGTTTATTTGGCAAAGGTCGTGGAATAAAAATCGAAAAATTCATGTTTTCTGATTTGGTTTAAACTTGCCTTAAACATGCTATGGGCGTTCCAAATACAATTTGGCTTCGTTCCATTCACCCAAATGTAAACTAAAATCTTCCATAAAAATGTTGGATCAAGTTTCAATTGTTTAGCAAGGTGATGAACCGATTTATTTAGATTCTCTTCAATACTACGCACTACAGCTGCCACCGCCTGCTCAGTGCGCGCCGTCTTAGGTCTTACGGGATGCGTATTATCATTTTGAGCAAACGTGGTGCGAGCCCTAGTTAATCGTATTAAGTGCTCTGCAGGACGATAGGACTGGTATAACTCTATTCATTATGATATGGCAAACTAAACTAACCAAAAGTCAATTTTTAGCTGTTAAATTGGCTCTCACTGATAAAAGTGTTGCCAACTTAAAGTTCTAACCCTCCAAATGAAGCACCCATCAGTTAACAGCTAGTATATCGTAATTGCATTCCTCTTTAAGATATTTTGGGCTTCATAAGAAATATGGACGACAATTGAGGCACACTTTGAAACTTTAATTTTTAAATCTTCGAACACTTTTACTTGCAGAACTTTCTTTGGCCCTCTCATTAAATATGTTTTGGTACATTTAAAATGCAAATTACGTGAATGATACATTTCCATACAGGATTCAACACTAACTTCTTGGTCTAATCGTGATGGCTTCTTTAAATAATTTTAGTTAGCGCGAGTGTCTGGTAGCTACTGGGGCTTGTATGACTTAGTTACATACATTTTTTTCTTTTTATTTATAGATCGCTAATTGCAAACGATCTTTCATGGTGAATGATGGCGGTAGCACACATTTTACGTCAAAGTTCGCTTTGACCATTTGGTCGGTTGGATATTTTGATAACTTAAAATATATTAATGATTCAATTTAAAAGTTTGTACTCTTTGACTGAAAGGCTGTTTGGACCATCATTTTTGATATTCCCTACCAAATAAAATATTGGAGTTTGGCGATGTCCAAGATTTTAATGATTTGACACATTTTGAGCAGAATTTTCACAGTATAGCATATAGAAAACTATATTGGGTAAAACTGTAACCAGGATTTGAACACTTCTTTAAGGAGTGTATGAAGTGTTATTCTTTTGTGTGAAATTGTTTCGTTAAATTACTGAGTAAAACTGAGTAATTAGGATAAGTGCCATATAGAAATTTTTGGAGGGAATAATTTACTTTGACTTGAGTTGAATTTAAATTTAGTTCATCAATCAAGTACTTCCAAACGAACCGATCTTAACCTTACCGCATAATTATCTTAAATATCATCGGGAACTGCTGGACGGCTACACACTGTTTGCACAATCCCGTAAAAAATCAAGTCAAGCCTTACTACACCTTTTCAACTAATTTAACAAAACTTAAAGGATTTATGGTTCCGTTCATTCATTCCGAATATATTTAATGGATGTTACTGAGACAGTATTAATTTATAAATTGGCCAATGTAAGAACGTTTCACACTTCAAATGTGCTGGTTTATAAACGCCATCATATGATTTAATTAGGCTAGGTCTGGAAGCAAATGACTTTTGCAGAAGCCGGGGGGGCGAGGAGGAGGAAGAGACGGTAGTCCACCTCCTATGCTCATGCCCGGCTTTAGCACACAAAAGACATGAATATTTGGGTAAATTCTCAATGGACTGCCTCTCGGATTTCGAAAACTGTAAGATGCGAGACTTATCACGCTACATAAGTAGCTCAAACTGGTTCTCATAAGGGTAATAGGGAAGTAGACCCGTGGTATCACAACGGACCGTCGCCGGTCTAAGTGTGCTGTAGCAGCCACTCAACCTAACCTAACCTAACCTTTGTAATAACTTTTCCGAATGTGTGAGTTGACTGAGTTGGGCCAAAATAAATGTTGTTCATAATGATTCAGAAAAAATCATCAAAAAAAGATTTTTTATTTATTGCTTTGACTTAAAAGTCACCTTGTTAAAAGACCGCAAATCTAAATTTTAAATTACACGAATATGTCGTAGCATTGCAATGAGGTGAAAACCACATCCAAAATAAGAAAAACAACAAAAAACAAATAAACGTGAGCTTTGTATTTTACCATTTTTCTATTTTGACAATAATATCGTATATATGTAGTCTCGAGTAGATGAACATTTCAGCAATTTTTTCATCTCCAAAATATAAAAAAAATTATGCTTCGTGACTACATTCTTCATATACATATACATACATTATATGAAAGAAAAATATGTGGAATTTTCATTTTTTATGATGTTATTTATGTTGACTCTCGCAAATATTTTGATGAGAATGTCGTGAAATGTAAATGTTCCAAATATATGTATATATACATATATACATACTCGTACATATGTATTTATATAATATGAGCACGACGACGACGGAATAAAAACCAAAAAAAAAATAGTTTTGTATTCTGAAGACAGTTTGTCTACCTTAAACACATAACTTACCTTCGCTAAGTTCTGTCACACGTATCTAATCAAAATCGATATAGTTTATGTGCTAGATATTATGTTTTGTCATTTGTCAGCATCAGTAAGTTTTTTTTTTATTTGCCAACACCATTATCGACGCCACCCCTGTTAGATACTACTGATTATCTAACTTTCACCAAGCGAATAGGCTACTAGTTTCTCAACTCACCATACCGTTAACAATTAAACTCATGAAAACTTATGCTATTCTAGACCTAGAATGATGAACAGTGGGCTAGAACCGGATAAACTCTGAATTTGATGTCCTAGATAAAATTAAAACCAACCCCAAACAACCCAAAATTTGTCTAATAACATCGACAGAACTGACGCCAACGTATAGCTGATATGTTCGCGCGTATTCTTCAATCTATCTATCTGCCCAATAGACAATAATGTGACAACAGTACAATCATAGAATAACAATAGCAATATGTCGTACTTTCCTCCATGTTGATCTATCTCCATTGCGAATTCTCTTCAATCTGTCGTTAGTAACCGGCGCATTTCCAGATAAATGGAAACTATCAAAAATCACACCAACCTTTAAATCGGATAAAAGAGAAGGCATTACATGTCACAGATTCATTTCAACATTTTCATCCATTCCAAAAATATTCGAGCATTACATTTAAATGTCAAAAAATGCTAATATATATAATCATTAGCGCCGAATTACAGCGTATTTGAACTATCAATCTGGGAGTCTCATTCAGTGAAAATATAACGTTTAATAGGACTTTAGAAAGCGAACTCAATGTTTCGGTTTATCAAACGATGAACCTGTGAATTCCAATACAAATCATCATTATTGTCGCTGTACGTCGCCTGTGTAAGATCCCAAGCAATAATCTGAACTCCTTACCTTTAAAAAAAATCCTCTTGTTTCTACTAAAGAAAACTAACTGGGATTGTGCGGATGACGTTTTTACTTAATTTGTACTAAATTACATCGTTAAGAGTTGTTCTGAATTGTGTTCTCAATTTGCTGGCCGCCTATTTTGAAATTAGAAAAAATCGCAGTGTTTCTTGATTTGAATTGTTCTCAAGTTAATATTGTATTGCATAGTATAGACATGGAGGTTATGTAGGGAACACAATATCACATTAACGGCTGTTTGGCACTTGTTTGTAATTTTGATGAAATTTTTGAAGTCATTTTGGCACAGTGCCTGTTTAATTTTATCAATGGCGCACCGAATCTCGTCTTCCAGTTCAGGAATTGATCTTGGTTTATTGGTACCCAAGTCTTTTATTTCAAAAAAACCCATATAAGACATCAAATGGCGTTAAATTGCATGGGAACTCCAGAAAAGCAACCATCCGAAGCAACCGCTTCATATATATCACGAATCAAAGGAGAAAATGAAGAAGAGCCGAGTAATGTTGATTTATATGAAATATGGGGAAACTATCAGAAAAAATCAAAGTGTTGCGGTAGACATGCTCTTCAGAAAATTATCAAGCCTAAAAAACAGTTTTCCATTTTTTTAAATGGGAAGGCAATAAGCACACTTTCCAGGAATGGTCGTATGAAAAATGATATAAAATATTAAATCACTGGAATGCAAACTCAGATTCAAAAAGCAGCAGTATTGTCAAATTCAACAAGCCTATTACTCTACGTAGCCACCAAAACCAATGCTACCGATCACAAAAGTATGGAACAAAAAAAAGAGATATAGAATATCCAAGTTACCAATGTGTTATGTGACCAGATAATGAAGAACATACCTAACAAAAAAATATCAGCCCAGGTGCGGTGACGGCCAATTTCATTAAAAATTATTCCATAAACTGTCCACTTCTTACGGAAATCGAGCTTTTTGATTTTTTACAAATTTGTATATGATATATCCAAAATCTGTTGTTCAGCCAGAAAATGGAGAACACAATGGCCTAATAAAATAATATCAGTCCAAGTGCGGTCACGACCAACTTCATTAAAAATTATTCCATAAACTGTCCACTTCTTACGGAAATCGAGCTTTTTTGATTTTTTACAAATTTGTATATGATATATCCAAGTTAAAAATCTGTTGTTCGGCCAGAAAATGGGGAACACAATGGCCTAATAAAATAATATCAGCTGAAGTGCGGTCACGCTCAACTTCATTAAAAATTATTCCATAAATGGTCTACACGAAATTCGAGCTTTTTGGATTTTTTACAAATTTGGATATGAAATATCCAATTTAAAAATCTGTTGTTCGGCCAGAAAATGGAGAAGACAATGGCGTAACAAAATAATATCAGCCCAAGTTCGGTCACGACCAACTTCATTAAAAATTATTCCATAAACTGTCCACTTCTTACGGAAGTCGAGCTTTTTTGATTTTTTACAAATTTGTATATGATATATCCAAGTTAAAAATCTGTAGTTCGGCCAGAAAATGGAGAACACAATGACCTAATAAAATAATATCAGCCCAAGTGCGGTCACGACCAACTTCATTAAAAATTATTCCATAAACTGTCTACACGAAATTCGAGCTTTTGGGATATTTTTCAAATTTGGATATGAAATATCCAAGTTAAAAATCTGTTGTTCGGCCAGAAAATGGAAAATACAATGGCCTAACAAAATACTATCAGCCCAAGTGCGGTCACGAGCTACTTCATTAAAAATTATTCCATAAACTGTCCACTTCTGAAGAAAATAGAGCTTTTTGTGTTTTTTACAAATTTCGATATGAAATATCAAAGTTAAAAATCTTGTGTTCGGCCAGAAAATGCCTAGTAAGTTTCGGCCAATTTCATTAAAAATTATTCCATAAACTGTCCACTTCTTAAGAAAATCGAGCTTTTTGGATTATTTTACAAATTTGTATATGATATATCCAAGTTAAAAATCTGTAGTTCGGCCAGAAAATGGAGAACACAATGACCTAATAAAATAATATCAGCCCAAGTGCGGTCACGACCAACTTCATTAAAAATTATTCCATAAACTGTCCACTTCTTACGGAAATCGAGCTTTTTGGATTTTTTACAAATTTGTATATGATATATCCAAGTTAAAAATCTGTAGTTCGGCCAGAAAATGGAGAACACAATGACCTAATAAAATAATATCAGCCCAAGTGCGGTCACGACCAACTTCATTAAAAATTATTCCATAAACTGTCTACACGAAATTCGAGCTTTTTGGATATTTTTCAAATTTGGATATGAAATATCCAAGTTAAAAACCTGTTGTTCGGCCAGAAAATGGAAAATATAATGGCCTAACAAAATACTATCAGCCCAAGTGCGGTCACGAGCTACTTCATTAAAAATTATTCCATAAACTGTCCACTTCTGAAGAAAATAGAGCTTTTTGTGTTTTTTACAAATGTTTATATGATATATCCAAGTTAAAAATCTGTTGTTCGGCCAGAAAATGGAGAACACAATGGCCTAATAAAATAATATCAGCTCAAGTGCGGTCACGCCCAACTTCATTAAAAACTATTCCATAAACTGTTCACTTCTTACGAAATTCGAGCTTTTTGGATATTTTACAAATTTGGATATGAAATATCTAAGTTAAAAATCTGTTGTTCGGCCAGAAAATGGGGAACACAATGGCCTAACAAAAAAACATCAGCCTATGTACGGTTTCGGCCAATTTCATTAAAAATTATTCCATAAACTGTCCACTTCTTACGGAAATCGAGCTTTTTTGATTTTTTACAAATTTGTATATGATATATCCGAGTTAAAAATCTTGTGTTCAGCCAGCAAATGGAGAACACAATGGCCTAGTAAAATAATATCAGCCCAAGTGCGGTCACGACCAACTTCATTAAAAATTATTCCATAAACTGTCTACACGAAATTCGAGCTTTTTGGATTTTTTTTCAAATTTGGATATGAAATATCCAAGTTAAAAATCTGTTGTTCGGCCAGAAAATGAAGAACACAATGGCCTAACAAAATAATATCAGCCTATATGTGGCCACAGCCAATTTCATTAAAAATTATTCCGTAAGCCGGCCTTATGGAATAATTTTTAATTAGTCATTTTCCCTTAAACTTATTTTCTTATTTATCTAAAGACGGAAAAGTTTGATTTAACGATGTTTTAGTTTTTAAATTTTTGTTTAATTTATCAAACAGTTAATTTTTTTGTTTTGTTTGATTTTATTGTTTGAAATCTTAAATCAATTTCTTTAAATTATAAACAAATAAATATATAGTGTGTAACGAGATTTAGCTTATTGGCGAAACTGTATTTACATAATTTATACAGTACAAATTACCCAGTGTTTACCGTTCCCAATTATACCGAACAGTAATTTAATTCAATGAATGTAAATAAATAATTGAAATAAATATTTAAAATTAATTATCGCATCGGAATAATACATATATACATATATAAGAAGAGCGAGGGAGGCCCATCAGCAATTATAATTCGAATATGTGTACATATGTATGTATAATTGGTAAATTGGGAAGCTTAAAATTATATGAACATACATTATTTTAAGAGTTTATTATGTATGTACATAATGTACAAATAATAATTACAATAAAAATTACAAAAACTTTATTTATTTTTAAATCCATAATAATAATTATTATTGTTATTATTAATAATAAAAACTCTTCTTTTTTTTTTTTTTAACCATAATACAAAAACCAACAAATGGAAATTGTTATGTTCATATAATAACCATTATCTCTGTATATATTACATAAATGTATTACACAATTCTCGTTTAATATAATATAAAAATATATATTTTATTTAATTAATTAATATTTTAAAAAAAAAATGTAATTATCATAATTTGTAATTAATATGTGCACATGATTTTATCCCGATCTACGAAAATGGCAAGTAATTTTATTTCAGTTTTTCATTTATTGATACGAGATGTGCGGTTGCTATGATTTGTTATTTACTGCAGCCGAAAAATATCGATAAGATGGGTTAATTATTTTTTCGAATAGAAGAACAGGGAGTAGAGTTTCCATTCCGGATTTCCGGGTATCCGACTATTCGGTTTATCCGTATATTTTAAAGCATACCATTATCCGGATAAGTTTCTTTGAAATATTCGGTCATCCGAGTTTATTGAGAAAAAAACGAAAAAAAATGTACACGAATGAACTAGAATTTAACTGGTTTATTTAAAAAAAACTGTGTAAATCAAGCTCTGCAGGAACTGGGAATGCCAACAATATCTGAAGAAGAAATGCGTATTTTACAGAATATTTTAGTATCCCTTTCTCCAACGGATGTGGCCATTAAGGAATTAAGCAAGAATTCTGCAACACTTCTAACAGCCGAAGGTACCTTTAAATTGGTATTCCTCAAAATGGAAGAAATTAACACAGGATTAAGCCAAGCTCTTTCGAGGCAACTAAAAAGACAGATGAATGAACGTCGCTGCAAAACTCTATTAACATTAATGATATTGTTTGAAACTGGCAGTATTCTCCAATACAGTAGATATTTCGAATATTCCTCAAAATCATCTGCTATTACATCAGCAATAATAAATACAAATAATGGAGAGGATGTATCCGAATGAATATAGTGAATGAATTGGAAATGAGTAGGAACACAACTGAAGAAAACTTAAATTTACCACAAAAACAACTAGGCCATATCGTTACTTAAAAAGCGATCAAATAATTCAATCGTATTATTCAATGCCCATTTGACAAATAAACCTACATCAACTGGTACAGAAAGACTTATTAGAACAGCAGAAAAATTAAAACTAAATTAAAAACTAAACTTAATTTTAAGGCGTGTCACGCTTTTATTTGCTTAAAGTACGCCTTAATAATCCGGATAATTACTGGTGAAAGTATTCACTATATACAATAGTATCTGGATAAATAGTAATTAAAATAGTAATTATCCGGATATTTAACAACATCGGATATTTGGAAACTCTAACAGAGAGAGAGATAAATTACTTTGAAATAAACGGTTTCTTTCTATCCATCAGAAAAACGCTATAAACATGCAACTAACACAACTTGTCAAATTTCTTTAGGAACAATGCGTTATTGGTGATAGTTTTATAGATTGTCTGTCAATGCATTTAAATCTCTTTTCAAAAAGATCGGAATTTAAAACTAATTGTGCTCAAATACCATGGATTTACCTTCAAGCCGCTCTCATGCAAATGACTCTAAAGCAGCGTACATAACATCGGGAGAATTTACCATAGTATTCAGTTGAAGTTAGACGCTGATGGTTTTGCTCAAAATTTGTATTTATTTTGTTTGACATTAGACTTGTCAAATGTTTCATTTTCAATGTGCGATTGGCTGTGTTAACACCAAACCTGTTTATTATTGTGTATTTTGTGATTTATTGTGCGATTTTTTTTTTCTCATTTTTATCAGCTTTAACTTTAATTAATTAATTCATTTTATCAATTTTTTTCAATTAATATTTATTTAATCTTAATATTTTAATTCTTAATATTTTGGTAAATTCGTATTTATTTTGACGCATCATTTTGTTTGTTGTTTTATTTATCATTCGGTTTCATTTTTTTCTGTTCAATATAATTTTATTAACAAAATGTCTTTTTCAAGACAAAACCTTATTAATACCTTAAACGAAGATATCTCAATTTTAAAATCGGTTTTAATTATGTACTTAAAACGAAAACATCGCACCGAGCGACGTATTTTTAATAGACGGTTTAGTGTGAATCCAGTAAATCGCAACCGACAAAGACCAGGGTTTTATTGTAACCTGGTCGGGGAAATGAGGTTATCTGATACCGAGTCGTTCAGCAACTATCATCGAATGAATCCACAGACGTTCGATGAACTATTAGCGATGATTGGCCCTCTTATTCAGAGGAATTATATTGGAGAAAGGTCAATCACTGAAGGCCAGCGGTTATCATTAACCCTTCGGTAAATATAATAACTCAACAAATAAAATTATATATTTTTTTATAAATAATGTTTTATACTTTATTTAGATATCTCGCCAGCGGTGACAGTATGGTTTCCATTGGGAAGTATGGATATAAAATGGGAAAAACTACTACTTCTCAAATAATACTGGAGACATGTGGAGCATTGTGGGACGTGCTAATGGGAACTGTTTTTCCCAAACCGAGCATCGCGATGTGGAAGGAAATAAGTGACCAATTTAAAGAGCAGTGGAATTTCCCTCATTGTTTAGGAGCAATGGATGGAAAGCACATTATCATACAAGTAAGTTTTAGGTACATCAAATTATAGTTCGTTTATATGACATAATTTTTACATTTTCAGGCATTTGGAAAAGTTGGATCAATTTATCGAAATTACAAACATAGCCACAGTGTGGTTCTGTTCGCCATATGTGACGCCCACTACAAATTTATCTTCGTCGACATTGGGGCACCGGGCCATGTTGGAGACAGCAACATATTCCGGAGAAGTAATTTCGGAAGATCAATTATTTGTGGTGGAGAAAATTTAAATTTGCCGCCTCCCGAAAAAATTGGTGATAATGAATACCCATATGTATTTATTGGAGATGAGGCATTCCCATTACTGCCGAATCTTATGCGTCCTTATCCTGGTCGGAGCACTTCACTTCTGCCGCTAGACAAAAGTGCATTTAATTATAGATTATCTCGAGCCAGAAGAGTGGTAGAAAATGCATTCGGTATTCTTTCCAGTAGGTGGCGGATATACCGACGCCCTATTTTGGCAAGTAAGCCCACGGTGTTAGCTATAATTAAGGCCACCGTAGTATTACACAACTGGCTCAGAGAAAAAAATGTCGCAGAATACATAAATGCCGGTTTAGCAGACAATTTTGAAGATGGAAACTATCGACCAGGAACGTGGCGTAGTGAACAAAACAGCGGCATGCAACACGTCCAAAGATTAGGATCAAATAACTCCAGCCTCAGCGCAAAACAAATTAGAGACGAATTTAAAAAGTATTTTAACGAGGTTGATGCACTGCCTTGGCAGTATACTGTCGTACTAAGCATGTTTTATATAACTACAAAAATTGAGTTTTGAGAAAATCGATGTTAAAATTTTGAAACAATTTTTGATCATAAAACCAAAATAAAACACTTTAATTGATTTATGAAAACGTATTTTATATTGTTGCATTATAAATAACGAATTTGTGATACAAAGAATTAATAAACTACATTAATTTTACGCGAAAAAGAAGAAATAGTTTTATGCATTAAAATGTAGATAAAAAAAATCGATCCATACTAATCAAAAATGTCTTATTAATCGTTAAGTCACTTAAATTACATAACTGAAGTTATTTTTATTTTTCAATAGGAAGCATTTTTACTTTATCTGCCATTTAAGGCATTTTTGTTTAGTTACCAATCGAGATAAAAAATAGGTCAACTGTATAAATAAACCTTAACTGTTTCATAATAATTCATCGATAATTTTTATGTATGTAATAAAACCATAATTTTAGTTTAATTCTTTTTTATTAAATTTTTAAATAATTCATCATCAAAATAATAAAATTCACTTTTAATTTAAAATAAATAAAAAATAATTTACGGGTTATCATCGCAATTCGTGTCTTCTAGCGGGTCGCTAATAGGAAGATTCTGCCAAAAAGTTTGCCGGTTTTTTGGCAACAATGGAACTATTTCCTTATTTATTTGTTCTTGGTGCTTTGCAGTGACTCCTTTAGAACGTTGCCTTTTCTCCGGTAGCACTAAAACATTCTTTTCGATGGAGGTTTTTAAGAAAGACAGCCCAATGAAATTTTCCTGGTCATAGTGTGTCGAATAAAATAAATTACGTTGATGTCGTTTAAATCTTACCCTCACAATATCCTTAAGATATGGTCGGGGTTTTTTTTTTAGTTTTGTTTGCGATGAATTATCTGGCCAAAGATAAAAGTCATTTTCAGTCATGACCTCTACAAGGCAATTGCCTTTACTCGATTTTTTAACCGCTTCATGAAAATCATTAAAATCATATGTTTTTTTTTGTTGTTTTAAGCTTAGTTCCACTTGGTGGTGGAAACTATCCGCCGACATAAATGAATGCCCCGATTCGAAATAGTTTAGCTCAATCTCTTCAGCATCAATATGATTTGAGTTTATGATGGTTATTAAAAACGAGAAAAACGCCCAATTTTGTGCCGCGCAGTTGTCAAGCCACAACATAATTTGTTTAACATCACGGTAGTATTTAAAAATTTATAAAAGGCGGAAATAATGTCTTCCTTTTTACGACCGGCTGTTGCCTCATGCCATATTATACCCATCGGTTGTTTAATTTTACTCCATTTCCCTATATGGACAAAACTTTCATTGAAAACCACAAATCTTTTCGTAAATAAAATTCGTTTGAACATTTCCATACGGGGTAGCATGATAACTTTTTGCAAATCAACAGACAAGCAAATCCGGGTTTTATCCCAAGGAATAAGTTTACACAGTTCATAAGCTTGTCGGCTTTTAAATGACCGAGTTTTATGTAAATTGTAATCTGTACAAATTTCACATGCTGAATCACAATTTTGGTGTTCTGATTTTATGTTATTGTAAATTGTACATGTTTCACACTCCTCATTTCCCAAGGCTGTAAAACTAATGTTAAGCTCCTTGACTAAATTCCTGTATGTGTCGTAAGAACATATAATTGTTGGGTATATTTCGTTAAATGAATTGAACATAACCGTAATCGTCACATCCGAGGGCAAATACCTTTTATTCGGCGAGTGCTCACGGCGGTAGTGTGATATGGTCGGATTGAAAGACTCAATATGTTTTCTAATTATATCTTTATATACAACGTCTCTGGAATGTTTCCCTCTTTTTTCTACAGTAGGTACGTTTTTCTCACACTGGATGCGTTTTAGAATGGTGTTGTTGTTTTTATTATATCCAAGAGTGCTCAAAAAAAAAGTTTGACACACATCTTGTAATTCTTCTTGCTCGTTGTGTAGTAAATATTTTAATGTATATTGCCTTTTAGATGAATTAACTGTTTTTCTTTTTACAATGTTTTTAGATGTCATATTTTTTATAAAATTCCCTTGCTCACACCACGAGAATTTCCAAAACATATCGTTTATTTTTTGACGACCGATGTCCGAAATTTTAGTACTGCATAGTTTTCTGCAAGATGATGTGCGTGGTGGCTTTAGTTGGTGAAGATTTCTTCTTTTGGTTTTTAATATGTTAACCCTTTCGTTTTTTTTTAAAATGAACTTTCTTCTTTGTCGTGGATTACCCGCTTTAGTTAAGGATGTGTCTATCTTTTCTATATCTAATGGTAAACAAATAATAATTAGTAACAAATAAAATTTAAAGTATAAAAATATTCAACTAATCTTATCACTTACCGTTTGACTCGATTGGAGAATATGATTCTTCTATAAAGTTATTCTGGTTTCGAACCTGATTTTCTTCGTCTTCTAAATATTCAATTTGATATGAATCATTGGAATCAATTGCTGTTGGTGTTTCAAGTAAATCGTCGTTATTAACTTTGGATGGAAAAATAGTATTATCCTCCGAATCAAATAATGACGGACTATCGCACTGGTAATTTACATTAGAATTTGTATCTATGCAATTTTGTTCAATTTTAATCATTTTTGGAGTTTTAGAAACATTATCATAATCATGATTATTGGTTAATCTCTCACTACTACAACTTGAAACTATAATAACTGCCGCATCGGACTCAACGATTTGGCAGTCGCTCTCGTTTTCCTCATACTCAGCGAATAGCAAATCTATCGTGTCCATAATAATTATTATATACTGTTTTAATAATAATTATATTAATATAATATAATGCACTTTAAATGTAGAATCACAGTAATTTAAATTCAAATTAATTGTTGCCGTTTTAACACAGAAAAATTTATTTTTCTCCTAATTTTTTTCTAACCACTCAACAAAACATCACAAATCTTACTGAAAATTGAAACTCAAATGAAAAAGGTAGACAGACTATCGAATAAGGGGAATTACCTATTTATTTCTACATAAAGAGGAATAATATTTGTAATTTGCATGTTTAATAATATAAATAAATATAATTATTTAATATAATAAATAATTTCGTAATTTAATTATAATTTACCAAGTTGTCGTTTTTACAGTTAAAGTGTTTTTGATTAAAAACCATTACAGTTGATGTGTTTTTTTTTAAAAACATTTTACTTTTTATTAAGATAAGATGAAAATTCTAGTACTTAAGTTAATCTTGATTAAAACGTCATGTCAAAAATTACAAATAAGTTATTTTCACTGGAATATACAAATTACCTTAAGTGAAATTTCATTTAATGCAACTAACCAAATTTGACTTAACTAACATATTTGAGGAAAAAACACCTTATTTGTAGAGTAAATAAGGTATTTATGTTTAGAATAGAGTAGTTAAGTCATTGTTGTTTCTTACATGCTAACTTTTCCCATTAGAAGGAAATTTATACTGTTTAATCACGTCTTAATTAATTACATTTTCAGTAAATTTATTAATTTATAACATAAATAATATTAATAGGTATCGATTGGCACCATTAACTCAATTTGACCAAAAATGTAGTTATATAAAACATGCTTAGTACGGCAGTATAGTTTGCTCTTTTTTGACGTCTTTTTGTCCTGATTTGTTTATTTTCGTATAAATTTGTTTATTGTGTGAATCTTTAGCGTGTTTATTATATTAATTATATACTGTGTATTAATACATATATATTTTTAAATATAAAATATAATAAGGAATAATGTGTACTAGCCGTAAGTATTCATTGTCAATGCAAATTTAATAATAATCAAATTAATATATAATTATATACTTAATTTACATAATCGTTTTAATGTTTTAGGTTCAAATCAAGAAATTGACCTCAAAATTATCGAGGAGGTCAGGAAAGAAGGCCGGGAATTCTTATATGAACTGAAGCATCAGTTATACCGGAACACATTATTAAAAAAAACCGTATGGGATGAAATCGAGAAGGCGGTAGGAGTATCAACGGCCGACGCCATGAAACGGTGGAAGGCCCTACGCTCCATATTCGTGCGAATTTCAAAAATGGCTCAAAGTGGTAGTGAGGCTGGACCGTCTAATGCCAAAAATGAGAGTATTATAAGGGCACTTGATTTTTTAAAATCTCAAATAATAGAGGAGTAAGTTTTTACATTTGGATAGATACATGCATATGTATATTTAATTAAACAGTATATATTATATGTAGATTACTTTTTAATGTTCCAGACCATTTTCGCAATATTTATACATATGTTTATATATATGTATATGTATATATGTATATATATATATATATATATATACATATATATATATATATATATTTATATATAATACATATATATATATATATATATATATATATATATATATATATATATATATATATATATATATATATATATATATATATATATATATATATAATTCGAAGGCGCTATGATGTCGCAAAACTATCAAAATGAGGATCATATTCGATTTTGACTAGTATTTAATTTAAATGTAAGTCAGTCAAACTAATGTTTTTTTTATTTATAGACCTACTGTAAGCAGTTTAGAAATAAATCCTGCTTCTAATCATAATGAAACTGGCCTCGATGTCGATTTTATCGAAATTGATTACAGTGATATGATAGAGTATGATCCTATTATTCCCGAAGAAACAGCAACAACTACAACGTCAGCATTAAGTGTACCTTCACTGGGTCGAGCACCTGAAATGCCAGGGCCAAGCGGACTCGCTTCTGCCCAACCATTTGGGCGTACACCTGCAAGGAAGAGGCCTCGAAACGATGACCGTATAGATCCAAATATACAATATATTTGCGATACTATGCGGCAACACCAGGAGCTGATAAAACAACTACACAGCGAGAGATGCCTGCCAATGCATTTTGCCGAAAATTGTGCGAAAGATTTCGCAAAATGGCCCAGGTCAGAAGTCAAGTTTTTTTAACTCAATAACAGTGCAATTTGAGGAAAAAAATAAACAATTTAATTTATAATTTAAACAATTTTATTAATATTTTATGTACATAGATAGCTTAATTTAATGAATTTTATGTGATATATGAATTTAATGTGATGAATTTTTATTAATTTTTATATTAATGAATTTAAATAAATGTGATGAATTTTTATTTGTTTTAATGTATAGTAGTATTATACTACTATACATTAAAACAATACAAATAAAAATTCATTCACTATAATAGTCTGCAGTATATTTATATTACACTGCGTATTACAGTTTGCTCTTTTGTCAATATTCAAAAAATTGCTCATAATTTAAAAAATAATTATGTTTTAGTTGATAACCCTGCGGCCCATTTTGCTCAAAGATAAATTTTTTTTAACTCGAGTATGGCACAAATAGGAGGGGCTTATATCATTTTAAGCGATTTGATTGATCGAGAGATCGGCAATTATACTATGGTAAATTCTCCCGATGTTATGTACGCTGCTTAAGGCTTATATGAGACGAAGTCAACATGACGGAGTTAAATTTTGTCCATCTCGTTATAAACATTTCGCAGTCGTACCAATTTATAGAGCAAATAGAGCAATAGCAAACAAAAAAATAAAGAAATCGTATCGATTTCCTTATTTTTTCTGTTTGCTGTTGCTCTATTTGCTCTATAAATTGGTACGACTGCGAAATGTTTATAACGAGATTGGCAAAATTTAACTCCGTCATGTTGACTTCGTCTCATATATGCCTTAGACTCATTTGCATGAGAGCGGCTTCAGCGTCATGTTTATCCATTACAAAATTATTAAATTGACCCAAAACAACGATATATAGCGTTATATAGAGTGGTGCCCTCTTTACTCCATGGTAAAGCGAATTCGAATTCAGGAAGGCTCTAACTGATACCGAGTTATTAAAAATCCAAATCGTTCAGATTTTCGTTTCAGATTTATTATTGTGGCCGGATTGTACTGTCCACCAAGACATTCTATTAAAAACAATAAATACTCATAGTTCTTCACGCGTCTGGGCAAACGGTTCATAATAGGTGATGACTTCAATGCGAATAATACTCACTGGGGTTCTGGACATTTCTGTACTCTGCTTATTTTTGTACTCTGCTTATTTGACCATTGCCGTACAATATCATTGCTACTACATCCCTCTTTTATACTTGGCAATTAATTGGAAAAATTTCAAAGTTGAGTTGGACTAATTTGTAATATGAAACTAAATTAAAAAATCGTTAGCCTAAATGCCGCTTGAACTCACGTCCACTAATCAAACGCCCATTCCAAACGCTTACTTGACCACTGCCGTACAATTTCATTACTGATAAAGCCATGTTTTATACTCACCATTTGAATAGCGAAAAAGGAAAATTTAACAGAATCTGAATTGATTTAATTTGTAACAAATTTTTTGTTAGCCCTAATCGAGACTTAAACTCAGCTGTACTAATTTGTTGTTTACTTTCAGTTTGTATTGGGAAATGTTTATTTGGACGTTATCCATGTACTGACTTAAACTTAAAACTTGTATGGTCAGTGGTCAATATTGTGGCCCGCAAAATTTCCCAAGTTTCTCAATTCAATTGGAAAGTATAAACGATTTGCATAACATCAAATATATAAAAGTTGGTGGGCGAGGTAGTCGAGTGATTGACTTTGGTTTGGATTCGTGGACCAAGGTTCGAGTCCCATTAGCTACGGTATTATTTTAATTTAATTTCTTCTGTATTCAAATTGGTTCAACACACACACAGCTACAGCTTCTGTTAAACATTTTCATATATTTCAAGTAGTGGCATGTATACAATATGGGTATATAGCAATGGTGAAATAAATGCAAAGTCCATTGTCTTTGCTAAAATTTTCATTTTTTCCTATTCAAATGAGAAATATGAAAGATTTGTATAGCATGAAATAAATATGCGGCGGTGGTCAAGTAAGCAAAATCAGTGACTTTGGTTGTATGGAGCTAGTTCGATTTTCGACCGAGACAAAGTATTTTTTGATTTAATTTCTTTCTGTTTTCTTTGTGATGGTGGAATAATACCAGGAGTGTGTTTATAAACTCGACATTGTAACAATAAAATTTCCCCTTATTGTTACAAACGTCATTACCAACTCTACTCGGTACTGCCTTTCTATACGTCAAAATGACAGTCGTAACAATATTATTACAATGTCGATTTTATAAACACACTCCTGAGCCAACTAAATATAGAGCCCTAAGGTTAACAATTGAGGTTTTTCTAGAGGAACTAAAATTGACGAAAACAATTTTTTTTCTATACAAAAAGTATGAAAAATTAAATTTTTTTCGGTGCGATATTTTTCAATGAAAATATCGATGGATTAAGTATTTTAACATTGAAATAGAATCTACAATTATCATTTTATAATTGATTAAAAACCTGATCAAAGAAGTTCATTGAATTGATATAAATACACACAAATACCAACGCAATAAAATTAAACTGTAAGACGAAAAGAGAAAACAGTAAAAATGTGGTTGTGTTTCCTTTTGAATTATATTTTTGTGAATAAAATAAAATACTTAAAGGGTATTTCAATAAAAGTTGCATGATTTTGTTTTAAATAAATCTCAAACTAATTTCACTTCAATTTCAACGTAAATTTTGGATTTTAGATTGTAAATGGAACACCATGATATCACAGTTCTTCTGGCACGGTTCTATTTTATTTTGATAAAGTTTTATTACGCATTTGTGCATAAACTCTAAACAAATAAAATCTAAACAAATTGTGCAGCTGTTTTTGGAACTCCCTATGACATGTTGTTGTCAACATCTCAATTTTTTTTCTATCGATCGATGTTTATGTTCTCTTTTTAAATTTTACGCTATTTCGTAAATCCAATTTTAATTTTTTTCTATTGCGATCTCAGCCTATTAGCATAATTTTGTACTCTTTCCCTTTTCCCGATTTTGCTACAAGGTAACGAAATAGAAATATGTGGTGATACATTTTCAAATGTATAAAAGGAGATAGAATAATGCTTTATTCGAGCATGCTGCGATCGCAATAGAAAAAGCGAAATTAAAAAAAGAAAAAGTGTGAGATTTAATTGTTGAAAAAGAGACAAAACCATCGATCGAAAGGATGACAATATAATATGTTTTATTTATTTATTTGACCTACACATTCAAATAAATTCATGTTTACATAAATATGATAAATTCATATGTTTATTAAATTAATAAAAGATTTAAGGTTCTGACTTTCAGATATGTGCTGCTTCAATATAGAATAAATTCGATAAAGTGATTATCGAAATGAAAGATTGAACTTTTCATTCATGAAAAGTAATTCGAAAATGGTCATTTTTACATTGATTCTTATGGGATAATTCAAAAAGTAGTTCCTCTAGAAAAAGCTCGACAAAAAATATGGATGATCCTTACGGCTCTGTATATATAGGTGGCTCTGTCCTTTCTCAAAGTCCAATTTTTGATGACGCGTTCGAGAATATCGAATGGTATTTGGCGAATGACACGAGTAATGTTGGTTTCCAATGCCTCAAATCTAGCTGGTTTATTCACATAGATTTTGGACTTTGCGTAACCCCAAAGAAAAGTTTAGAGGTAACACACGATTTAAATAGCCAATTCAACATCCGAGGAGATTGCTTCGCGCGCGATAAGGCAAATAGTGCCGACTTCTTGGAAGCAAATATTTCGTTATCATGGCGCAATAACTATAGTACTATTTACAGGTACGTCCGGCCGTCTTCGCTTTTGAAGAAATATGGACGACTGATTTCATCGGCCCATAAACCACACCAACCGTAACTTGGTCTAAGCGCACGAAACAATTTTTAGACACTATGCCGGGCTTTGTCTTTCCATGATGAAATGGTAAACAATACTGAATAAATAAAAGTACGATGACAGTTTGAGACTATTCATGCGTCATTTGTCAAAAAGAAACAAATGAAAAAATAATCTCTAGATGAATGCTTTGTTTAGTTTTTTAGGTTGTTGACATTATTTTAACTGTCGACGTTGACAAAAAACACTGCCAAGACCAAATAAAAAATGTGTTAACTATATAATTGTGATATCCATGAGGATAGAGTTAAATTTTATCTAAAATAGATGAGAACAAATTAAAAATGTTAAAATATAATTTGCCTTCCTAATTTTTGTTGATAAAAATTAAATTAAAAATATACAAAAATATAATTTTAAATTATATAGGGAGAGGACACATATATGTATACATATGTTATGTTGATGTACGTATTATGTACCCATGACTATATGTATGGACATATACCGGGTGGTTCTTTTAAACTGAGACGATCAAATATCTCGAAAAATAGCCACTCTACGGAAAAAATGTCCATAATCAAAATTTAATCATACCGCGGGGGAAATTCATTAGTGCAAAAAAAACAGTCCCCCACCCCCGCTTTGTAGGTGGGGCGGGGGTAACTTTTAAACTAAGATAGGAAGCCATATTTTTTATTGCAGATACGGATTCTACGACTAAAAGTACGTATGATTTGAATGAAATATTTTGTTCGGTTCATTATAGATGGCGTTGTAATCGACAAAATTCAATTTTTTCAATTTCTCCTTAGAACACACGCATTCGATTCTGCAATACGTTTGAAATAAAAAACATCACGTTTTCATTGGAAATACTCGAAATTCGTCATCAAAACAATTTATTCAGTTTTGTAAATCACATTTAACGTTTGTGTTATTTCTTATCTTCATGTTTTTCGTAATTGCAAAATAAACGACAAAATACTTTAGAATGGAGCGTTTAACTGTGCCAGAGAAAATTGAAATGGTTCTGGTTTATGGAGAAGCTGGCAGAAATCTTGAAAATGCTGTTGCTATTTACGCTCAACGTTTTCCGGATAGGATTCGTTCACGTGTTTCATTTGGCCGTACTATCAAACAATTTATTACTGATGGAAATGTTCAACCGAAAAAGAGGACCCGTAGAGCAACAGTCACTGGAGAAAATAATTAAATTGCTGTATTGGCAGCAGAGGCCCCTGTGGTCGGGGGGCACTCACATGTCTCGTAAATCAAAATTGCACGAACATGTTTCCCAAGAATACCACCACAGTATCCTTTGCTTGTCGTAGGAGGCGACTAAACGGTTGGATCGCTGGGCTGACGACCCGCATCCGTAAAAAAAATATAGTGTTTATAAAGTCAACAAAAAGAAAAATGGATACCGCCAAAACAACACCGGACCCCCGCTCAAGTACCCGGACACGAGATTTAGGATCGGCACGTGGAACGTGCAATCACTAAGGAAACCAGGAGCGTTAGAGGGCCTAATCACGTGCATGAAGGAGTATCGGCTGGAACTCGTTGCTCTTCAAGAAACTCGCTGGCCTAAAAGTGGAGACCATGTGTCCCAGGGCTATACGTTGTTCTACAGTGGAGATGACCTCGGAAATCTTGGAGCTGGATTTCTTCTTGGGCCGCAGGTAAAGAACGCTGTTTTGGATTTCCAAGCAGTTAATAACCGATTGTGTAAGCTTCGCTTGCGCATGAAGTTAGCTAACCTGTCGATAATTTGTGTACATGCGCCCACAGAGGTCAGCCAGCCCCAAGATAAAGACTCATTTTACAATGACTTGGACGATCTGATGGGATCTATACCCGAACACGATGTTAGAATGGTAATTGGGGACTTTAATGCTAGAGCTGGCAGAAATCAGACCGACTTGTGTGAAAACATAGGTCCGTACTCCCGACACGAAACTGCGACCGATAATGGTGAGAGAATGATGTACTTTGCGGTTGCTCATGATCTTAGAGTAGCAAGCACATTCTTCCCTCACAAACACATACATCTTGAGACATGGACACATCCTCGCGGAACTTCCCGCAGCCAAATTGACCATGTGTTAGTTTCTAAAGGACGGGCTCAGGTTGTGCAGGATGTGAGAACTTATCGGTCAGCAACCAAATACGTAGGCAGCGATCATCATTTGGTCGCTGCAAAGCTACGATGGAAGTTTTCGTACAAGTCTGGGAACACAGCGAAACGCATGGTACGTTTCGACTGTGAAGGTCTGATAAATGAAGATCAAAAGAAACGATATCAGGATCTTGTCAGCGACAACATTAATGAAGCTAATTACCAGTCTGACTGCGTGAACTCTGTCTGGGGGGTACTGAAAACTTCGGTTGTCAGTGCTGCTCAACAGACTTTAGGTATAGTGAAAGTCAGACCCAAGAATGATTGGTTTGATGACGAGTGTCGTCTTGCAGTTGAGCAACAAAATATAGCCCATAATGAAGTGCAACAACGTCTCACAATCGCGAGGAAAAACAAGGCTGCTCTTGCAAGAAGGGCAGCTAAGCGGATTTGTAGACGGAAGAAGCGAGAATGGTGGAAGGCCGAGGTTCTGAAAGTACAACAACTCAGTAATGAGCGCAGTTCGCGTAATCTCTTTAAAGGAATTACTGGACTGAACCATACTTTCAGGCCTACGTCAACCGCCATTCGGGACCGGGATGGAAACCTCTGTGTCAACATCGACGCAGCACTTGACGCATGGAGTGGACACTTTACTGACCTGCTTGATGTCCATCATGCGTCACAGACTGTTGTTGAGCCACCTCTAATACAGACTGCGGAGATTTGCACTGAGGAGCCATCCCATGAGGAATTCACTAAAGCCATGCAGAGATTGAAACGAAACCGTGCACCTGGAGTGGACTGCATTAATTCGGAGCTCTTGATATCCGGAGGGGATACTTTGTTGAACTGTCTTTTCGACCTTATTCGATTAGTATGGCGAACCGAAGTTATGCCTGACGAATGGAAAGTGGCCGCGATATGCCCCATCTTCAAGAAGGGAGACCGCTTGAAGTGTGAGAATTATCGCGGTATAGCTCTCCTTTGCACAGCTTACAAGTTACTGTCATACATTGTATTGGATAGAATCACTCCTCTGGCGGAGGGCTTGGTTGGTGACTATCAAGGAGGATTTCGTCCGAATCAATCAGTCACCGATCAGGTCTTTTCGCTGCGGATGATTCTATCTAAATATTATGAGACATCCATCCCCGTACATCAGGTGTTCCTGGATTTCCGGCAGGCCTATGACTCGATCAATCGAGAGAGTCTATGGTCTGCCCTGGAATACCTAGGAATGCCAACAAAACTGGTACGACTATGTAGGATGACAGTGACGCAGTCTCAATGCTGTGTTAAAGTTGAGAACAGGCTATCGACAAGTTTTGTAGTTAACTCGGGTGTTCGGCAGGGAGATGCTCTGTCCCCGATACTCTTTAATCTCATGTTGGAGTACATCTTTCGTAAAACTGAAACACCGCAGCGTAACATCTTATATCGCCAGTCCAATCAGGTGCTTGCATATGCAGATGACATATGCGTGATTGGACTGAATAGCAACGGAGTGAAAGAAATACTTGATCCGCTTGTAGAGTTTTCAGCTTCTGTTGGACTTCAGATCAATGAGTCCAAAACGAAATACCTGATCTCTGGTTTTAGGGACAGTGGCACACCAGATTTTAGTAGTGGCCACCACACGTTTGAGGGAGTGAGGAGGTTCAAATATTTGGGTTCTCTTATCACTCACGATAACAGTGTGGGTGAGGATATTAAAGTGCGGCTGGCAGCTGGCAGTCGTTCTCTGTATCCTCTAAGGCCACTGCTAAAATCTAAACACTTATCAAGTGCCGTGAAGCTGAAGCTTTACAAAGCGTTGATCAGGCCCGTTGTTATGTTTGGATGTGAAAGTTGGGCGCTGACGGATGAATACGAGAGATGGCTCCTAACATTTGAGAGAAGAGTCATGCGTGTGATCTACGGCCCAAAACGCGAAATAGATGGTACCTACCGAGCTCTGTACAATTTCGAGATCAGAGATCTGATGAAGATCCCCGATATTGTACATGAAATAAGATCTCAGCGAGTACGCTGGCTCGGTCACGTTCTGCGTGCTGATCCGGAACGAATTGTGCAGCGATCTCTGAAAGGAGAGCCACCATATGGTAGGCGCAGAGGTCGTTGCCGGCGACGATGGCTCCACGATGTAGAGAACGACTTGGCCTCTTCAGATTGTCTTAGACAGTATGAAGACCATGCTCAGGATCGAAACCGTTGGAGCCGGGTTGTTGACTCAGTAAGGGGCCAGTAATGGCCTTTAATACTGTTTATTATTATTATTGGCAGCAGTGGCTCATAATCATCATATTAGTACACGAGAAATAGTTCGCGATTCCGGATTGCCCTTCACCCGTGTTTGGAGAATTTTAAAACGGCACAAGTATCAATATCATGTGTCTTTACATCAAGATCTTCATGGCGTTGATTTCCAAAATCGTGTAACTTTTTGTCAATGGGCACGTGAACAAATACAACAAAACCCCAATTTATTTCGTTGCGTAATGTTCTCCGACGAATCGTCTTTTACAAACCATAGAACGGTTAATCGACACACCATGCATTATTGGAGTATTACAAATCCGCACTGGCTTCGTCAAGTTGAACATCAGCGTCTTTGGACTGTCAACGTGTGGTGTGGAATAATTGGCAACAAACTCATAGGCCCCCACATTATTGAAGGCAACTTGAATGGTCAAATGTACCGAAACATTTTGGAAAATGAACTGCCAATATTACTTGAAAATTTGAGCTTAGAAGTGAGACCGAACATGTGGTTACAACATGATGGTTGTCCTGCACACTATTCGTTGATGGCACGTGAAATACTTGATCGTGATATCAATGGTCGCTGGATCGGTAGAGCTGGTCCGATAAATTGGCCCGCCAGATCACCAGATCTTACTGCGCCAGATTTTTTTTTGTGGGCTACCTCAAAAACAAAGTTTACACACAAAAACCAACAACACGTGAGAACATGATTGAGCGAATCAGAAATGCGTGTGCTGAAATTTAACCAGGCACACTTCTCAGTTGTGTACAAACATTTGAAATGAGGATTAATAAGTGCATTGAAGTCGCAGGCCATCATTTTGAACACTTATTTTAAATTTACAAAACTGAATAAATTGATTTGATGACGAATTTCGAGTATTTCCAATGAAAACGTGATGTATTTTTATTTCAAACGTATTGCAGAATCGAATGCATGTGTTCTAAGAAGGAGAAATTGAAAAAATTGAATTTTGTCGATTACAACGCCATCTATCATGAACCGAACAAAATATTTCATTCAAATCATACGTACTTTTAGTCGTAGAATCCGTATCTGCAATAAAAAATATGGCTTCCTATCTTAGTTTAAAAGTTACCCCCGCCCCACCTACAAAGCGGGGGTGGGGGCTGTTTTTTTTTGCACTAATGTATTTCCCCCGCGGTATAATTAAATTTTGATTATGGACATTTTTTCCGCAGAGTGGCTATTTTTCGATATATTTGATCGTCTCAGTTTAAAAGAAACACCCGGTATTTAGAAAACTAAATTTAAACCAACAGAAATTGAGTTAATTTTCAAAAATATGAATTTATGTAATCTGGCTGCTGACTGCATCCAGAATATATGTATTTATACTCGTTGCAAAATTTGTGTCAACATAATGATGTATATCATGGTGATGATAATTTACATATTATTATATGAACCAGAGAGCGAATATGATTGAATCAAAATAAATTAAAAGTTCAGTTATTATATAATCATGTTACATATAATTATGTTGCTATATGTATGTATGTATATGCATATATGATATTTGTGAAAAAAACTAATTTGAAAATTCTGGTGGGTGTATCGCATTGCGTCCTCATAATAATAATCTTCAGAAATTATTATTTCATTTCTGTTGTTATAACACCTTTTGATTTGTATAGAGACCCTAATTTATTTCGTCATTATGCTTTAGTATACGAGTATTATACGATTATACAGATTTTTAGATCTAATCTGAAAGACACGAAGAATACTTACGAATTATTGAGTTTTTCTTAATAGAATATCTATAACGTACATAAACCAGACAACCTCTTGCTGAATTTATTCACTTGACCTCACAAATTTTAAATGGTTTAAACTATTAAAAATATAGACGAATGTAATAGAAATTCCCGCACGAGTTGAAAAAATATTTATGGTTTCTACCAATAGTTCAATTAGTCATACATTTTTTGTGAGAATCAAGAAATTTTTCCAGGAGTCCGATTGGCAAACTCGGTAATTGAAATTAAAGACGCGGTAAATGTACGATTGGCTGTGTCAACACTAATGATTTTCCAGTGAACTTAACGGGTAAAACATTTAAATTGATCTTTTTTATATGCAAAATAAAGATCGTAAAGAAAATCGTTTAATCTTATTAGAGTCTGAATTCAAAACCGATCACCTGAACTCTCGAGAAAAGGACAGAATTTTAAAGATTTGTAAAGAGTTCAACGACATTTTCTATTTAACTGGTGACAAGTTAACTTCTACCAATTTATGTTATCACGAAATTCCACTAATACCTGGTTCTCGACCAATTAATATAAAATCGTATAGATTACCTGAATCTGCAAAAACCGAAATTAATTCTCAAGTGGAGAAATTACTCCAAGAAAATAGAATAGAATATAGCTTTAGTCCGTTTAACTCACCTTTGTTAGTGGTTCCAAAAAAATCTCAGGATGGCAATAAAAAGTTTAGAGTGATCAAGTTCAGATGATCAACTCAAAACTGCATTTAGTACCCAGTCAGGGCACTATCATTTTTTGCGAATGCCATTTGGTCTAAAGGGAGCTCCGGCAACCTTTCAGCGCTTAATGAATACAATTTTAGCGGGGTTGACTGGTACCAAATGTTTTGTATATTTAGACGATATCGTCATATATGGTTATGATTTGATAGACCATAATTCAAAGTTAATTGATGTTTTTAAAACCATTAGGGCACACAATTTGAAACTTCAGCCACAGAAATGTCAATTTTTGAAAAAGGAAATTTGTTATTTGGGTCATTGTGTAACAAGTGATGGTGTCAAACCTGATCCGTCCAAAATAGAAGTCGTGCAAAACTATCCAGTTTCCAGTAATCAATAGGAAATAAAGTCACTTTTGGGATTTACAGGATACTACCGTCGCTTTGTACCCAATTATTCAAAGATTGCATCACATCTAGTAGCATTGTTGAAGAAAAGCGCTGAATTTAAGTGAACGCAGCGTATGATCAGTCATTTAGCGAATTAAAAAATAAACTTATAACAATAGCTTATGCTAGTCAGTCATTGAATTGTGCAGAACGCAGTTATCCTACCGTAGAAAAGGAGTTATTGACGATAGTTTGGGCAGTTCAAAGATTTAATCCTTATTTGTATGGAACAAAATTGAAATTACGGACTGATCATCGACCTCTTACATGGTTAAAACTTAATCCAACGCCGTTATCGCGATTGCTACGTTGGCGATCAGAATTATACAGTTATGATTATGAAATATAATTTAAACCTGGTGTATCCAATAGGAATGCTGATGCGCTTAGTCGTATCTCACGTTCTGATTTACATGTTAATGATTCCAATATGTTACAAAATCCTAATGACTTAACTAGTTCAACTACCAATGATGTCTTAGCTATTACACGGTCGCAACGAAATCAAATAACACTACCGTCTAGTCCAATCAGTTTAACTTCACACCTGATATTCATACTTCTCCTACGTCAAATCAGAAACCTGATAAAATTGTAGAATTGAAATCTGAAGCAATCTGAAAGAATTCCACATCACACCATTAGGTAGTCACCAGGGCATGCTAAGGAAAGTTTAAAGCGTTACTATTATTTTCCAAAATTATATAGCACTGTTCGAACATATATTTCTGCCTGTGATTTATGTCAGAAAAATAAGATAGTAAAACCGAATAAATGTCCAATGAAAATTACCACAACCTCGCATTATCCTTTTGAAAAGATTTTTCTAGATTTTGCTGGGCCCTTGCCACAATCATATAATAACAACAAGTACTTGCTTACATTGCAAGACGATCTTACAAAATTGTCGGTAGCTGTCCCGCTATACCAAATCAAGAAACTTCGACCATTGCAAAAGCGTTTTGTGAAGAATTTATTTGTTAATATGGGGCACCAAATTCTATTGTCACTGATCAAGGTTCAAACTTTATGTCTGAAGTATTTAGCAATGTTTGTAAAATACTACAAATAAAAAAATTAAATACCACTGCATATCACCCTCAATCAAATGGTGCACTGGAACGGACCCATCGAACTTTGGCAGAGTATCTGAGAAATTTTTCGTCAATGGATCCATTTAACTGGGACTATTGGGTTCCTTTCGATATTTTTGTATACAATTCAACGACTCACTCTTCGACGTCTTATATGCCTTTTGAACTAGTTTATGGATTAAAACCTTCAATTCCATCTGCGCTTAAATAAATCCCAGACGTTGTCTATTCTTTTGATGACTACTCGGTTGAATTGAAACACAGTTTACAAAATTCTTGGGCACTCGCTAGAGAAAACCTAATTAGTGCGAAGAGTAAAGCTAAAGATAAAGATTTTTATGATGCTAACTCGAAACCATTAGTTTATAAAATAGGTGACAAGGTTCTTCTGCAAAATCCAAAAACAAAGAACAAACTAGACCCTTTATGGACAGGTCCTTATGATATTGTTAAAATCAATTCATCTGAAGACTCCATCCAGTATTAAAATAAATAGGAAAATCAGAATTGTACACAATAATCGACTAAAACGTTTCGATGAGTGACGCATTAATTTGATATAGTGAATCAGTGCCAAACTTAAAATATTTTATTTTATCAAAAAAATAAATAAAATGGAATAAAAATAAAATAAATTTGATTACTTATTGATTGTATATTATACTATTAATAATAATGAAATCTAAATTAAAATTAAGTTGTTAAAAATTAAAAATAGAAATAATAATAAAAATAAAATAATTGTAAACCTAATTTTAAGACATATTTAAGATTTAGTTACTTGTATGGATACCTCGTTGTTCGAGATATCCTTTTCTTAGGGGGAAGGTGTTGTGAGCGACGTATAGTTACTATCTCTTGTGCTGTACAGAAGCAATGCTACTTCACTCACAATATGCTTTAACCCAAAACATTAAAGTTGTATATGTTGCTTTATAGTTAACGGAAAAATACATCTTTAGGTAACGATAACAAATCAGTTGGTATCCATCGATCAGTAAAGTTACAACATAGAGAATTACATAAGAGTAGTAACTGTCATACATTAAAATGGTAAATGAATCGAAAAGGCACCCACTGTATAATAATTGTGTGGCTATTTTTACGAAAAGAGACCATAACAATTGTATAACTATCCTTATTTATAAAAAAATGTTTATAAACTGAAAAATAATATCCTAGTAGGCCTAATTTTTACATTTTGTATTTTACATAGCAAAATCAAAATAATAAAATTATGAATGAATCAAGCAATTCAATATTTTTAACACAATGAAGTTCAGGTTTTTCCTCAATTCTAAATAAGTTTAGTTAGACTAGACTATTATGGTGGTATTACAAACCGGGTTTGATAATTTTATTATTTTGATTTTGTTATGTATAAATACATACAAACTAAGCCTACTGGGATCTGTTTTTTCGGTTTATATATAATTTTTTTATAAATAAGGACAGTTATACAATTATTATGGTCTCTTTTTGATAAAATAGTCACACAATTATTTTACAGTGAGCTGTTTATAAAGTTGATCGACATTTTAGTATTTGAAAGTTACCACCCTTATGTAATAATCTATGGTTACAATTAAAAATCATTAACAAATTCTGACTGTAAAATATTATATATTTTGATATTATATATTGAAATTAAATAAAATATAAACTATTAATAAAAATAATAAACATTAAACAATTAAAATATGTAAGAATAAAACTAAAGTTTAAATTCAATAATTATAAAACTCAATTATAAAAAGTGTGTTTCAATAAAATATAATTTTGTGACAAATAGTTTCACAAGGGTGACTCACCACAATACAACTTTGCGGCTAGGTAGATTAATTTCTATTTTAAAAGAAAAAATGCAAAGCTGTCTAAATTAATTTAACCTACTGAACTATCTGTAGCTCCTATATAATGAAACAAACAAAGGAACTTAATTCTGACAATCCTGATAAATTCCAAGAAGAAGAACAATGGAATAAAAAAAATAATTTAACACGATTTTCACAAACAGCGATGTTCCGAAATTTAAAGCCGTGCCAATAAAAGTTGTCTGGGTCTGAAAACACATTTATTTTTAGTAACGGACATCATTTCAAAAAAAATAAAAATGTATAGAAATTAATAACACCTATGTGCAGAAAATGTATAGAAATTAATAACACCTATGTGCATTCAAAGCAATAGCCCAAATTGTATATAGGCTTAAACGAAGATAACGAATATTTTAAAAATTTTGTTCCTATCGAGCTCCAACGATCGAATTACTCCAGATTAATTTATAACGAATGAAGCTCCACCCCGAAAAATATATCTCGTCGAATATTAACGGTATATTGAATTTGGTGATTTAAGATCAAGAACCGTAATTACTGTACTTTCTGGAGTACCGCATAGCTCTTATCTGGGACGTTTTCAGTAATGACGTTATCCAAAGCTCTGACATATGCCGTCTACATAAAAATATTCAAAGTAATGAAAACCCTTGATGATACATCTGCACTGCAAGATAATTTACACCAAGTAGCTGGAGCGAATCCAATCGATTACGAATAAATTTTTGCTACCTGTCAGAGAGATAATTTACTTGGGAGGGACTTTCAAGCAAGCTCTCTGTGTTTGGGGGAAAATCATTAGGATGTTTTTTTAAAAATTTTGTGTATCCGTTTTAATACCTAATTGGAGAATCCGTTTTAATACCTAATTGGGAAGCGGATACTGAAAAATAGAACCAGAAAATTTATTTAACTCCTAAACTGGAATCATAATGCTGGATACCGACTGCAGAATTCTGCAAATAGTATCTATATGTGAGGTGTCTAATTATTAAAATGGAATCTGTTAATAGTTTAGAAAAGGGCCTCAGTTTTTGATAGTGTATCATTCAAGTAAACCGTGTAAAATTGTTTTTGCTTCAACAATTGTTGGTTTGATTCGTGAAAAACATGACTAGTGGAGGTAAACAACCAAACGCTTTAACAATTCGTAAAAAAATAGAAATTCTAGAAAATGTGTCAAAACAGAAATTTGTAAAGAGTTTGGGATTGTAATCTCAACTTTACCTTCTTTATAAAAAATCGAACAAAAATTGGTGATGTCGAAGCTAACCGCACACATTTGGTATTTCACAAAACGTCACTATTTCTGAACCTCTACTAATGGTAAAGGCAAATTAACTTGCCGCGGAAATATTAGAAAGAGTGGAAAGCCGCTATAAACAGTGGAAAGCATCGGTCCCAATTATCCTATGGTCTTCGTTGACCTCTTTGCGTATAGATGTTCTTCCAGTGTGCAGTTGAATCTCTCAACCGCATGCCATCGGATTGTGGACGCAACGGTGTAGTCCACGTTTTTTTTTATGTTTAGTATTTGGCACAACTCTTAGAACACGGCTGATTTGCAATTTCGACCTTGGTCGGCATGTAACTCTAATGATACTCCAAATCTGCATATCCAATTGTTGTGCAGTAATACATCCGCAACTATTCGAGGTTCCTGATTCATAATCGGATATGTCTCTACCCATTTACTAAGATAATCGATGCATACGAGTATGTACCGATATCCATCTTTTGTCAGGAGATATTTATCCTTTCTTGATGAGCCACCAATATTCATAGCTATCCGCTCGAACGATACCCCGACAATGGATGTGAAGTATTCCACACTTTTCTCCACAGTAATACGTATACAAATCTTATTGGAATCAAACATATCATATTGGATTCTAGCTCAGTTTTTATGTGTTGGTGCATAATGTACACTGTTATGAATTCCAAGAAATATAATATTAAATTTCTATTAAAAAAATCGATTTAAATTAGAAATATAATTTTTATTTTAATATGATATTTGTAAAAAATTGTATTAATGCGATACATAAAGCTCATAACTTGAGATAGCAAGATTTAATTTTTACATATCTAACTATAATTCTGTGCGATCTAATAAATTGAGCTGCTTAATGTTAATTAAACATTGGAAATAGTAAAAATGTTTAACAAGAAACCATTTTAGATCAAGATATTTCAACCAAAAATAGGAGTACTAATACAAGAAAGCAAAGATCCAAACCATCCAATTGTCAAAGAGTTTTAGAACAGCACACTTATATGCTATTCAATTCAAATTGGAATCATACAATCCCGCATTTAAAATGAAATAAGTCCGTTTAAAAAAAGAATAAAGTAAATATTTGAATTTGTCCGATTATCAATATAATCATTTAAATAGTGTACTATCGAAACCTGAGCCCAAATCTCTGGGTAGGAGGGTAAATAGCTCCTTAACAATTTTATTCGAAATAGCAATATCAGCTTCCCGATTAATTTATTCCTGGGGGTAGGGGGTAGTTTTTGGCCTTGGTGGATTAGGAATATAGTCATCTACTTAGTGTATTATCGAAACCTGAATCCAAATCTCTGGGTAGGGGTGCAAATAGCTCCTTAACAATTTTATCCGAAATAGCAATATCAGCTTCCCGATTAATTTATTCCTGGGGGTAGGGGGTTGTTTTGGGCCTTTGTGGATTAGGAACTTAGTCATCTACCTAGTGCTCTAACGGAACCTGAGTTCAAATCTGTGTCAAAGAGTGCCAACACTTTTAGTCTAAACCTCAAAATTATAAATTTAATTTGGATTTGAACTGGTTTCTGGGCAAATATAGCGTTCAAATTTTGCATGGGAATTGGAGTCACTATCTTAAGAGAAGACAATGATTTTCTTTTATTCTTAATTAGTTTATTATTATTTAGAAATTATAATTTAATTTAATTTATATATTCGTAGTGAACATTGTTTTTTTCTTATTAGAATGTAAATTTATTTCAGACATAAACCGAACAAAGTATTTTAGTACCACAAAATTTGTATTAACTATATAAACAGCGCCATCTAATTATTATATTAATATACTACAAAATTATTATAAATAACCCGGGTACATAAAAAGAACGATTAAAGGTTGGTTTATATTATCCGTTCAGTTCAGCACAGACACGTACCGGCACATCAAGTATTTATATTTCCGTACGTATCCGCACAGACATTGATTCGTATTATTTCGCTATGTCAATATACGTAAGTACAAAGTCAAACAAACAACCAGAATATAAAAATAAATAAATAAATAAAATTAAATATTTAATATGAGAAACATATTTAATCGGATGATAATATCAGTATTATTATAGAATGTTGATAGTAAATATTATAAAAATGTTAATAATCATAAACCTTTAATAATAATATCTGAAAATAATTGAAATGCTTAGGTAATTAGGTATCTGAAATAAAAATATCTGAAAGTAACGTTATTTTTCAATGATTAGGATTTTAATAATGATTATTTACCAAGAGTTCTGTAAGATAATTTTCAATAAGATTTTGATTTTTACGTTCGTGTGATTTCTACGTTCGGTGTTGTTTCGTTAGTCAATAATTCGATAAAATGCATAAATAGTGATGGTATAACTTAACTCTTCTTTTTCATTAATAAAGAAATATTCGGTTTCTTTTGCTTACGTCGTTCCAATTGTTTTTAATTTTTGTTAAGCATAACAAGTTTTAGTTTTTTTATCGAGTTTAGTTTTTTTTGGGCAATCGAAAACGACATAAAATTTTCAAATGAGGAAATTGGAGTAGAATTTTGCTAGTAGTACGTACTTAATTTATAAAACGATAGAAATGTAGTAGATCTAATACAATTGTAGTAAAGTCACATCCCTGGAAATGATACGTAAGCGAAAAAATACGAACAAAACGAAATAACTCGAACACATATCATCATTTTTTTAAAGGTGAGTTCGCGAGGCAGGATATATACCCTGGTTATTTACATCCGACCTCTAAACCAATGAAATAATTCAAAATGACAAAGAAATTGGGCTATTTCCCCTTATGGAAGATGAAATATTTTTATCTTTGAGCAAAATATCCGACTTGCGTATACTACATAAATAAAAAAAGTGAAAATACTAAAAATAATAAGCAATAATGTTGCCCAATAAGTTGTTTTGCTTTCTGTCATTTTGTTTTTATTATATATATATATACATATATATATATATATATATATATATATATTGTGTGCCGCTGATTATTGAATTCTACTGTCGAATTTATAAATCCAAATACTCGTTCCGATTGACCGTTTGCAGTGTTTATAAAAGAAGTTGTACTATGGAATTTAACACAAGAATCTGTTAAGAATTTTTCAGATCCAGCGCCCAATACACTAACAGTATCACCACTGTCTAACAAACCTCGGTAATCCGTTCCATTGACTATAGGACTTCAGCATATGGCCTAGGATCTTGGGAATTATTCATTATGATTGAATTAACTACATATATGGATTGTATATATGTTTTCATTGGCATTTTGTATACAGTGAAATCCGTGGAATTATACGTAAAATAAAACGAGTTATTCATCTCATTTCAAATTATATATTTTCAAAAATTTATTCGCATTACGAAACAGCACAAGATTATTATAAACAATCTGTTCAATTTCTAATATATTTCCCCCCTTATTTTTCTCATCAGTAGGCGCTCGATACATGTTTGATTTCCTTGTATAAATACAATGATGAACGAGGAAGAGGTTGTCTGTCAAGGTGCCTTCACGAAATTGTTCGGGACATTTGGCCCGCGGGCCAACATAACAAAGTTAAATTTTTTTCAACTTTTGAAATTGTACTACAGTGACATACCAACGAAACAAAAAAAAATTATATATTTTTTAGCACTATTTGTGGCTTAATTTTGGAGTTAATAAATATAATTAAAAATAAAATATATATTTTTAACTTACATGAACATTCACAACATACACAGATAATAGATAATGTATATATTATGATGACAGCTACAAACAAAAATATTTATAGCTACTTTATGTTTCCATAAAGATCTAAACCATCAATTGAGCCACAAAAAGAGCTAAAAAATAAAATAAAAAATTGTTGGTATGACTTTCAAAATTTTTAAAAAATTAAGTTTTGTTAAGTTGGCCCGCGGGCCAAATGTACCGCAGAACAATTTCGTGCAGGCACCTTCAGCTGCAGAATTATATTTTTTCGTATTATTTTTTTTAGGTTTACGTAAATTTTATTTTAAATTTTTTATATTTTTTAGGTTTACTGAAATTATGCATTTATCAGAGTTGTAGATTTATTTTTATAATTAATTATTTAAACACACGATAATTATTCAAACATTAATTTTTAATTAAATATATTTCTTGAAGTACAAAATTATAAACTTTCTTAAAACTTTTGACAACGTTTTGTTTTACTAAAATTACGATTCATAATCATACAAATTAATTTTGATTAATATACATAATATTAAATTAATCGTTATTGTACTATTGTAGTATGTAATTATATTTCTACAAATATATTATATTTAACTAAACTATTTTAAACCCAAAAAAAATGTAATCTATAATAACTGACAAAAAATAATATTATTTACAAAAACAAATGCAAACACTTGAACAAGTAATGTACCATCAAGACATCTGAGTTACGAGTTTATACGATCGACATAGCGAAATAATACGAATCAATGTCTGTGCGGATATGTACGGATAATATAAATACTTGATGTCTGTGCCGGTACGTGTCTGTGCTGAACTGAACGGATAATATAAACCAGTCTTTAATCGTTCTTTAGATGTACCCGGGTTATTTATAATAATTTTGTAGTATATTAATATAATAATTAGATGGCGCTGTTTATATAGTTAATACAAATTTGGTGGTACTAAAATACTTTGTTCGGTTTATGTCTGAAATAAATTTACATTCTAATAAGAAAAAAACAATGTTCACTACGAAAATATAAATTTAATTAAATTATAATTTCTAAATAATAATAAACTAATTAAGAATAAAAGAAAATCATTGTCTTCTCTTAAGATAGTGACTCCAATTCCCATGCAAAATTTGATCGCTATATTTGCCCAGAAACCAGTTCAAATCCAAATTAAATTTATAATTTTGAGATTTAGACTAAAAGTGTTGGCACTCTTTGACACAGATTTGAACTCAGGTTCCGTTAGAGCACCAAGGCCCAAAACAACCCCCTACCCCCAGGAATAAATTAATCGGGAAGCTGATATTGCTATTTCGAATAAAATTGTTAAGAGATTTTTGCACCCCTACCCAGAGATTTGGACTCAGGTTTCGTTAGTACGCTAGGTAGATGACTATATTCCCAATCCACCAAGGCCAAAAACTACCCCCTAACCCCAGGAATAAATTAATCGGGAAGCTGATATTGCTATTTCGAATAAAATTGTTAAGGAGCTATTTGCACCCCTACCCAGAGATTTGGACTCAGGTTTCGATAGTACAATACTTAGGCGACTATATTCCTAATCCACCAAGGCCAAACTATCCCCTAACCCCAGGAATAAATTAATCGGGAAGCTGATATTGCTATTTCGAATAAAATTGTTAGGAGCTTTTTGCACCCCTACCCAGAGATTTGGGCTCAGGTTTCGATAGTACACTAGGTAGATGACTATATTCCTAATCCACCAAGGTCAAAAACTACCCCCTAGCCCCAGGAATAAATTAATCGGGAAGCTGATATTGCTATTTCGAATAAAGGAATAATCATGTTTTCCAATTGGAATTCAATTTTACTGTGTGAAACTAACACTTATATAAAATCTGTGGATTTGTGAAAAACTTCACACCCATGCCCCGACATTGTATTGCTTAAACCTTCCTCTTGTAATTGTTTGTGGTCCCTCACTGGCTACACAAACCTCACACTTCCTGCACCAATCTTCCACATCTTTTCTGCAATTGACCCCATGGAACCGGAGTCTTTTCTTTTCTAGCGTTTTATTGATACTCAAATGCGCTTCAGATTTGCTATTGTGGATTTTGTGCAGGACTTCTCTTATCTGGTTTTCTGGTAACGATCTGCTGTTTGGTGTTGTTGCCACCGGCCGATTCCCAAAGTCTAACCAATAACCCATTCTGGCACTTCAATGACTTCCACTGAGCCCAATAACTTGCCACTGCAGGCTGGTACCTCTCTTCATTTTCCGCCAATTGCTCTCTCTCGTTCAGTGAACCTCGGCATCTTATGCAGCTGTATTTTGCATAATTCCTAGACATGGCTCTGTCCGTACCTGAAATCCAATTTCTTCAGAATTCTTTTGCTGCTAATCTTTGATGCAGGTACCGTCTGTAGCACGTCATCTGCCTTGCCTCTTAGTGCCAAGATTAAGGCATTAAGCCGGTCCTCTGAACCCCATCCGTTACGTTGCACTGCTGCTTGAACCTGCAACGTGAAGTTTTCGATATAGAGGCGGTTCTCTTGATGTGGTTGAGCTGCTTCCTTTTCCTGAGGGCCTTACTTACTCCTTCATCCTGCCACCCATTTCATTTATTCTGTTTGTCATGTCTGCCTCCAACTCCTACAGCTTCTTATTTTGTTGCTGCATTTGCTGATCCAATTTCAAGTTTACCTGATTATCTTGTTGTGCCTGTTGATCAACTTTAGTGTTAAGCTCTTCAAATTGTTGGCTCGATTGTTGCGTCTGCTGTTTGGCTCTCAGATTTTAGCTGATCAAATAGATTTTGTCTGTTTCTCCGATTGTGCAGTACATTATTTCCGTTTGTTCTTTTTTCCTACTGACTTCGGTTTGGTTTCGGCAGTTACCTCATCGTTTCAAATTGTTACAACCATCAATACGCTGATCATTCAATTATCTGTCAAACAAGTTCTTCCTAGCTATATAGTTCTTTTAACATAACGACAAACAGGAATAGAATGAATTTTGAAAACTGTAGAAGTTATATGCGTGTAAAACGGTTTAATGCTAACAGCAGTTCTCGTTAAATTTCAAGAGGCATCTCAACAGATTCGCTGGAGACATGTTTATTGAGAATAATTATAAAAGAAATGTAAAATTAAATTCAAAACAAGTAAAACGATTTAATGTAATCGATAGTTATGGATTTTATAACCCAGTTTTTCTTTATTATTAAGATAAATAGTATTTTTCATAATTTGGTGTGACGAGTATATATATATATATATATGTAGATCATTTCTATTTAATTTTCGTCTCATTAAAGCAATAAGCAACATTTATAATTTTTATAGCTTTACCACCCGTCGAATATAGTAATTTAATGAAGGATTTCCATTTAATTATTTATCATTAAAAACAAACCCAGACAATGTATTATTATCATTTTTAACACCCCCGCCCCCACACACATACACACAGACAAAAGAACCATTACGAAAAATGCCAATAAATTCATCATTTATATAAACTCATTAATCTTCTTATCGTACGAGTGCATACATATACATATATATATATATATATACATATATACATGTATCGTAGATATCAGACAAGAACACCCACCCACATCCGACCCAGAAATTTTATAAAAAAAAACCATTAAAATCGTCCATCAAAATTAATTTTAACAAAATTCGATTTTCCAATTATTTATCTCGTGTCGGTGGTTGTCTCTTTGAATTCGTTTTGTTTTCCCGCAATCAATCAAATTACACATAGTCACATAGCAAAGCTAAAAGCGAGCGCAAATATTAACTCCAAAAAGTTCAATGTAGTTTACTTACCATAAATAGTATAATAGTATCGTGTTATTTGTATATATGCTCGTACAATATATAATTTATGCGGTTATCGAACTTTTTGAAGTTCACGTAACAAATGTGTACAATACAATACAATACGAGTAAATAATTTCGCGATTTTTGTTATTTGTTGTTGTTGTCATATTATGATCGCACAAGGTCGCGTTTTATTAATGGTGTCTTATGTTTGGCACAGAACACGTACACCTTAAGTCGCGCGTTAATTTGCATTTTGTATAATATTCGCGATGTCGGTTAGTAAGGTGAAGGTGAACATTTTTTTTTGTCGATAATTTTTCACATAAATAAACCGACGATTCAATATTGTTTTGTGCTTTAGCATTTTGGTGTGCTTTACGTATATATGTATGTGTACCTACTCGAAAAAAACTAAACATAAAGCTTCATTGTTGAAAATTAATTCAATTTAAATGAAATTTTTAAAACAAATTGAATATTATTTGTGTGTGTGTATTTGCAGAATAATATAAATTTATTTATTTTTAGTATTTAATTTATTTATAAATGAAAATTAATTTAATTATTTTTAATGAGATTTTTAATTTTTAATTCAACGTTGTTTTGGGAAAATATATTTTTGGTGTGTGCTTTGTGTCTGTGTGTACATAGAAATGCGAGGATTTATAGTTTGTTTAATAAGTCTCGATGATTATTTTAAAGTGGGGGAGGGGAAACTCATTAAAGCCATATAACTTCTTGAACTTATTATTCTGTCTGAATGATTGTTGTAATTTTACCAGCCAGGATTTCATACCAAGAAAATTAAAAGCTACCACTGCGTGTTGTACAGGAGTAAAAAAACTCTACAAACTTTATAAAAATATATAATTTATAATATTGGCCTCATCCCAGGATTTTATTCAGTTGGCTCATCCCAGACTTTTTTGTTATTAGAATACAGTTGGTATATAAAAAAAACTCACCCGATGCTTTTTTATCATGTAAAATGTATTAGCCAAAGTTTTGGTCGGTCTAGCCATATTAATCTTACCCACTTGAAGTTATCCCATTGGATTTCATCCTATGATTTTTGAAAAATACCTCTGGCAACACTAGAGTAAATAATCCATCCCAGACATTTTTAATATGTAAAATTGATTTGGTGGAATATAAATTGTTATGTGCAAGTCTTTTTAAGGTCGGCTAATTTCTCTTTGCGATAAGGTTCAAGACCCTGTTAGTAATTTCCGCCATATAAATAAATAAAATAAAGCGATTGTAGCTTTCTTAGAAAAGTTGGCAAAGACGCCACATTTATTTATATTGTGGAAATTCCAACGATCGAAATATCATCAACGCTGGCACAGTGGTGGCCAGCAAGGGATTTACGCTAAGTGTTATCCTGGGATAACATCAAGGGGTAATATTAATGGGGATAAAGCTGGCTCAGAAGTAACGTAGAAATATTCATGCCGGCTAGAACTTTGTACATATACAATTTACTCGGATGGGTTATTTTTATATACCAACTGTATTCTTTGTATGTGTAAAATCATAGCCTCTGCTAAAACTTGGTTAATTAGATTGTTCTAATTAAAATGAAGCAATTATTAAGATTACTACGGGTGAGGTGAGGTCTTAATAATCGCGAGAATTGAAACAATCAATTGAATAATAATTTTAATTCTGTTTTATTAAATAAATTTCTTGGGTTTATATAACAAAATTAAATTAATTTTGTGTAAACTAAACTAAACATATACTCCCGGGCGGTTGTGTAATTTTAATTGTAGTTTTTCAGATATATTAATAAATAATAAAAACAGTGTTCAAAGGTCATTAATGGCCCCAACAATTTGGCTCCAACGGTTTCGATCTTGAGCTTGGTCTTCATACTGTGCTAAACAACCAGAAGAAGCCAAGTCATTCTCTATACCGTAAAGCTCTCCTCTCAGAGATCGCTGCACAATTCGTTCCAGATCAGCACGCAGAACGTGACCGAGCCAGCGTACTCGCTGAGATCTTATTTCATGTACAATAACGGGGATCTTCATCAGATCTCTGATCTCGATATTGTACAGAGCCCGGTTATGTGCCACCTTTTTCGCGTTTTGGGCCGTAAATCACACGCATGACTCTTCTCTAAAATGTAAGGAGCCATCTCTCGTACTCATCCCAATTTTCACATTCAAACATAACAATGGACCTGATCAATGCTTTGTAAAGCTTCAGCTTCACGGCACTTGAAAGGTGTTTAAATTTTAGCAGTGGCCTTAGAAGATACAAAGCACAGCTGCCAGCTGCCAGCCGCACTTTAATCGTGAGTAATAAGAGAAGCCAAATATTTGAGCCTCCTCACTCCTTCAAACATATGTAGTGGCCACTACTAAAATCTGGTGTGCCATTTTCCCTGTAGCCAGAGATCATGTATTTCGTTTTTGAATCATTGATTGTTGAGTCCAACAGAAGCTGAAAACTCTACAAGCGGATCAAGTATTTCCTTCACTCCGTTGCTATTCAGTCCAATCACGCATATGTTATCTGCATATGCAAGCACCTGATTGGACCGGCTTTTTCAGGTATTAGAGGGGTTAGTGGTCGGTGGTGAGATTATACAGTGCTCTTTTATACCGATGGTAGTGGCGATGGTGGCCTGGGACTGTTTGATGTTTTACTTCTATACACAGGCGTCTTATGCCCCAGATATCTTCGATTAGTATGCAACTCCAAAATATTAGATGAATCATAGGATAGTGATGTACATGGTGTACGCTCTGATCTGGCAGAAAAGATTCATTCTGCGCCAACGTCGCGATTTGATTTTCTAATTCAGGTGATACTGGCACTGTCAACAATTTGATCTGCTGAGTTTCTCTCATTTTGTTGTGTACTCGTGCATTAAAATCTCTTAGATAATTTGTCTCGTGTAACAAACCGGGTGAATTGTGAAACGCATTTCTGATGTTGTTGGAGCTTTTCCTGTCGCTATGACTAACAACTAAGCGTCCCTTAGCAAACATTCCAGGCTTATCTCTACCAGCCCTGATACCTGAATCTTATGCGGTTGAACAGTGGAGTCAAATATATAACGTCAACTGTCGTTTCATTGGGTATGGCGTCAATCCACTGGTTCGGAGTGGAAGCATGATCCAATGGTTGGTTCCATTTATTGCCTTGCTAGAGTTAAGGTGCAAGTATGGCGGGATGTATAATTCCACTATGAGCGTCGTAAACCTCGTCCAGTAAACCTTGTTGGATATCTTACAGGTTTCTCAAAACTAGAATAAATTTGAGTATGAATCGAGCGCGCTCTATTCTCGTTAGTTATTCCTGAAGTTATGACATTTTGTTTCGTAGGTGCTCTTGTTCCTTTATTAAATTATTTATTGAAGTTAGGATGAGATTTATGTTGTGTTTGACTAACTTGACAGTATTATCGACCAACGTTGTTGTTTTTTTTTTATAAGTGACAATAGATGAAGTTCGTGGTTGTTAATTTTTTCGAAATGATTTTCATAGTCACTTGCCTCTCGTTGTGTAAGTATTTCATATATCACCTAATATATTTCCAGTTGCATCTCCGCAACCTCGTCTCACACGTTTTTGATCCTTGTTACTTGCTATAGTAATAGTTCAATTGTCTGCTATTAGATTGTGCCTGTATTTCTTCGTGAGCTAGTTTGACGTTCTTGATTTCATCCCAGTAGCTGCTCATGGTATATTGAATTACTAGGGTCCATTCCATTGCTAGAACTTCTAGGTTGCCCATGCTTTAGGTGTCAGGAACCCGTTCCAATTTCCATCGAGTGGCCGGTTGTTGTTCATCTTTTAATAGAACAAAATCATTTACCATTAAATTTGGTTGAATGGTTATCCACTTGTTCCTATATGATGCAGTTGTTGTAGATATTCTGATGACCACTGTTTCTATAAATCTTGCGGGAGAAAATGGTCTCTACTAGATGCCACCTGGTTCGTAGACTTTTCTCCTCGATGTTGGTGGTTGGTAATGCCTTAAGAGAGTCGCCGATTAAAAAATGACCTGGTGTCAATGCTGCTAAATCCGAAGCGTCGTTGGTGAGGGGAGTTAGAGGTCGAGAATTAAGCACTGCCTCGATTTGAGTGAGTACGGTATATAGTTCCTCAAAGATGAGGGTTTCTCCAAACGCTCTTTTGAGGTGAAATTTTACTGATTTTATTTCCGACTCCTATAGCCCTCCAAAGTATGGGGTATGAGGTGGTATAAAATCCCAGTTTGTTCCCTCTTTGGTCAATATAACTGCTATGTCGCCTGGTAGTGATATCATTGCCGTTTGATGGAATTTTTTGATTTTGGTGTTAGCTCCAATAAAATATGTTAAATTATCGGAGTAAATATTCATATATAATCCTCGTCTGGATAGCGATGAATCCTGCTGTTGTTAAATTGCTTACTAATTCGATACAAATTTTTTTTTTTGGTATTTTAGATCGCGCCAAATCAGGAGATGATCTCGGAAATCTTGGAGCTGCATTTTTTCTTGGGCCGCTGGTAAAGAAGGCTCTTTTGGATTTCCACAGTCAATAACCGATTGGGTAAGCTGCGCTAGTTTGTGTACACGCGCTCACAGAAGTCAGCCAGCAAAGTACTCGTTAATTAGGACTGAGAGAACAATTTAAGGAGACGAGTAGATTGGCAGAAACTGAAAAAAATACATATTGTTGAATCGTATTTTCCTGTTCTGCAAAAATTCGAATTGAAAGGTTAGCGACTGTAAAACATGTTAAAATATAACTTTGAAAAGCTCCGTTTATATGGATAAATAAAATGACTTATCGAATATGATTCTCTAGCTAAATATTTCTTTGAAATAAAACCGAATTGGATTCCAATAATTTCTGGAAGATCATTTGTAAACATATATAATCATGCCTCTATACAGTTAGGATGAAATATCTTACAAAATCCAATAAAAGCCAATTAATTATAGAAGATATAAGAACCTTTACTAATTCATAAGTATGTGATTATGAGCTTTGGAAATATCAGTAATTTTGACTCCAACAATTATTTTGATTGTGGGTTTAAATATTACAATAAGAATTGAAATTGCTGCTTTCAGTCTTTAAAATCCCGAAATATAGAAACTCTATACAAAGGTGGCCATAAAGATCTATTTTCAAATTCAAGTTATCCATAAAGCTTTTAAATTTAAATAATTTTTAAGTTATGTCAAAAACAAAATTTATTGCCAAATGCCTGATTGTATCGTAAATCGTAATTTAATTTTTAGCACAAGCCCTAATTTTTCAAAAACATAGTTGGCAAAGTTTTTTTTTCAACATAGTTGGCGTAGTTGTTAGTTAAATTTTTGAAAACAAATTTCGGTTTTGTTTTTTAGTGGTGAAAGTCGCTTGAATTTTTGACATTATAGTTTGAAGTGTATATGTAAAAAAACGAGTAGAATAGTTCTAAAAGTCAGTTGTATAAATAAAGTTATTACCAATTTGCATGTGCTGTGCAGACATAAATAAAAGTGAGTTAAATTTATTGTGTGCCATTTTGTGAAATTGGCAATATTGTCAACAGATTGTTTTATGTGTTTAGCAATAATGCTCGAGAAATCAGACTGATCGAAATGGCAAATCAAATAGAAATATTGAAACTACATATTGGCTATTTGCAACAAAGTAGCTGACATCTGGTGCGCGATATCTCAGCATAGGTGATGAACACAAAGCAAAGGTGAAGAGAAATGTCAAAACAAAATGAATACAAAATTTTTTCAATGGTTAGAATATTAATAAATTTAATAAATAAATTAATAAATTTACATAAAAGAGGTAGAAATTCATTAATTAAACATGATTCTATACAGCTAACCCCAACTTATTGTTTATGTATTAGTCCGCTGATATAATCCGCTGAGACTAATGTCTCATAGATATTTTAAAGTGTTTTGGTGGGATGAGAAAACTATTCATTGAAGGAGGAAAGCTTGTAAGAGCTAATCACATAATTAAAATCGGATTTTTAAAGCCCAAGCCAAATACAACGGCAATTCATGTTTTTGGTTTGGTGCTACAAACATCACACCGAAAAGAAAACCCCAACGTAATAAATTTTTTTATTCAAAATGACGTGTCACATTGAACTGAAGCTTGCTTCTGTAAGGCTGGTCTAGGTTATAGTTGCAAACATATTGTCGCGATGCTAATATATTCCAACAAGTATTTAAATTAATCTAAATATTTTCAACGGTCTTTTATAATATATCACTTTTTAGATTGAACGTATTGAATTTACTAACATGTATGGATGTAACTCAAAAATGGGTAAAACAGAAGAGCGCTAAATGTGAGCATTTGTACAAACCAAAACCAGTGGAGCAATTATGCCGTATGTCTAAAAAGCCTAAAATACACCGAAGAACAGGATAAATCAAATCGGGGAAGACTTTTAGCACAATGCTCGGTGGTATATTTGGACAGCAAAAAAAGAAGAATTATAGAAGAAAGTTCCCTTGTAAATTAAGTAACAAAGGAGAGCAATCTGGATAACAACCACAATTATAATTCTATGCCATTTAAATGTCCACTTAACAACATTAGTTTGGCCGAAAATTTTGAAAATAGCTTCATAATCCCTAGAAACCCCTTTATCGACCATAATAGAATCATTTTCTTCAAATCTTTCTATGAGGTTTTCTTCATTGAAAATGAATTTATCCGATACCCCAAGTGTAATGCGTACATAAAATTTGATTCTACTACGTCCTTTATAATGCGACTACGTAGATATTTTATAGATCGGACAGTTATGCACTTGAACAGGTACTTCCGTGCAATCAAGTATAACCCTCACGTCCATAAAATTTGGTCTAAAACAATTATAGGTTAGTTAGCAGTAGTTTCTTCTTTAGATGGAAAGTACACCACCGATTTTAACGCGGCTCGAATTACAGGCAAAATAAAATTGTGCGAAATCGTGGACGATGACATCCCAAAGTTGGATGCCAAGCAAACAAAAGATAATTTGGTCTTCATCTTAATAAATACCAAGACAATTTGCTCTTTTAAACTTAAACTGTTTTGGTATTGAGAACTATAAATAATAATTAGGCGAAATTATTAATTCCTGTGCAAGAATTCAACAATGTTTCATTCTTGACTAAAACAAGGACTATAATTTGGCGGGACCCTTCGTTGCACAGTGTGTCTGCTTGAACGCATTTGTCACACATTTGAGCACACCTGGTGAAGTACAGTAACGTCAGAAAATATAAAAGAAAATATTCTCCACAACTTATGGACTGTAAAATCATTTTAGGTAAAATGATTGCTACACACTCGTGAATTCTTGGTACATTTTATTCCAATCCTACACACTACAATCCATCACTTTTTTAATAATTTTCCTTAGGAACCTGATGCAAACTTGTGTTTTGTCACCATATAGTTTTGCTCCCAGGATGCCGTTTACGAGGGCTGCTGTAAAAGTTTTTAGAAAAAGTAATGAAAACATAAAAATTTTCATCAAAAATTGCTTTTCTAAAAATTGCAATCGAAACACTTTCGCCAGTCCGAAGATGATAGCTCTAAATTTGGTTTTTAAACGCATCAACCGCTTCTTCAGGCGATAAAAATCGTTGTCCACGTATCTTATACCTTTGATTGTTGGGAACAGGAAGAAGTCATTGGATGCCAAATCGGGGGTGTAAGGCTAATAACTCATCAATTCGATCGTTTGAGTAATCAAATACGCTTGTTTGATGGGATGTGTGTGATCTCGCATTATCGTGATGCAAAGTGATTCGCCGTTTAGGATTGTTTTCTCTCAATTTGTTGAGAACCCCGCGCAAACAAATGGTCGTATACCAAGCTGAATTGACTGTCTTTTGATTTTCAGAGCCACAGTAGCCGCATGACAGGTTTTCGTGAAAAAAAAACGCCACCACTTCCCAACGCTCCAAGCTCGCACAAGTTTTGTTGGATTTTCTTCGAATTGGAAGACCCAAACAGTCGATTGCCGTTTTATGTCTAACTTATACGCACATATCCATGACTCGTCACTTGTGATGATTTTGTATACGTTGTTGGAAGTACCTTCAACGAATTTTTCAAGCACCTGGCGGCACCAATCGACACGAACACGTTAGGTAAACACGGAAAATATTCCAAATAAACTTTATATGAAAACAAGTATTTTGACGTTTCTCATTACCCTTGTAAAGATCGATGCCAACGCCTCTATACGGTTGATGAAAATCGTTAATATGGATGAGGTCCTGAAATTGGTCACGTTATATAATCCGGCATCACATTTTGAACAATTATCATCAACGACTAATATAATTTGGAGGATTTACCGAAAGCAATTGGTTAATTATTTTCGTGGCTATCAGACTGAATCCTGAAAACTGGGACTTTTGTGCTCACTATACAATACTTGCTCCACTGTATCATGATGTTTCGAAAATTTTGAAAGTTGCTTGTACGAATCACAGCAAAGCGTAGTTAAATGATCAAGCTTTTCCGACAAAATACAATTTTTTTCCGAGATATGGGAACCAAAAGTATCAAAAACCTATATCAAGAGTCATTCGCATTTCAACCCGCATTATTTGCATAAAATACGCAAAAATAAATTTTCAATGTCAATTTTTTATTTATTTTGTCGTCGTCTTCCTTATGCAACGATTTAGTATACAAATGTATGTTTGTATATAGTTGTGGCACCCGGAAAGAATGCAAATAGATATTAGCCATTTAATTGAATATGAACAAAATAAATTCGCAACTTTTTTTTATGAATGAAAATGGAAACGACACAATAAAATTACAAACAAACTTATTTAACGTTTTTTGTATTTGCTGCGTTGTTAAATAATGTACAAATAATAACATTGACCTACCTTAAACGAATAAAAGTTGGTTAGTGTGGTTATAACCAGATGAATAGTAATGAATAGTAACAGATATATACAAATTAGAAGAAATTATATAATCTGTCGTGTCGTGCGGTATTGATCTCAAGGAAATACCTTTGTATAAAAATGACATTTAGTTATATGCATTTTGTGAAGTTGATGGCTTTGAAATGTGCGACCAACGGAAATGTCGGTTAGTAGGTGTAGACCAATGCTCCCATGCAAGGACACGCACATCGAAAGACGCCAGTAAAAAATTCTATGTATTCTATAGATTTGTGTTGTTCTTGTGAATTTTGTGACGAATAATGTTTGGCATTGACAATGATTTCTAATTAATTGACGTTTTAACAAATTTTCAGTTGACGTATTCAATACATTGATAATTCATTGTTGGCCTATTATGCGGGTAACTGCTATAACGATGACTATAAATTTAATCTGTGTTTTATACAAGTAAGTCTTAAAGGTTAATGATTATAATTCGTGTGCCTGAATTATGTAAATAATTCATAGGAATATGGGATATTGATTCCTAGTAGTCGATTTTCGTTCCTATAATATACTGAGATAAACCAATCTGGCTGGTTTCAACCTCACATTACCGATTGCTCTGCCTGGGAAAATATTAAAAACTAACTACAATCAAATCCGTTTCCAGTAAACCATTTACACATGTATATTCTTACAGGTAATACTTACACCAGTCCAAGTGATGAAATCTAGAAATTGTGAACACGTACCTAAACAGCAAATACGCTCAAACTTTTTCTCCCGAATGATGAAAGCATTTTAATTACTTTGGTTGCCATTTTAATTGTGAGCAGATCATCGAAGAGGAGTCACTGATACGGTTCGAAATTGTTTAGAATATGCAGAGTTGGGTGATACTCAAGTTCAACATAATTTCTAATTTTGCTTCAATCACTTAACATTAAGCACAACAAATCTATATTGAAATACTCTTTAAATTATAATTAAAATTTAATTCAAGCCCATAGTTTAATTTTAGATGGAATTTTACTTAAGAAAATCCATTGAAAAAATATAAAATGCACTCAATTTTTGTTCCTATTCAGCCGAAATATTAATTTATATTCACTCGTTTCATTTAAGTATAAAGATTTTGTTTCAAAATATACTTAAATTTCGCTCTAATCTGAAATTAAAATTTGACTCAAATTCTTATATCTTAATTATAATACAAAATCTATACTCAAATATGACACAAGATTTGTTTCAACTTAATGCTTGATTTTTAATTCAATTTAAAACAATCAAATCAGTCACAATTAAATATAACAAAAAAATATTTTCTAATCAATATTTGATAATTTACCAATTTTTAAATTGCGCTCAATTTTGTTGAAATCTATCCCTTAAAACGTCAGTAAAACGCGTTTAAAATTTAACTCAACCCCATAGTAAATTTATATCTTGAATTTCACTTAAAAAAAATTCACTCAAAATTTATACATAATTTATGATCTTCGAAAATTCAAATAAGTATAAAAATATGAAATTTGGAAAAGCGGACATTTTTTGGTAAGATTTTGCAATGAAGGTTAGGTTAGGTTTAGGTCGCCTGATTATACTTATCTTTAAAATTATCTGGTCTAGCCAAAGTATTGTAGAAACGGAGCAGTGTGAGCAAACGTAGGTCACACGCAAAACGCTGACATCGCAAACTATTTTAATCGCTATTGACAGAATTTGAACTCAGTAGTGGATTTCTTTTGACGGCCTGTTGTTTCTAACATACTTAAAACATTCATTGGTATTTTTAAGATGACAAATAAAGATTTGACCGTCTCAGTTTTAATTTTATCTCTGATTAAAGGACAAAACTAATTTTGTGAACATTCAGATTATAACAGTAATGGTGAGGTCGACAATGACATGTCAATTATTCAACTGTTGACCTGTCTACAATGGTCATTGTCGACATCCCGATTTAAAACAACAAAAGTTCTTTTAACAATATTAATTGAAAGTAAAATAATAAAACTAATCTAATAGTCATCTGCCTCATTTTTATCCAATATTTTTAAAGAACAATATACATATGGATTGGTTTTTTAGATTTCTCGAAAGTCAGACGGATTCTATTTAACAATTGCACAAACGATCAATTTGAAAAAATCTCTTTGTCCTGATGAAGCCGATATTTTCAAAAGTTGAAAGCCAAACGTGTCAGATTTGGAAATTAGAGTTTTGCTGCTTTCCATAGTAACACAGTGGATCTTTTGGATTTTTAGTTTATAGCATATTTAAAATTGCTGTTCTATCCTCCTCATATGTGGTCTATTCTTTCATGCCGTCTCCGTCTAATTCATTTATCAATTCAGCAACAGACGGTTTATCCGAAGTCATATTTTTTCTATGCGTAATTTTATCAAAATATTTGTTTAGAACTGGCTCTTTGGATAAATTGTACCAGGTATATACCGAGCTCGCTAATGAAGTAGTACAACTTTGCGAGATTTGGATAAGCTAAGCTGTAGCATCAAATATTTTTAAATTTTCATCACACCTGCCAATAAATTCATCATCGTTTTACACGCTGGTTGATGTTAGTAAAGAATCTCTAAAGAAGCACCATCTGATACCACATGGCATTTTCATTATAGTACCATACCACCCATATTTACTGCCACGTTTGAATTCCTTTAGAACGGTTACGACATCGGTCAGACAGTTAAGATTGTTATCTGAGGTTATATCTTTAGATATTAAATTGCCAATGTGACTATTGCAAGTCGTGTGCCACTGAGGGTTCAACCTTCTCACTTTCATCATATTTGCCGCATTGTCTGATACAACGGCATACATATAAGTTTTATACATTTCAAGAGGTAGTTCAGTTGATTTCAATACAACGTCGGCCAACGCTTTTCCTGATTCAGACTCTGTTGTGAAATCCCACGCATTTAATTATTTTTTTTATTTTTTTTTAAATATTTTTTTTTTCATTTAGTTATTTTTCGATGAAATTTCTGGTTTACTAAATGCCGAAAAAAATTGGGATTCTGAGGTTGTGCTACTGGATACCTCAATAATTTCTGGTTCGGAACATTGAGGAACGATCGGATTTACGTCTGAGATTTTTGTTTTGGTTTTTATTGTCCGCGAATTGACTGATGATTTTGTCGACATAGATGAAGCTGAAATATTACTGTCGACCCGTCAACGTCGACAATAGTAGATGACGCGTCATCAAATATCCCTATGGATTATAATGTGCAAAATTGAAAATATTTTAATTTACAACTTTTGTAACCTAACCTAAAATGAAAAAAAGATTAAAATGCATTGGAAAAGATTTTAAAAAATTCCAAGCTTAACAAAAATTTGGCCACCGTAGTTTAGAACTAGTTCACTAAATCACTCTATCAATCGTACATTATCGATGTTTTCTACTAATTGTATTGTCTACGATATCTACGTTGTCTACCTTGTGTATGAGTGGACGACACGTCGACGTAGAAATTAATAGATTACGCGTAAATGCGTGGACCATACTTTATCTTTAAATCCCTGTGGACCATACTTTATCTTTTTGGGAGATGTTAGGAAATAAAAAGAGATCAAATTCACCAATCACATGCGCATCTATATATAGTCATTCTCGTACAATATAGTGTCACAAACGTTACGTACACAACTGATGTTATTGTCGAGAAATTGCGGTTTAAATTGGTAGATGAACGGTGCATAGCCAATTTCATACTAAATATGGCAGATGACCCTTGTTCAATTTCGCGGTCAATTTATACTAAACTAATTATAAGAATCGCAGGTTTACTTGTTAGCATCATTAAGGACTGTGTCTGATCGGTAGAAACCGATGAATTCGTCGACAAGGCTATCGATGTTTAATCGGTCCAATTGCCGATGTTTACAGAAAATGTTTACACATAAAAAAAAATTAAAAATATTTTAGGCTACAAAATATAGGACAGATATACGGTGCAACAGCACAACATCTATGATAAGACGTGAACGGATTGAATCATTCATCAGAAAAAGATGACGGAGGAGCTGGTGGATTAAATTTTAATCTTTGATGAGGGGAAGTGATGTCCGCGCATGTATATATGCCAGCTAAAGAGAGATAAATAAATAATATCCAGGGAAACCTGTTATATCAGAAACAATTTGAACTAACTAAAGTTTTCTAACTTCCGACCAAACATTAGTATTTCAAATAATTGAATATATTAATTTCATATAACCTCTTTCTTTCATTACTTCAAAATTCAAAAATTCAAAAAAATTCTTCATCAGTCTATCTAGGCAAACAATTTTCCAACTATATATATTTTTGAGACCTCATCTTATAATGAACATTTTAACTACTCAAACCTAATTCGAATTCAAATATTTATTATGATGAAGTGGGTTTAAAACTTTAAACTAAAGCTGGAAGAAAAATTTATAATGAGAAATTAATTTTTCCAACAACACTATACATTATGTACGAGAACATCAAGCACGCATATTTTATACGAATTGCTCGGATAATCGTAACTTCAGTCATCCAACTTTTAAATTCCTCATCATTGACAAAACTGCAAAAATAAAAATTATTTTTAATTCAAAACTATAGTTAAAAGAATAAAAATTTGAACTTTTCTTTAAATTTTGGCATACGAAATTAGTTCATAGTCATAACCTGGTGGTTTTTTAAAATTCTACATATTTCATGGAAATTAAATAAATCGGTTAACTCAAAACTACGATAGAAAATATTTAAAAAAATTTTAAAATTTGAAATCAAATTTTAAAATCTGAATTGTAAACTTCGGGTTTAAAAATGTAATTTCAAATTGAAAATATCCTTGAATTTAATAAATTGAAAAATTAAAAATATTGAATTTTGTGTTGAATTCCACAGAAATCGAATTTCCTAAAGATTTTTAAAAATGTATATTTTAATTTTCTAAATTCTAATTAACGTTCAGAATCAAGAATTCCATAAACTCAAATTTTCAAAAATCAAAATTTATAATTTTATTTTATTACGAAATTAAATAAACTGAAAGGATTGAAATTTCAAATGAATTTTGTGCGAAAAATACTCGTATGACCATAAAAATTAAAAATCGGTTTTGTAAAACTGGCCTATGTCGGTTATAGTCAAAATGAATCCTAAACCTATAATATTCCAATTCGAATTTTATGATATTATAAACTTTATGATTTTTACCAATTTCACGAACTAAACTTGAATTTCACAAGGCCAACGAATTTGAGACATTCTAAAATATGGATAATAATCGTAAATTTATAATGCAACGGTCGATTTGGGTTGCGATAGGTTTTGAAAAGTTACATTAAAACGATCATGCAATCCAAAATATGTTCACGTAGGATATTGATGATACAATATGATCACATCGCGATCGAATGTTAAATTTCTGAAAACTAGTGCAATCGCTGTATTAGCTGAACTCTTAAAAACGAACTCGGGATCAACAATTTTTTCATGTTTATATAGCAATGAAAAGTCACTTAATCTATCCGCAAATAATTATAAAATTTATGTAAATAATAATTTATCATTACCAACATAATGTTTAACATTGTTTTTCAATAAATGAACGCCATTACCCACAAAGTTCAACATTTTGTCGTTGAGTTAAAATTTCGCACATAAATTTATCACACAAAAATGCTAATTCACTGTCAAGTCTATGATGATGTCTGATATTTTATAATAATTTTTCAATGTTATATAATATTTTTTATATACGAACACAAAGTGTATATATAACCGAGTCAGTGGAACATACAAGGGTAAAGGCCACTAACCAACAAGTTTGTATAATATACATGATATACTCAAATGTCCTTTCATCTCAACTCGTCTATACGTATATACACAATCAATATGTTTACCAAATTAATCTACACATTAGAGTTAGTTGTTGTTGTATTTTCTAACTTCACATCTAAAAATACTCGATACACTATTTAATTACTTCACAATACGTGTACGTATAGCTAAGTTCATATGTATGTGTATTGTAACATTCAAAAATATACAAAAATGTTTATTCAATTTTCAATGTCACTCAAAGAAAATATTCGAGTCATATTCGTTGAGTGTGATAAACACTATAAAATTGCTTAAAGTATGTAGAGTATAGTAAATAAAATAAAAAGCGCGCGCAAATTTTACACCAACTTATGTATGGGAGGGGGATATACATTCTTTACGTTCGCGACTCCATTCGGCGTGAACCGATCGTGTCGTAATTCATATAAATATCCATACTAATAGTCTAGCAAATTATAAGTCACTTGTCATACATTCACTATTTCTTCACTTAGAAGCTAGACGCGTTCAAACCCTTAATTAATAAAAAAATTAAAAATATTTTTAATTTAAAATGTTTTTCCAATTTGTAATAATTATAAATTTTTTATTAATTTCGGTTCGTTCGCAGATAAGTCGTAAGTATATCATCGTTATATATACGTCATATCGACCGACCACTTTAATATAACTTATATTTTTCTTTGTCGCCCAGTTTCTCCGCAACCATGTCTAAATAGGAATAATGTACGCGGACTTGGCCGTCTTGGCCGCATTGTTGGCGGTACAAATGCAGTGAATGGTGAAACACCGTACATTGTAAGCCTTACACGCCGTGGCGGACATTTTTGTGGCGCATCAATATTGAACAGCAATTGGATATTAACCGCAGGACATTGTGTTTGTAATGGCGTAAACAAAATTATGAAACCAACCCAGCTCAAAGGTGTTATGGGATTGTATAAAATTGGGGATTTTGATCGTGAGTTCGAATTTGATTTTGACAAAATTATTGTACACCCGGGATATGATTGTACCAAAAGTGCTAATGATATTGCGCTCATTAAACTTCATAAGCCGATCAATTTTAATGATCGAATTCAACCGATTTGTATCTCGAACGGAAATAATAATGAGGAGCGTGGTGGAAATTTTGCAACTGTCTCGGGCTGGGGCTGGACCAATGAGGATCAGTCGATCGGCAAGCGGGCTGATATTTTACAAAAGGCATCGGTCGAAATATGGCAAAATGATGTGTGCCAAGAATCGTTTCGCAATTTTGTGAAAACACAAAAAATTACCAATTCGCAAATGTGTGCTGGTAAAACGACAGGCGGAATTGATTCGTGCTGGGCTGATTCCGGTGGACCACTTGTCGATCGTAATAATATTTTGATTGGTGTTGTGTCAACTGGGGTGGGATGTGCACGTCCCGGATTGCCTGGCATCTATACACGGGTAAGTCAGTATATTAACTGGATAGAAGATACAATTCAGGTTGAGTGAATATTGGAATTTTACTCAAACGATGGGGGCAAACCGCTCAAAGTGCTGTGATATGTTAATTATTTATAATTTTACTATAGTCTAGCCATGTTAGTTTTAAGCTGTAATATTAAAGAATAAAATATTTGTATAGCACCCACACGTTTGGGTAGAGCCTTGAAAATGAACTCGTGTATTATTCTTTCGATATCTTTAAAACAACTAATTTCTTATGCTATTCTCAATTTTAAATCTTTTGAATTGCTTAATACTATGTTATGGAATAGTTCAAGTTTTTATGTAATATACTTTCTACGGTAAATTATTTTAGAATTCATAAGTTTCATGAATTCTAAAATAATTTACCGTAAACAAATAAATTGTAAAACATTTGGCCAACAATTTATCGTTAACCACTTTTATCGTGAAACAATTTATAGCGAGAACAATCGAATAAAACCCGTTTCGTAAACCAGTTTATCATGAAAATGTTTATCGTAAGGATAATTGATCGTAAACACAATGTAATGCAAAACAATTGATCGTAAATAAATTATCGTGAAAGCAATCGTAAACCAGTTTATCGTAAACCAGTTTAAAACGATTAATCGTAAGCAAATTAGATGGAACAGTTTGCCGCAAGAATGAAATTTATATCATAAAATATTTAACCGAAAGACGGTTTTTCGTAAAACCGTTAATCGTGCAACAATGTACAATAATTTAACGTTAACCATATCGGGCAACAATTTATTATCGTGAAACCATTTGCCGCGAGAATGATTTATCGTAGGGACCTCATAAAACAATTGATCGTATTACAATTAGTAGTAAACTGGTATTCATTTTATCGTAAACAAATTTATTGTGAGAACAGTTTATCGTTATAAAACCTATCGCCTATTCACCGTTAACCAATTATTCGTAATACAAATGATCATACAATAGTTTATCGTTAACCAGTGTACCATGACACAATTCAAATCGTACAACAATTTATCGTAATCCAATTATCGTACAACAATTTATCACAATTTAGCTTGTATGATAGTTCATCATATTACAATTTACCGTACTACAATTTGTCGTAAGCCAGTTTATCGTTAAATCATTTAACGTTAAACAATTTATAGTAAAAATATTAAATTGATCATAAGCACAGTTTATCGTACAACAAATTATCTTAATTTTTTTTTTTTGATTCAAACTTTTCGATCGCTACTTTATCGGGCAACTTATATTAAAAACAATTTATCATAAATAATTTATCGCGAGATAATTTAACATTTTGTATTAAGCAAGTTATCGTGAACGTTTTTTAGAAATAATTGCGGTCTAGAAATGATTTATCGCCACCACAATTTATCGTAAGCAGAATCATCATAAAACAATTATCGAATAAATATTTATTGAAACCAGTTTGTCGGCAACAATTTATCATAAACCAATCAATCGTATAAATATTTACCGTAAATGTTTAACGCTAGGATAATTTACGTTCAAACATTGAATTTTACAACAATCGTTTATCGTGAATTAATTATATAAATACTATCGCGAAAACGATTTATAGTAAAAATTTTTTATACAAGTATTTGTTGTAAAACTATTTATCGTAAAACAGTATATCGTGAAATAAATTATCGTTAAATAATTTAATTAATAATTTAACGTAAGAATAGTTCAGTGTGAAATAATATAATCGTACAATATTTTATCGAGAACGATATTTCCGTGAAAAAATGTATTGCTTACAGTTTATCGCGAACCAACTATTATGAAATAATTTATCGTAAATAAATTGTGAAACATTTTATCGCGTGAACCATTTATCACAAAACGTAACGACAGCTTATTATAACAATTAATCGTGTAAAAATTTTATCGTTAATCTATTTTACGTTAATAAAAATTATCGGGCAATAAATTAATGTGAATATAATTTACCATAAAATATTTATCAGACAACAATTTATCGTGAACAGGTTAATCGTGGATAGTTTAACGTTAATCAATAATCGCAAAATAATTATATGCATACTATATCACGGCAACAATTGATCATAAAACTAGTTTTCGCAAAGACAATTCATCGTACAACAGTTTATCGTGAAACCAATTATCGTTAAACAATTTAGAGTAAAGATAGAGAACGATTTTTCGTAATTCAACGTGAAACAATGAATCGTAGGAGTACTACGTACACCAGATTAACGTGGAACAATTTATCGTTAAACAGTTTAAGCAAACTAATGTGAAAACATTTATAAATTGAGCGAATTGATCGTGGCAGAATTTAACGTAGGGATAATTTATGAAAAGCAAATATCGTCAACAAGGACTGTATATCGTAAAAGTATTAATCGTTCAACAATTTATCTTACACCAGTTTATTGAGAATCAATTTACTGTTAAATAATTTATTCTGAAACAATTTACCGTCAAGCGTGAATAATTTTAATTGATCGTTCAATATATCGTAATCTAGTTTATTGTGGTACAATTTATCGTGCAACATATATCGTGGAGAATAACAATTTTATTAATAAACAGTTTGTTGTATACCAATAACGTACAACGATTTATCGTAAAACTATTTATGGTTTAACAATTTATCGTTAACAATTTATCGTAACCTAGATTGCCATGAAAACAATTTATCGTTAACGCAAATTATTATGAAACCATTTAATGCGAGTTCTATCTATCGTACTACAAGTTTATCGTTAAATGTTAAAACATTTTTCGTGAGCAATTTATTGCGAGAAAAATTTATCGTAAAACAATTAACAATTTATCGTACAACTTTTTTTTACACGCTCAATTAGTCGTGGAAACAGTTCATCGTAAAAATAGTTTCCGCAAAGACAATTATTATTATTAGTCGTTAAACAATTTTTCCTACAACTATTCATCGTACAACAATTTATCGTTAAACAATTTAGAGTAAGATAGAGAACAATTTTTCGTAAGAACAATTCAACGTGAAACAATGAATCGTACATCAATTTTACGTTCACCAGATTAACGTGAAACAATTTATCGTTAAACAGTTTCAGCCAACTAATGTGAAAACATTTATGATGTGAGCAATTGATCGTGATAAAATTTAACGTAGGGCAATTTATGATAAGCAAATTATCGTCAACAAGGACTGTTTTGTGGTACAATTTATCGTGCAACAATTAGTCGCGGAGAATAACAATTTTATTGATAAAAAATTTATGTTTTTCAAATTTAACGTACAACGATCGTAAAACTATTTATGGTTTATCACTTTATCGTTAACAATTTATCGATCATACAAATAGTATTCGCAAAGACAATTATTCGTTAAACAATTTATTCTACAACAATTCATCGTACAACAGTTTATCGTAAAACCAAATATCGTTAAACAATAAAACAACAAACAATAATAAAGATAGAGAATAATTTTTCGTAAGGGCAATTCAACGTGTTCGTACACCAATTTTTTGTTCACCAGATTACCGTTTCACAATTTATCGTTAAACAGTTTAAGCAAACTAATGTGAAAATATTTATTTTGGGACAATTTATGAAAAGCAAATTATCGTCAACAAGGTCTGTTTATCGTAAAAGTAAGTTTATTGAGAAGTAATTTAATGTCAAATAATTTATTGTAAAACAATTGATCGTCAAGCGTGAATAATTTTTCGTTTAAATTGTTTTATGTTAGAACCATTTATCGTTAGGCTAGTTAATCAGAAAACAATTGATCGTGCGTAATATCGTAATCTAGTTTATCGTGTTACAATTTATCGTGGGACAATTAATCGCGGAGAACAGTTTTAACAGTTTTTAATATTTTTGTTACTTAACAATTTATTGTATATGCATTTAACGTACTTTATCGTAAAAATATTTTAAGCAATTTATCATAAACAATTTATCGCAAGGGCAGTTTAACGTGAAATCACGAATCATATTTATCGTAATCTAGATTGCCATGAGAACAATTCATCGCTAAACAGTTTATCGTTAACGCAAATTATTATGAAACCATTTAATGCGAGTACTCCTTATCGTACTACAAATTTATCGTTCTCCGTTAAAACATTTTTCGTCAGCAATTTATCGCGGGAAAAATTTATCGTAAAACATTTAACAGTTTATCGTAAGAACAGTTAAGCCTGAAACAATGAATCGTGATATTTCCGTGAAACAGTTTATCGTTATACTGTTGATCGCGAACAAATTATTGTGAAATATTTTATCGCGTGAACCATTTATCACAAAATGTAACGACGTGAATTAACTTACCTTAAAAATATTGATCGTACAACATATTATCTAGTTTATCGTTGAATCAATTATCATTTATCCATTTTACGTTAGGGAAAATTAACGTGCAACAAATTAATGTGAATATAATTTACCATAAAATATTTAATCGGACAACAATTTATCGTGAACAGGTTAATGAAGCAATTTACTGTCAAATGATTTGTTGTAAAATAATTTATCGTCAAGTTTGAATAATTTTTCCTTAGTAGTGCTTTTTGTTAGAATAACTTATCGTTAGGATACCGGGTTAACGGAAAACAATTTATCGTGCAATATATCGTAAGCTAGTTTATCGTGGTACAATTTATCGTGCCTACAATTAGAGCGCGGAGAATAACTAGTTTATCAATAAACATTTTATCGTATGTATATTTAACGTATAACGATTTATCTTAAAAAAATTTATGGTCAAACAATTTATGGTAAACAAATTACCGTGAAACAGTTTATCGCAAGAACAGTTTAACGCGGAAAAACGAATCGTATAATTTAACATGAAATCACGATTCGTATAATTTAACGTGGAACCACGAACATATTTATCGTAATCGAGGACAATTTATCGTTAAACAATTTGTCGTTAGCGCAAATTATTATGAAACCATTATCAATCGTTAACCGTTATCATTTATCGTGAATCAATTTATCGCAAAACATTTAATCGTACATTAATTTATCGTTAATATAAAATCGTAGTTTAAATGTGTTGCCGCCTTTTTGTGAAGATTTCCGGTTTTACAAATATGGTTTGTTGATCTAGAAAATATACATATAGGCATCTATTATTATAGGTACCGGGTGTTTTTTTTAAACTGAGACGATTAAATATCTCGAAAAATAGCCACTCTAGGGAAAAAATGTCCATAATCAAAATTTAATCATACCGCGGGGGAAATACATTAGTGCAAAAAAAAAAGTCCCCCCACCCCCGCTTTGTAGGTGGGGCGGGGGTAACTTTTAAACTAAGATAGGAAGCCATATTTTTTATTGCAGATACGGATTCTACGACTAAAAGTACGTATGATTTGAATAAAATATTTTGTTCGGTTCATGATAGATGGCGTTGCAATCGACGAAATTCAATTTTTTCAATTTCTCCTTCTTAGAACACACGCATTCGATTCTGCAATACGTTTGAAATAAAAAACATCACGTTTTCATTGGAAATACTCGAAATTCGTCATCAAAACAATTTATTCAGTTTTGTAAATCTTAATAAGTGTTCAAAATTAATTTCAAGTTTTATTATTAAATTTCAAAAATACAAAATTCAGGCCATCATTTTGAACACTTATTTAGATTTACAAAACTGAATAAATTGTTTTGATGACGAATTTCGAGTATTTCCAATGAAAACGTGATGTTTTTTATTTCAAACGTATTGCAGAATCGAATGCGTGGGTTCTAAGAAGGAGAAATTGAAAAAATTGAATTTCGTCGATTGCAACGCCATCTATCATGAACCGAACAAAATATTTTATTCAAATCATACGTACTTTTAGTCGTAGAATCCGTATCTGCAATAAAAAATATGGCTTCCTATCTTAGTTTAAAAATTACCCCCGCCCCACCTACAAAGCGGGGGTGGGGGGACTTTTTTTTTTGCACTAATGTATTTCCCCCGCGGTATGATTAAATTTTGATTATGGACATTTTTTCCGTAGAGTGGCTATTTTTCGAGATATTTGATCGTCTCAGTTTAAAAAAAACACCCGGTATATAAAAACGGCTTGCACATGTATTTCTTACATATGGCAAATTAACGCTCAGTTGAATTCTTTTAGGTCAAAACATTACAAAAACTATTTAGTACAAATATTCATACAGCACTAATTTTCTTCATAACTAATTGTAGCACAATCAAAAATATGTGCATCATTATGGAATGTAGAATTTCCATCTGCAATTTTTTTGCACTATGTGTGTGTATGTGTGTTTGTGTTATATTAGCAAATAGTTTTTCATTCGATTCACATTTTTTTTTTGTGTTGAGCTCTCTCATTATTATCTTCATCGGTTTTTTTTTGTGTAATCTGTTACGATGTGGTTTCAACATTTTTAGTTATCTTTTGTTCAACATACAACTATTATACAAAAAATAAAGTTGAAGTTTAGATTACTTTACCTGGCTTGAAGGTAGTTAGATTTTTTTTTTTAGTTCGATGATTGTGTTTTATTTTTTTTTTGCCATAATAGTTTCTATATTTGCTTTTAATTTTTTTGTTTTTTTTTGGTTTACCATTTATTATAAATTTTTTCGTTTCGTCTCGTAGCAGTGGTACTGATAGCTACAACCAAATACTGTACGTTACTATTGTAATAATAAAAAAAATATATTGTTATATTGTATAGATAATAAAGTACATATAGTATATGTATCTAGATTGTATATATATGGTATTTGCAAATGAAAAGGGTTATTTTTCTTACGGGAATTTTAGAATACTTTTCAAACAAAATATAAATTAGTTTTAGTCTCTTTACATTTTTATAAAAAACTATTTAACATTTTGTTTTGTATTCATGCACTTGACATTCAGTATTTTATTTTTATTTTTATTAATATATTTTAACCCGGCCGGCCGTTAAAAATACTGTTGATAACCAATATATTTAAAAGTGGTTAGAACTTAAACCGTTCCACTACCAATTATTTGCGGCCAAGCTAATTTTCCATTTAATATCCGCTATATCGTCACATATTTTCATCAACTTTAAATCAACACACATTTAGGTGTGAATACTCGTCAATTTATCGTTTTGGTTTGTATAGTTTTATAGTTTTATTCAGCAGACCGTGTGTCTAAACAAATACATATAGTAAATGCAAATAGGTGAAAAAATATATATTTTTGTTTAATAAAAATTATTTGTTGTACGTTTAATTTTTCCGTTTTATTTAATTAAATTTGCTTCCAAATCATCGGATATGCAAATTAATATATTAAATAAAATTATATTGAAGATTTTATTTAATGAAAACGTTTTACCTTCTATTATAAATAATAAAATCACTTTTCTTTGGTATAACTATTGAATCTATGTTCGTGCACCTTAATCAGCCGTAATTGGTTTATTCGAGCTTGAAAAATCTGAAAGCTGAAGTGATAAACTGAAGTTAACAGACTAATTTCATGAAGCTTCAGTAACTGCTATATACAACCAAAATGTTCAACCAAACATTTATAAAAAGAATTCTCCCCGGCGGGGAATCGAACCCCGGTCTCCCGCGTGACAGGCGGGGATACTGACCACTATACTACCGAGGATATATTTGAATGTAAATCTGTTGCAGCTTACTATAGATCTCCATTTCTCCAGACAGTTGTAAACGTAAACTGTTTGATATAGTAGTCGTAAAATTTGACCGGACTGGGTTGTTTCGAGCACCTTAATCAGCCGTAATTAGCCTATTCGAGCTTGGAAAATGGGAAAGCTTTTAGTGATAAACTGAAGTTAACATACTAATTCCATAAAGCTTCAGTAGCTGCTTTATACAACCAAATGTTCAACAGAACATAAAGATACCATTTTTAAATAGATATCCTCCCAGGCGGCGAATCGTACCCCGGTCTCCCGCGTGACAGGCGAGGATACTAACCACTATACTACCGAGGATATATTTGAATGGGAACCTGTTGCAGTTTACTAGATCACCATTTCTCCAGACAGTAGTAAAAGTAAATTATTTGATATGGTGGTCGTAAAATTTGACCGGACTGAGTTGTTTCGAACACCTTAATTAGCAGTAATTGGTTTATTCGAGCTTGAAAAATCTGAAAGCTGAAGTGATAAACTGAAGTTGACAGACAAATTTCATGAAGCTTCAGTAACTGCTATATACAACCAAATTTTCAACCAAACATTTATAAAAGATATCCTCCCCGGCGGGGAATTGAACCCCGGTCTCCCGCGTGACAGGCGGGGATACTGACCACTATACTACCGAGGATGTATTTGAATGGGAACCTGTTGCAGTTTACTAGATCACCAGTTCTCCAGACAGTAATAAACGTAAACTGTTTGATATAGTGGTCGTAAAATTTGACCGGACTGAGTTGTTTCGAACACCTTAATTAGCAGTAATTGGTTTATTCGAGCTTGAAAAATCTTGAAGCTGAAGTGATAAACTGAAGTTAACAGACTAATTTCATGAAGCTTCTTCTTCAGTAACTGCTATATACAACCAAATGTTCAACCAAACATTATTAAAAGATATCCTCCCCGGCGGGGAATCGAACCCCGGTCTCCCGCGTGACAGGCGGGGATACTGACCACTATACTACCGCTGATATATTTGAATGGGAACATGTTGCAGTTTACTAGATCACCATTTCTCCAGACAGTAGTAAACGTAAATTGTTTGATATGGTGGTCGTAAAATTTGCCAGGACTGAGTTGTTTCGAGCACCTTAATTGGCAGTTATTGGTTTATTCGAGCTTGAAAAATCTGAAAGCTGAAGTGATAAACTGATGTTAACAGACTAATTTCATGAAGCTTTAGTAACTGCTATATACAACCAACTTTTCAACCAAACATTTATAAAAGATATCCTCCCCGCCCGGCGGGGAATTGAACCCCGGTCTCCGGCGTGACAGGCGGGGATACTGACCACTATACTACCGAGGATATATTTGAAAGTGAATCTGTTGCACCTTACTAGATCACCATTTCTCCAGACAGTTGTAAACGTAAACTGTTTGATATGGTGGTCGTAAAATTTGCCCGGACTGAGTTGTTTCGAACATCTTAATCAGCCGTAATTGGTTTATTCGAGCTTGAAAAATCTGAAAGCTGAAGTGATAAACTGAAGTTAACAGACTAATTTAATGAAGCTTCAGTAACTGCTATATACAACCAAATGTTCAACCAAACATTTATAAAAGATATCCTCCCCGGCGGGGAATTGAACCCAGGTCTCCCGCGTGACAGGCGGAGATCCTGACCACTATACTACCGAGGATATATTTGTATGGGAACCTGTTGCAGTTTACTAGATCACCAGTTCTCCAGACAGTAATAATCGTAAACTGTTTGATATAGTGGTCGTAAAATTTAACCGGACTGAGTTGTTTCAAACACCTTAATTAGCAATAATTGGTTTATTCGAGCTTGAAAAATTTGAAAGCTGAAGTGATAAACGGAAGTTGACAGACTAATTTCATGAAGCTTCAGTAACTGCTATATACAACCAAATTTTCAACCAAACATTTATAAAAGATATCCTTCCCTGCTGGGAATCGAACCCCGGTCTCCCGCGTGACAGGCGGGGTCACTGACTACTATACTACCGAGGATATATTTGAATGGGAACCTGTTGCAGTTTACTAGATCACCATTTCTCCAGACAGTAGTAAGCGTAAATTGTTTGATATGGTGGTCGTTAAATTTGACCGAACTGAGTTGTTTCGAGCACCATAATCAGCCGTAATTGATTTACTCGAGCTCAGAGGATGGGAAAGTTTCTAGTGTTAAACTGTAGTTAGCATAGACTAATTTCAAGAAGCTTCAATAACTGCTATATACAACCAAATTTTCAACAAAACATAGAGATACCATTTCTTAATTTATAAAAGATATTCTAGGCGGGGAATCGAAAACTGGTCTCCCGCGTGACAGGCGGGGATACTGACCACTATACTACCGAGGATATATTTGAATGGGAACCTGTTGCAGTTTACTACATCACCGTTTTACATCTAAAGCCATCGATGGGTATTGTGAGTGTAACAATATTTCACAGATTAACAAATTGGTACGGACTCCCCGAGTGAACGGACAAGTGGAGAGAGTAAACCAACCCATTTATGTGTGCTTCGATCGAAAATATTAAAGAATGTGATGAAACACTTCGAGATTTAGATTACAAGATTTAGCCCCGAACTTATTTATGATTTCAAGTTGAATGCGGTCACCAGATTGAGAATGAGCAACCATCAACAGATGATTTGTAGCAACCGATAAATATTAATTTAATTTAATTTTAATTAATATTTATCCGCGCTCCAATTTATACAAAATATATTTTAGGTTTCGTTCCACTGCACAACAGTACGAGATTCAAGTTGTTTATTCTTTATCGTTTTGCATACGAGTTAGGTACGCATACTTTAATTGTTTCAAAAAGCTTTCAAAAGCTTTTCAATTACAATACAGATGCGTATGTATGTGTGCGACAATTTTGTTTCGCAATTTATTTTGTACACACACGTATAAAATAAATTATTTCTTATCTGTCATCCTTATCACCGTATAAAGGAATTTGCATACGAATTTGTATATTCGTCTCTTTTTAGATAATGGTTCGATGGTTTAAAAAATAAAAATATTTTTTTATGATTAGTTATAGCTGATGAAAGACCAAAAAAAGGTCACGTTAATACGAAAAGTGGTGGTTGATAAATTCATATCAACTTTATTAATTCACAAATTAAAATTTTTATTTTGATAATATATATTTAATTTTTCAGAAAATTAAATAAAAATAAATTATAAATTAAATTTTTGGAGTCAGAAAATATATAGATATATAACTATAGATTCTCGAAAATTGGAACCAAAACTTCGTGGACCATATGACGTGGGCGACCGACTGAAACCTTAGTGTAGTGCATTGGCAAACTGATTCTTGTGGTAACGTTTTAACTGCTACAATCGCTTATGTGTTAGCTGATGTTATTTGAGAAAGAGTGGTTCTTACATTTTCTATTATCGAAGATGGTAACGCCGGTGTTGGTAGTTGAATTGATAATATTGGTGTAATGATGGTTTATTATAACATACCGACGATGTTGGTTCTGCCAAATTTAGTTACGATCTTGTGATACGGCGTTCCGGTAATGGCAAAAGAGTTGGTGGAATGGCACTCACCAGAGTAACTTCGGCCTCGTCAATTCTCTCCGTACCCATAGCTGAATTAGAGGTAGCATGATTGTGTTGCATTCCTTAGAGTAATCTTTGCTTTTTCAATCGTGTTAAGCGCACTGTTCATTTTGGAATTCATATACCAGTTCTACATTCCGAATAAAAGCAACGTAGTCGAGGTACACTATCTATAATTATTTCTATGACTTTCTTTACGGCATTCGTTAATTTGTTCAGAAGTTTTTTTTCGAATCAAGTGCTTGGAATGTAGTGTGATCATAATAGATGAATGGTTTTTTGCTTGCCACGCTTTCAAATGAAGTAAAGTAATAAATTACTACTGTGCCTGTAATTTATTGCTTTACTGTACTAGAAAGCGTGGCAAGCAAAAAACCATTCATCTACGATGATCACACTACATTCCAAGCAGCTGTCCTTTAACAATGAATGATGAAGGACTAATTCCCAGACACATTTAAAGACCGCTTGTTATGATTAACTTGATAAAAGTTATAAATAACTTGAAACAAATAAAGTTACAATTTATGTATGATTGATGTGGTTTATCACAAATTGGAATGTCTATATATATAGTTTGGCATGATATTCGGTATGTATTACCATAAAGCTTTGCGCCCTTTGTGCCCAATGCGCAATTATTAATCGCGACTATTGTTTTGCTAGCTCACTTTACGTTAAACGTAAACTTTACGAGAAAGCGGTTAAATCGTCTTGCCATTGTCTTAATATTTTTATAGTATAGGGCTGCATCTTTCCCTTATATCATATTCCAACATAAATTATACAGCATATATTACACCAATCATAATAAAACGTATATATGTATTGTATTTTGTATGTATAATTCAAAAGCAAATTTCAACAACCTCATCAATCATCATAACCCATCATCATCAAAATATTCTGTAAAAAATAAAAATAAAAATCAGTTAATCGCATCTATTATTGATTGGAAATTGAAATACACATATTTTGCCAATAATACTCACACAAATTAAATTTAAATTATTCATAATTGATTTTCATCATCATCATCATTATTTGTTGTAAACCGACAGCAGCTACAATAACAAAATCATATCCCGCATCTAAAAATAATAAATAAATTAAATATTTCGTTTAGTTTTCGATTCGAAAATTTTTTTATTTTAGTTTTTGTTAATAAATTAAAAAATAATAAAATTAAAATAATGAAAAAGTTGATTTTTAATTATTAATTTTCATTAAATAGATTAATTAATTATTCGTAGTATTGTTATCATAATTATTGATTATCGATAGATTGGTAAACACATTATACTCGCGGATATTCAAATTAAAACTATTTGAGTTAAGAAGGTTTGATGCTGTGTTGTTGTGGAGTGGTGGTTGTTATATGCTGTGACAGGCCAATCCTGAATAATAATACTTTTAAGATAGTTTGCCTTACGTATGCCAGAAGGGTTAAATTTATCTCCATTCATATTGGAAAGTCGTCTAGTCGTATATAAAATTATTAACATTGCTGGAATTTCGTTCGTTAATTCAGCGACTTGCCTTGCATCCGTTTGATAAATTTGCCTCGCCGCAACCATTTGGGTTTTTATAAAAGCTAACAATACGACAATACGACAAATGCAGGAATTTTGTGAACCATCTCCTGACCGGACATACTGATTTTTGGTTGCTTGTCCGCATATACGGGATTGAGTACAAAACAATGATTTTCACAATCCTAGTCTCTGAAGTCTAGGATTTTAAAATTAAGATGAAGTTTAAAACTAAATCTAATCTAACATAAGCTAAACCTTTCTCCATACAAATTATAAAAATGTATCAGGGCATTCTCAGAAATGAAAATCTTAATGCGGTTTAAAAGTGTTTCAAAGTTTGCCATTCTAAAGTGTGCTCGTAAATATATTTATTAATTTTTTCTGTGTTTTGGACATCTCCGTTATATGTGTAGTTACGCCACTACTTGAATTGGAATAAAAATTAATTGTGTTTGGTGAGCTGTTAAATAACATTGTCGAAAGAATGGTGGGCTCAACTGCGATATGTCGGCCAACGCCTGGGAATTTCGACAAGTGATTTTTAAAGATTAATTACTTCACAATTGTTATGAATTATTGAAGCTATACTATAGCTTTAACCTATTTTAATTACTATGTACTATGTACATTATATATATTAAATACTTTAAATTTGTTTGTAATTGTAACTATATACATACCAATAGCACATAATGTTTTGTATATGTATTGTATTCTATAAAATTGGTACAATTGAAAAATTGAGTCAGTAAGTTTTTGGAGTGCATATAATTTAAATCCTAAAATTATAAACCTAAAATTAAAAATGTGAAATTTAATAAATAAAAATAAAACTAAATTAAATTAATAATAAAATATTTTGTTGAACTCAAAGTGAAATGCCTATTATTTTAAAAGTGCCATAAATTTCCACACCATACAACAAAAATTGGTGGCAGCGGAGGGATTGCTCTAAGCAGCAATTCATATAGTGTGGAAATTTCATTATCTTAATAAACTAAACAATAACGTTAATTCATAATATTCTAAAATTTAGTGTGAAAAATATATGATCTTAAAAAATGTGCTAAGTCAAACTACAAATAAATTATTATAATATAAAACTATTATAATTTTTATTTTCCAAAAACGTGAAATCAAAAGTAAATAATTTTATAATTTTATAATTTAATAATCGATATTTTAAAATTCATGAGTATACATACTCAATAAAACATATAACGCATGTTGTCCAAAAACATTAGAATTACCGTGAAACATAGTTGTAATCATTAAATAATCAACCGCTATAATAAAAATCGTACGATATCAGCAGATTATATTATCGTATCATCACAACAGCAAATAATTATGACTAAAACGGAGTTTACGGCATTCATTAATGACTAGTGTCCAGTGTCCAGTTTGTTATCGCAATTATATTCACAAAATCATCATTTAAATAATCATCAGTTATGGTTCAGAAATATTCAACAATCATCCTTTTACAAAATCATCATATTCGTATCATCATCATAGAATCATTATTCATCACAAAATCATCATTCTATCTAAAACCATCATTCATCCTAAGAACAGCATTATACACAAAATCATCATAATCGTAAAATCATAAAAACAGCATTCATCTTAAAACAACATTTGTCATTCCTATCACCTTTATCAATCAACAACAACAAAAACATATTTGCAGCTAAATATACATCAGTAATTGACCTCAACGTGGAATTCAGAAAATTTTGTCAAAAAATTACTGTTAAGGTTAGTTCAAACTTCTTTTTATTCTCAACAAAATTTAAAATTAATAAAAAAAAAAAAATAACATGAAAAATGTTACCAATATTTCAATGCGGTTTATCATTAATGGAAACATACAAATTTTATTTTTCATTGGTGTAAACATAGTGGTGTAAAATTCATTCAAATCGAATTCTTTTATTATATTTTACAATAACCGAAATATATTTATTATATTATATTATATTAATTATTGTTATCGTATTATTGTTATTATATAAATATTCATGTTCGTATTCTATGCTTAATTCATTAAATGTCACTTAAAAACCTAGATGATCAAACGAATTATTTAACTTTGCGGAAGCGAAACGTAATCAAAAACAAAAGGCGGTCAAGATCTGTAATTGCAGTTGATCAAATAGATAACCCTGACGATATTAATCTAATTTCGGGTTCGAATTTATCCAAAGTAGACGAATATTTAAAAAACTCTTCACAATTAACAATGTCTATTTTAAATATGGATGTCGCACTAAAAATCATTCCAGATTTTGATGGTAGTTCAGATCATCTCCATAAGTTTCTGTTATGCTGTGATATGGTTTATAATGATTTATTGCACACTGAGTACAATAAATTTCTTAGTTTAGTAAAAACCAAATTATCACATAAAGCTTACGATATTGTGAAATATACGGATTTCGATTCATGGAAAGATTTGAAAATTGAACTGAAAAATAAATTTCAATTTTCAAAATCCATAGAACAATTACAAATCGAACTGATTAACGTAAAACAATTTAGAAATGAGAACGTAACATCGTATGCTGGTAGGATTGAGAAATTACTTTCGGAGTTAAACGAAGTTTGTATAGAAGATAATGAAGGAACGAAAGCTTCAAAGATTATTATCCATTTAAATTCCAAAACAGCTCTGAAGGCTTTTCAAGAAGGGCTAATCGATCCTATTAAACTTATTATTAAAGCGTGTCGATTTTCCAAAATTCAAGAAGCAATAAACAAAGCTTGCGAAGAAGAACTCATCCTTAACACTCGTAATTCGTTAAATACACTTGATCTGCATACCAAAGTTAAATGTCAAATATGTAAGCGAGTTGGACATTATGCTGAGAAGTGTTTTAGCCGATATCCAGTTCAATCAAATCCCAGTTCATTTAGTAGACAATCACCAAATCAGAATAACTTCAATAAATATAATGATACAAGACGTCCAAAGTCAGAAATCGCTCTAGTTCATAGCACATTATGCTGTGCTTACTGCAAAATACCTGGTCATCATATCAGTGTTTGTCGGAAGCGTCAGTTTGCTAACTCTAATAAAAACAGTCATGTCATGGAAGTAACCAAACAAGATCAGCCATTCTCGTCGGGGAATGGTTTGGGATCCGTTCCACAACATTCAAAAAACGCTCCTGTTCGGATCCAAGAAATAAAAGAGAGTGTTCATCAGATATAGCTTGCGAAAATCGAAAACATAACAATATCAGCTCGTTTTACCCAATTGATTCTAACTTAGATCGTTCTTCTAATACTGTTTATTCTAAATCTTTAAATCATAATTCTTCTTTAGAATCAATTCATCATAATTCATCCAATGCAAATTTAAATTATTATTCAATTCATCTTACAAGTCAAAATCAAGATAGAAAATATATTCAATTACAACTAGATATACTAAAACCTAAATCATTTTTCTTTTTGGTTGATACCGGAGCCGATATTAGCATAATTAAACGAAATTTTTTGGTAGACGATACACTTTGTTATCCTCACCGGAAATGTAAAGTGAAAGGTATAACTACCGAACTAATAGAAACAATTGGTAGTTGCGATGCTAATATTATCTTATCGAATTCCTTATCCATACAACATTCATTTCAGATAGTTCCAAATTCGTTTCCTATCCAATGTGCAGGTATTATAGGCAAAGATTTTTTATCCAAATACAAATGTAAAATCGATTTCTCTAGTTACAATTTTGAAATTTCAGTAAACGGTTTTCTAATTCAACTTAAACTAATGTCTAATTCAAGTGTTCTAATTCCACCTCGTACAGAACAAACTTTTACTCTACATTTGGATATCCCGAACGATATCGATTATGTTTGCCAATCTTTAGAAATTGTATCTGGCGTATATACTGCCAATTCAATTATACAAGCACAAGATAATTTGGTAACCGTAAGCCTTGTAAATACCAATGAGTACGAAGTTGAAATTGAACATTTAGAATTACCATTAAACAAATTAGATGAATTCGAAATTATCCAATTTAATTCTTGGTCAAACTTCATAAACAATCGATTACAAATTCTTGAATCTTCTTTGAAAATCGATCATCTTAATCAGGAAGAAAGAAATTCTGTCTTGAGTCTATGTAGAAAATACAATGAAATTTTCTATCTACCTGGTGACAAACTTACTGCAACAGATGTGACAGTTCATAAAATTAGAACCGAATGTAACATAGAACCTATATACATTAAACAATATAGATTACCGGAGTCGACGAAAACCGAAATTAATAAACAGATATCTCAAATGTTAGAAGACGATATCATAGAACCAAGCAAGAGTCCATGGAATTTTCCTTTAATAATAGTTCCCAAAAAGGCGAGTAATGAAGAGAAGAAGTGGAGAGTCGTGGTTGACTTCCGTAAATTAAATGATGTCACGATCAACGATGTGTTTCCTCTTCCTAACATCTCAGATATCCTCGACCATCTTGGCAAATCAAAATATTTCACTACGATTGACCTGGCGAAAGGCTATCATCAAATACTTTTAGATCCAAAAGATAAAGAAAAAACAGCATTTAATACGCACCTAGGGCATTTTCAATTCAAACGAATGCCATTTGGATTAAAAAGTGCACCTTCTACCTTTCAGCGACTTATGAACAACATTTTAAGTGGCTTAAACGGAATTAAATGTTTAGTTTATCTCGATGACGTCATAGTCACAGGTTTTAACCTTAAAGACCATAATACTAAATTAGAGTCAGTTTTCAACTGTTTTAAAACAAATAATCTGAAACTTAACCTGGAAAAATGCCAATTCTTGTCGAAGGAAATAGTATACTTGGGGCACATGGTAACAGAAGAAGGAATCAAGCCAGATCCTAAAAAAACTGAAGCTATCAGAAATTATCCTCAACCAACCAATCAAAAGGAATTGAAATCATTCCTAGGCCTATCAGGATACTATCGCCGTTTTATTAATAAATTCTCAGAAATTTCCAAGCCTCTTACAGTGTTATTAAAAAAGGGACAACAGTTTACCTGGGATGCCTTCTGCGATGAATCTTTTACCAAGCTAAAAAAATGTTTGCTTAGTTCTCCAATTTTGCAGCATCCTGATTTTTCTTTACCCTTTATAATAACGACTGAAGCGAGTGACATGGCAATAGGTGCCGTTCTCTCTCAAGAAAGAAATGAGTTTGATTTACCGATTGCTTATGCCAGTCGGGTTCTCAATAAGGCAGAAAAAAATTATCCAACCATAGAGAAGGAGTTATTGGCGATGGTATGGGCTTGCAAACATTTTCGTCAATATGTCTTTGGTCGTCATTTCACTGTAATTACTGATCATAAGCCCTTGATATGGCTATGTAATTTGAAAAACCCTTCCTCTCGACTAATGAGATGGCGAATAAGGTTAGAAGATTTTGACTATAAGGTTCTTCATAAGCCTGGAAATCTTAACCAAAACGCTGATGCCTTAAGTAACAAATTGAAAGAATTCAATTTCCAGAAACTATATCAGTTTCTAATAATGAAATAAATGTAGTAACACGATCACAGAGCAAGCAAAACCCAACTATTCAGCTTGATCTAGAAAAACACGATCCAGAAAACAAATCCAAGATAGTACAACTAACTGATGATTCCGAAATTGATAGGTTAATAGAGGAATTTCACTCGAAACCATTAGGTGGTCATCAGGGAGTATTCCGAACAGCCCAGCGAATGAAAAGGTATTATTATTTCAACAATCTATATTCTCGTATTAGAAAAGTCATCCGATCATGTGAATTATGCCAAAAAAATAAATGTAGCAAATTCAATAAAATACCTATGCAAATAACTACGACTTCTTCACAAGCATTTGAAAAATTATTCTTAGATATAGTTGGTCCTCTTCCAGTATCATACCTTGAAAACAAATATATACTGACCATTCAAGATGATCTTACTAAAATTTCACTAGCTTTTCCTTTAAAGAATCAAGAAGCCGAAACTATAGCTAAAGTATTCTTCGAACGTGTAATTTGTGTTTTTGGAACTCCTCAGCAAATACTGTCGGACCAAGGATCAAATTTCATGAGCGACTTGCTTGTCAACGTATGCAAACTGCTAAAAATTAAAAAATTAAATACTTCAGCATATCATCCGCAGACTAATGGAGCCTTAGAGAGATCACACAGAACTTGGACAGAATATTTAAGAAATTATACGCAGTCTGATGAACTTAATTGGGATACTTGGCTTCCGTTTGCAATATTTACGTTTAATTCTACCCCACACAGCGCGACAAAGTTCATGCCTTTTGAATTATTATTCGGATATAAACCATTAATATCCAGTTTATTACATCGTGAACCGGAAATTGTGTATAATTACGATGATTATATGCTTGAATTAAAGAGTAGAATGCAAATATCCTTTGAAATCGCTAAGAAAAACCTTATTAGTCAAAAAATTAAATCGAAGCAATATTACGATAATAATACGCGAAGTAAAATAAGTACTCCAAATTGGTGATCTCGTTTTATTAAAAAATGAAGTTCGTAATAATAAATTTTCACCTCTTTGGCTTGGACCATTTGAAATTAAAGATATTAAATCACCTACTAATACAACATTATTGATTAAAAATAAATTGAAAACGGTTCATAATAATAGAACTAAATTATTTCAAAATTAATTTATATTTGAGAATGTTGAGATTAATTAAAGAAATTTGAATGTACTATATTAATAATTAAAAAAAGATTTGTTAACTAAATAATTCCCATTAAATTTATTAATTTTAGATTGTATTATAACTACATATTATTAAATAAAATATAAATAAATAAATAACTTTGTATACATATAAAAAATGAAATAAAATAAAATATGTATATACATATGTATGAAATTGTTATAAATATTTAAGAAATTAACTTAAGAATTATGTATCTTAAACTATTGTTTTATATAAAAAAATCTTGCAGGTTATTTAAATCTTAGGGTGATGGTGTTATGAATTATTGAAGCTATACTATAGCTTTAACCTATTTTAATTACTATGTACTATGTACATTATATATATTAAATACTTTAAATTTGTTTGTAATTGTAACTATATACATACCAATAGCACATAATGTTTTGTATATGTGTTGTATTCTATAAAATTGGTACAATTGAAAAATTGAGTCAGTAAGTTTTTGGAGTGCATATAATTTAAATCCTAAAATTATAAACCTAAAATTAAAAATGTGAAATTTAATAAATAAAAATAAAACTAAATTAAATTAATAATAAAATATTTTGTTGAACTCAAAGTGAAATGCCTATTATTTTAAAAGTGCCATAAATTTCCACACCATACAACACAATCGATTTAAGACCTTTCAGTACCTGTAAAATTCAGAGAGAAATGTTTATGAACCCAAGAACACGGCCCTTATTTCATCTTTAATTGATTGGCCATTATACAGCCCCGATTTCAAACCTATTGTGTATTTATGGACCAGCTCACTCTGCGATTTATTAAAAACACCAACCAAAAAACATTAGCTATCTCTTTAATTTTTTGAGGATGCGTCCGGCAGATTTTTATAAGTCTCGTTTGATTGCAAATATCTCAAAAATTTTACCATATATATGACCAAAGCTATAGTTGGTATAAAAATCTTCTATAACAAATTTAGTTCACAAAATTCCCACGGTTGCATGCGGATAAAATAAGCAATGTCGAACGAATTCTTAAGTTGAGGTATACAACCACTTAAGGATGTTGAGAAATTTATAAATTCAAAGGACAATCTCATAAAGTAGTAAAATAGGACAAACATTGCAACGAAATGTTTGTGTAAATTATTAAAACCATTTCAAAGCTACCGCCTTGAAATTATCGATGCATGTGTAATTATAATTGAAAATAATTATTTGTATGTTAACCTGTGCAAGTCCCAAAAAACCACAAATGGATAATGTAGCTAACACCTGATGATTATTCAAGTTGTCCTTGTTCGTACTTATATATCTATCAAAGTATTGTTGTTCTTTTCTTTTATCGACTTATGCCGGATGGTTTAGTTCTAGTTATAAGGGACTGGTTATGGTGATCTTTTAGTAATATCAGATCGTTGATCATTTTGATTTGGCACGCTGCACGCTTGATTTGACTTATGAATCAATGACTTGGGTTTTAAGTTGTTTACAATTTCTGGTCTTCATGACTATTCAAACGCTACTCAAATTTAAACCCTAAAATTTAGTAGAAACTCGTCTTATTGTATAATTCATACGCAATTTAGTCAAGTTTGAGTAAGAGAGTCTACAATTGGTAGCCTTTATAGGCTAATGTCACGTCGAATTGTAAATAAATTACTATTTTCACAGAAAAGGAAAATTTGACGTCAAACTTAAGCAAATATAGAGTGGACACAAATGTGAACTTGTTACGGCCAACGACCTCAGTTTCAATTAAAAATGTGCGGTTATCAAATGGGAATGTATTTGCTAGTGCAAATTTCCCAATGCCAACCACCTCTGCGGGCAAGCAAATAAGACACCAGACGCGAATTTAATAAAAACTTCTGGTGCATCAGATTATTTCGACAAACAAAAAATCTGTGAAACGTGATCTAATTAAAATTGTGAAACAACATAGTGACATAGACAGTGCAATGTAGGTCAGAACAATTTTGAAATTTTACTACAAACAAGAATTGAACATAATTATCACTTTAAAAAGAATAATAACTTGAATAATAACTCCTAATCGATTCTTACCGCTGTGTGAGATTATTAATAATCAATAGGAGAAGGGAGAATCTAAAGAAAGACACCCTTAAGGGAGGCACCATGTAATAAAATGGTAGCAGTGCTTACTGAACAATGGAATGGTGAATTTTTTATTGCCCAAATTAAACGGGGTATTTGCGAAACTAGGATAAGGATACAAGCCAAATGCATTGATACCTATAGAAAAATTGTAGAGAGTATGACTCTTTGTAAGACACATTGACTCCAACACTGTGATCGTCCCCTAATTTCCGGAAAATCTAAGTTCTTTTCTGTTAAAATAGACTCAATTCTATTTAAACCCATCGTTCACGAAAGTGGCCGTTGATCAGGAACACCAGGGACATTTAGGAGAATTCGATATTCATTTTTACGATACTTCTTCTCAAAAATGCTAAATTCTAAGCATCTGTTCCCTTTCTATCCGGAAAATCTAACAAATTTTCTTTTAGAATAGACCCAACTCTACTTAAAACCATCTTTTAGTAAAGTGAATGCCAGGAAAATTTAGAAAACGTCGATATATCGATTTCTACTTTAATATGTCGAATTATAAGTCACACTTTTAATTTTTAATACCTAATACCGGAACAGTCAGGATTTAAAAAGATCGATGGAACCGTGAAACAAGTTCATCGAGTTGAAACTCACTAGAAGGAAGAAAGTACTGTTCAGGATTGGTACACAAAATTAGAGCACGGTTACCAATTAGTATTTGTTCAATCAATAAAAATTATCTATACCAAAGAGAAACTGTTTCGTGAAACATAACAGTGCACGATCCAATTTACACGAAATTCATGTAGACGTTCCACAAGGTAGTCGGTTTGGACCAATATTATATTTGATCATCAGATTTCTAGATGATAAATAGTTATGTAAAAGTATCAACATTTGCAGACGATACAGCAATAATAGCTAAGCATCAAAACCCAAGAATCGCATCAAGAAATCTGCAACATTTCCATGCATCTACATTCCGTAAACAGACATGTCATGGAAAAAACACATTGAAACTAACTTAAATAAATTAAGTTAAGGTATTCCAAGAAGAACTGGCTAATTGGAAAAAATTCAAACTTAAGTATGTTATTGTCTACAGGCTTTATTATATAAAATGGTACTTAACCCAATCTGGACGTATGGTGTCTAATTGTGGGGCTCTGCTTGCGCTTCCAACATAATAAAACTTTAAAAAATGCGTTCAAGAATATTACGAAGAATCGTAAATGCAGCTTTGTATGTACACAATACAACCATACATCGCGACCTACACACCGAAACAGTAGCAGATACGCTAAAGCAATATATAGTCACAATTATAACAACATCCCAATGCATAGCCCAGTGATTTGCTTAGAAGGCCCAGATTTTGGTGCCTGCAAAAAAAATACATTTAGATAAATTAAAATCAAACACATCAAAATTATGGTTAAATGGTCGACAAAAAGCCGGGTCCGAAGTATTATATGCATAATTAGATTTAAACAAATAAATAAAATTCCTGACCCGAGCAGGTTTACAGGCCACATAAATATCTTTATATTTGGAAGTAGTTTAGGAAAATAAATAGAACTGTTTAACATATCAGTGCGATGAATGTTGAAGCAGCACATCTACGTCTTTCAAGCAATGCGTTTTACAGCGATCAGTATAGGGTGGCAAATTTTTATTATTCAGCGAAATTGGAAGGTTTGAATCAAATGGCCAATTAATTTTATGAAGATAGTAAACAATAGACAACTTTTGTATTCGTTCAATTCTATCGATATAAATATTGAAAGCACGATCCCAAATATTTGGCGCATATGGAAGTTTAAATTGATTTCGTATTACGAATATTCTTTGTGATACGACGAATGAAGGCAAGTAGAACATTAGACTTAGGCACCATTAAATTAATATGATCTCTGAAATTCTATTGATGGTGCAAGACAACTCCCAAATCTTTAAATGTCATAACATGTTCCGGCTAGTGTTTGCCAATATGATATTAGTGAAGATTAACTACTTTTTCCTGAATAAGCTCATAATCTTGTACTTCTCCCAATTTAAGTATGTAATTTATTCTCGATTGATCATTTATACGTACATTCTTTGATATTCTCAACAAATCTGCATATAATTCACAGTCACAGAACTAAAATTTGATATAATTGGACGGAAAAATGGAAGATTGAAATCACCTAATATATAAATATGATGTTATGTACGAGTATGTTACAATAGGATTCAGAATAGAGTTTAGATTTGAGAGGTATGCAACATAATAATATAATCGAATTTATCACTTGTTATAGACTGGATCACATCTATGCGTTACATAATTATCATCAAAAAATTCGAAACCTAAAACCCTTGGTTTCATCCATGTCTCAGATAACAAGACGACGATAAAATTAAAAAAAATGTGTTGATTTTCAGCGCAATGACCTTTAAGGTGAGTTCGCGAGGCCGGATATATACCCTAGCTATTTACATCCGACCGCTAAACCAATGAAATCATTCAAAAAAAAATCACATGACAAAAAAAATCGTCTATTTCCCCTTATAGAAGATGAAATATTTTTATCTTTGAGCAAAATATCCGACTGGCGTACCAACTAAATAAAGAAAAAACAAAAATAATAAGCAATAATTTTGCCCAATTAAGTTGTTTTGCTTTCTGTCATTTTCTAAAAGAAAATTTTATGTGATGTGTTTATGCTGTGTTTTCTGATTAATATTATTCTGTTTTAATATTATTTTATTATACATATATATAAATATATAGTATATATCAATATATAGCTAGTAAGTATAAAAATTACATAAAATTTTGGTAACACATATTGTACGTACATAATTGTACATAATAAAATGTCTTGTGTGTGCCGAAAAAAAAATGAAAAATTTTTGTTGTAGAAATGTTTTTTATTGAAATTATATTTATTTTGTGATTTTAGATAATGAATATGGAAAAGGATTTGGAGCCAGATGATTTTTGTTCCATATTTGACATACGACTAATCGGTGAGGAGCAACTTTTAATTTCCGAAATGATTTACAGCTGTACCAATGTCGAGGTGAATATTCTGTGTGTTACTGAATATTCATAATTATATTCGATACATTTATTCAATCGATATTTAGATTAGAGAAACCGACAGCATAACCCGATACATCTGTGATGAGTGTTGTTCTATTGGTGCAGTGTTACACATTTAGGATTCGATGCCAAGAATCGGATGTCTATCTGCGCATAAAAGAGGAGCGAGATGAAGAACATGAAAATTACAATGAGAAGGCATATCGGAGAAAAACCGATTAAGTGCCGATTCTGTGATAAAACATTCATATCAGCTAGTTATCGGGCGAAGCATGAGGTATACCACCAAGACCCATCGATCAGGCCATTCAGGTGTAACATTTGCTACAAAGATTTTCGACTCAAAAAGTACTATCGGCAGCATATAAAAACTCACAATAAAAATGAAACATAATGATAGACAAATCACTAATCGTGTGTTTTATTCTGTTCCAACAGTCCTTTAATAACTTTGGCCTTGATCTCCCTTAAATGCTCTAAATGTTCTGCCTCAATATCTTCGGGCCTCATGATCGTAGTTAAAATCAAAATTAGGGTCAAAAGGTGTTACAACTGGGACGACTTCGTAAGCCTCCCGCTTGTTGATTTCGTATTGAAGCTGTTTGTAGAATTCCTTCTCGTTCATATCTATTAAATCGGGGGCAGCCACACTTTCATCGGCATGTTCGGGCGATTCCTCTTCTTCAACTTTTATCGCACAAAATCACAAAATTCGGAAATTTATTTAGTGTAATCACAGCCAAGCGCAAATCGAAATTAAAAATAAAATTTGGCAATAAAACAACAACAAAAATTAGACCAATTTTTTTTCAGTTTCTAACTTCATACCAGTAGGATAAATAGCTAGGGTATAAATTTCCGGCCTCGCGAACTCACCTTAAATGCTGTCCTTATACCGTTAAAGTAGAACGAGGTACTATAAAAATAATTCGATGATTTGGGACGATAATTTAAAAGTTCTTTGTAGGCCAAGATGATGAGTCCAACAGCTCATCATATTTATTTTCAGAAACTCCAATTCTGAATGATATATAACCACGCGGTCATCATTACGTTTCATCCGAACCAAAATAGGTTTATCAATCTCAAATTTATTTTTGCTGTAGAGTATCCTATCATCATCACTAAAGTTCTTGCACAGGTGAGAAATAAAAATCCATTTAACGGTTCAACCACATACGTAATATATCCAAACGAATTATTGACGAATAAAGACGTTGGTTGTATGTATACTGCAATCGAGGAACCCATTAGCTATTTCGAAATATATTTGACATCTACTTACTAGTAGATGGCACTGTCTATTATATTATATTGTTACGTTTTTGCCTTGTGATGGCGAGTTTATGCATTTGTATCTTGCTGCAAAATTGTCTGCAAAGCGGGGTGAAGTTAGCCACTTTTTATTCTAGTATGTTGGTACATGGCTTTTTGCTCAATTTGCGGTTGTCAAAAATTATGACAGTTTGACGTAATTTTGACATAATTTTGACATAATGTAAATAAATTGATGTTATTTGCAAAGCAAGTATGATGATAATATATCACATAAAATACTACTGTTGGTAATTTCTTTGCATAAAACTTTGATTCTTGAAATATTTCGAGAGGGAATTGTACACACTGTAATTTCACAACCAAACCCACTCTAAATACTGAATCATTGTATGTATGTGCGTACCTTGTAAGGATGCACCAGAAGAAGGTTATAATAATCAAGAATTAAGACTATATTAGAAAACCAAACGACCTTAGAACCGAAATAAAAGTATAAAAGTACATATAAATAAAATTTTAATTAATTTAATAAATTTTATTTTATTGATCATGTATGGTTTATTGCCCATCTTACGGATTTCGGCCATATTTCTTAGCTGCTGTTGAACCAACGTGCACTCGAATACAATTAACATGCACAATGTGAATAAAGAATAGTACCAATATTCATCTAAGCACCATAGACCGACAGAAAATATTTGGAAAACAAAAAATGGCTATATCAAAGGCCATACAATACAAAAATATGTTCCCGTTCATCAATATGATTGGATTTGGTATATGCAATGTGATGTATTGGATTAATTCATCGATTCGATTATCATTTTATATCGCTGTCATTTTAATGCATTACATTTATGTGTACTGGCCTATTAATTTATTTAATTTAATATATTCGGAGATTTATAAAACACGGCGATTGTCTAAATTTTGTTTAACTTCCTCGCTTTTAGTCTTGACAACGTCAAGACGACAATGACATTTCGGTTTCGCCAAGATATAGCAACAAAAAAAAAAATTAATTGAAAAAGAGCTAAAATTGACATAATGAGTGTAAATTTGAGCATATTTTTAATTTGTAGCAGTTGCCAGCCTGCTGCACATTTTGCATCGATTTGAAATTATTTTAATTCGGAAGGGGAAATTTGTTTACGAAATGGCTAGTTTTGATTGGCTTATATATGGTCGGTGAACATTTTGCAGCAAGATAGAAACGTATAAACTCGGCATCAAGTTCAAGGTTCGATCACTTGATTGTGAATAAAATAAACGATGTAAATTCTAGATTACACTAAATTTATTTAACTCCGAATAATTACGCTAAACACTAATTTTATTAATTCACTTATTTAACTTAATTATTTAATTTCACAATAATTATTTTATTACACTTTACTAACACTTTCACTTTTTCCTTTTTACTACTTTTAGCATACTCACGATTAAAACACAACTAACTTACTCCTAAAATTCCATCGCGTATTTTTACCAAATATAAGAATATTCGAGAGTGTCTAGACTATACTTGAATATTCTAGAGACATCTACTTCATAACAGTTTTATGTTTACGCTAGTAAACTCTACTCAAATAGAGACGTCGCCATGATCGTAACATTACCCCTAATCCTGGTTCGCCCCGAACAGGATCCAACTCACCTCCCGTGTAGAGTGCTAATCGCTCTATATGCATCACCTTCATACAGAGCAATTGACAGACTTCCTGAAAAACAACAAACTCAAAATTTCTTCCTTGATCTGTGTGAATCTCCATTGGTATTTGCAAAACGACTAATCGAATTATTAACCATGGCGTCAGCTATCGTTGTTGCCTTCTGATTGGGTATGGGATACATCTCTGGCCATTTGCTATAATAGTCCATTATTATAAGCACATACATGATAACAACATCTGTAGTCCGAAATGGTCCTGCCACATCCATTGCAATTTTTTCGAATGGCGCTCCAACGTTATACTGCTGCATTGGTCTCCGACTTTTTCGTGCGGGTCGTTTTACCGCCGCGCATTGTTACCACCACTCCACTACAGATTGTCTACATCCTAACAAGTAGAAACGTTGACGTATTTTGGCAAGTCCGTTTCATTAATTCCCATATGACCTCACTTGCCCCTCCATGATACAACTTCAATACTTTGGCAATCCTAGACTTAGGCACCACTTTTACTGATTGTTTCACATTGCCGTCCGAGCTTTCCCATATTCGTTGTAAGCATCCGTTCGCGATTTGGAGGCGTCCCATTATCATCAATTTCACTCTAAGTTGGACGATTTTCTGTCTCCTTAAATTGCATAATTATTGCCAAATTCGGATCTGCTAACCGCTCGTTCCTCACCGTTTCGTCTATACACTCCTTATCCGGTAGTACTTGCATAAGCCTTATGTCGATAATGTTTTCCTTTGCCTCTATACGCTCGCAGTGCATGCATTTTACTTGGCATGGCCGTCTTGATAATGCATCGGAATTTCCGATGTTCGATCTGGTAATGATAGCTCTGTAGTCGTTCGATCCAACACACTACTTGCCCTTCTGGATTCTTGAACTGCAGCAGCCAACGTAATGGTCCATGGTCCATCCGTATAAGAAATTCTTGGCCATAGAGGTACTTATGAAAATGTTTCACGCATTCCACTATGGCCAATAATTCCTTACGAGTCACACAATAGTTACGTTCTGGTTTTGATAACACCTTCGGGTAATAGGCAATGTCATCCTTCAATTTTTTGCAACAATACTACTCCGATGTCATCATTACCTGCGTCGGTATCAAGAATAAATTTAACACCATGGTATAGGGTATGCCAATAATGGTGCTGTACATAATCGCGTTGTCATTCCATTGAAATACTCTGTTTCCGGGTCAGGTAAGTCAAATCATGTAAGCCCTTGGCCACGTTGGCAAATCCTGGCACAAATCGCCTATAATCGTAATTCCCGTAAATTTTTGGGTCTTGTCCAGTCCTTTACTGCTGATTTTTTGTCCTCATCGGTGTGGATTTCATTAGTCGTTACCTTGTGCCCCAAAAATTTTACTTCAGTTCTGAACAGAGAGCACTTCTCCGGATTTAACTCTAAACCGGCTGATTGTAATCGCTTCCATAATCGTTGCCTCACCATTACAAAATCCAAAGCGCATCACGTTAAACTGCCATAGCCCATTACCCACACTGAGCGTTCCGTTTTTTTCACGATCTTCCTCTTGAGATTCTACCTGCCGATTTGCAGGTCCAATATTGAAAACATTCTATCACCTGACAATGTGTCTAACATGTCATCGATCCTTGGTAATGGATGGCGTGGACTGCAGAATATTGACTTATACTGTTCGTACAGTTGTCGTGCTGAATTTTTCATATTTTGTTGACACCTCTTCACATTTACCGATAACCGTTCCTTTCTTAATTGTGTTTGTCTTATCCGAGAGATTTAGGGTCCTAACCGGTATCCTATATTCACTATCTGATTTTACTAATTTCCTCCCTATCATAATCCGTCTGGTTTCGTTTTCTTCTTCACTGGCTTCTACAATCCACAACTTGGATGACCCAGAACCTCCCACCAATTTCCCCACACAATTGTTTCCGAGTTCGGCAGTAGCTTTTCCCGATGATCTATATTATTACTCGCCTAGTTGTTGTTTCCACATCGTCTATTCGCGCAGTGGTAACTCGAATACTGGTAACAGTCCAATACTCCTCGTTCAACATCCACCACGAAGCCATTCGCTCTCATGAAGTCGATCCCCAAGATGACTTCATCCACTGTTTTTGCGACCAGTACTTCGTGTTGGAATTGAGTATTGCCTATATCCTTATACTCGTAATCTTCCTGCCCGAACAAAGCAATTTTTTTTCAATGTTTGAAAAGTGTCATAAAAATAAAATCAAACAATTTATGACGATTTGCATATTAAACCCCTTCGTAACCCAGTGGCATACCCCGTTTTTATAAATTTAATTAAATATCACAAACAAAACCACTTTTATAATTTGTAATTTTTAATAAAACAAAAACCAATTCTGATTAAATTAAAATTTTTTTTTTAAATGAAATTAAATTTTTATTTAATTTAATAAAACGCTTATTGTATGTACATGAACAATACAGTATAGTGTTGTTAATTATTTTTAGTTAAAAGGTCTGAGCTTAAAAATTTGTATTTTAAATTAAAAAAGGATTATAATTTTAGATTTAAATAATTAATTATTTTATATATCGATTCGATTAATAAATATATTTTATTGTTGTTAATATTTATCTCATGGACAACAATAAATTGTTAGTTCATTAATTTTGAAATATGTAGTATAGCAGAATAATGAACTCGGTATATATGTACATCAAATTCAATTAAATTATGAAAAAAAAAACTAAAAACACAGGAAGTTAAATAATATTTGGTCATCATTACATTACCGATACGATATTTTTAGGATATATCCCCAGAGTGCTCGCGCATTTATAATTGCCCCAAAAAAAACCAACAAAAAAACTAGCCAAAAAGCGTTCAACCAGCGAATATGTCGCCACAAACACCACACACGCACAAAAAAAACTTTTATATTTTTAAATATGTACAATTTTATAGTATTATTATTATTAAACCATAAATAATATTAAATAAATTAAATATGTCACAAATTTATTATTACTAACAACCGCATATAACAATAATGGAATTATTTATGTACATAGCAGATAGTTATGGATACATTTTTTTTGTGTGTTTGACTGAACAAAAAAAATGTATTCGGCGATAATAAAATTAAATTATGATAGTTTTTAAAACTATACATACAAATCAACGAATTTACATTCGGAGAGTTTAAAAATGAACTTAATTTCTCAAATCTTACATTGATACACTTCTAAGTACAATTTTACTCTAATCCTAAAACTATAACAAATATTCTTTCTTATACTAAAATTAATGTTAATGTAGCTTTTCACGTGTATGTGAAATTTGTCCTAAATCTGTCCTTAAAAACAACAAAACAATTTCCTCCTATATGTGTTAGTGTGCAAAGCAGAATGCCTTGATATAACGAATTTTATCATAAGGACAATCAAATATTTGGTACGACGAATGCATGATTTTCTGAATTTCTTTGGAAAACCCTTGGTTCAAACTAACACGATAACATTATATACAACAAGATATCTTTGAGTTTGAGCTAACCGACATATATTTCAATTTTGGAAAAAGTAGAGGATTAGGGGGTTTAGGACTAAGTTTTGTATGACCTCATGTATGACAGTTGTATGATTATTCCTAATTTTCTTGGAAAAATCCTAGGAAGCGGACACCATAATGACGCATACACCAATATGTTTTAAGGTCTAAGCTATCAAAGATTTACAGCAATTTTGACATAATTTCAAAATGTCCTTTGCCACGATAAAACGACGGTTTTAACTGTGGACCGCTGGTAATTTACGCTGCTGATCAAATAATTACTGGTAAAAAACCTGAAGATCTACATTCTGAAGACCCAGAGGCAAATAGCAATGCTTTAATTAATTATCGTCTTCATTTAAAAGATATTATTTTCAAAAAAACTTGGAAACAATAGAAAATAATTGTACGTATAGTCGCTAAAAATTGAATGCAATTGCTGTAGAAGATTCATCCATGTGGGATGCGTAAGCGAACTAAAAAATGAATGCCTATTTTGTACGTATTTTAATAAACTAAACCTTAAGATATTTTCTCCTCTTTTAAAGGATTTGGCATAGACACTCTTTTGGAACACAACATTCAGTCCCATTCACATAAGTACAAATGTGCATTGCATAGCTCCATACCACCCTGTACAGTGACATGGAACATGGGTCGGCCCATGAGTTCTACATTCCAACAGAGGGGCATAGATGTTTTGAATTTAAATACCGATCATAATCGGGAGATGAAAAAACCCTTTTGCATCCCCCGCCTCTGTTGGGATTCGAACTCGGTACCTCCCGATCCAAACGTCGCAGCTTTAACCACTGCGCTATTTGCTCGGTCAAGATATCTTGGTATGTATATACGTCATTATGATGTCCGCTTCCTAGGATGTTCCCAAAAAATTCGAAAAATCATATAATCTACATACAAGAGTTCATACCAAACTTGGTTGTCCTAAACCCACTAATCCGCTACTTTTTCGAAAATTGAAATATTTTTCGAATAGCTTAGACCTTAAGACATCTTGAAAAATGCGACATTATGGTGTTCGCTTCCTAAAATTTTTCCAAGAAAATTAAGAAAAATCATATAATCGAGATACATGAGGTCACATCAAGCATGGTTGTTCTAAACCCCCTAATTTCCTACTTTTTCCAAAATTGAGATATTATTCGGGTAGCAATTGAATATGAATTGAAAATAAATTGAGTATGAAGTGACCATGAATTGAATATGAATTGAATATGAATTGAATATGAATTGAATATGAATTGAATATGAATTGAATATGAATTGAATATGAATTGAATATGAATTGAATATGAATTGAATATGAATTGAATATGAATTGAATATGAATTGAATATGAATTGAATATGAATTGAATATGAATTGAATATGAATTGAATATGAATTGAATATGAATTGAATATGAATTGAATATGAATTGAATATGAATTGAATATGAATTGAATATGAATTGAATATGAATTGAATATGAATTGAATATGAATTGAATATGAATTGAATATGAATTGAATATGAATTGAATATGAATTGAATATGAATTGAATATGAATTGAATATGAATTGAATATGAATTGAATATGCATTGAATATGAATTGAATATGAATTGAATATCAATTGAATATGAATTGAATATGAATTGAATATGAATTGAATATGAATTGAATATGAATTGAATATGAATTGAATATGAATTGAATATGAATTGAATATGAATTGACTATGAATTGAATATGAATTGAATATGAATTGAATATGAATTGAATATGAATTGAATATGAATTGAATATGAATTGAATATGAATTGAATATGAATTGAATATGAATTGAATATGAATTAAGTATGAATTGAATGAATATGAATACCATCTTCATTCGGTTATATTTTTTATGTGGATCTTTGGTATTTGTTTTCTCCTAAGCTGCTATCACTGGAACTTTGATGTTCTTTGTTGCAGTATCTCTTCTAATGTTTGCTTTGTCTTTTCCTTAAATTTGTTTTTTCCAGGTTTGAGAAATTTGATCAATCAACAACAAGTCTCCAGTTTTAGATTACATTCTCTTCCTGTTCGTCCTCCTGATGACATATGTCAACATCCGAATTCTTCGGTTTCTACGTGTTAACTACTCTGGATTTTCCGTGGTACATTCTGATGGGATTCGCGTTTATATGTTGATTGAAAATTTTGTGGATTTGGGTAATTTTGTTGATTATTTGGTTAATTTGGTGTTAGTGACATTGGTGTTAGAGGTTTTAGTTCTGTTGGTCGTGGAAGCGGTATACTATTATTCTGATGCTGGATGTTGTAGGTCTTGTTTCCTTGTGGCACCGGGATATTGACAGGTCTCCTTTGTTGATTCATTGGATATCAGTATAATTGTTGGTTTATCGGAGCTACTACCGACTGATTTAGGCCCTTTTGTGGATCACTATGTTTCGATTGTTCAGGTTTTCAAATTCTAAGCATGGTGTGTATGCTTTCGGAAGAGTCTATGGACGTTGTATCATCAGCATTCTGTTTAAGTCGCCATTGAGTCTTCTTATAAATATGTCTGAGCGATTTCGGTTTCTATCAGTACCTTGATTGTATCTGCTGAGTAGTGTTCCGTTTAAATTTTATTAACAATCATTGAAAACTGATGGTTAATGTTAGCATAGGATTCAGCTTTGCTCGTGTTTCTTTGTCAGATGTTGCTGAGTTGGTGCTCCAGTGTCCTAAGATCCCTCTTGTCTGCATAGTGAAGATACAAGCATTCCTTCATGGATGGTTCGGCTCTCCCTCTTATTTTCTGTCGTATTCTGTCGTTCTTGATGCAGCTAGTGTCTCTACTCTTTAGGGCCTTTGTATTTGATCTGCATAAGAATCACTTAGAAAATTAGGTTTCGAAATACGTCTGGAAATTGTGTTGATACAGCATTTGTGATGAGTAGCATGTTATTTAAAAAAAAATGTGATGTTATGTTATTACTAAGTATTGTTTTACAGACATAGAAATGGGATTTGAATTACGTGTGGGAATTTGGTTGATGCAACATTTGTAGCGAATAGCAATTTACTAACTTACATATATAGGGGTTTCCAATAAGCAGTTTCATTTGAATAGCCTGTTATTTGGGCAGCTGTCAATTTTGAAGCTGTCATCTTTTGAGATTTGAGAAGTAAAAACTACGCCATTACTAAAAATGGTACGATGCACGCTTCAACAATGCATTGAAATTGTTAAACTTTACTACAAAAATGGTGAAAATTTTGCAGTCACAGTTCGCAGTTGAGCTGTTTTGACAAGTTAGTGATGTGAAGAATCGAAACTGTGTGCGTCGCTCAAGAACAACTGAGAATATGGCTGCTGTAACCCGTAGTGTTGAAGAAAACCAAGGTTTGTAGATTCCTCATCGATCTTTAAAATTAGACATTCCACAAACGTATTTTGCATAAAGACTTAAGTCTTAAGGGTTTTAAAGGAACTCAAGCCGGTCGATCACCATAAAAGTCGTATTTTCGTTGATTGGGTCCTTCAAATGAATCAAAATGATCCGGATTTTCATCGAAAAGTCATCTTCAGTGATGAGGCCCATTTTCACCTCGGAGGCTTCGCTAATAAGCAGAATTGTCGCATTTGTGGCTCAGAAAATCCTAGAATGATTGTTGAAAATCCTCTCCATTCTCAACGTGTCACTTACTATTTCGAAAATGAGGTTAGTGCAACTGTTACGGTGAATGGATTGCGCTACCAAGCTATGATTAATGAGTTTTTATGGCTGGAATTGGAAGATATTGATGTGGGTTTTACGACGTTTATTTTGCCAAACAAGCAACGAAACAATCGCAATTTTGCAAAAAAAATTCATGACCGTGTTATTTCTCGAAGAGGTGATCACAATTGGCCACCGAACTCTTGCGAATTAACACATTAATCGATTCAAATTTTAAATATTGATTGATAGTTTTGTTGATTTGGGTATTTTTGTGAGCTATTTGGTTGATTTGTTTGATAATTTCGACTGACCCTCCTTGTGGATCACTATATTTCGATAGTTCAGGTTTTGAAATTCTAAGCATGGTGTGTATGCTTCCAGAAGAGTCTGTGGACGTTGCTGATAATATATTTTGCTTACGTCTCCATTGAGTCCTCTTATAAACATTTTCAATGCGCGATTTTGGTTTCTACCAGTACCTTGTATTGTACCTTGTAATTTTATTAACAATCAGTGAAAGCTGATGGTTAATGTTAGCATAGAATTCATCTATGCTCGTGTTGCTGAGTTGGCTCCAGGGTCCTAAGGTCTCTCTTGTTAGCTTAGTGAAGAGACAAGCATTTTTTGATGGATGACCAATCTTTGCTGATTATATTGATATTAAAGCTGCTTCGGCTCTCCCTCTAATTTTCTGTCATATGCGTTGAAGTATTGATAGCAGCACGCCGAAACATCGATTAAAACCATCATTAATTCAATTTTTTTTTTAATGAGTGTAAGTAATTTACAAAATCGATCAAATATGAATAGCATGTATATAGAAACATTCAAATTTGAATTTATAGATACTATAAGTTCATTGGATACTATAAGATCATGCCTTGAATAGCTGGGATTTTCGACTCTACTGTTTATGCAGCACCATGCGTATGAGCACCATGACACGCTTCATTCAAATATCAATTCTGATGGATATTGAAAATGCAAATGAAAAGCATTTTGAACATAAACCAAGAGCTATAAACTAAAAACTAAAAGTGGCAGAGGTTGAAAACTGGAACAATATCGATTCCAAGCATTAGCCCTATTGCGTGACGTTTTATCACATATTGCGTGACGTCTAAAGCATGGACATTGTTGAAAGAAATTATTTTGTCTACCAAAGTGGCCAGTTCGAAAAGCTTTTTTGTTCAAAGTATTAATATAATTGAAGGTGCGGGCAATGTACACCAACAAATTAGAAGAAATGAATATTAGTAGATCGGTGAAAGTGTTAACTATTATGCTGTTGTATATAGTCTGCGTGACAGATATGAAAATTTTATTGTCGTTTTTGAATAGGCATTGTGAAAATTTCAATAAATGGCAAAGATATAATTTTGTATAATGTCTTATCTGAACCAAAAAGATAGACCTGAAAGTACAAAGCTAAACGGCCTAAATTCTAAATGTCAAATCGTGGATGTGAAACATGTTCGAAACCATTTAAACTAAGTTTTAAATTAAAAATAAATGTAAAAGTGTTTACAAAACAAACATTAAGAACTGATAAGGTTTTTGGCCTATATATTGCCCATTCAGATATCATCGTCTCATTATCTTGTTTTCAATACCAATAATTACTCAACTATATTAAGATAAAATACCGCTTACCAAGGCAGCGTACAACGAATTTCCGCAAATGGTTCAGTTTGGGCATATGCGCCAACTGCCGGATTCTGTGGTGTTATCAGCGGATTCTGTGGTATTATCAATGCTTTTCAAGAAACTCACTGGCCTAAAAGTGGAGAATGTGTCCAGGACTATACATTGTTGTACAGTGGAGATGACTACGGCAAGGAGGAGCTGGATTTCTTCTTGGACTGCAGGTACAGAAGGTTGTTTTGGATTTCGAAACAGTCAATAACCGATTGTGTATAAGCTTCGCTTGAGCAAGAAGTTAGCTAACCTGTCTATAATTTGTGTACATGCGTCCACAGAAGTCAGCCAGTCCCAAGATAAAGACTCATTTAACAATGACTTAAGCCATCTAATGGGATGTATACCCAAACACGATGTTAGAATGGTAATTGGGGACTTTAATGCTAGAGCTGGCAAAAATCACACCGATTTGTGTGAAAACATAGGTCCGTACTCCCGACACGAAACAGCAACCCATAATGGTGAGAGAATGATGTACTTTGGAATTGCTCATGATCTTAGAGTAGCAAGCACATTTTCCCCTCAAAAACAGATACATTTGGAAACATGGACACATCCTCGCAATGTTTTCCACAGCCAAATTGACCACGTGTTAATTTCAAAAATTTAAGCTCGTATGTATGTTTTCGTACAGGTCCGGGAACACAGCAAAACACATAGAAAGTTTCGACTGTGAAGGTCTGATAAATAAAGATCAAAAGAAACGATATCAGGATCTTGCCAGCGACAACATTGAGGGAGCTAATTACCAGTCTGACTGCGTGAACTCAGTCTGGGAGGTACTGAAAACTTCGGTTGTCAGTGCTGCTCAACAGACTATAGGTATAGTGAAAGTCAGACCCAAGAATGATTGGTTTGAATATAAGTGTCGTCTTGCAATTGAGCAACAAAATATAACCCATAGTGAAGTGCAACAACGTCTCACAATGGCAGAGGAAAAACCAGGCTACTCTTACAAGGAGAGCAGGTAAGCGAAAATGGTGGATGGAAACAGAAAAAGCAGGAATGGTAGAAGGCCGAGGTTCTAAAAGAACTACAACTCAGCAATGAGCACAGTTCACGTAATTTCTTTAAAGGAATTATTGGATTGCACCATACTTTGAGGTCTGCGTCAACTGCCATTCGGGACCGGGATATAAACCTCTCTGTTAACATCGACGCAGTACTCGACGCATGGAGTGAACACTTTATCGACCTTTTTCGATCAGTCACTGATCAAGTCTTTTCACTACGGATGATTTTATCTAAATATTATGTGACTTCCATCCCCGTACATCAGGTGTTCCTGAATTACCGGCAGGCCCATATGACTCAATCGAGAGAGTTTGTGGTGTGCCCTGGAATATCTAGGTATACCAACAAAAATGGTACGATTGTGTAGGATGACAGTGACGCAGTCTCAATGTTGTGTTAAAGTTGAGAACAGGCTATCGACAATTTTTGCAGTTAACTCGGGTGTTCGGCAGGGAGATGCTCTGTCCCCGATACTCTTTAATCGCATGTTGGAGTACATCTTTCGTAAAACTAAAATACCTCAGCGCAACATGTTATATCGCCCGTCTAATATGCCGATGACATATGCGTGATTGGACTGAATAGAGTTTTCAGCTTCTGTTGGACTCCAGATCAATGAGTCCAAAACAAAATACATGATCTCTGGATATATAGGGACAATGGCACACCAGATTTTAGTAGTGGCCACTACACGTTTGAGGGAGTGAGGAAGTTTAAATATTTGGGCTCTCTTATCACTCTCGATAATAGGGTATGGGTGAGGATATTAAAGTGCGGCTGGCAGCTGGTAGTCATGCTTTGTATCCTCAAAGGTCACTGCTAAAATTTAAACACCTATCAAGTGCCGTGAAGGTGCAGCTATACAAAGCGTTGATCAGGCCTGGTGTTATATGTTTGGATGTTGGGCGCTGACGGGTGAGTACGAGAGACCTTATGCATTTGGGAAAAGAGTAATGCGTGTGATTTACAGCCCAAAACGCGAAATAGATGTCAAATATTGAGCTCTGTACAACATCGAGATCAGAGATCTGATGAAGATCCCCGATATTGTACATGACGCTCGGTCACGTTCTGCGTGCTGATCCGGAACGAATTGTGCACCGATCTCTGAAATGAGAGCCACCATATGGTATGCGCGGAGAACGTTGCACGCGACGATGGCTCCACGGTGTAGAGAACGACTTGGCTTCTTCAGGTTGTCTTAGTTGTTGATACAGTAAGGGGCCAGAAATGGCTTTTTATTATTATTATTTATCAAGAAAAATTGTGAGTTTGCGTTTTGGACATATGTACATAAAATGTGGACATACCCGTATTACGAAAAAACAACAACTTGCAGTCAGAAAGAAGTTTACTTATCTTTTAAACCGATAAAGCTAAATAGATAAGGTATAATGTCAGGTAATTTATATTCGTTCGAATTATCTATAAATTCGCAACTAATGAGTAATAATTACAATATAGTCTTATCACCATACGTATTGTATTTCTGATAAAAGTTACCCGGGTAGTTATTAATCAGAGTTAGTGTTTGAGAGTTCAAAACATATAAATAAGTTAGCATTAAAATGGCTCAAACCAGTAATGAGATTTTAAACAAAATGCTTTTTAATTCCTATGTTGGTCCACGGAACCTTCATCAACTAGTCAGTAAGTTTTATTTAAATCTTCAGTTAGTGTGCCATTGTATAATTTACTTTTTGTGTTCCGTACATAGATTCACCAAACGAGCCTTGGGCATATTGTGTTCATGCCTCTGTACTAGAAAATGTATTGCATACGTTCTTCTTAAATGCAGAGTGCGAAATTTTTGAGTATGAATTACAAATTGGTGAAAAGTGTTATGATATGCGCATAATCATTGTACCATCGATAGCTATCGATAAATCATTCCTTCTAATCACATCTATTAAAAATTCACAATTTTCATTTCCTTGGGAGAATATTCCCAACTTGTTTATAAATCGGGGGTCGTTTAATATTTTACAGGTATTTAATTAATAATTAATTTAAAATGATCGAATTTAATGTGTATGAAGGATTGTGTATTTGCAGCAATTCATCAGAAATCAGAATTTAGAAGACGCCATTTTAAAAATACATGAGCAACCTGGCATCACGGCGAACGATGAAATTATCAAAGTGGTTACATTTAATCAAAGTGTCAATGCGTTAGATATTTGCGAAAAATATCAGATACATTTATCGTCGGCCGCAACGTATTACCAACCACCAAATTATTATTATATGACACATGCTTTTCCGTGGCTTCAACCATATTGGCTAACGTATTTTAAAATTCCGATTAATAGTGAGTTCTACCCAGTATTTTTCATTATACTTAATCACCTCGGAAGGCTTAATTATACCAATAATTTAAATATTATGGACTTGCTTATGTTACGATTAGCACTGTGCGATTATCGAGATCCGTTCGAATCAAGTCTTGTAAAATATGAAATTGATTTTATGATAAGACGGGAACTAGCTAAACTCGTCAAAAATAGTAATCATCTAGATATCGATCAATATCTGATTACTAAAAATTGTGAGCAAAGAGAATTACTAATCGTTTATTTAGTTCATGAATTTCAAAACCATTTTGAAACTATCGGTACAGCCAACCAACTAATTATTCCTGAATTAGAAGCAAGTAAAGTTCATGATACGATTCAATTAGCAACCGAAAGTGACATTCTTAATAGGTTAAAGGATAAAAGTAATGTATGGTTTACCATCGATGGACGTAGCTTTGACAAAATGAGTTTATCATTATTTTTAGATTTAGTCGAATGCCATAATGTAATATCAATTATGTTACACACAAATTACACATGGCTTAATGATGACGTATGTGAGCTTAATAGAAACATAGTCAATTCATTAGGTCGAGTTAATGTATGTTTATTTGGAGAAAATTGTAATAATTTCATCGAAGATTTTGTGTCGTCCTTAAAATTGATCACATTTTCAAAAGGACAAATTTCTTTATCCATATTACATACGAAACTAAATGATTACACGATTTTCGATAATTTAAGTGTTGAAGAGGTCGGATTTTATTCTGTTAATATAGATACTCATATGCTAGAGGGCTTGAACAAATGTAAATTAAAATCATTAATCAGAATTTGGAATGGTACTTTCGAAAATACACGTCATAACTGGAGACTACTCTATAATTTAAAAAGATTAGACGTAAGTAAATTTAACAAATTGTAATACCTACAAAAATTGACAATTTTATATTTTAGTTCGCAGATATTGTAGAAGATGAAGATTCCTGGCAATCTCTGTTTGAATTTGTTTTGGACGAATTGCTTAAATCAAATTCAAAAGAATTTCAATTTGATGTCAAGAATTTTGCATTTATATCAGGTATTAAAAGAGTATCGGTTGATCAAATAAAATTTACTGTCAACGAACTGAACTCAAAATTAGAGATTTGTAACAGAATTAATAATCAAATTGTCGATTTGTATGATTTAAAATTTACGCTTGAGCCAGATGAGAAATCTGATTACGAATTTTATCAATAAATTTTTTTAATTTCAACTAATAAAAGAAATCAATTGCATTACCTTTGGTTTTACATATTTAGAATTTTGTTTTGGTTGATGATCAGTTTAGTATTGGATCCGCATGCAGAAAGGTAAAACGCATATATGTACATATATCGTAGTTTTATTCAAAAGTTTATAAATTTAGTAAATTTATTTATAGTTACGACCAAGAAATGAGTTATGAAATAAAATTTAATTTCTGATTGCCACAATAACTTATTGGATATAGCAATGACGAGACCGATAATCATAGTTTGCCAAAAATTACCAAGATTATGAAGAAGACTCTGGGTTCCATATTACATGCTATTACGCCTTTTCTGGGCTAGTCTTTCATCTAAACATCGGACTTAACACCAATTGTTTCGCTGAATATACATAGGTAATTCGAATTGATATCGGATTTGCTGGTGTCCCTTTGACGAAATATTCTTCAACTAAACTATGGCCAATATTTGGCAATACTATCCCCGTCAAGTATACATTGTTATTATTATAAAGGGTTTTCCAATAAACGGTTTCATTTTGATATTTAAAAAAACGAGAATTTTTTAAGAGAAATCAATGAATGTTTATTTCATTGTAAAGAGGAAGGCATGACATTAACATTTGAAAATTATATCAGCCAAATGGCCGCCGCGGCTATGCTTGCAGCACCATACCCTTTTTATGAAATTTGCCATGACCGCAATTCGCACATTTGCGGTTGAATGCCCTTCATAGCTTCCCGAATTCCATATTAAAGGTCTTGTATCGATTGTGGAGCATTGGCATAGACCTTATCTTTCACGTGGCTTAAAAGAAAAAAGTCTAAAGGTGTTAAATCACAAGATCTTCGTGGCCAATTGTGATCACCTCTTCGAGAAATAACACGGTCAGGAAACTTTTCTTGTAAAATTGCGATTGTTTCGTTGCTTGTGTGCCACGTCGTCCACATCAATATCTTCCAATTCCGGCCATAAAAAATCCATTAATCATAGCTCTGGAGCGCAATCCATTCTCCGTAACAGTTGCACCAGCCTCATTTTCGAAAAAGTAAGGTCCAATCACACCACCAGCCCAAAAACCACATCAAACAGTGACACGTTGAAGATGAAGAGGCTTTCTGAGTCCCAAATGCGACAGTTCTGCTTATTAACGTAGCCTCCGAGGTGAAAATGGGCCTCATCACCGAAGATGGATTTTTCGATGAAAATCAGAATCATTTTGATGCATTTGAAGAATCCAATCAGCGAAGATACGACATTTATGGTGATCGACCGGCTTGAGTTCCTGTGTTAACTGAACTTTAAAAGCCTTAAGACCTAAGTCTTTATGCAAAATACGGTGTAATGTCGTTTGTGGAATGTCTAATTCCAAAGATCGAGGAGGAATCGACAAACCTGGATTTTTTACAACACAAGCTTAAATATTGCCTTTAACTACTTCAAAATTAGTTATAAATATAAAGATTGTCAAACAGATCCGGAAAATTCTATTGATCACCAAAATCAAATTTAAATTAGAATATTGATTTGCATCCACCTAACATGAAGTTTCCGGAAGACAGACCGATTCTTACATAACCCACCTATACTATTCAGAAGAAGTAGACGATTATTATTTTCGGAAGTTGACACAATTCACGATAGATCATCCTTCGGTTATATACTAAATCGATTGGCAGCCTTAAGCGAAATAACATCAATTTTGCCACTCCATGCAAGTACGTATTCTGCTCCAATGCAACAGAAATAATCTCGGATTCCAAAATATTTAAAAGGATACATAATCTTTCATTACGCGCTGGATAAATATAAACCAGAGAAAATATCTATACAAGGGGTACCATGCTGCGGCAAATGAACATGTATTCTAAATTCACAATCACTCGAGAAAAATGTTGTCCTTAGTGCTACCAAGAGCGACACAGATGGCATACAATTAAAGGTAGAATTTCACTGTATAAACGCTAATATATTGATATAAAAATATCAAAAGCAACTATCGCACGATCGCATCTTACTTGAAATATGATCCCGCCTATATTGACGAGTACATGATGGTATGTAGGATTACTGGGACTAGTTGCCTTGTTAAGTTTACGTCGTAAAAGGTTCTTCCTGGGATATCTAAATTAAATTCCATACATCGACAGATTTAACTATGTCAACATGCTGTATGTTGATGCGAATAAATATACCACACGTTTCTCAACAACTCAACTTATCATACAGACAGATAACCTGCGGATGTAGTAGATGCACTACAGGGAACTTATTCTAAACTTCGAACCACAAATATCAACAGATGCATCGTAAGCTTCAACAATTCCCAGTTCATTAATAATACCCCAGTATTGTCGATAAAAAACAGAGTAAAGTTATCTTAAGACTTGACATCTGCACATTTGATATATGTTCGACTATAACAGACAAAGGTATTAAATAGCTCGACAGCCTACCATATGCTGTAGTGGCTTTAACCAGGCCCACACACATGTATATCTATGTTCTTCACCGATTGAAGTATTAATAGCTTGTCAGAAAAACCTCCGCCACATCACTGTTAAATGTCGTAATATTAATATCACTAAGGAAATTCCGGGAGTAATCATGAACCCTTAACAATGTTGACACCACGTAAGACTATGATGACCAATATATCAATCTTAAAATCTAGAAAAACAAGACTTATAAATTCAACCTGAAATTGAGTTCCCCGGATATATATGAACAAAACGGGAAATTGATGGTTACCCAGCCTGGATGACATTTAACGAACAAAAGTCTTGCGACCTGCTGTTCATATCCAATATATTGGCAAATTTCCTCCAATTAGCTTATATAAATCAGTCGATATAGATAATTACACAGAGATCCAACCAATACTGAGTATAGTGCATCAAAATTTAACCCGCACACATCGAGCTCGAAAACATTCAGCGAGCATTGGAAAGTTTTGTAGAATGGTCCTCATTTAAAAAAAATGCCGCAATATTGGCCACTTCTCAAACTATGCTATTTAATCAATCATTACAATTGGCAACATGCCCATTTTCAAAAGTGGAACTATTAGCGATTTTTCATACTACAGTAGAGGTATATTATCATCAATACCAAAATTATTTGAGCTAGGGTAGTATGCAAGTCATTTAGAGATTTTTTTAAAAGATCAACATCAACCACCCTTATGAAATTTAGTTTACCAGCTATTCGATTAAAGAAATAATAGAGAATCACTAACATGTTGACGTAATCTACATCGGCTTTGCAAAATCCTTCGATTCTATCAGTCACTGCTAAACTTTGGAATACATTTATAAGTTTGGGTTTTCCAGTCCATTTATTGCTTGGTTTAAATCATACTTAAGTAATTGAGTACGTTTATTGAGCTAAGAGGTAAAAGATAAGAAATAATACAAGTTACCTCTGGTGTTCCAAAAGGTTCCCGCAGGTTGGTTCATGGATTTGTATTAGATACCAAGAGAGTACATCGACAAACTAGTAATTTTGTGTGAATCTAATTCACTTAGTCTCAACATTGACAAGTATGAATCTATCTCATTCCAATTTAAAGTTAATTCTGTTACATAACAACCAGAGCATCGAACGGATATTTTTATCGTTCAGGATTTGGAAACAGTTCCGAAAGATTTTTTGTTCCGGTTTTGGAAAAAATTTTGCGTTCTGGTTTATAGTTCCGGAACTGAATCGGGTTCTAACCGGTTAGAAATAAAAACTATAGCTAATACTATGGAATGGCAGAGCTTCGAACAGGAACTGAACCGAAAGATTAAACCGTAATTATAACTGAAATATTATCCGGAAACAAATGGGACTCGTAACCGATCAATATTTCCATTTGGTTTCGTTTTTTTTTGCGTTCGTAGTTTCAACGAAGCCAAAACAAATGATGAAACAAATTGAAATTTTTAGTTTTTTCGTGATCGTAGTCAAGACCGAAATATCGTTTACGACATAAATTAAAAACAAAATTTTATTTAGCCAAAAAAACTAATTTATCTTATTTTCTTCTTGCGATGTGACGAAATTGAATTTTTTAAATCAATTTTGAATAGTAATCGATTTTTCCGATCATGTAGTTGGGATCGCGAAAACCCCACGAAATGTATCATTTGATTTTGGTGCAGTTAAAATTCGGATTAAATTCCGGAAAATATTTCTGATAATTACGGTTTAATGTTCCGGTTCAGTTCATGTTCGAAGCATCGAGAAATGAATCGCTAGAGCTAATTTTATGCTCGGTTTTATTAAACGATGGACGATGGCGACATTTTAGATTTGAAGACAATTAAGATCTTGTGTTGTGCATACGTTCGATCCCAGCTTGAATAAGCTGTTAATGCGGGTTGTCCGTTTTACGAGGAACACATCTAAAACATCGAAAAAAATCCGCAAATATGATCATGGTCTGTACCATACCACGTTAATCTACACAACCATATTTAACTGGATGTTATAACTATATGACATGACAACATTGGAAAATAGGCGTGAGTTGTTAAAGTGTTCTTTTGTTGGTAATCTGCAACTAGATCAAATGCACCATTATATTCTGGAATCAATTAAAATAAATGTTCAGTCGGCAGTTAAGGGGTCGTAATGACCATTACATAAATAGACACAGGACAAAATATGGTAACAACGAACCAGTACCTATGATGTTCCAGAATTTCAACGAAGTTGACCATTAATTTGATTTTTTTCAAGCAAAAATAATTTTAAGCGTTCCAATATGACTCACTTGTTCCAATGACTTAAATATTTTGTAAACATTCTCAAGTCATTTTTATGAACTTATCTCAATATAAATAAATAAATAAAATACTCATCAATGAGTGTACCTATGCCGAGAAAGTAAAAATTCAAATGTGTTGTGTAAATGTCATGCGGTAACAACGCAGGTTTAATCATTTATTTACAAACAAATACAATAAAAGGGTTTCGCGAATTATCTGTGAACGGATAATCTATAACAAATCAGATTCTTCTAAATTATAGAGAGATTGATCAGCAAACATTTTCATGGAGGATTGTAATGCTTTAGTGCGTGCTAAAATGATTCCAAACCACTGTTCTTCATTATCATTTGTTAAATAATCATGCTGGTATCAACTTATGTATTTCGCCATTGAGAATTAGGTTTTGGTTACTTTGTGAGAGGAGGTAGTGGAACTACTATTATTAGAAGCACGAAGATGATGAATGAACACAAAGAATTAAAATATGAAGCAAAAGAAATACCACCTACAAGGCTGTTAATATCGAAACCAAAAATAATTCTGTGAGTTTATCATTGTCTAAAATTCTTTAGAAAACTAGGAAAATAATTTGTTTTCGGAATGAACTTGAACTCTAATGTGAAAAATGCAAACTGCGAAGTTCTAGACTTACAACAACTAAAGGTAAAGTAGCTACTCAATTCTATTAGTAAACTCGGTTGTGAATTATTACCATATGGAAAAGCGCCCTTCTGGTTGGATCAGCATCCAAACAAAATATCAGATTTGATTTACTAAAAACATATCTGTAAGCGGAGAGCAACCAAAATGATTGAACGATGAATAACACAGATTCAATCAGCACACCAGGTAAAAAATATTGATATAATGAAGATGAGGTTCGACTATATTTTGCTGAACACATCGAAAAAATATTCCAACCACCAAACATTTCTGCCGCAACAATATTTGAAGTATACAACAAAGTGATGAAATCCTACTATACAGCTGCTATTGGTGCAGATTTTTTGTCCAAATATGGTCTATTGGTGGATGTTAGAAGAGGGCAGTTAATAGATTCCGGTACACGTCTATGAATCGGTATTAGTACAACTAACTGCGTTATACCAACGCCACTAAACTTTGTCGTTGAGAATAGTTTTGGCGAAATATTACGAACATTTCCCGAATTAACGAAAGAACTTCGGTACGACGCACCGATAAAACATAATGTGTTCCATTATATTCCAACCATTTACGGGACCACGTAGGCTGGATCCGACAAAACACCATATCGCGAAATTAGAATTTGAACATATGTGTCACTTAGGAGTATGCCGTCCATCTTCTTCAAAAGTCTCATCTCCCTTACATCTATAGTTCCAAAAAGAAGCATTCAAATGATTGCAGACCATGAGGGGACTATCGAAGGCTTAATAACGTGACTGCAGTTCCAGACCGCTACCCAATACCGCACATCCAAAATTTTTCAATGAACCAACGTGGATGTAATATATTTTCTAAAATGGATTTGGTCAGGGGTTATCACCAAATTCCAATTGCACCTGAGGATGTGTATAATACCGCTATTACAACCACTTTTGGCCTGTTTGAATTTTTGAGAACACCCTTCGAATTACGAGGAGCGGGCAATACATTCCAGCGTTTTATCGACGATATATCGATGGCGAGTCAAACTGAAGGGTAATATAAAGAACTACTTAAACTACTGTTCAAAAGGTTGTCCGATTTCGATCTAAACATTAAAGTTTCAAAATGTGTGTTCGTAGTTCCAGAACTAGAATTTCTGTCCCAGACAATATCAAAGGATCGGAAGTCTTCCCTCTAAAAGAAGAGTTTTGGCTATCACCAATTTTCCAATACCAAGTTCCATTAGCCTGATACAGCAATTTGTAGGGATGGTAAATTATTAGCATAGGTTTATCCGTAAATTGGCTGAATTGATTCATCCACTTTATGAGCATCTATATAACAAAACTCTGCAATAAAGGGAAAAGCAAGAGAGATTTTTATTGGTCTGAAGAATGCAATAATGCATTTAAAAAATGCATTTGTCGATTGGACAAAGCACTGTTCAATATAACCACAGACTCCTCGAGTACTGTCGTTGGGGCTGTATTAGAGCAGTTAACCAACGGAATTTTGGAACCACTAGCGTTTTTTTCAACAAAAAAAAGTCCGACCAAGCGCAAATATTTTGCATTTGACAGAGAGCTTTTAGCAATACATATATTTGTCCATATAACATTACCGATTTTTTGTCGAAGGCAGAAGTTTCTCTATTTTCACCGATATAAGCCAAATCACAGCCGCATTATTAGCTAAAAGGGAACGTAGCCCTAGACAATCGAGATGCCTTAATTATATCAACCAATTTACCACTTTGTCCCGCTTAAGCAGCTACGATTCAGTAGACTCAATAATTCTTGCAGGACTAGATTATTTGGAACTGCGTAAATTACATGAGCGCGATGACGAGATTGAGCTCACTCAAGACCAGGCTACCTCTAGTAAAATTCTAGACAAAATTTAAATGCCTGATCAATTATACATATGGTGCGAAGTTTCAACTTCAAGGAAACCACACCAATTGAGACACTCAGGGTTTATATACCACACCAATTGAGACACTCAGGGTTTCAATTAATTCATAATCTGAGACATCCTGTGATTCGAGCAACACGAAAATTGGTAAGAACCAAATTCTTTTGGCCAGGTATAGATGTTGATGTATGTTACTGGGCTAAAACATTCATTAATTGCCAGATATGTCTATGGCTCCATATAAGAAATACGGATTTTAATTAATTAAACCATATGAGCCCATTGCACCAGTTTCTACATAGAGCTGGTGTTCACCGATTTATCACAGCATGTGGACATCATGTCAAGTCGAAAACAAAGGAAACTTTTTCGGCACTCATGGTTCTCGAGAACCAGTTGTTAAACTCCTAATTTTATGTATGGGGTCATTCATATTCATATGAATTTCTAATCCTATTCTGCCAATTATTTCTTACGACTAGAAAATATAAGCTAACTCGCCGTTTACAAATTTTTAATTATTACCGCAGATCAGGGTACACAATTTGAAAGTTTGCTTTCCTCCGGAATTACTAAATTATTAGATGCACGTAAAAATCAAACAACGCCGTACCACCCAAGTGCGAACGGATTAGTAGAAAGATTTCATCGCGATCTATAAAAAATGCATTGCAGAGCACGTGCAAACACCACCCATTGGAGTAATAAAATTCTTTTTGTGTTACACTTACTATAGGTATTAGAGCAACAATAAGAAATGTTCTCAAAGCTTCTCCAGCGGAACTTACCTACGGTCAAAATTTAAAAATTCCTGGCAAAATGTTTCTGCTATCTGATGCTACGAATGTTGAGCCCAATGATTTTATAAGTTGCCTTCGCCAAAATATTAGTCAACTTTGTCCTTCAGATACACGTATCGCACAACAAAAGGCCGTATACGTACCAAAAGACCTTAACAATTGTGATTACGTTTTCGTACGAATTGATCGAATAAAACCAGCGCTCACCGATATAAACCAACAACAATTTCTATTTATCGGTTATAACCCGCATACATTTTAAAAGAAATAGACAATTCGAATAAGGTCAGTTTTGTCAGAATGAAAAACTCTGACTTACATATTTCTGAATACATATATAAATATTTTACCAAAAATGTTAGTAACGCAATCATAACTCAACATAAAAAATGTGAGACTGCAAGAAAAAAATATGTTGAGATGATAAACGAACACAACACAATTTTCCTTTCTCGAAATTTACAGAAATTTATATATGTACACACATACATGTATAACGTTTTCTTCTTCATTTTTTGTTTATCTGTTATCTCTCATCGTCGATGTGATAAGAAAATATTATAATGAAAATTATGTATATATAACAGATATATACTACATAGTTATGTTGTATTATAATATGTCTGCCGATGTGTATTATGCAAGCATGTATGTATATGATCGATAGACATTTTCATATTTCTTGTCTTCGATTTTGAATTTTTACATTTTAACAATTTTTGTTGGTTGCGGAAAATTTATATTATGTGTGATAGAATGGAAGCTATGTATGTACATGAATGATGGAAATTAAATTTTTTTTTCCAGGTTTTATCAGATTAAATGATTGAAATGTTATATAAATTGAAAATAGTTTTATGAATTATTTTAAAGTTCATGTTGTGTGTAAGGGAACCGGGGGAAATAGAATTTTATGATGATGAGATTGTTCTAGGATAAAAACTAAGACGGTATAGATCAATTTGTTAGATATTATGCATGTATAACTTGTTACAAGTAGTTTTGACAAAAGACATTATTATACCATATTTATTAGAAATTGAGTCTGGAATCCATCACGTTTCTGGTAGGTATTAAATTAACTTTAAAAGATACACTGTAGTTTTTTCTATGTACCCATGCATCGCACTGATATATAGACAGGGTCCTAATCTGACAAACCAAATCTGGTGGATTATTTGAAAACAAATTCTTGCATTTACAAGACACAATAATCATGAACTATCATAGAATTCGATACTAAACTGCCAATTAGTTATGCATGCGCGGATTGTCTTCCACTTAACGCAAACATATAAGATCAAGGACGATTTTTTTTTATTATATAATATGCCGGAAAATTCGAGCATTACGTTTTATATTATGATACTTCCTGGTTCAAAACTGGACGTGAAATTTGAAAATAATTTAAATGTTTTGTGGATATCTGCATTTAAGCTTTAAAAAAATGTTTGTCTTTAATTTTTTACTTTTGTCGCCATTAATGGGATATAATTTAATTGAATTGATTGGTCTGTTAGATATTCACCTAACGCAAGGCAGATCAGATATTTTCGAACGCAAAAGAGTATGTTTATAAAGTTTAAATATTTGAAGACGTTCCAACCAAGCAACAAACCATTTTGGCCAATGCAACTATATGTCATTCGTTATTTAATCAGCCCATGATTTTGAGCCAAATGAATCCTTCGACTGATTTCGGGTTCTATATAAGCTGATCCAAAAATTGTTATTTTATTTGAATCTTAACACGATGTTTTATCAATTAGAAATCGAACCGATAGAATGATTACTATGAGTTGGAAGTAAGACTATATATAAATATTAACACTGTATATTTCTGTGGCCACATGATAAATTATCTTACGAGTATCTTGATTTTAAGCATTTTTCAGTACAGGGAAAAAAGGGTAAAAACGTTATCTAGAAAATTAAGAACAGCCCGTTTTAGTTGTTTTTATAGTAGACGATAACATTTGCGTTTTCCTGACAGTGTTTATTACTCAATAATTTTGTTTCTTTTTCTCGCTGATTTTAACGAAGAATCATAACAATTTTAAATATTCCCGCGTGATGGAGTTTATGCCTCAACGATGTACATACATATATATTTAATATTTTAAAATTTGTGTCTCGGTTTCAGGTTATTTTATATTCGATTTTTCCTAGTTTGCGTGTGTATCGCAACCATCTTACTTCTTGCCACAAAAACTGTTCACCTAGAACATAAACGAATAAAATATATTTTTGAAAAATATACTGAACTGACAACTTACCTTCTATATTGTTATTCGTCCACATTCGAACATTTCTTTTATCAGCCTAGAAAAATTATACAATTTATTTCTTGAAACCTCTGTTACGTAATAACTGGCTTTGACTGAGCTAACAAAATTGAACTAATCACGAGGAAGGGGAGTTGTCCTGTTTTGTTTTCTTTTTGCGTTTAATAAGTGAATGTACCGTATCGTACTCCATGTATTTGCAGTGTTTGCATCAAAACTTGAAACATACCTATGTGTCAAAAACGAGTTTGGTTTTGTCACGCACACCAGTCGCTATACAGAACTAAATGTGAAATCTGAGACATTCAACAGAAGATCGAATAAATAAGAGGTAGTTTCATTGCCGCCTCTATTTCCTTCGGCTTCATGCCACAATATATTGTAAGCATTGTTTTGTTCTCCATCATGGATGGAAGGAAGGTCTACAGTTGCCTTTTATAAAAACTGATGGAAGTGTGAAATAATGGTGTGGGTAGACATTGTTGAAGGTCAAATGTGTACGTATTAACTGTTTGACACGTCTTTGCAATTTCGTAAGCGGAATCCGTTTGTTCCAAATGTTTCACCTTTTCTATTTTCAATTTTAATTTATTATCTTCATTTTCCGCAGACTTGATTTGCATTGCCAGTTGCTCACATTTATTGCAGACATTGAACTGCAGCTTTTTAAATTTTGAGATTTAAAAATCTCTGTGTATTTTGTCATAGAAACATGATTATATTATTTTTCGGGGTAAAGCTTATACGTTATGGACATATTTAGATCATACTGCAAATACTTTTTTTCTGTGGGATGACGAGTTATATGTTCGAGCGCCTTACCATATTTCTCTTCGTAAACTTTATTTAGTGGAACCTTACGCCCACGTTTTTCATTCGGAAACATTACGCCGCCATACTTAATTTTTTCTGAATTATGGTTTTAATAAATTGTGACGTTTCACCAAATAATTATACGAATAAACTCGATTTCTCTGCACATATGTAGTGATTTGTTTTTTGTTCCGGTTTTTTTGGATATCATTTCAATCGTACCGGAGAGAAAGGCTTGGCGTAGGGTTTAACTACCCAACTGTCAATATTCTTCAAATATTGTTATTTTCTTTGAAAATTTTGCTTTACACTCCTGGCCAAACCTAGTTTGCCGTTTTGGGTATAATATTCTTCTCCTAAATTATATTTTGAAGTTATAATTCACCTGCAGTTCTTATTAGAACGAGGCTCTGACAAATTTTCTTCGATTTGCCTTCCAACAACAGTTAGACTCGCAATAGATTCAATTGATGTTTCACTTCGATTATCATCATCGAAACTTGGCACATCACTGTCATCATAAATAACGCCATCTTCGCAAGGGTCTACGCTAATATCGAATTCATTGCTTATAGTATACTTGAATTTAACATCTCTAGATTATTAGATTTGCTTGTCTCACACCATCCCAAACCCATTTGTAAGCTCATAAAGTCCATAAAGTTTCTTCATAATTCAATAAACCTTTTTCGGAAATCGAATAATTAATTATTTAAGGATTAATTAAAATTTGCTTATTTAAGAAAATTCCAAAATTTATGAATTTGAAATTCTAAAATTTAAAAGATTTAAAATGTGAATTTCTAAATTTAAAAGTAAAAAATTTAAAATTTCGATCAATAAATAAAGTCACTCAAATTTTAAAATTTCAGCTACTGCAAATCTTAAATTATTAATTTAACCTTCTTTGCTAATTCTATAAAATATATTCCAGATTCAAAATTTGAAATCACTCGGTTCTAAATTGCTTGGATTCAAAATATATTTTCCAAAATAGGGGAATTTCACATCTGCCTCTTAATTTTGTGTTCTAATATTCTTCATAGCACAATTCTATAAACTTAAACTCTACTGTTGACCAGTTTTAATAGTTTGCTACAAATTTTTGAAAATGAAAGTGGACATAGGTGCTAGGTACCCTTGCTAAAACCATTCTATTCAGGAGCAAAATATGTGTAAGTCACCTATGTGACACGCGCGGCTCGTCATATTGGGCAAGATGGACAGTGATAACACCAATCATATATACCTAGTTATAAAACCAGATTCTTTGGCATCAATCAAGCCATACATTGTATACTATTGAATACCAAATTTTAATTCACCTTGCGAGGTATTCATATAGTAAAACACACGAAAAATACTTTTGCCGTGAAATCGAGTCCCGCATGTCGCGTTTGTTTAGGCCATTAGGTATTTAAGTGCCAACCTGTACATTACACTAAATTTCTACTTTGACAATTTATACGGCAAAAGCTGATGTTGTATTATTTTCTACTAAATTCTCCATTCTTAATTCGTTTAAACGCGATTAGTCACAAATATTTTATTACAGACTAAAGTTAGGTCATTTTATGTCAGGCTAGTTTATGTTTCTTTTAATTGTTGAAACAATAACACATATGCAATGGTCGAAATACTTTGATTGATTAAATATTAAGACTTGGGTACGATGAAGATTAACAACACACCTACATATGTTGAGGAATTTTATCTCGCATAAATGTATTTATTTGAACTATTATATATCTTTGCGGCATAAAATGTTGATTTAAAAACAAAACAGGGTAGGGTATTAACTCAAAAAGAGTATATTTTGATAACTTTTACTTAACAAAAGAGTAAAGAGTTAAAAGAAACAACAAGAGTACTAATACTCTTGAAAACAGTATATTTTGTCACCCTTCTTAACATTTTAATTTCCATAGATAAAACATCCAATTGTACCGCAATGGCTCTAGTTGATCGACGACAAGAAATCTTGAAAAACAGGATGTATTTTGCCAATGATTGATTTTAGCAAATTATTCAAGAAAAGTAATTACAAATTATTAGACGATAAATATTAAAAATATCGAATGCTATAATTACATTTTTTATCTGGGTCCAGTATTATGGACTGATGATAATAATCATGTCGTATTCCCGTCGATTCAAATTTTTGACAATATTGGACGCAACATCAGAGATGGGCGCTTGCGTTATCTATTATTTTCTACATTGACGTGTCGACAACCCGTAGATAATGTCAACAACGTAGAAAACCTCGATAGTGTAGACAATTCCGAGAGTGGTTTTGTCAATTAGTTCTAAACTAAAGGGTGACCAAATTTCTTTGGGAACAATGCGTTATTGATGATAGTTTTTTAGAATTTCCGTCAATGCATTTACATCTCTTTTCAAAAAGAGCGGAATTTAACACTAATCCTGCTCAAATACCATGAATCTATATAGAGTGGGGCCCTCTTTATAACGGTGGAACGGTATAGAAGAGCTAGCAGAAAAATCGGAAAAACGGCTCACAAAAACTCAGACAAAAAGGTTATATTTTTCATTAAAAATAATCCTGGGAACTTTAACTATGACCGTGCCATAAAATTTAACACACCCCACTCCATGATAAAAAGAATACGAGTTCAGAAATGCTATAAGTGCTACCGAGTTATTAAAAAGCCAAATCGCTCAGATAACCAATACTTGTTCGATAAAATATGTGGTAGACTGATGACAAAATTTTCACAAAATTTAATGGATGTGTTTTGATGGATGACGAAACGTACATGAAATTGGTTTTGAAACAAGTTAGATACATTTGCAAAAAAATGTATGATTTGGCCAGCAATTAGCAGTTGTGGAGGTTTTTGTCACATTTATCATAACGACGTATTTTGCTGCTAATTCTTCAACACGATTCAGCAGTAAAGCTTTGGCCATATAAGCTCGTTCACATAGCAACAATAAGTTTGCACGAGATTAATCAAATCAATGTTCTCTCAAAGAGTTCACAGGTTTTCGATGTGTGGAAATTTTTTGGGTATAGTAGAAAGAGTGCTGAAGTGCAATAGTCATACCGGTAGTTATGCCAGAAACAGGGAGCATCAAACAACATGTGCGTGATTTTATCCGTAATTACGAAATCTAGAGAGGTGATTTGTGCAAAAATTAAAAAACTCAAAAATTTCAATATAATCGTATGGAAACTTTATTATCATTCGAAAGAACATTTCTTGCCATTGATTTTTTAAAGATTACTTCAAATGATGGCCGAAACTGCGATGGCCCTTTCTCAAAGTTCAATTTTTGAAGTCGCATTCGAGAATATCGAATGGTATTTGGCGAATGATATGAGTAATGTTGGCTTCCAATGCCTCAAATCTAGCTGGTTTATTCACATAGACTTTGGACTTTGCGTAGCCGCAAAGAAAATAGTTTAAAGGTATATTACACTATCTAAATAGCCAATTCAACGATCCGAACCGTGAAATTAATTGCTCGCCAACATGATTTTTAAATCATGTTTAAAGTACATTGCTCTGCGCGCTATATGGCAAATAGCGCCGACTTCTTGGAACTAAATGTCGTTGAAGTCGGGCTTCAATTTCAGGCAGCAAATATTCCGTTATCATCTTGTAATAACGAGCACTATTCACAGGTACGTCCCTGCCGTTTTCTATTTTGAAGAAATATGAACGAATGATTTCACAGGCCCATAAACCACACCAAACCGTCTATTTAGTCGCGTATCATCCAATACTGTAAACTGGGATTCAAACTTTTCGATGGTATTCCAAATAGTGGTCGCGACAGGCCGATTATATCAACCGTAACTTGGTTTCAGCGCACGAAACACATTTCTCACAGAACGCTGATTTTCGTAATAAATCTGAACAATTTGTATAGACGCTATGCAGGGCTCAGTCTTTCCATGATGAAATAGCAAACAATACTGAATAAATAAAAACACGATGACAGTTTGAAACTATATTCATGCGTCATTTGTCAAAAAGAAACAAATGAAAAATTCACCTCTAGATGAATGCTTTTACAAAATACTCCCGCGGATTGGCGCATTCGATTTGAAATCGCTAAAATATCGTAGGTCGTGAACATTATTTGAATTATCAACTTTGACAATAAACACTGCCCACTAATCTACGTTATAATTTACGTGTCGACAACCGCTTAGGTTACATGGCGTAGTCTACCTCGCCCATCCCTGCGCAACATCAATTTTACTCGTTGGGGCATTTAAACTTTGCCATGGAGCCACGTTTAATAAATGCTATTTTGAATACTACAAAATGTCAAGAAACAAAACAATTCTTATTACCAGTTTTTAATTTTTCCTTATCGTTTAAGAACATAATACATGTTTCGACTTTCTTATGTTTCTATTTATACCTCTCTTACCTCGTGTCAAAAACCAGTGAATATTTGATTAATATTATTGAGTTCGAGTTTTACTCAGCACTTTTCGATTATCAAGCAAAAATGTGATTTTGAAGTTGAGCGTTGTAATACAGCCAAACAAAAAAATAAATCATTTTCCTAAGTTTTTCCACTGTTTTTTGAGATTTTTTCTTTTCAGGACACTAAAATAGTAGGCTATGCATTTTTTGACATCAGTTTGTTAAAATTTGTAGACGGTCTCTACCGTGCGTTAAATTTATTATTTTTATTTGTATGCTGTCAAACATTTTAATTTTTAACATTTTATTCGATTCAGCCACGGATTTTAACATTAGCAGTGACACAATTAATAAAAATTTGCGCTTAATTTGTAAGCGAGTGGTGATTAAATTACAAAAAGTTCTTTTTACATCCTGTTACAGGAATAAAATATTTTTGCTTGTAAGAAAACGTGCAGTGCTCGTGAAGAACCGTGTGATCCGTTGATTCCAGATCGGGTGAGTATGGTGGAATTTTCTAGGCGTCAATGTTGTCAAAGTTCGGTGATTTTAAAAATATTAAATCTGATCAAAATCGATGGTGTGCCCTATATATGATGACATAAAGAATTAACATATAGCCAAGATTATCCCATTATTACTTATAAAGTTGAATTGATTTGCAAATTTTTACCAATTGGCCATAGATATTTCAGCTATATGACCTTATTTGTACATATTACATTACGCATTTAGAACAACCAATATTATTATTTATTATTTTATTTGTCACCTTTACATCCTAACATTTTGTTCACGAAACACATTTTACTGCTTGACGAAAACCAGATGAATTTCGGTTGCGATTCCAACCAAATTTTGATTACTGTGGTCCCGTACTAAATCTATGTAACATGTTAACGTTTTATCTACAACACTAGAATTAAAAAAACGTAAACCACAGTTTTATTTGATTTGTAAAGTATACAATCTCACTTAACAATATACAGATTATACTTACACGCATAGCTCTGTTGTTGGTCCAAGGGTTTTCAAGTCAATTGTTGGTACATCATTAATTTGTATTAAGCATTCAATAAATTGTTTATTCTGATAAACTGTTTGTAAACCATTGTTTTCTACAAAATTGAAATACAACAGCCAAACTATTTGCACACACGTAATTTAACAATGCACTGGATATTTCACAGCGTTGTCACCTTGTGGCCGCTTCACCAAGCATAAGACATGCTTCAATCAAATCATCACCGAGAAGTGTACATTGTAATACTTGATGAACTATTGGACAATACTTATCGACAAATGCATCTCATCGATTAAATCGTGCTTATTGAAAATTGTTTGAGTACAAACACGCTCTAGGCCGTACTGATTCTAGAAAATAGCAAATTAAAAATTATTTTACGGCCTCATGTTAATAAAATAATACGCGTTCTATATACTTACAATAAGATTTATTTCACAAGCATCCTCTTCACTCTCTTCAACCTTGACATTTATAAGGCCAAACGAATAATTTATTAAAACACACAAAATTAGTAACCATTTCATTGCACTTCAGAGTTCTACGATCGAATGAACTATTTATAAAGCGTATTTCTAATGTATAACAATAACACTCTTGTGATAAACTAAGTTGAAACTAGGTCAAAAAGGTTAGTATACGCCAAATGCAATGAAATGTTGACAAATAGGAAGTGTTGAATTGGTGGCACTTTCTGAGTCAGGTGTACCATTACAATAGTGAGATTGAATTTTAACATATTCAGACCGAAAAATTAAGAGAAATTCATATGTAGTTTTATAATCTGTCAAAAGTACAATTCTAGTACTCATACGTAAAAAGGTCAAATTAATTTTATTATTGTTTTCATGTTTTGGATTATTTTGCAAATTGTTTATTTACTTACACAGTTGAATCGACAGTCCGTCCTAATCAGGTTTTGAATAATACTGACTAAATTGGTGCAAATATCAGACAACAAATATAGAACAGTTTAATGATTCAATTATTCTTGATTCTTCAAGCCACGGTCATATACTCGGACATTTTTTAAGAAAACTCGGTTAAATTATAAGATTTATCGGTTTATCCGAAGAAAATATGATATTCTTAATTAAACTTCACTCGTCTATATAGAATTTTAAGTTTTGTCCTAAAATAAATCGGAATTTTTGTTTGTTTGCTTAGGACAGATTAAGCACGTAGATAATTTAAGCAGGGTTGTTTGAGCCGCAAGTGGACATGAAAAGCGTTGAAAAAGATTCAATTGATACTGTGGATACCACTATTTTAGTATTCAGGAGTCCAAAGATCATTTAAATTTTATTTTGTTTTCAAAAGTTTAGAATTATTTTTCAAGTTTTTTATTTAAGCATATTTAGTTGACTCAGGCCAGTCCTAATCAGGTCTGTGAATAATATTAACTGAATTCTTGTAAATATCACCACAACCAAATAACAATGATTTTATAATCACTTTTGATCTTTCAGAGACAAGCCTGGCTTAAATTCTAGGGTGAGAGATTTAGAATCCATATATGGAACATGTTGTCTCTTCATATGAGTGTAGTCTCTTCATTTAAGCGAATTTGTTGGTTTATCCTAAATAATTTTATAAATAGAAAAAATGTTTGTTAATTTGTAATTTAGGCGACCTTTTCCTTTAACACAACTTTAAAGTATTAATCATTTAATCTAGATGTTTGGGCGGTATGCAAGAAATTAGGAAATTTCTGGCTGAACCATAAGATTTAAGAATAATAGCAGCAGGCAGAATTGTTGAAGTATTAGAATATGTAGACTCATCTACTATAAAAACGTATATGTACTGAAAAGTTTTCAGAGTTAACTTCAATAAACATTCAATTGACGGTAAATCGAAAGTTTTTGCACCGTCTTAATAGCGCATTCCATCAAGTGCCGATAAATCCCGGCGACATCACAAATACGACTGCTAATAAAAGTTTTCTTTTGGTAAAACTTGATACTAACAAAGTTAAATAAAATAACAATGGTGAATAATCTTATCTATTAAGCAGCATTCGAGATGTATACCACAACATGTATATTGCATTCTTTATTAGCAATGTATAAGAGTGTGAAACGTGTGTGACATTATTACTGAAAAAAAGAGTTTTTTTTAGATCAATACTGATCACAAATTTTAATTTTTGCTTTCAAGCAATATGGTTGAATTGGACAATTTACAAAGGTCACGGTTCTGGGATGACAACGTTATGGTGGATTTCTTTGCTGGTGAATTTCTTATTGGATATAAAAAACTAAACGAGAGTAAATAAAAAATCAGGCCAGCTATTTTTTGTAATTAGAATGAATTTGATGCTGTAACGAAGTTATTGGCATTTCATCATCCATCTAAATACATAGGATCATATGGGTTCATAGAATTATTGTCTAATAACATTAAGTTTGGGTACCTGATGACTACTATGCCACCACTGATTGGTTTTTGATATTGTATGTCGCGATTGTTTCTTCCATTTTTACAAATAGAATAGTTCGCAAAGATGAACATTTGTTAGTATTGGCAGTAATTCTACCAATTAAAAAATCAACAGCGCAAGCATAGCGGTGGTCAACATGGGCCCAAACACAGTTGTTATGATCAAATGCCGCCCTTTCAACGGTTTGGCCAGATGAATATCAAACACATATTAAACAAAATTGCGGCGATGACTGTTTTTGTACCAATGTATACTTTTGTAAATGACTGTAAGTCTGTGATCGTATATACATGAGAAAATCCTGGAATGAGGCAACTGTATAAAGTATGTATTTTTGAAAAGTGTGGGATGGTGTTTTTTCGCTCGTGTTGTTAGAGGTAATTTAGGATTTGCCTGAGATGAAAGTCTGGAATAACTTCAAGGCGGTCAAATTTGTCAGATTTATTAAACATCGATCTTATTTAAAATATTAAATCTGAACGAAATTGGTGAAGATTGCCCTTCTCTCTAGGCCAAACTACCCAGATATTTCAGCAAGCCGGTAATTTAATCCATATATTCATACTACTTTACGCGTTTAAAACAACCAATATGATTATTTATTATTTTATTCTCCAAAGTGTAAGTCTTTACAGTCTATAAAAATTTACATTTTGTTCGCGGGTCACATTTTACTGCTTGCCGATACACTAGATGAACTTTGTTTGCGATTCTAATCAAATGTTGGTTACTGTGATCCTGTACTATATCTGTGTAACATTGTAACGTTTCATCTACACCACTATAATAAAACAAACGTAAACCACAATTTGATTGCATTTGTAAAGTATATACATAAGATTACTTACTCGCATAGCTCAGTGGTCGGTCTAAGTGTTTTCATGTCAATTTTTGGTACACCATCCATTAATTTAAAGCATTCTACAAAGTTTTTATTGCCATAAAATGTGTGCACATCATTGTTTTCTAAAACTTGGAATACAACAACCGAACTATTTTTACACACATACTAGATGTCATCGTAAATCTGATTCTTATTGAAGATAACTTTTCGAGTACAAACATGCTCTAGGATGGTCTGGTTCTATAAGAAAATATAAAATTAAAAGTTATTCTTTGGCTTCATGCTAATAAATTAACACGCGTTCTATATACTTACAATAGAAGTTATTTCACAAGAGGATCACTCTCTTTAACCTTGGCATGTATAGGGCCGAACCAATAATTTATTAAAACACACAAAATTAGTAACCACTTCATTGTACTTCATAGTTCTACGGTTGAGTGAACTAGGTCAAAAGGGTTAGTATACGCTAAATGCAATGAAATGTTGACAAATAACGATTTTTAAAGAGCAGTTTGCTAAGAAAGGGGAAGTGTTAAATTGATCTCACATTCTGAGTCTGGTGTACCATTACAATTGTGAGATTGATTTTAACATATTCAGACCGAAAAATTAATAGAAATACATATGTATAATCTGTCAAAAGTACAATTCGATGCCTCATACGTCAAAAGGTCAAAGTTATTTTATTATTGTTTTCATGTTGAATCTGGGGTCTGTCCTAATCAGGTTTTGAATAATATTGTCTAAATTTGTGTAAATATCACCGCAACAAATGTGGAACAGTTTAATGATTCAATTATTCCTGATTTTTCAAGAACAAGTTTCGCTTATGTTCTCGCGTGCATTTTCTAAGGAAACTTGTAAGGTTTAACTAAATTCTGGAATTATCGGTATGAAATATATCCTAAAAAAACCCTTAAGAAAAAATCGAAAACAAAACCTATGATGGCGATTGATTCGGCCAGTTAGTAGAAGTGACGGTATAGGGAGATTGATGGCCATCTCGCAAAATTTCTTCTATTGTTCAGTTAAATTGCACAAAAATAGCAAAATTGCTCTCGTGTTTTGAGGACATATTTGGCTATGACACAAATTTGTTAAAATCCATGAATACGCTGAGCAGACAGATTGGTGACATCATCATCTCAAAACAGGAATTCAAGGATGGTTCGATAGAAAGTCAAGAAGTAGTTATGGTAGAGTGAATTCAAAAAAGGGGTTTTTGTTTGCTGCTATTGCCAAGAAACTACTAAGGTCCAATGATCCTAACTAAGTTTTGAAATCTTGACTGTCTTGTGTTTCTGAATTTATGAAACATTTGAATTTTTAACTGTTTTTATCCGATATACCCACGGTTTTTAATATAAGAAGTGACACAATTGGTCAACGTATAAACTGTCAAAACAATCAAACTGTCTCCCCCTGCCTGAGAAGTGACTTGTGATTAGACAGGTTTGATACGAACGAGCCCATATTAAAGATTTTTTCCATCCGAAAGAGAACAATCTTTTATGAAATTCGCCAAATTGTCCAGATATTTCAGCAAGCCATATATACTACATTACGCATAAAACAAGTAATCTAATTATTTATTATTTTATTTTCCAAAGTTTAAGGCTTTACGTACATTCTATAACTATTTACATTTCGTTCACGGATCACATTTTAGTGCTTGCCGATAGACTAGATGAATTTCGTTGGCGATTCCAACCAAAGTTTGATTACTGTGATTCTGTACCAAATCTGTATAACATTTTAATGATTTATCTGCAGCACTAAAATTAAACAAACGTTAATCACAATTTTATTTTATTTGTAAAGTATGTATATACAATTGAACTATACAGATTACTTACACGCATAGCTCAGTAGTCGGTCCAAGTGTTTTCAAGTCAATGTTTGCTACACCATCGAATGATCTAAAGCATTTTGTAAAATTGTTATTACCATAAACTGTTTCCAAACCGTTGTTTTCTAAAAATTGGATTGCAACAGCCGAACTATTTGCACACATGTAGTTTAACAATGCAAGGAATATATCATAACGTTGTCGCCTTGTCGCCACTTCACCAGATTTAAGACACTCTTCATTCAAATCATTAACGATAAGTATGCATTGTAACACTTGATGAAATATTGAACAATACTTATCGGCAAATTCATGAACGGCACTGTTATTGCCTGAATAATCAATTAACGTTGTCCGCATCTCATCGTTTAAATCATTCGGATTGAACATTTTTAGAATACAGACACGTTCGAGAATGTACTGGTTCTATAATAATATCAAATTAAAAATTATTTTACGGCCTCATTCTGATATTAATAGGCATCCTATATTTACAATATAATTTATTTCACAATCATCCTCTTCACTCGGTTCAACATTGGCATGAATAAGGCCGAATGAATAATTTATTAAAACACACGAAATTAGTAACCACTTCATTGCTCTTTAGCAGTCTACGATCGAGTGAACTGTTTTTAGAGCCAGTTTCTAGTGCTAGAAGCTGTATACTATATACAATTCTAGAATCTAAATTTTATTATTGTTTTCAAATGTTGGATTATTTAGCAATTTGTTCAAGCATACAGGTTAATCAGGTCAGTCTTAATCAGGTTTTGAATAATATTGACTAAATTTCTGTAAATCTCACCACAACAAATATAGAATAGTTTGACGATTCAATTATTGTTGATTCTCCAGAAACATGCCTCGCTTATATTCTCAGGAATGAAATTTCGAAACGGCCCATAGATTGAGCAGTCTCTTAGGAAACGAGAAAAAATTCGAACCAAGAACTATGATGGCAATTGGTTCGGAGAATTAGGAGAACATTGTGCAAAAATTGTGCAAAAAATGAATAATGTATTTTGGGATCATATTTGGCCTTTTCAGAACAATGACCAAAAACTATAGAAATATCATGATTACATTGTGATTTTTATTAGAGGAGACGTACATTATTACAAGTGGTCCATGCGTCGTATGTGGAAATTGGAATATAAAATATACTTTTTGAAATACTAGAACTTTCATTATTGCAGCAATTTCAAAAAGGACCCCTGTGGTTGAGGGGCATACTCACAAGTCTCGTAAATCTAAATTGCACGCACATGTTTTCTAAGAATACCACCACAGTATATACTTTGCTTGTCGTAGGAGGCGACTAAACGGTTGGATCGCTGGACTAAAAAAAAATTACGTGAAACAAAAAGAAAATAGAATAAGACGTATTTAGAATCGGTAGTATTGGCTGGAACTCGTTGCTCTTCAAGAAACTCTCGCTGGCCTCAAAGTCGAGAGCATGTGTCCCAGGGCTATACGTTTGCTCTACAGTGGAGATGATCTTGGAGCTGGATTTATTCATGGGCCACAGATAAAGAAGGCTGTTTTGGATTTCCAATCAGTCAATAATTTCCAAGCAGTCAACGATTGTATAAGCTTCGCTTGCGCATGAAGTTAGCCAATCTGTTGATAATTTGTGTACACGCGCCCACAAAATTCTGCCAACCCTAAGATAAAGACTCATTTTACAATGACTTGAACGATCTGATAGGATCCATACCCAAACACATTGTTAGAACGGTAATTGGGAGCCTGAATGTTCGAGCTAGCAGAAATCAGGTCGACTAGTGCGAAAACATAGGTTCGTACTCTCGACACGAAACTGCGACCGATAATGGTGAGATAATGATGTACTTCGCAATTGCTCATGATTTTAGAGTGTAGCAATCACGTTCTTCCGTCACAAACAGATACATCTAGAGACATGGACACAGTTTCGCGGACCTTCTGGCAGAAAAAGCAGCAAGTGCTTGAATCTGCAGATGACATATGCGCAATTGAACTGAATATCAACGGAGTGAAGGAAATACTTGGGAGGTTCAAATATTTGGGCTCTCTTATCACTCACGATAACAGTTATCGTAATAACAATTGGTGAGGATATTAAAGTGCAGCTGGCAGCTAGCAGTCGTGTCTAGTATCCTCTAACACCTCTCAAGTGCCGTAAAACTGAAGCTTTACACAACGTTGATCAGGCCCGTTGTTATATTTGGATGTGAATGTTGAGCTCTGTACAATATCGAAATCAGAGGTCTGATGAAAATTATTGTACATGAAATAAGATCTCAGCGAGTACGCTGGCTCGGTCACGCGTACTCGCGAAAGAGAGCCACCATATTTTTTTTATTTTTATAAAATGGTTGGAACCTACAGAGGTTCCGCACTCAATGCCACAATGGGCCCATGATGCAAACCTTGAGAATCTATCCTAGCTCGCATAAGCGCACTGCAGCTTTAGCAAACTGTAACAGTTTGAACCAAGGGATGGATAACAACTGATCTACATTCAAAGATCCGTACGAGAACACTTGGATCTAGCTTCGACAAAGGCCGGACAGCTGCAAAGGTAGTGTAGGCAGTTGTCCACTTCCTCCAGACAATCGTCACAAAGATCATCCTGAGCTAGTCCCATGCGTTGGAGATGTGCCTTGAAACGTCCATGGTCCGTAATAAGAGCAACCAGAATTCTGAGTTGGTTCTTTTTTAAGGATAACACATATTTAGTGACCCTCACGTTGGGTTCGATGATGAACCGTTTTGCCTTTCGACAACTAGGCGTAGAACGCCACTTCTGCGTCATTTCAAGTAAAGTGAACTTCTTAATAGCATCCTTACCACCGTTGAAGGAAAGAGGAAAAGCTGGCTCGGGACCACAAAATAAATTGCACGATCCAGCTTTCGCTAAAAAGTCAGCAACCTCATTTCCCACAATGCCATAATGAGCAGGCACCCACATGACGCTTACTCTCGAATTAGAGCAAAGGAGATTAATGAAGTGTTTGCACTCTTTAACCAGTTTGGATGTAGTCAAAGGGTTATCAAGGGTATTGAGCACGGCTTTACTATCCGTGCAGATGTTAATATCCTTGCCTAATTTACTAAACTTATACGCCTCAATTGCACTAAGGGTAAGTGCAATTAATTCAGCTTGAAAAACCATGCAGTGTTTGCCCAGACTACCCGAGAATCTGAGCCCATACTTTGGACAAAAGAAACCAAACCCTGCACTGACTTCTGAACGAGAGCCATCCGCAAAAAAACTATCGACTCAGACAACTGTCTATAGAAATCCTGAGAGATCCACAGTTCTCTCGAGGGGAAAACGACGGAGAAAGAATTGGTGAATTTAAATTCGGGCAATAGCCTGTCATTCACCATTTGAACCTCTGGAATATGTGACTTAAACTTATTGAGAATCTGTCTATGCCCTGTACAAGTCCCGAAGGCATTCCATGCCCCAATGGACCTCAGTCGAAATGCAGCAGAGCATGCCATACCAAGAATGTAAGACTGCAATTCGGGCAAGCATAGAATAGACTCCATAGCAAGAACGGGAGTAGACGACATAGCCCCGGTTATAGCCACCATATATAGTAGGCGCAGAGGTAGTTGCATGCGACGATGGTTCCATGATGTAAATAACGACTAGAACAGACCTATTCAGCTTGTCTTAGACAGAATGAAGACCAAACTCAGGATGTAAACCGTTGGAGCCATGTACTTGACACAGTAAAGGGCCAGTAATGGCCTTTAAAAACCGGTTATAATTATATATTATTATTATTATTTCAAAAAGGAATTCGATGCTGATTCGAAAGAAAGCAGTTTGGAGAAGGCGTTATGGAGGAGCAACTTCCGAAAAAAAATGTTGTGTCTGGTGCGAACGGTTCTGCTAATACGAAAGAATTGGTTAACTGGATTTGAACAACGCGCATCGACTGGTAAATCGAAGGTTTCTTGCTGCGTTGATTATCTGCGTTGGCATATCTATAAGTGTTGCAGGTTTGACCAAGTGATTAAATAAACGCTTTGTACTGTAATCAACAAAGTGTGTGGCGAAATAGTACCTGAATTTTGATTTGAACGGCAATAAAATGGTTGTTGCAATGGATTGTGTCTGATATACCCACAGAGAAATCAGGTACTCACTGTGAAGCCACATCAAGTACAGCTCTTGAATCATCTATTTGACGGAGGCTAGTCCAAGAGCTATGCAGATAAACCATGAATATTTGCTCAATACCTCTAGATTTATACTACCTGATGAAACAGAAACACATGAATTCGAAAAAGACACTTGGCCATGATTGCACAGTACTCCGAAAAAAATGTATCAAACTATAATACTGGCTACTTTTCTAAAATCTAGAAAATTTCGAATTTCCAATAAATTAAACCAACTCGACTAACTTATAGACCCATTATTAACATTTTAATTAATTCACAATTCGTTCGTGGATCAACATTTCAATGTTTGATGAAAAATTACATTAACGTCATTTGCGATTGCAACCAAATTTGAATTTTTGTGTCCCTTTACATAATTTGTATAACATTCGAGTGCTCTATCAACACCACTATAATTTAAAGGTCAAAATTAATATTTTTATATTGGTACAAGATAATACGATACGAATTATACTTACTCGCATTGTCCGTTGCCCGATCCACGCATTTGCATGTCATTGTTAGGTGGACCAGTTACGAGTTTCAAGCATTCGTCAAATTGTTGATTCCCATAAATTGTGTGCAATCCATTGTTTTCTAAAACTCGAAATACCACTTCCCCATTATGGGCACACACATAATTTATTAGTGCCTTGGCTATGGTATAATGTTGTGGAACTATGTCCGAGGTATATTGATCAAGACATGCTACATTCACATCTTCACCAATAAATGTACATTGTAGCACTTGTAATATAGGCTTCCTCAAGAAGGGATTGGTTCTGCAATGAAATTGAAATCATAACTATTATATTTGACATAAATATGTTTGTCTTACTTGAAATTGTTCAAAACAATTATTTTCATTGTCTCCGTCTGATACGGCGTGCGAAACGCCGATCAAAATAATCAAAATACACGAAAATAGTGACCACTTCATTATTCTTCACTGTTCGACGTTGGGATGAAATATTTATGGCAAAAGTTTTTAAAATGCCGTATATATTCGTATATATATTTGATAAAATAATCTGAATCAGTAATGTCAGGTGAATATTTAATTATTTATTATGCAATATTTTCACTTTAATTCATTCACGGTTTACAATCGGTTTTCATGGTAGCTTACCAAATCTGATTCAAATGATTTATCGACATCAGGTCAATATTGAACAAATCTAAAATTAAATGTTACATTGGTGAGATATAAATCGTTACCCGACTCACCCGCATAGTTCACCAATTTGTTATGCATCACCATTACATTTGACGCATCCATTAAATTTGTTATACCTATACATACTTATAAATAGTTTCCAAACGTATTTTATGGTATATGCGGTGGTACTTCTGTTAAAATTTTCAAAATTTTTCAATTCAAGTCGCAAGTATAAAAGATACCTATAGTAGTAATGAAAATGTACTGCGGTGGTCAAATAAGCATACTTCTTAACTTGGGTTTCGTAGAATTGAGTTCATATATCGGTTTAAATATAATTTCTTCTCTCATACTGGTTCAACTCAGGTTCTGTTAAAATTAGTAATTTTCTCAATTGAAATGGCAATTATAACAGATGGGTGTAGCAGTAATGAAATTGTACGGCGCTGTTGAAGTAGGTGGTGAAGACGAAAACTCATTGCACGCGAAAAATACTCAACACAAAATGTTTTACGTATCTCAGTGTTATACGTATGAGATCAAAAGGTCACGCGAAACACAGTTCACTAATAAATGATACCTTTTTTTAAAGTATATATTCGGAATATGGAACTACATTATGTATATTGCAAATTTATGCTACTTTCCAAATCTTTGTACACGCCAGGAAGTCCCAAATAAAATGGGAAAAGGTAAATCAAAATGTTCATCAAATATATACAAAAAATTAATTGAACATTTAATTATCGCAAAATGTTATTAATTACATCTCATATAAGTTATTCATAAAATGTTTTGCTCATGGCTTAACATTTTATTGCTTGACGAAAAATGACATGGAGTTCACTCGCGATTTCAATCAAATTTTGATTTGGGTGGTCCAGCACCATGTTTGCGTAACATTCAAAAAATCGATCCAAACCACTAAAATTAAACGATTAGATTTTTGTTATATTTGGCGTGTTATCACTTAAATATATATAAATATCTATACTTACTCGCATATCTCATTCGATGGTCCAAGTGTTTCCTCATCAATTTTTTTTCGTACGTCACCCACCAACTTGACGCATTTATCAAATTTTTTGTTCAAATAAATTGTGTCCAACCCGTTACCTTCCAAAACTCGTAAAAAAATTGTTACGCGATTAGCACAGACATAATTTAATAGTGCCCTTGTTACATCATAACGTTGTTGATCTATGGCCTTGGCAAAGGGGTAAAGACATTCTACGGGCACATCGTGACCGATAAGTGAACAATTCAGTAATTGACTAAATCTTGGACAATACTTATCGGCAAACGCGTAAACCGAATCATTATCGCCTGAATATTGTAATAAAGTTTTTTGTAACTCATCAACATACTCAGCCTCATTGTATTGGGACTGGTCCATACAAGATTGCTCCAGCCGGGACTGATTCTGAAATAATATTCAATAAAACAAAAAAAAAATGATTTTAAATAATAATTCTGACAATAATATAAAATTTTTGTCTTACAGTAAGTTGTTCAATACAATTATTTTCATCACTACCTTCAGAATCGGCGTGCATAAGGCCGATAGTAAAAATTATCAAAATACACGAAATTAGTAACCACTTCATTGCTGATATTCAATTCAACGTTCTACGATTAAATGAAATGTTTTTCGAGCCAGTTTCTAATACATATACTCATGATAATATAATCTTAACAAAGGTTAAGACAGATATGCAAGTTACTGTTGACAAATAAATGATAACTATTTTTGGGGTACCGTACAGATAATCGGATTTTAATTGCAATTTTTGTTTTACATAATAAATAAATCATTGTATACCCAGTTTCAAAGATCAATAGGTCTCACAATTTTTCATAATTGATTCTAAACTACATAACTGATTATTTGTAAGCATACCTATGCGTTACTGTGGTATAGGTACTACAATAGATTCATTCATTCATCATAACTGATGAATTCACAAACGTATACAGTGACGATAATTTTTTCCTGGACACCAATGTTATCTTATATGAAATAGGTCTATTTCGCAAGTTGTTCTAATACCCGATGAACTGTAGTTTGAGATCACGATTAACATTAACTTAAATTTCCACGATATCATCGATCTAATAAAGATTAAAATAAAAAAGTACTCACGAACCGCTAGTCAGACATCAACATTCAGGCGCATACATAAAAAGCTCATCGTGATAGTAATTTCCATTTTCTATTCGCTTGAGCATAAAAATTTTCATTTTTTAATTAAATTTTGCGAATAATATTTTATACATTTTAAAATAAATTATATCTTTAAAAAACATAAAAAAATAGTTAATTGAATTTCCTTGACGTAATTTAATTACAATATTTTTTATTTGCAGTATTAATTCCGAACGCCAGAAAAAAAAAACAACAGAAAATCAATTAAGCTTAAAAAATGTAAATATTTTTTTTTTAATTTCATTGCTATTCATTTATCAACATTCCGGCAAATATACGATAAATTATTTACAATGCACGAAAGTGTGCTACTTGTTGTTTGTAGTGTGTAGTTATAGTAGATGAGAGAATGAGTTATATTGGTGTAGTGTTATTTGACTGACATTGAAAACGTCAAGCACGTCATTGTGTTTTTGAAGGCAACGATGAAGCTGATGAATAAGCAGTAGCATCAATTGATGCATATTCCATCTGAGTTCTGTCGTATATACATATACATATTTCGAGGCTTCCATGATTTATTCTTTAACTGGAAACCAAGCTGCATGTTATTGCGGATATTACTCTTTAGGAAGTAATTCTATATAATATATAGATACTAGAAAATTAGAAGTTGTTGTGATTTGTTCCCGTATAGTTTGTTTAAGGTCAAATTTAGACAGTTAGGTTAGTTAAGCTTGATACACTTCTACAAATAAGAGTGTAGGTTACAGCCGATGTACGAACATTGTGGAAGAGCGGGAGAGTTTGGGACCCATTCGTAACCTGTGCGGCTTAGTTAAATCTACACTGTGTCATCAGACAAATTATTTTAAATTTAATATCGTGACACAACACCTTAGCGTTCCGTATTAATGGTTGCGACAGAATTAAGTTAATCCCTCCGTTGTTTACTAAAATGGATTCCATAGTGCTTCAATGTAGGGTATTTCAATGATACTGTGTTTAGAAAAATTCTGTATAGTTTAAAGGCTTGTAAACCGGATTCCAAATCGCACGTTGCTGGTCCGTTAAACTGTTAAAATAGGTAATGTAATATTACATAGATTTTATATGATAATCGGAAGCGCAATAACAATGAACGAAGCGGCGCGGTGTGTTCAAAAATTTTATTAGATAACATAACCTCAGAAATCGTTTGACAATCAGAAAATTAAAATAATCCAGCATAAAGGTGTTTTAACTCCAACGGTAATATATTGTAATAAGAACCTATATTTTTTGCATAATATAGTTTTGGCATGTATGTGAAATTAGCCGGAAAAGACCTTTTCAATTTGATTAGGTTTCTATATGCTAAAGTTTACATCATCTCGAAAAAATATTAAAAATTGTAAGAAAATTTCGGGATGCTATGGGTAGCAGATGAAGAAAAAAGCCGGAAAAATTATAAAAATTTTAAAACAAAGATGAATTTTTAGTGTTTCAATGTCCATATATACACAATATAAGAAGCATCCTCAATTTTTATAATTTTTTGGGGAAATCCTACAAATAATCTCCTCCGAGTTCTGGTCTTTCAACATCGGTGCACTCATCCTTCAAATAAAACCATATAGCATATTTTCGTATCATTGCGAGTTAAAGGGTTTATATGGGGTCCATTGTAGCAAAGAGTATTTAATTTAAATAAATTAAATGTTCTTTGATTGTAGTAATAGCTCCAACAGTAAGAATGCAAATTATCTTCAATATTCATAATTTTATTATTTTATATATATCAAAATTTTAATTTAATCAAAATTAACATTAACATTAACGTATCAACATTAACGTATTAATGTAGCTATTTTGAAAGAAAATAACTTAGGTTATCTTTAAGAATTCCCCCAAAAACTTATAAAGATTTCAAATAATTCTCCTTTAGCTCCATTATATGAACATATGCTTTAAAAAACCAATTTTAGGACGAATGCACCTATCTTTATAGACCACAATCTCGAGGGGGTTATCTCTAAGATTTCCCCACAAAAATTATAAAGATTTCAGATAGTTCGTATAAATATACTGTTGGAACTATTATTAAATGGTAAAAGATGAAACTTTTCGCTCCATCATATACGGGAATAAGCTATACGGCATTGTTTGAAGAATAAATGTATTTATTTTCATAGGCCATAACCCCGGGGAAGTTCTCTCTGGGATATAATAATAATAACTCAACAATCGTTCAATTTGGACGAGACCCTATAAAGACAGCGATTTCAACTGGGTCCCACGGGTCATCATGTCCAGAGCCATCGTTCCGGTAAGTGCACCGAAAAAGTTAACACCAGTGGCCACAACATCTAAGCCACATCCTGTAACAGCACTGCCAGAAATTCTAGTTATAAGCACTGTCAATAATCACGAAAAATGTAAATAAAATAGCGACACCGTTTGCCGGTCTACCACCTAGCGGTAAATTGAATGATCCTATGTTAATATAAATAGCGGCACAACTATGCCAGCAGATTCTTTTTTTCAACAAGCCGATAATGCCGATCCATAATCAATCACTCCTGCTACCAAACAATCGGAACCTCCAACATGTCACTGTGAAATCTGGATCCAATACAGCCCCCAACATAATACTGAACATAACTTGGAAACAATAAACTATCAGAACACTGCCTCAGTGACCAAACATCAAAATACTACAAACCAATCATTTTATTTTCAAACTGTAAATAAAATATCTTCGAAAGCTGCCCAATTTCTCAATTTTGTGTTAAAAAAGCTCTTTCCGGTTTACATCATCTGTGAAATTTCATTCAAAAAAGGGATCTTGAGTTCGGAATTCTTTCCAAGCCGGTATGTGGTGTATATAGATGTGATCGTTCGCCGCAAACGAATCATTAAAGAAACTGGTGGAGAAGTACTTATATTCATTCATGCATCATTATCAAGTCAGTTAGTTGAAATATCCAACCTGTCTGTCGAGCAATTATGTGTTAAAATTATAATCACCAAAAAGTCAATTTTTATCTACGTGGCATATATTCCACCTGCCTCACCGTTATCATCTTACGCTGCCTGCTGCGACACAATAATGGAAATCAATAATGTAATGTTGCTAATCCATCTGACATCATCTTAATCACGGGGGATTTTAATTTTCCATCTATTAACTGGACGTATGACGAAGAAATGGATTAAAGGTTACCTTTAAACGTGAATTCAAAGACAGAGTTGTGTTTTTGATATAAATCTAAGTCAAATTTGAAAGATACATGAATCACCAACACCATTCGTTGATTGGTTGATTGAAAGTAAATGAATCACCAACACCATTCGTTATTAAGGATATTAACTACCAAGCCATTGAAATAATTTTGGGATGCGATAGCCATAATGTTACTAATAATCACCAAAAGCGCAATTCGTATTACAACTTTAGAAAATCCGACGCTATATTCAGCTATATTTCGAGAATCGTATTACTAGTGAGTACATACATATATATGCGTTCCTGGGATGACATGGAAGGCACGAAACGATAAGGAAAAAGTAGTTGTAGTATTTTTTGGACACTGAGAGGGCTTATTACAGACAATTCTTGAAACATTCACCGTGCTACCTGCAACTAGTTCCAATCATTCATGTATAATGATTGGCGAATATGGCGAATAATGCAATTTGTTAAGGTAGCAAAATATCGACGATTGAGAAAGTAAGTCGCTTAATCGAAACAATAAATTGGATCTATAAAGACCATATAGTTAATGGAAGTAAAAAAAAGTAGAAGGCTCAACCCCAACACATACTCTTGGGTCTGAAATGGATGCTTCACCTCTATATAGATGGTCCAATGTATTATTGAACAAAAGATAATAGATGATGACCTTTGCGATTCATGTGAACGTAATTGAACATCTCATATTGTGAATAATGAATATGATATTGAAATTAGAAGTGAGAGTTATATACGAAGGCGTAATATTAAAAAGGTAAAATCAAAATTGTTAAAATGCCGCATAGGAAACAGTTTTGTCGATTAGAAGAGAATGGCATAAAAAGGAGTCAAATTGTCAAACTGTTGTAATTTGTTGAAGAATTATTTAATAAGTGGTAGATACGAATATACTAAATCACAGACATTCTATACTAACTGGGAACTGGGTTCACATTGAGGTTAATGACGTTATACTGTATGTATGAGTTTTGCCAAAGTACATCACATTATTATATTTATTCTCAATGGATATCAATGACAAATGATGCAACACGCGTCTTCATTGTATCAAGAGAAACAATTTGGTAAGCTGCTTTCTATAGAATTTTATAGAACAATTTATGTGTTAGGATTAAGTTATTGTATCACGATATTGTATCAGGAGCCCTGAGAACAATTCTAAAATATGTAAAAATTTATTTTGATGGGATTGTACATCCAATTTTTGAAGGAACTGGAGGACGTTGACTAATGAGTAGGCCTAGAAGCAAAGAAAGTAAGATAAAGACTCATTTTACAATGACTTGGATGATCTGATTGGATCTACACCCGAACACGACGTTAAAATGGTAATTTGGGATTTTAATGCTAGAGCTGGCAGAAATCAGACCGACTTATGTGAAAACATAGGTCCGTATTCCTGACACGAGACTGCGACCGATAATGGTAAGAAAATGATGTACCTTGCAATTTCTCACGATCTTAAAGTAGCAAGCACATTTTCCCCTCACAAACAGATACATTTGGAAACATTGATCTATCCTCGCAAAATAGCCAAATTGAGCACGTGTTAAGTTCAAAAGGGCGAGCTCGGGTAGATCAGGATGTGAGCACTTATCGGTCAGCAACCAAATCCGTAGGCATCGATCATTATTTGGTCGCTGAAAGCTACGATGGAAGTTTTCGTATAGGTCCCGGGACCACAGCGAAACGCATGGAACGTTTCGACTGTGAAGGTCTGATAAATGAAGATCAAAAGAAACGATATCAGGATCTTGTCAGCGACAACATTGAGGGAGCAAATTACCAGTCTGACTGTGTGAGGTTTTGAATTTTTGTCAAAATAAAATACAAACAAATTGACAGCGCATGCGCACAAATACACACATAGTCACTAATATTACTATTTTCCGGTAATTTTTACACTCCTAGTCTCATAGGCAGTATCCCTGCATCTTTCGGCAGTATCCGGCAGAGCTCTGTACAGTATCGAGATCAGAGATTTAATGAAGATCCCCGATATTATACATGAATTAAGGTCTCAGCGAGTACGCTGGCTCGGTCACGTTCTGCGTGCTGATCCGGAACAAATTGTGCAGCGCTCTATGAAAGGAAAGCCACCATATGGTAGGCGCAGAGGTCGTTGCAGGCGACGATGGCTCCCCGGTGTAGAGAATGACTTGGCTTCTTCAGGTTGTCTAAGACAATATGAAGATGAAGACCAAGCCCAGGATCGAAACCGTTGGAGCCAAATTGTTTATGCAATTAGGAGCCAGTAATTAATTGAAAGCGGCCTTTAAATACTACAGTTTTATTATTATTATTATTATCGGGTTACAAGTAAATTGACAACATACTCAAGTACAGACACAATCGATAACATTAAGCAATACATTATGCAATTGCAGCATCGCCGATACGCGGATTAATTAAATAAAAATTCGTTAGAGTTTTGTTTAAATCTCACATTAATTAGTCATATTTGCAAATAATTTGTTAAGATGATGTAATGCAAGCATAATTAGATTTAATGTTATTATGTAAAGCAGACGACAAAATAAACAAAACCATAAATAATTTATAAGAACAAATTACCAATTTTATTTATATCTTATTGCTATCTATTATGCATATCGTTTCAGTATACATATTATGTATATATACAAAAAATTATTTCAAAACATGAAACGCGATTAACTTTCCATCTCATCTCATCTTATTTTATGTATATGAATGTATGTAAGTATATGCACAAAGTTTATTTATATCTATAGACATTTTACATATCTTATCTAATGCAAGATCGTAATATTTATTTATATTTTATTTGTTGTAAAGAATCTACAATGTTTTTATCGAAATTATACCACCGCGCATAAATTAACTTTCTTCCGTATATTTAAAATACAACAAAACTATTTGCATGTAAACTGACAAAGAGCACGGGTATAATACTGTATACGATTTGCGCAAAAAGATTTAAGACGAACGCGATGGCAAACGAAAGTACATAAATTTAATTTAGCAACATAACAAAAAATCTTTTTTGTATGTATATATGTACATAATATACTTGGCGGCTTACCACAAAATTGCATATATAAATATTTAAGTTTTTAATTAAAATGTATACACACAGATATATGTATATACATATAAAGCTAAGATGTAACAATATTTAAGATATGTACGTATATATATTAACATTATATGCACTGCAGACTGATATACATATATATACTACATATATTCATGTAAATCTGAAACAGTTTTGTTTGTCTCACCATAACATCTTGACAAAGAACATGACAAACAAAACATGATGTAATCTTAAAGACAATTAAAAAATATTTTAATTATTATATTTTTGTTACTTTGCGCATTATTTTATAGATGTCTTCCCGCGCGATGGTGGTGTTTTACGATATACATATTTGAATTATTAATATATACATACAAGAGTATTTAAACAATTAAATATATTGTTAAATATTTCACTCCATACGGGCACATATATACAAACAAAAAACCTAACTACCTAATTAGGCAATAAAAAACGAATTTCCATTTTTTCCATTGAAACATTAAAATCGCGCGCGCTAATAAATTACAAATAATATTTATTGTTGGAAATAAAAATAATAAAATAATTTAAATTCTATAATTAAAAATAATTAAATTGTTTGAGATACACACAGCTATAGGAAAATTAATGGAAAAATTACTCAACTGTGGCGTTCAAACCAAATTTTAGAATTATAAATCATTTTTATGCGCGCTCCCATCGTCTTTAATATTTATATGTAAGTATATATGATTGTAACTGCGCGTCTAAACTGTTTTTCAAGAGTGTTCGCTCATGTTATGATCATGTCGTTGTCCAATTATTAGTTTATGGTACATTAAATTCTATTGCATTGTGTATTTTAATTAAAAGAACTTCGCTGTTGATCTATGCGGGTCCTATACAGCTTCCATGTAACGACCTCGCGTTTTGCTTTCCAAGCTTTTTAGTGAATACTAATACAAATAACAAAAAATTACACTTTGGTTTGTCTTTTGTTGGTTTGGAAAAGACTTTCTCATCACGTCGTGATGAACTCCTTCAGAACATTATCGATTATCCGCTGAAAGAAGTCGAATGAGAGTCGCGAGAATTCATATTTACCATTCATTGTGGAAAAAGAAATTTTTGGGATGTCAGCCTCCTTCATTCGAATCTGATGAAATCTTGAAGTTAGGTCAATGGTGGTAAAACAACTTGTAGCCTCCGAGGTTTGATAATGTATTGGTTATGTATGGGATCGGATAGGAATACGATATTGTCACGGAATTTATCCTCTTGGAGTCTATTACCATTCGATATTTTTTTTTCTTGTGAGGTCTCCATTTTTTTCTCTACAACCCAAATCAGGGCGTTGTATGGACTTTTAGAGGGTCGTATGATACAATCTTCGAGAAATTGAGCAATTTTGTTCTCCACTTCTTGCCTCATACCGTATGGATAGGGATATGATTTAGTGTATATTGGTTCTTCTGTGGTGGTTTTTATTTCAGCGCGAATTTCCGTTTCAATGGCTTCGTGGTTATTGACGGGCCCCAACAGTTTTATAAATTTCGAGATGACTGCGTATGCAATTTCTGGAAAGATACCTGTCTCGTACTTCCATATTGGCACGATGATTTGTCTTGTAAAGGAATGTGTATGTTGGGTGTGATGATCAGTTCGTTTTGCTTTCGATCAATAAGTGTCCCAAGTTCTTTTATTGTATCGTCCCCTATAATGCCATCAAATTATTTCAACCCTGTTAGAACGAAAAAATCGATGGTATTTTCGATGGTAATGCTTTTGAAGAATGGTCCAAGGTTCTGAAAGTACAACAACTCAGCAATGAGCGCAGTTCACGTAATTTATTTAAAGGAATTACTGGACTGCACCATACTTTCAGGCCTACGTCAACCGCCATTCGGGACCGGGATGGAAACCTCTGTGTCAACATCGACGCAGTACTTGACGCATGGAATGAATACTTTACTGACCTGCTTGATGTTCATCATGCGTCACAGACTGTTGTTGAGCCACCTCTAATACAGACTGCAGAGATTTGCATTGAGGTGCCATCCCATGAGGAATTCGCTAAAGCCATGCAGAGATTGAAACGAAACTGGTTCTAAGGACTAGATTTTAGTAGTGGCCAACACCCGTTTGAGGGAGTGAGGAGGTTCAAATATTTGGGTTCTCTTATCACTCACGATAACAGTGTGGGTGGAGTGCGGCTGGCAGCGAATTTGGTATCGAGAATTTTTGATGGATTTTATTTATGGTTAATTTTTCTTGGATGGTGAAATGCACGGTGTGGCCACTAAATAAATAATGTTGTGGACTGCCCAATACGACGGACCACGCCGGCCAGTCAGTCTATATGAAATTTCTTCTATTATATTTAGTATATGTATGATAGGATAAACATGGTTAAATGGAATGCGGTGGAATATGATTATACATTTAAAATTTTAGCGGTTTGTATGGTGTAATAAATTTATTTTGCATTTTATCAAAATCAACTTGTCGAAGCGTTCCGTCAAATATCACACCACACAATCAAATCGATCGCCAATAAATACATAATCCTGGTATAAAATATATTATGTAAAAAATAATTTTTATAATATTTATATGCATAATTTATAAACAATAATAAATTTTGTGTATAATACATTATTTTTATATTTAATAATTAATTAATTTTTTTTTTTTTTAACATTTAATGAACTGATATTGAAAATAATTACATTGAATTGTAAATGATTGATGGTGCGGTGGTAGGCCATGTTGTGTATACATGGATTACGTATATATAGTAAAAATAATGATAGTATCGATTATAATATTTTAAATATAAACAGATTTTTTTTTGCTTCAATATATGTATGCATAGCTATATGCTGTATACGAATATATTGATTTTTATTCATTTGAATAATATAATAATATGTAATAGGGTGGCAAAAAAAAATCTACTGTAATTTATTCAATAGAAGCGTATAAATTTGGTTTTCCATCACATTAATTTTCACTTATATTGATAATATTACGAAGGTATGTACATAGATACATGGATTTATTGTATAAGGAAATATGGAAATATTTCTTAAATAAGATTTTTATTATGGTATACGAGTATATAGTCAGAGATGAGCCACGCCTCAATGATACATTCAACCGCAGGGTAAGTAATATGCGTGTGTGTCTATATGGATATAAGCGAAGGGGGATTTTTTATTTTTTTGATTTTCACATGGTTAGGTGTGTTTAATATTCACTCTATAATACAAAAACTAGAATTGTTCTTGGAAAACCTTGATCGGTTTGTATAGATATACTTTCTTATATACTATGGGTATATATAGCATAAAATGGTATGGACATCTTTCTAAGAATATAGCTGGAAGCTGCTCCGAATTGAGTTGGGTTTACAGCCACTGTTTATTTACACAAAAATTAATAATTTCGTTCGATAAACAATATTCAGGAAGAAGCTATATTTAAATAATGATTATTTAGTTGGCATGGAATTAAACACCAAACTCAAGGTTTACAAATATTAAACAACATGCATGAATGAGAATTAAATTACTACACATAGGTTACTTAATCGTATTCGCGTATATGACTTTTAATCATCAGGAAATCCGACTTAATTTTTGGTACACCATTGAAATATGTAAGCGCATGCCGTTACCTTGACCTGCTACCGTTTTTGTCCAAATTCGGATCATCATCTTTATAATAAAAATTGAAATACTTTCATTTGTATGTATCGCATAATTATGTATGTATAAGACTGGAACAATACCGATAATTTTTTTTTGGTAATTAGTTATCAAAAAAATACTTAAAACTTTTACTAAAATGAAATAAAATTGCGGTACTAAAACTAAAAACGGCTTAAAAATCAGCAATTTATGAGCTTTCGTGCGTATAAAAAAATTGTATGCAGATGCGAAACTAACGATGATCGAGTGAATATTAATTATTAATTTTCACAACACGTTTTTGTATATTATTGAATTAATTAATTAAATAAAATTGCAACAAAAACCGTTTAATGACAATTTTGTTTGTTAATTTAATAAAACAGCTAATAAAACGCTTTTTTTAAATCAATTATTGTGTGCAACAATTACCATAATATACATTATCATGGTTATTACTATTTAACCGCACTTGAATTAACATAATGCAATCGATAATTGATATAGTATGTTCTCTAATTATTTACCAATTATGTATTATGCTTTTCATATAAATGTAGTATACTTGGTAAGTGGTCTGCCGCAAATATACGCGCAGTAAGCTTTTGGCCTAATCAGCCGTCGTGAAATATTTACAAGCTCATTAGTGAATTTATATACCAAAAATAATAATTCACCGATTTCTAGAATATGGCCATCAGAAACGGAATTGCACTTACGATTGGCCGATTATAATGAAACTCGGTATGTTGGATGGATAGCCCCTGTGGTCAGGGGGCACTCACATGTCTCGTAAATCAAAATTGCACGAACATGTTTCCCAAGAATACCACCACAGTATCCTTTGCTTGTCGTAGGAGGCGACTAAACGGTTGGATCGCTGGGCTGACGACCCGAATCCGTAAAAAAATAAAATGTTTATAAAGTCAGCAAAAAGAAAAATGGATACCGCCAAAACAACACCGGACCTACGCTCAAGTACCCGGACACGAGATTTAGGATCGGCACGTGGAACGTGCAATCACTAAGGAAACCAGGAGCGTTAGAGGGCCTAATCACGTGCATGAAGGAGTATCGGCTGGAACTCGTTGCTCTTCAAGAAACTCGCTGGCCTAAAAGTGGAGACCATGTGTCCCAGGGCTATACATTGTTCTACAGTGGAGATGACCTCGGAAATCTTGGAGCTGGATTTCTTCTTGGGCCGCAGGTAAAGAATGCTGTTTTGGATTTCCAAGAAGTCAATAACCGATTGTGTAAGCTTCGCTTGCGCATGAAGTTTGCTAACCTGTCGATAATTTGTGTACATGCGCCCACAGAAGCCAGCCAGCCCCAAGATAAAGACTCATTTTACAATGACTTGGACGATCTGATGGGATCTATACCCGAACACGATGTTAGAATGGTAATTGGGGAGTTTAATGCTAGAGCTGGCAGAAATCAGACCGATTTGTGTGAAAACATAGGTCCGTACTCCCGACACGAAACTGCGACCGATAATGGTGAGAGAATGATGTACTTTGCGGTTGCTCATGATCTTAGAGTAGCAACCACATTCTTCCCTCACAAACACATACATCTTGAGACATGGACACATCCTCGCGGAACTTCCCACAGCCAAATTGACCATGTGTTAGTTTCTAAAGGACGGGCTCAGGTTGTGCAGGATGTGAGAACTTATCGGTCAGCAACCAAATACGTAGGCAGCGATCATCATTTGGTCGCTGCAAAGCTACGATAGAAGTTTTCGTACAAGTCTGGGAACCCAGCGAAACGCATGGTACGTTTCGACTGTGAATTTCTGATAAATGAAGATCAAAAGAAACGAAATCAGGATCTTGTGAGCGACAACATTGATGAAGCTAATTACTGTCAGGCTGACTGCGTGAACTCTGTCTGGGAGGTACTGAAAACTTCGGTTGTTAGTGCTGCTCAACAGACTTTAGGTATAGTGAAAGTCAGACCCAAGAATGATTGGTTTGATGACGAGTGTCGTCTTGCAGTTGAGCAACAAAATATAGCCCATAATGAAGTGCAACAACGTCTCACAATCGCGAGGAAAAACAAGGCTGCTCTTGCAAGAAGGGCAGCTAAGCGGATTTGTAGACGTAAGAAGCGAGAATGGTGGAAGGCCGAGGTTCTGAAAGTACAACAACTCAGCAATGAGCGCAGTTCGCGTAATTTCTTTAAAGTAATTACTCGACTGCACCATACTTTCAGGCCTACGTCAACCGCCATTCGGGACCGGGATGGAAACCTCTGTGTCAACATCGTCGCAGTACTTGACGCATGGAGTGGACACTTTACTAACCTGCTTGATGTCCATCATGCGTCTCAGACTGTTGTTGAGCTACCTCTAATACAGACTGCGGAGGTTTGCACTAAGGAGCCATCCCATGAGGAATTCACTAAAGCCATGCAGAGATTGAAACGAAACCGTGCACCTGGAGTGGACTGCATTAATTCGGAGCTCTTGAGATTCGGAGGGGATACTTTGTTGAACTGTCTTTTCGACCTTATTCGATTAGTATGGCGAACCGAAGTTATGCCTGACGAATGGAAAGTGGCCGCGATATGCCCCATCTTCAAGAAGGGAGACCGCTTGAAGTGTGAGAATTATCGCGGTACAGCTCTCCTTTGCACAGCGTACTGTCATACATTGTATTGGATAGAATCACTCCTCTAGCGGAGGGCTTGGTTGGTGACTATCAAGGAGGATTTCGTCCGAATCGATCAGTCACCGATCAGGTCTTTTCGCTGCGGATGATTCTATCTAAATATTATGAGACATCCATCCCCGTACATCAGGTGTTCCTGGATTTCCGGCAGGCCTATGACTCGATCAATCGAGAGAGTTTATGGTCAGCCCTGGAATACCTAGGAATGCCAACAAAACTGGTACGACTATGTAGGATGACAGTGACGCAGTCCCAATGCTGTGTTAAAGTTGAGAACAGGCTATCGACAAGTTTTGTAGTTAACTCGGGTGTTCGGCAGGGAGATGCTCTGTCCCCGATACTCTTTAATTTCATGTTGGAGTACATCTTTCGTAAAAGTGAAACACCGCAGCGTAACATCTTATATCGCCAGTCCAATCAGGTGCTTGCATATGCAGATCACATATGCGTGATTGGACTGAATAACAACGGAGTGAGAGAAATACTTGATCCGCTTGTAGAGTTTTCAGCTTCAGTTGGACTTC